>CAWUFW010001378.1:0-600000 GCA_963921515.1 Calotriton arnoldi
ACTTTTTGCTGATGCTTCACTGTTTTTCGACATTAGTCTGGCTGGGGCCCTGCTAATCAGAACCCCAGCCTAGCTGCTTCCTCTCTAAAATGGTTTCCATGTGCCTTAGGCACATCACTGATTGGAATCTGGAGTGCCCTTATAAGTCCCTAGTATATGGTATACTATGTACCAAGGGCATAGGTACCTCAGAGGCCTGCCAGGGGCTGCAGCATGTATTATGCCACCCCTGGAAGGCCATCCAAACTGACACCACAGGTCTGCTACTGCAGCCTGGGTAAGGTGGTGCATGCACCCCTTACTGTGAAATAGGTTACCTATATCACTAAATACATACACACATATAAACCTATAAGTCACTCCTAAGGCAGGCCTTATCAATCCTAAAGGCAGAGTGCATGGTTCCTATGTGAGAGGGTGCCCCTGCATGAGCAGGGCCCCTCTGCAGCGTTCGGAGACCATCTCTGATGCTGTTTGTAGTGCAGCCTGACCATATACTCTTAAGCGCATTATATCCTCGCGGTAAAATGCTAACTTTGGAATGGCTGCACCTAAACATGTCGTGTTTGGTGTCAAACATCTTGGAATACTACCCCCCGCCAATCCTGGCGGCGGGGGTAGCATTCCACCCTTCTAGAGGGAAAGACATGTTAACTCTGACTAGTCCGGTAACTTCTTTCCAGAGCCCTGGCATCACAAAATGGATGCTGCTGCCACAGACACGAGTCTGGCCTCCTGCTGCTGGACGAAACTCCGGCAGGGGAGGCCTGGACAATAGGTTTCCTGTCCCAGGGAGGTGTGACCACCTCCCCAGACAGGATAATGTGTATTGGGGCTGGGCGGGAGCACTTTCGGGTGCTTTGAAGTCCTGCACTGGGGGCACATTTGGTGTCCCTGTGCATACCCCAGTTCAAACCGGATCAGGGGCTTGCAGCCCCTGCTTTGGCGCGAACTGGACAAAGGGAAAGGGGTGTAGCCACCCCTCTGCCCTGACCCACCCATAGGTGGGGCCACAGAGTAGTCCAACCCCTATCTTTAGTATAAAGATAGGAACCCAGTCCTTAGGACTTTAGATTATCCCTGGACGAAACTCTGTAACTGAATCCTGGACCTTCGACGCTCTACTCACGATTAGAGGACAGAAGAATCTCCCTTGGGGTCAAGGAGTGACTCCCTGCTTGGCAGGCACCAAAGAAGCATCTGTCCGGTTCGCATTTCTGAAGCTCCCGTCGGACGCCGAAGTCATCGCATCACCAGAGGTGGATTCTCAGACTTCCCGAGGCTACCCTGAGTCCCCAGCAAAGCTGAGGCCCGTGGCTATCGTGGGTGACTTGAGACCGTGACCCCTGGACACCGAGCACATTTGCAAGTGCATCCTCTTCTGGGTCTCCCAAGAAGTCGTGCTTTGGGCTCCGAGTAGCCCTAGCCTCCAGCACCATCTGCACTGAAGATCACTGGCACCCACTCCACGAGTGTCCTGTAAGCCAGCTCCACGTGCAGCATCATGAGGCTACTTTGCGGTCGCTAGCCTGTTAGCTAGTAGCCCTTAACGAAGGCCAATCCTTTTCTTACTTGGCATCCTGGTTGCTCCAGGCCTGCCCTCACTTACCCTCGCTGGGTGAGTTCCACAGACCTTGCTGGTCTGCACCATCGACGATCTACATCTTCACCAAGACTTGCCGTTGCCAAGGCTTGTTGGGTCCAATCCGGTCGCCGACACCTCAGCACTCGACAGACATTGTGTACCAGCCCGAATCCTGCTCCTGGTCACCGACAACGCCTCCTGGACCTCGTGGCTGAAGAGTCAAGATGACCATCAACGCACCTGAAGCACTCGACATCGGTGGGCATCTGTCCATCGCCTTCCTGGTCACTGGCTAGTGACCCAGACTCTGTCCCCTCTGCTTTCAGGTTCTTCAGAACTCCGATCCACTCTTGGATCGACCCGGACACTTTTCTCTTGGCCGCCAGCAGCACTTTGCAGCAGATCGCCATTCGAATCGACGACGAAACCCGACCCCGAAAGGCACCTATGCACCCGGCTTCCCTGGGTGAGGTAACATGAGTACTCCGGTGCTCCCGTGGGTAGAGACTCTTCAAAGTCCTAGATCTCAAAGGGTTTTGTCCTAGTCCTCTTTTAAGTGTCCCTTTTCTCTAATTTCCCGATCCCGACTTTCTCCATAGAAGTCAACGGCGTATCGCGGTTGTGTATTTACACTGCACGCGTCTCCCGTGGGTCCCCTGTATCACTACCTTGGGTGGTTCCTTGTGGTCCAAGCACTTCTAGAGGCTCTAGGCCTAGTGTCTAGTTCAGTCGTGGTTCGCATACCACTTTATTGGTATATGGTTTGGTACGCCCCTAGGGCCCAAACGTGTATTTGTGCTATTACTGTGATTTAATAACTTCTAACTTATGTATTTCGAACTCTAGCCTCATAAAGAGACTAGAGGGGTGTGTTTAGCAATAAATACATATATTTTGAATATATACCTGGTGTGGTGCTCTTTCATTTGATCACTCAAGAGATTATAGACTGGTAAAACAAGCTGCTTTACATTCCTTCAAGACTTAGCCTGAAGGCTGCTCTCCATAGCTACCACTAGGATAGCTTTCAATAAGGTTGTCTTTAACCTATCTCCAATAAGGGGTTGTTTGGACTGGTGCAAGGTGCCCACTATAATTAGTGGACAGCATATGCCAGGCCAACTTCTCACATTGGTGTGCAGCGTGTGGGATTCCAGCTTGCTATTGTTTTACCAGATAATCTCAATTGAATTGATCAACTGAAAACCACTAAAGGTACCTAAGGTACATATAATTTAAGCTTAGAATACAGTAAGTTCTACTGAACTTAGAGTTGTGTGTTAAGGGATAGCACAACCCTTTCTACAACTCAAGAGAGTTTAGTAGGCCACACTAGAGTAGGTAGTGCATACACCACACCACACTAGTAATGTCTTTAAGGGTAGGATCTAAAGAATCCTTGCAGGAAGCCATTGAGCTTCCACCCTCCAAGTATGATACACTCCCATTCTTGGAATTGAGAGCTTTATGTAACTTGAGAAAAATAAGGACAGGCCAAAGCCCCACCACCCAACACCTCAAGGAGTTGTTGGTGGCTTATGACCTTAGTAAGCCCTTGGGGACTGAAGGGGTAGGAGCTGAGGGTGGGGCAGAGGAAGAGGAGGAGGCCAGGGGTACCAATACCCCCAGCCCCCCTCTGAGACTGGCCAGGAGGGTGACAATGACCCTGACCTGGATAACCCAATCCCTCCTGTGGAAGATGATGAGGATGATCAGAATGATGCCCTCTTTGTCCCCCCAGGAAGGATTAAGAGTGTGCCCAGGAAGTCTAGATCTCCTTCTCAGGAGTCTAACCACTCTGGCACCTCCATAGGGAGCTCTATCTCCTCTCACAGGAGGGAATCCTCTCATGAGAGAAGAGACAGACTGGTCCAGTATGAGGAAACTCAGCTGGAAATCCGAAAAAGCAATTGGCTTTAGATAGGGAATCCCTAGATCTCCTTAGAGAGAGAAGAAAGTTGGGACTAGAGTCCCATGGTGGCAGCCATGTCCCTAGAGACAGGGAAAGGTCCTATGACCATAGGAACCTGAGCAAGATTGTCCCTCCCTACCAGAGTGGGGATGATATCCACAAATGGATAACTGCATTAGAGAGGGCCTGTAAGGAACAGAAGGTCCCTCAGGAGCAGTGGGCAGCAATCTTGTGGCTCTCCTTTGCTGACAAAGGTAGAGATAAGCTCCTCACTGTTAGAGAGGAGGATGCTGATAATTACAAGGTCTTGAAGAGTGCTCTTATTGATGGGTTTGGCCTAACCACTAAACAGTACAGGTTGAAGTTCAGAGACACCCAAAAAGCACAGACTCAAGACTGGGTAGACTATGTGGATTGTTCTGCCAAGGCTCTGGAAGGCTGGTTGATGGGCAGTAAGGTGTGTGACTTCTCAGGATTGTACAATCTGATAATGAGGGAGCAGATTCTTAATAACTGTCAAAATCAGCTGTTGCATCAATACCTGGTAGACTCTGATCTGACCTCTCCCCAAGAATTGGGAAAGAAGGCAGACAAATGGGTCAGAACCAGGGTGAAGCAGAAGGTACAGAACCAAGGTGGGGAAACCAAGAAGCAAGATGCTAAGAACTCTGAAAAGGGTGGGGAGAAGGGTAAAGATCAAAAGTCTTCATCAGGCCCCCAAAAATCTTCTTCTGGTGGGGATTCACAGTCTACCAAAGGGAAAGGCCAAAGAAAACCATGGTGCAAGGTCTGTAAGCAAAAGACCCACTGGACCAGTGATTGCACCAAGTCCAAAGACTCCAGTCCAGCACCCACCAATGCCCCTAAGGCACCTGTTCCCCCTAGTACAGTTGGTGGGAGTGCTCCAACCAAGGGTTTAGTAGGGTTCACCCTGGGAACTGAGTTGGGCTCTGACCTAGTCAGAGAACTGACTCAGGCTGTGTTAGTCTGTGATGGAGGCATGGATGTGACCTCCACTGTGAGTCCCAGTAATCTGGGCAAGTACAGACAACAGCCTTTAATCAATGGACGTGAGGCTTTGGCATTTAGGGACACAGGGGCAAGTGTCACAATGGTGACACAAGACCTTGTGCTTCCTGGGCAAGTTATGCTTGGTGAGATGTACCAAGTGACCAATGCTAGCAATGTCAGAACAGACCATACTCTGGCAGTTGTTAACTTCTCCTGGGGAGGGGTAACTGGCCTTAAGAAGGTTGTGGTCAGTGCAAACCTACCAGTCGAATGCTTGCTTGGCAATGACTTAGAGACTTCTGCTTGGGCAGAAGTGGAGCTCAGGACCCATGCAGAAATGCTGGGGATCCCTGCAGATGTGTTTGCTGTGACCAGGTCACAAGCCAAAATGTCTAGCACTGAACAGGCCTTGGATTCTGGAAGAATGGACCAAGTGCCTTCCAAGAGGAGGAGTAGTAGGGTTAAGGCAGTGCCTTCCCCTTGGCTCAGGAGGAAGATCAGTCCCTTGAGGGGGATGATCTCAGCCCTGAAGAAGGAACTGTCCCAGAGGAACTTGAACCTGACCAGGTTGAGTTCTTGGGGACAGGGGGACCTTCTAGGGCAGATCTGAGCCAGGAGCAGCAGAGCTGCCCCTCCCTTGAACCCCTCAGACAGCAAGCTGCTGCTGAGGCTGCTGGGAAAGCTAGTGGTCCCCATACAGTGTATTGGGATGATGGACTCCTGTACTCAGAGAGTAGAGACCCCAAGCCTGGTGCTACCAGGAGGTTAGTTATACCTCTGAAGTTCAGGGGCTTCCTATTGACCCTAGCCCATGATATTCCCTTAGCAGGTCACCTGGGCCAGAACAAGACTTGGGACAGAATTGTCCCTCACTTTCACTGGCCCCACATGTCTGAAGACAGTAAGGAGTTTTGTTGCTCCTGTGTAACCTGCCAAGCCAGTGGCAAGGCAGGTGGCACTACAAAGGCCCCCCTGATACCACTACCTGTGGTGGGGGTGCCCTTTGAAAGGGTAGGGATTGACATTGTTGGTCCCATGGATCCCCAAACAGCCTCTGGGCACAGGTTTATCCTGGTGGTAGTGGATCATGCCACCAGGTACCCAGAAGCTATTCCCCTCAGGACCACTACAGCACCTGTGGTGGCAAGGGCCCTCCTGGGAATCTTCTCAAGAGTGGGCTTTCCTAAGGAGGTAGTATCAGACAGGGGTGCTAACTTCATGTCTGGGTACTTAAAAGCAATGTGGAAGGAGTGTGGAGTGACTTATAAGTTCACCACACCCTATCACCCACAATGCAATGGTTTAGTTGAGAGATTCAACAAAACCTTGAAGGGCATGATTAAAGGGCTCCCAGAAAAGCTTAGGCGTAGATGGGACATACTCTTGCCCTGCCTTTTATTCGCATATAGGGAGGTGCCTCAGAAGGGGTTGGTTACAGCCCTTTTGAACTTCTGTTTGGCCACCCTGTGAGGGGTCCACTGTGCTTGGTGAAGGAAGGATGGGAGTTACCTCTCAAGCCCCCAAAGCAAGATATAGTGGACTATGTACTTGGTCTCCGCTCCAGGATGGCTGAGTACATGAAAAAGGCAACCAAAAACCTTGAGGCTAGCCAGGAACTTCAAAAGGCCTGGCATGACCAAAAGGCTGTTCTGACTGTTTACCAGCCAGGACAGAAGGTGTGGGTGTTGGAGCCAGTGGCCCCAGCAGCTCTCCAAGATAAATGGAGTGGACCCCACACTATTGTTGAGCAGAAGGGTGAGGTCACTTACTTAGTGGACCTAGGAACACCCAGGAGTCCCCACAGGGTTCTCCATGTCAACAGGTTAAAACCATATGTGGACAGGGCAGACATGGGCTTGCTCATGGCTACTGATGAAGGGCAGGAGGAAGAGAGTGACCCACTCCCTGACCTGCTCTCACAGAACCCTGACGATGGGTCAGTTGATGGTGTAGCCTTGGCAGGCAGCCTCACTACCCAGCAACAAACTGATTGCAGGCAAGTCCTCAATCAGTTTAGACATATGTTTTCACTGACACCCAGTCAGACCACCTGGTGCACTCATGAAGTGGACACTGGGGACAGTCTGCCTATTAAAAACAAGATTTATAGGCAACCTGACCATGTCAGGGACTGTATCAGGACTGAAGTCCAGAAAATGTTGGAATTGGGAGTTATTGAACCCTCAGATAGCCCTTGGGCTAGTCCAGTGGTCCTTGTACCGAAACCTCACACCAGTGGTGGAAAAAGAGAGATGAGGTTTTGTGTGGACTACAGGGGTCTCAATGCAGTCACTAGGACTGATGCCCATCCAATACCCAGGGCAGATGAGCTCATAGATACTTTGGCCTCTGCCAAATATCTCAGCACATTTGACCTAACAGCTGGCTACTGGCAGATCAGACTAGCTGATACTGCAAAGCCCAAAACAGCATTCTCAACCCCTAGTGGACATTATCAATTTGTGGTAATGCCCTTTGGTCTGAAGAATGCACCTGCCACTTTCCAGAGGTTGGTGAATACAGTTCTCACAGGACTGGAAGCCTATAGTGCAGCTTATCTAGATGATATTGCTGTCTTTAGCTCCACCTGGGAGGATCACCTGGTCCACCTCAGGAATGTTTTACAGGCCCTGCAAAAGGCAGGCCTGACTATCAAGGCCACTAAGTGCCAGATAGGGCAGAGTCAGGTTGTGTACCTGGGCCACCTTGTGGGTGGAGGCCAGGTTCAACCTTTGCAGAGCAAGATCCAGACCATCATGGACTGGGCTGCTCCCACTACCCAGACTCAGGTGAGAGCCTTCTTAGGCCTGACTGGGTACTATAGGAGATTTGTCAAGGGGTATGGATCAATAGTGACACCCCTGAATGACTTAACTTCTAAGAAAATGCCCAAAAGGTTCAGTGGACAGTTAGCTGTCAAAAGGCATTTGATGACCTCAAGCAGGCCATGTGCACTGCTCCAATTCTGCAGAGTCCTGATTACTCCAAAAAGTTCATTGTTCAAACTGATGCATCTGAATTGGGGGTAGGGGCTGTACTGTCACAATTGAATGAAGAAGGTCAGGATCAGCCAGTAGCTTTCATTAGCAGAAGGCTGACCCCTAGAGAGAAACGTTGGTCAGCCATAGAGAGGGAGGCCTTTGCTGTGGTCTGGGCTCTGAAGAAGTTGAGGCCATACTTGTTTGGTACACACTTCCTGGTTCAGACAGACCATAAGCCCCTCTTATGGCTAAAACAAATGAAGGGTGAAAACCCCAAACTGCTTAGGTGGTCCATTTCCCTACAGGGGATGGACTTTACAGTGGAACATAGGCCTGGGAGTAACCATGCGAATGCAGATGGACTCTCTAGGTATTTCCACTTAGAACATGAAGACTTAACTGGGCAAGGTTAGTTTAATGTCCCTACGTTTGGGGGGGTTGTGTAGGAGAGTAGGATCTGCTTCACATGGGTACCCCCACTTTTTGCTGATGCTTCACTGTTTTTCGACATTAGTCTGGCTGGGGCCCTGCTAATCAGAACCCCAGCCTAGCTGATTCCTCTCTAAAATGGTTTCCATGTGCCTTAGGCACATCACTGATTGGAATCTGGAGTGCCCTTATAAGTCCCTAGTATATGGTATACTATGTACCAAGGGCATAGGTACCTCAGAGGCCTGCCAGGGGCTGCAGCATGTATTATGCCACCCCTGGAAGGCCATCCAAACTGACACCACAGGTCTGCTACTGCAGCCTGGGTAAGGTGGTGCATGCACCCCTTACTGTGATATAGGTTACCTATATCACTAAATACATACACACATATAAACCTATAAGTCACTCCTAAGGCAGGCCTTATCAATCCTAAAGGCAGAGTGCATGGTTCCTATGTGAGAGGGTGCCCTGCATGAGCAGGGCCCCTCTGCAGCGTTCGGAGACCATCTCTGATGCTGTTTGTAGTGCAGCCTGACCATATACTCTTAAGCGCATTATATCCTCGCGGTAAAATGCTAACTTTGGAATGGCTGCACCTAAACATGTCGTGTTTGGTGTCAAACATCTTGGAATACTACCCCCCGCCAATCCTGGCAGCGGGGGTAGCATTCCACCCTTCTAGAGGGAAAGACATGTTAACTCTGACTAGTCCGGTAACTTCTTTCCAGAGCCCTGGCATCACAAAATGGATGCTGCTGCCACAGACACGAGTCTGGCCTCCTGCTGCTGGACGAAACTCCGGCAGGGGAGGCCTGGACAATAGGTTTCCTGTCCCAGGGAGGTGTGACCACCTCCCCAGACAGGATAATGTGTATTGGGGCTGGGCGGGAGCACTTTCGGGTGCTTTGAAGTCCTGCAATGGGGGCACACTTGGTGTCCCTGTGCATACCCCAGTTCAAACCGGATCAGGGGCTTGCAGCCCCTGCTTTGGCGCGAACTGGACAAAGGGAAAGGGGTGTAGCCACCCCTCTGCCCTGACCCACCCATAGGTGGGGCCACAGAGTAGTCCAACCCCTATCTTTAGTATAAAGATAGGAACCCAGTCCTTAGGACTTTAGATTATCCCTGGACGAAACTCTGTAACTGAATCCTGGACCTTCGACGCTCTACTCACGATTAGAGGACAGAAGAATCTCCCTTGGGGTCAAGGAGTGACTCCCCTGCTTGGCAGGCACCAAAGAAGCATCTGTCTGGTTCGCATTTCTGAAGCTCCCGTCGGACGCCGAAGTCATCGCATCACCAGAGGTGGATTCTCAGACTTCCCCGAGGCTACCCTGAGTCCCCAGCAAAGCTGAGGCCTGTGGCTGTCGTGGGTGACTTGAGACCGTGACCCCTGGACACCAAGCACATTTGCAAGTGCATCCTCTTCTGGGTCTCCCAAGAAGTCGTGCTTTGGGCTCCGAGTAGCCCTAGCCTCCAGCACCACCTGCACTGAAGATTACTGGCCCCCACTCCACGAGTGTCCTGTGAGCCAGATCCACGTGCAGCATCATGAGGCTCCTTTGCGGTCGCTAGCCCGTTAGCTAGTAGCCCTTAACGAAGGCCAATCCTTTTCTTACTTGGCATCCTGGTTGCTCCAGGCCTGCCCTCACTTACCCTCGCTGGGTGAGTTCCACAGACCTTGCTGGTCTGCACCATCGACGATCTACATCTTCACCGAGACTTGCCGTTGCCAAGGCTTGTTGGGTCCAATTCGGTCGCCGACACCTCAGCACTCGACAGACATTGTATACCAGCCCGAATCCTGCTCCTGGTTGCCGACAACGCCTCCTGGACCTCGTGGCTGAAGAGTCAAGACGACCGTCAACGCACCTGAAGCACTCGACATCGGTGGGCATCTGTCGATCGCCTTCCTGGTCACTGGCTAGTGACCCAGACTCTGTCCCCTCTGCTTTCAGGTTCTTCAGAACTCCGATCCACTCTTGGATCCACCCGGACACTTTTCTCTTGGCCGCCAGCAGCACTTTGCAGCAGATCGCCATTCGAATCGACGACGAAACCCGACCCCGAAAGGCACCTATGCACCCGGCTTCCCTGGGTGAGGTAACACGAGTACTCCGGTGCTCCCGTGGGTAGAGACTCTTCAAAGTCCTAGATCTCAAAGGGTTTTGTCCTAGTCCTCTTTTAAGTGTCCCTTTTCTCTAATTTCCCGATCCCGACTTTCTCCATAGAAGTCAACGGCGTATCACGGTTGTGTATTTACACTGCACGCGTCTCCCGTGGGTCCCCTGTGTCACTACCTTGGGTGGTTCCTTGTGGTCCAAGCACTTCTAGAGGCTCTAGGCCTAGTGTCTAGTTCAGTCGTGGTTCGCATACCACTTTATTGGTATATGGTTTGGTACGCCCCTAGGGCCCAAACGTGTATTTGTGCTATTACTGTGATTTAATAACTTCTAACTTATGTACTTCGAACTCTAGCCTCATAAAAAGACTAGAGGGGTGTGTTTAGCAATAAATACATATATTTTGAATATATACCTGGTGTGGTGCTCTTTCATTTGATCACTCAAGAGATTATAGACTGGTAAAACAAGCTGCTTTACATTCCTTCAAGACTTAGCCTGAAGGCTGCTCTCCATAGCTTCCACTAGGATAGCTTTCAATAAGGTTGTCTTTAACCTATCTCCAATAAGGGGTTGTTTGGACTGGTGCAAGGTGCCCACTATAATTAGTGGACAGCATATGCCAGGCCAACTTCTCACAGGGCCCGTCACCAGACAAGTGGGAGAGGGCCTCTATCTAGTGAGAAAGGTATGTGCTAACAGGAACAGTATACTCATTACGGGAGCAGACCTACATGGCAGAAAACAAAACTTATAGCGAAGTATTTCCCGGAATTAAACTAGCTTAGTTTCGAACAGTCTAAAATGGCGCCTGCAAAGAAAATGGCGCAGCGAATGCTAACTTACACAGGGCAATGCGTTCTAGTTTAACATCACAACATTCAATCGCTTAGTTGCTGAACCACGGTGGGCTGAGGAGAAACGTACTTCTCTCTTTTATAGAGGTCTTCGTGATGATCTGAAATATTCTTTGGCCCACATTGTAGATCTCCCTGAGAATTGTACAGATTTTATTGATTTAGTAGTAAGATTAGATCATAGACCAGGGGACTGAAAACATGAAAGACCACGGCCTGATTCCAGAGTTATGCTACTAAAAACAGATAAAAAAGAGGTAGGGGACAAATTAAGCGAACCAGAACTCATGCAAATAGGTGGCATTAAGGGACCTCTTTCAAGAGAAGAGAAAGAGATACGCAGGAAAGACAAGTTATGCCTTTACTGTGGAAAACCAGGTCATTTTGCCAGTGAATATCCTTTAAAACCTAAAATGAAAAATACTGTGGCTGGTTTGGAAACCGTTCATGAAGATCAGGAAAACTAATGCTCTCGGAGAAATCTGAGATCATTTCTCCGAGAGAAGATGCTCCAAGGATCTCACAATACATTACTAATCTAATCAATAGAACGCCTAGAAACATAACTATTAGGATTACCTTCATTTTATCCTCTCAAACAAGACATTGTTTAGCTGTATTGATTGACTCTGGAGCCACAGGTAACTTCTTTGATTTAACCTTAGCTAAAACATTAGGAATAATACATGTAGCAAAGGAAGAACCAGAACCTCTGAGAGCAGTTGATGGTTCCACTCTTTCTTCAGGACTCATTAGTTTTCATACCACACCACTAACTTTGGTCAGTGATAATGGTCATACAGAAGAGGCGAGGTTTGATCTGATTGACACCCCAACTTTTGGAGTGATTCTTGGTATTCCTTGGTTAGAATGTCAAAACCCTAAAATAGAATGGAGTTTGCAGACCAGGACTTTAGATTCTGCATTTTGTAGAACTCATTGTTATCAGGAGGCACAACATCCTGTTATGCCCAAACATTGCGCAGCAACACATAGTTCCCCATTGGACAACCTAGCGCATGTCTTCCATGATGTTTTCGATGTTTTTGATCCAGTTCAGGCTACGCAATTACCACCGCATAGAATCTATGACTGTAGAATAGATCTAGGACGTGGTGCCATTTTACACTGCAGCAGCATCTATGCACTTACGGAACCTGAAACAAAATACTTAAGACAATACCTGGATGAACTCCAGGTCTAAGGATTCATTCGACACTCAACGTCACCTGTCTCATCACGCCTCTTTTTTGTAGCAAAAAAGAATGGGGATTTGCGGGCCTGCATCGATTATAGAGTAATCAACAAGGCCACATTCAAAAATCGATACCCCTTGCCCTTGATACCCAGACTCTTGGATCAGGTACGTAATTCCACAATCTACTCAAAATTGGATCTACGCGGCACTTATCATCTCATAAGCGTAAAAGAGGGAAATGAGTGGAGGACCGCTTTTCGGACAAAATTTGGCTTGTTTGAATACACTGTAATGTCTTTTGGACTGTGTAATGCCCCTGTGGCAATCCAGTATTTTATTAATGAGGTCTTGCATGATTTTTTGGACGTATGTGCTATCGTCTATACTGACAACATTTTGATTTTTTCTAAAACAGAGCAAGAGCACATAAGTCATGTCCAGGCTATTCTTCAACAGTTGCAAGAGCATTCTTTATTCGCCAAATTAGAAAAATGTGTTTTTCATGTCCAATCAGTAGAATTTTGGGGTTATATTCTATCCCCAGAAGGGATTACCATGAATCCTAAAAAAGTAGAAGCCATTCTCACTTGGCCTTCACCAACCACAGTTAAAGAAATACAAAGAGTGCTTGGCTTCACTAATTTTTATCGAAGGTTTATTGCCAACTTTTCTAGCATTGTAGTACCGATCACTCAACTGTTAAAAAAGGGACAAAAATTCATTTAGACTGAAAAAGCAGAACTAGCCTTTCAGACATTTAAGAAAGCATTCACTACGGCACCCAATTTATCTCATCCAGTCCCGGATCAACCGTTTTTTGTTGAGGCTGACGCTTCATTAGTAGCAATTGGAGGAGTGTTGTCCCAGAAAAATCCTGACACAGGTTATTTACATCCACTAGCCTATTATTCACGAAAGCTTCTGCCAACTGAACAGAATTATACTATAGCTGAGCGGGAATTACTGGCAATAAAAGCAGTTTTTGCTGAATGGCGATATCATCTACTGGGAGCCAAGCACACTATCACTATATTTAGTGATCACAAAAATTTAAAAAATTTTACATCAGTAAAAGCACTAACACCAAGACAAATGAGGTAGCTACATTTTTTTAGTGATTTCGATTTTCTTATCATTTATCGACCTGGAGTCAAACAAGTCCAATCGGATACTTTATCCAGATTAGGACAAGAGGAAGACAATTATCCATCATCAGAAACTCAGAGTATCATACATCCAGCAAAATAATAGCAGTCACTATCGCTGACTCTTTCCTGTTCAAAGTAAAAGAGACTTCTCAAAAAATGTAACATCAGGAATGGCTGCAGAAAACAGATCATACTGTTAAGGACGGTTATCTGTTTTATAAAGATAAGTTATTTATTCCACAAGAGAAATTGCAAAAACAAGTTTTACAATGACTTCATGATACAGCTTTAGCAGGTAATCCTGGCCTTCATAAAACTCTCGAAACATGTTTAAGAAATTTCTGGTGGAGTACTATTCGAAAAAATGTGCAAGACTATGTTAATACATGTTCTGTCTGTGCTAGGAATAAATCACTACACACAGCCCCTGCTGGCCTTTTGCAAGCCTTACCCAATCCCCCCATACCTTGGCATACAATCAGCATAGATTTCATTACGAATCTCCCAGAGTCCAATAAACATACCACTCTATTTGTAGTTGTTGACTTATTATCTAAAATGGGTCACTTCATTCCTTTAAAGAAAATACCCTCAGCAGTCGTATTTAGTGGCATATTTTTAAGACAAATCGTATGACTGCACAGTCTTCCTAGCAAAACAATTTCTGACCGTGATCCACATTTCACATCTAAATTTTGGAAAATTGTATGTTCCACCTTAGGAATAGAAGTTGCTCTTTCATCAGCTTTCCACCCACAATCTGATGGACAAACAGAGAGGGTCAACCAAAGTCTGGAACAGAGTTTACGATGTTTATTAAACACCTTAATCACCAATTGGGATCAGGCTATACCTCTAGTTGAGTTCTCATACAATAATAATGCACATACTGCCTTAGGATGTTCTTCTTTCTATTTTCTTACAGGTTGTCACACACACACTTTTCCTGCACTTCTCCCAGTTCATTCTTGTCTCATGCCTTCCGTCTCCTCTCATATACAACATTTACAAGACATACAAGACCAAGCCCGCAAGTGTCTTGTCCAAAACAAAACTCTTACTAAAATACAGGCTGATCGACATAGAACCCCAGAACCACATTATAAAATAGGAGACATGGTGTGACTCTCTACTAGGAACATCCGATTGGATGGTCCTAGGAAGTTACATCCAAAATGTATTGGTCCCTTCCCCATTCAGGCACTAATCAATCCAGTCTCAGTCAGATTATTGTTACCAGACGACATGGCAATTCATCCTGTTTTTCACGTTTCCCTCCTAAAACCTTACCATCCACAGACACGTAAAGACAATCCACCTCCCCCTGTAAAAGTGGGAGATCTTGTTGAATATAAAATTCAACAAATTTTGGACTCAAAACGTATCCGTGGGAGGTTGTATTACCTAATAGACTGAAAGGGTTATGACGCCTCTGAAAGATTATGGGAACCAGCTTTTGTCACTGCTCCCCATCTCATTAGGCGCTTTCACGCTCTCAATCCTACCAAACCACACCCAGTGAGACGATCTTTAGGGGGTAGAACTGTCATGGGCGTCACTGCGCAGTTATCTTTAAATTGTTGTCATGATAAAGTGTCATAATTTATGTTTAAGAGTAAGTCATACACGTGGGCCACATTAGTCCTGGTAGACAGCATAATGTGTGGTATTATGGCAATTTATGTACAATATGGCACAACTTTTTGAAGGAATATTAGTAGTATTATTAAAGCAGTAATGTGCTGAGAAACTCACATAAATGTTTAACAATTCATTAGCATTTTTACATGTGCATTGAGTGCCTTGTTAATTACGGACACGTTCAACTGCCTTTTTAATTATGGACACGTTTAACTTTGGACACGTTCGCACATGTATTGCTTTCTAGTGTGCTTTTCTAAGCACAACGTTTCTTCAACGTGCCTCATATGGAAATCAAGGGCACAAGTCCTCAACGCTCGCACCGCTCACTATTTAAAGCGTGCAGCACCCTGTCTCAATGCTTTCCCTCGTCTGCTTTGGCCCCCACTTACCTGATTCCTTTGGCTCCTGTCGGCGGTCCGGCTTCTTCCTTCTCGGCAGACTTCCTCATTCCTTCTGGGTGACGAGCGGCTCCACACGGCGGTTCAGGTTACGTCTCGTCTTCCGGCCTGGCTTGGTATTACCTAGCAACCAAAAATCAACAACAGCAATATTATCCCTAACGGTTTCGTGTTTCCTGCAATTGAAGGTAAAACAGAACCATTTTTTTCATTTATGTAAAAAACAAGAAAGAAGGATTTCTAGCCCATTGACTTTCGAAGTAGGAAGTCCTCTTGACAACGACTCATTGGGCACTGTAATGAATCCTTGAATATTGAGAACTAAGAGAACGTTTGATTTCATCCTATTTATTTGAAATAACTATGATACAAAAAACTGAGTTACATTCTAGTACTTTTACAATCTGATATCTGAATGGTGAACAACTCTCTTATGTAAACAAAAACTTTTTTTGTTTTTTGAATGCGATGCTCGGATGAGCGTTATTGTTTAATTTTTTTCCTGATTCCTGAATTCGGTGTTCATGCACAGCTAGTGGGAGCTAGATCACCAACGAAATACACCTGGTAATTACTATTGAAAAAAGTACCAACCTTTGTTTACAAATACAGGAATAATAGTAATAGGACATTAATGCATATATCACTGTTTGCATTGCAGATACATGTCTATTGAGATGATTCATATAAGCATCATGTTTTGAGAATCGCGCATTGAATCCTGTATTCCTGTGGTACGCTCTTTGCTATTGTAACATATCTCTGTTTTATAATGCCATCACATTGGATTATAGCATTCATAAATAATAAGGATATTCTCTTACAGCACAGTACGAGTGCGCTCCAACACCAATTCCCCAGTGGGAGTGAATAGATACAAAAGCAAGAACCCAAGCAGTTTTTACAGAATTACCTACACACTTAGTGCAGCAGCACAAATACTCCCTGCGACAGCCAGTCCCTGCGACAGCCAGTGTTCCTTTCTTCAGTTTTCGTTGTTTGTTGTCCCATCCCTCTTGCCCCCCGGAGAGTCATCAGTGGGCAGTGTTCAGTTCATTGCGCCCTGGTGAGTCTCTATAGGGATTTGGGGAATATCCTCATCCAAGTGAGCCTCGTCCATTAGGAACCATCTGGAACTCAAGTGACTGGCCGTGACAGCGACTCCACTCTACACCAGTGCGCTGTATGCCATTTTAAGTTTTTCGCCACTCCAGTATACCTAATTCCACTTTATTCCACTCCAGTATACCAGAATATACTAAACCACATGACAATTTACATACTGTATCCTCTACTATATTGTACCACATTCCACCTAATAACACTCAACTCCACAACACTAAACTGTACCAATCTTACA
Source organism: Calotriton arnoldi (assembly GCA_963921515.1). Lineage (NCBI taxonomy): Eukaryota > Metazoa > Chordata > Amphibia > Caudata > Salamandridae > Calotriton > Calotriton arnoldi. Next base: position 16,650 of record CAWUFW010001378.1, read on the forward strand.
CATTTGTTACTAACATTAGAAAAACTATTAAAATCTCAAGAAAAACAAAAGGTGAAAGATTAGTTATAGTTATGGAAACTTTCTTCATGTTTAGCATACAAACCCAAATTTAACTAGACAAACATTAGACATTCTACAGTTATAGTTATATCTTCAATTTATATTTAGGCAGCAGTTTCACAGTAATATAACTCAAACTTATAACTCACATTCATACTTACGTACCACTTTAAAATTCAGATAACTCGTACACCTCCATACACAGTATTTTCACTCACACCGCACTGCAGTAACTGTAACTCACCTCTTTACCAAGGGGTGGGTTGAAGAAAATCATATAATTTCAAATTTCGTAAGTGTTGTTAATAATGCAGTAATTTCACATGTCTAACTTGTAGAATATGCAAGGGTATAGGTAGTGCATGGAGAAGAGATGAGTTATAGTTAGTATAGTGTGACGAGTGAAATGAAAACTGTGTACGGAGGTGCCCGAGTTATCTGAATCTAAATAAAAAAAAAAAAAAATATATATATATATATATCTCCCGCTCCCACTCCAAAAAGGAAAAGACCAGCACTCTCGTTGGGTTAATTCTGGTTAAGGATTTATTGCGCACAAAATTATACCAAACAAATGCGTTTCAGCGTGAGCCTTCGTCAATGTCATTGTTTAGTATTAAAAAGTTAGATTAAATAAAAAAAACTAAAATTAATAATTAACTTTGTTTTAAAGCATTATTTAATTAACCTTTTACCATTTAATAAACATTTTTTATTATTTTAAATTAATACAAAAGCCCATTACATTTACTAAAAATTAAATTAGTGAGATTGAGGTTTTTATAATTTTGTTTGAAAAATATGTATACAATAATTTGATATATTTAAATTTTTTAATTATTCAAAATACATTTAGTTTAATGAGTTAATGTGCTGTAATATTTTATTTGTTCCAGGTTAAAAATAAGTTGCCTACATTCATTTACATTTTTATTTTACATCAGAATATTTTTCATATTTTTTTTTAAGAATTCATAAACTTTAATATTTTTTACCATACTTTCCCATAGGGGAGCCCCGACATGGTTACGAAGATCTGCTGTCTGTCAAAAGTTACTATTAGTAACTTTACACTCAAAATCTCTGTCTTAGATGTTTCCACCCCCTGCGTTCAAGGGGTGAAGAATTTTAAGTCTGCACTTAGATGTAAATCTACACTCCGAAATGGTGAAGAACAAAAAAGTGTAGACTTACACCAAGGTGCAGGAGTAAATTTGCACATGAATAAATCTACATTTGTAAATTTGCTTTGTGACAAGGGCCTCAAATTTTTCTAACAGCTGCCTCATTTGAGCTGTAGTTATATGTCTTATATTCGGATAAGGGGTATAACCAGCTAATACTGGTCAGATAAGAACTGAAGGACTTAAGAGACTTTTTCTAACAGGTTTTACTTTATGTAGCAGTTCCCCGTCAAACCATGATGCTTTTTCTTTTTAACCAATGCTGATTTCTTGTTGATCATATGGTGTATAGAATATTGTGCAGGACTTGAAGCATGCCGAAATGCAGTAAAGTGGTTAGTGGTGGGCTGTACTGGATCAAACTCTACCCATTAGGAAAGTATTTCAAAAGGTGAAGCTGGATTCACTGTTCCTACTACCTAGAACTGTTTTCTACCCTTGGCGTCAGGGAACTATTTCTGCCTCAGATATTGTGTGAACAGACTTCTTATATTTGCCAGGTATGTGCAAAGTTGAGCCACCTTACCAGCTTCTGTGTAAAAAACAGACAGACTGTGACCCGAACATCTCTCATAACTTACCTAGAGATAATGTGTTTAGGTTAATGATCAGTCCTGCCAGACACGCTGGAATACATTTATTTAAAGCAGGTTACTGGAAAATCTTTCTGTAATAAGATAGCGTCCAGCTCTATCTTACAATGTGTCAGGTAACGAATGCCCCAACTGTTACATTCCTCTATATATATCCTACCACAACTTAAAAAGATACACCCCTGCCCCAAGAGGCAAGCTTGTCATCCCTAGAAATTGTGATGTATGAAACAGGGGTCAAGCAGAGATCACAGGACTGGAGACATTTTTCCACTAAGCCAAGAGCACCAGCCAAGGATTGTCATCCAGACAGTTACATGAGATGGTGGTAGATATGGTTGATGTGCTACAAGCCACATATGATATTATTGTTATTTGTCATTAATCTATCAATTCAACTAGAGCAAATATTATTAGAAGAGTAGAATGCTGAAAACACCATGGAAAACAATGAAGTGGCTCAGGACCAATAGGGACTGGTATAGTCTTTATACTTCAACTTTTAATGTTTGTATATCTGTTTCTCCTTGTTCAATTTAGCACATTCTGCCTTTGGTGGCTGGAATGCTCTAAGAGCATTATAGCTCCTCTGTCTCGGCCTATAATGGTTTGCAAATCGCCCTATTTGACAATATGGGTCCTTGCCTGCCTCTCAGTTCTCTACAACTCTGGGAGAGGGCATTTACTAACAGTTTTACCTCTTGTCAATGAACTATTATGCTATATTATTCTATGTTAGGTTACGTTGTTATATACTGAAAAAAGAGAGAGGGGTCCCCTCATGCCAAGAGAACAGGGCACTACAAATTAGAAGAATGAAAAAACTAGGCCTGGGCGGTGAACTCCACTCAGTTCGCAGAGTTTTTGGAGTTTTCTGCACTCCACACTCTGCGGAGCTCGCGAAGTGCAGAAAACTCGTGGAGTGGAGTTTTTCCCCCGCTCGCGCTCGCCAAAAGTAAGTTGGCAAGCGCGAGCTGCCGCTCGGGTAGAATTTCTACCCGAGTGGCAAGAAGATCAGCGTGAACACAGTTCGCCTCGCACTCCGCCGCTTGTGGAACTCCGTGGATTTTTTTGTCACTTTGTGTAGTTCCGCGTAGCGGACCTCCGCGAACTCCACCCAGGCCTAGAAAAAACTCCCCTTGGAACTAATAGGTCACCCAATGGATCCAGTCCACCACTCAATCACACCATTCAATCGATTGAATTGGGGTTCAACTATTTCAAACATATACCACGAAGAAAGAAATTTTACACAAAGCTTTCATTAATAAAATTTGCATAAAAGTACCTCACTCTTTTATATTATATATTCACAGTACACTTAAGAAAGAGAATCTTTTACATATCATGTAAAAACAATTCCATAATAAAAACAGTCCCAGTTTCAACACCCCTAAACAGGTCGACGCAACAGACCTCACTTAAATAAAACACATAAAACAAGAAATCAAAAACAAATGGAAACACTCTTTGGAACAGTGTTAGTAAATCTGTTAAAAGTACTGATCCAGTAATTCTCATCAAACTTGAGTACTTATGAAATCAATATTTTTCATCTACAGTTCCTGCTGTGATTGGATTCAGCTTAAAATTGCGTCTATGCATTTCGGTGGACTTAAATGAATCCACACCACCTTCTTCTGGACAATAATTTTGAGAATAGCCCTCCCTCAAATTAAAATTGGATAATTCATTGAATATCTACAAAAGTAATATAATAGTTTCAAAACTAATTTGAAACATCACAAACATCAAGAAAGCCTTTAAGTCTAATCTTTAATTGGTGGCATAAAAACACTCTGATTGTTCACCCTCACACGAACCAGGTCTCATTCATACAAACATCTTTTAAGGGGAACAAACCACTACAGCATACGGAGCCATGGTTCCTTTCACCAATATAGGGGCCTATGGAGCTGAGACAAAGAATCCACCTCACTCACGCATCTCACTCTCATACACCACATTCTGTACCAGCTCCTTATTACTCACCACTAAATTACGGTGCACTATGTTATTGTGTTTGTAGAATCTCCTTTGTTGCTTGGAGTTACTCAGACCTTCTGGGTAAGGGTATAGTCTTATGTGCAATTTTAGGACTCTACCCTATAAAAAATCATATAATGTTCTATAACACGCCATCCCTGTGTATATGCGGTGTCCCTCAATATCGCGAGGATCATATCCTCACCTTAAAATAATTCCAGAGCTGGACTTAGATGTCCACGAAACCACATCTGGTACTCTCTCAGGATAGGTAAAAAGTCTCCTACCTTTCCGACCACTTTCACACTGGAATATTGCATATACTGCATGTAAATAATATTCTACCTATAATTTCTGATCCTAAGTATGGATTTATTGGGGCAGATTGCTCACTCCTAAATATCCCCCATCATTAGGTGGCTTACCTCCAATGTCAGGATGTCTCTATATTTAGCTGGTCTTCCTTAATTATTTTAAAAGGGACCCAAAATGTTAAAGTAGGGGTCCCTTTCACCCTCCACTGTGAAAAGAAAACCTCATTTAGGGCTATTTCATATTCAAACAATTCCATAATATAGGACAGGGCTTAATGGGCATACTTTCAAAGCAGTCTTGTAAAAACTCTTAAAAGAGATTTAGCTTGCTCACTGTCTTAAATTTTGTGAGCAGGCAAACAATTACATAGGCTCCCACCAGGCTATCATTTTCAGACTCCTCGTGTCTCGGTCCCAAAAACTCCTTTTACCTACACATTAGTATGAACTTTTAGCCTGTTAAATTAATAAAACGGGCCTGTCCCTGGGACTCCCAATACTCGCCACCATTATACCTCTATCCCGGTACTCATTTTATCCATTGGTGTAACCTTATGGGACGTACACCATAAACTATGCTGAAAATCCATCTGCAGCAAGTTGTTACCACCGCGTATTAACTCAACAGGGCCACTTCTATCGGTGACCCGGCTTCCAATGAGCATATGGGGCATTCATCCCCCATGGGTATATTTCCCCGCTCTCACCTCAAATATTGCTCGGGCTTGGATGCTTCTACCTCCGTCTGAAAGAGACCCTGAGTCGTGTTCCACATTTTTAAATAGCCCTGCCTCCTGTATTTGTCGTCGACTTACGTAAACCTCAGAGGCAGCTTTACAAGCCAAAGGTCTCGCTATCTTGAACTTTCAAGTTGTGAACCAAATCAATGGGCTGCATATAACTAATGGCCTTATATCTTTAATAGGCATTGTATATCTGATAGTTCAACTATTAATTTCCCAAACTCGCAATATATTCAGCCAAAAAAACTGATTTTCAAATTATATCTACTCATATCTTATCTATTCTGTTCCTATCTCGTATCCACAAGTTAATCACTTATTACTTATACTCATCTCCCTCATGTTGTTATCAATATAAACCGATGACACCTACACATTTAAGATCCACAGCTTGTAAGGCTTACCCTCCCCTTTTGGGGGGATAAAGCCACTTCCCTCTTCTTTCTATTTAGGGACAATCCCTTATTTGCCCATAATGATACAATCCCAATGCTCCCTGCTATTAAGGCCCCGCCTGATGGTATTAACTTTTATCATGTACCATTGTTCTCTCATCTTTCTTCTTGATTCAATGCTAAGTCCTCTCCTCCTACCTTGAATTTTTTCTAAAATGAACCACCTGAGATCAGACGGTCCATGGCCTTTCTCCACATAGTGGTTTACCAGGGGTGTGTTTATTTTGGATGTTCTAATGGCTGATCTATGCTCACAGAGCCTCTGTCTTACCTCCCTGCCAGTTTCCCCCACTTATCCAAGTCCACAGGGGCACAAAAGGAGGTAGCCTACATTCTTGCTCCTACAGTTATTTAAAGTTGTCACCATATGTTTCACCTGATGATACGCAATACTGGGAGAGACAAGGCACAGGTCACACACACACTAAGGTTACCACATTTGTGGTTGCCTTTAGCTCCCCCCCTGTTCAAAGTAGCTTGTACCTCATAATCATCCTCTCTGTATGTGTGTACCAGTGCTCTTCTCAGATTTCAATTTTTTCTGAAAGCAAAGAGGGGTTTCTGTAGTGTGACTTGAACAACGTCATTTAGGTCCTCATTATGAATTTGGCGGTGCGGGAGCGGGACCTCCTCGCTCCTGCACTGCCAAGCGTGTGGTTGAACCGCCCACCAGAGTAGGAGTTTTCTCCTGTCTAGCGGGCGGTTCTTTGGCGTTCCCACAGAGGTGCCTATGAAATAGGCACCACAGTGGGAACATCAAAATCAGTCTGCTGCAGTCCATGCTGTGCAGGTCCTGGGGTGCATGCACACAGGGGGCACAACATGTGCCCCCTGCATGCACCCCATGGCTCTAATATATACCACACAACGATGTCTCTAAGGGTATTAGTTAGAAGTCAATTTAGAGCAGCACAATTAATTGCTAGGAGCAGAAGAAGAAAACAGGGAGACAAAAATGCAATTTGACAGCATAAAATTAGGTTTAGGTAATCATATAAATTTGTTATAAATAACTTCTTATATTCTGACATGTAGAAGAACAGCACTGTGTTACATTAAATGGCATGTAACCTGTGGGATACTGTGCACAAGTGTTCGTGAAACGGTGACAACGCAAGTGACGCGTGAGGTGGTATGTACAGCGACGTGAAGGGGCGCAACAAAAAGACAATTGGTGGTGACATTTACATAGTAGAGATACCCAAACAATGAATGATAATATATACAGGTGAAGTCAAGGTGGGTATCCTCGAGGAGCTAGCGCCGAGGTTTTCGCTGTAAGAGTCGACGGCGTTTTGGCCTGTTGGAGTGTTCAGGCCTTCATCAGGACCAGGTTACTCTTATTTTTATAACCGTGCTGTGGGTAAGAATGAACACACTCAAAGGTGGACCGAGTTGAGTGAGAGATATGAGGGGAGATATAGAAAAGGGGGGGGGAGTTTTGAGGGTTTGGATGAGCCCAAGGGGGAAGAGGAAGACAGGTTAGAGTGCGGCGAACATGTGAGAAAGCGTAGGAAGATTACTGCGTGTCTAGGCTCAACGAGAAAGATAAGGGAGCAAGTAGGTTATCCCTGTCTGTGATCAGGAGCGCAGAGGCTGCCAATTAGAGTCGCGACGACTTACGCGTAGTACGCGACAGGAATCCATTTCATAGGTGTGCAGGGTCCCTGTATGAATCAGGTTTAAGCACTCATCTGTCTGAAGTTAAAGAAGAAGGTAAGTATGCCAGTCAGGGGTGGCAGTGGGAACTAATAACTGAGAGAGAGGGGAAAACTCACTGGTCTGGAAGGGTCAGAAGTAATCGCATAGAGAAGTCTCTGGAAGAGGCTCCAGAGCGGGTCCAGTGGTTACTGCAAGGATCCGTAGTAAGGAAAAGCTGCTGGAGTAGGTTGTCTGGGGAAGAAGGGAGGTACGTGGGTCAAGGGAGTGCAATGCGAATACAGGTCAAGGATGCTGGTCATACATTAAGGGTACCCCTGTGAGGGTGGGTCTAATTGACAGTGGTACTTGAAATTCAAAGTATGGTGCAACGTGGCTAGGATGCCGTGAAACTACGAACTAAATCAGGTTAAGAACGTGGTACCACTTAAGTAGGGGGGTGAGGTATGGCCACCTACGGGTCGGTATGGTCGTATAACCTTGGCGTGGCGGCCATACGGGCGTGGTTGGGCTGGTAAACATGAAAAGGGAAAGGCTATCAAGAATGGAAGTTAGCGCGACAACTGGGGGAGGTAAGAAGATCTGTAAGGCAAAGGAAAACGTAGCCGTTTAATCAGAGTGCCACAGAAGGTCTAGTGAACGTGAATCCCTAGCTCGAGTGAAAAGAAGGAACTCGAGTGCGGTATTCCGGGAGGCATGATGTGCCGGTGGCAAGCGTGCTAGGAGATGACAGCCCTGAGAACGCGCTGAAGATAACTGGCACGATATCGTGCAAGTAAAGGGGATATCCGATCAGAGATTGGGATGCCGGGGAGTGCGCATAACTAATAAAAGAGCAGCACAACTTACTTGGAAGCAATCGGCAGTCAGCGAGGAATTAATCTGTTGGGAACGAAGCCGGCATTAGTCTGGCCCGAGTACAGGCGACAATGCGCTGCGGGTCCTTAAAAGCCGGTCTAGTCACGTGATATGCGTGCGCGTATACACGTTTTGGAGAACTAGACCGGTACAGAGCATGCGAGGAGAAGGAGAGAAAGGAAAGACTTAGAACCTCTCGTATCTGTTACAATAGTTTAGTATTTAAGCATTTTAAACAGAGGCAAATAAATCAATTGAACATTGGAATATTAAAAACAGAGACGAGTAAATCAATTGAACATTGGAATTTCTTGGATAAAAGGGAGATTTACAACACCCACAGGGCAGCAATAATGGGGTGTATAGCAAGTATGTGCTTGGTCATTAAGTAAATCAATAGAACATTGGAATTTTAAACAGAGACGAGTATATCAATTGAACATTGGAATTTTAGATAAAAGGGACATACAACACCCACAGGACAGCAATAATGGGGTGAATAGCAAGTATGTGCTTGGTCAGTAAGTAACATTTGCCAGTGATGTTTCACGTAAAACATGTATAGGAGTATACATTGGTGGGTTACAATAATACAGTTATCATTCTGTAGAGGAAAAATATGAAGCTCTGTGGGCATTTTAAGGTGGACATTATACAATCTTGCGAAAACTTTATAGATTAAAAGTTGGTGCATAGCAGGGTAGTGAGTGGAACATGCATACAATTGTATATTTCAATGGCCACACCTATGCAGTTATCATTCTGGAGAAGGAAAGTATAACAGTCTGAACGCGTGTTAAGGTGGGCAAATAACAATGGGAATACAGTCGGTGTATAGCATAATGGGTATGGCAAAGTACATGGGGACAGCCTGCAGCGAGTGGAGATGGTATATCCAGACATATCATGGGAACACATCGAGCGTGGGTCCATATGCGTTGAGCAATGTGTGGGATACGTAGAATCATGTCAGGGTACTATTCCACTCATTTAAGGTGTTCAAGCTGTGTACAATTGTGTTACAACGTGCTATCCAGCTGCACTCACATCTGTTTAGAAGTGTCTGCATGTTACCACCCCTCGTTGGTAGGGTGGGTTGATCAATGACCAGCCAAGTGAAGTCAGTTTCCTCGTGGTCATGTTCTTGGAAGTGCGGTACCAGAGGTGCGGTTAGGACGCCACATCTTATGCTGCTACGATGTTGGATAATTCTGTCCTTAATCATTTGGGTCGTCTGTCCAATGTAGAAAAGGACACAGGGGCAACGTATAGCGTAGATCACGTTGTGTGATCTGCAGTTGGTAAATGTTTTTAGTGGGTAATTATTTCCATAGAATTCAAATAGTTTGGTGTTCATTGAGCTTGAACATGCAACGCATCTTTGGCACTTGTAGTGGCCCACTATAGGTGGTAGGCCCCAGGCACTCATGATAGATTCCTCTCTGGTGTTGACCTTGGGCCAAGTGATGGCATGCACTAGGTGGTCTGCTAGGTTTCGACCCCTGCGATAGGAGAACAGTGGTGGTTCATTGAAGATTCCTAGAGGAGCAAGAGTATTCCAATTCCTTTTTATGATTTTGGTGATCTTGTTGCTTGTGGGGAAGAAAGTAGAGACAAAGGGGATGCGGGTATTTCTCCTTTTTTCTTTAGATGTTAGCAAAACCTCACAGTGATTATGCCAAGCCCTTTTGCGGGCTCTGGTTACCAATTTCTTTGGGTATCCACGGCTAATGAGTTTCTCTGTAAGGACCGCCGCTTCTCTGAAAAAGTCCTTCCTCCACTTGCAATTTCCACGGATCCTCAAGAATTGCCCGAATGGTAGACCATCATGGAGACCCCGTAGGTGGAAGCTGGAGTATAACAGTAGGGTATTTCGCTCCGTGAGTTTCCTAAATAGTGATATAGCTATTTTGTTATCTTCTACCTGAAGCGAAAGGTCTAGGAATGGCAGACAGTTCTCTTTAGGGTCGATGGTAAATCTCAGGTGGCTTTGGCAAGTATGAAGCAATTCAACGAACTGTAGTAATGTCTCACTGTTGCCCGTCCAAATCAGCAAGATGTCGTCTATATAGCGACGCCAAAAGGAAATGCTTGTTCTGAAAGGGTTAAGAGGGGTGAGGATCTTTGTTTTCTCCAGGTTGTATACGTAAAGTATAGCAAAATTAGGGGCGAAACAGGCGCCCATCGAGACTCCTTAATCTGTAGGTAATAAGTATCTTTGTATAGGAAGTAGTTATTTCCTAACGCAATCTCCAGTAGGGACATCACAAAGTTGGTAGGGATACGTGCAGGATGTGGTCTTGAGTCAAGTATTTCCTTTATAACCAAGAGGCCCTCCCTGTGGGGAACATTGGTATACTGTGATTCGAAGGAGAAACCAGGGAGACAAAAATGCAATTTGACAACATAAAATTGGGTTTCGGTAATCATGCTCTACTATGTAAATTTCACCCCCAATTGTCTTTTTGTTGCGCCCCTTCACGTCGATGTACATGCCACTTCACGTGTCACTTGCGTTGTCACCATTTCACGAACACTTGTGCACAGTATCCCACAGGTTACATGCCATTTAATGTAACGCAGTGCTGTTCTTCTACATGTCAGAATATATGAAGTTATTTATAACAAATATATATGATTACCGAAACCCATTTTTTTATGTTGTCAAATTGCATTTTTGTCTCCCTGGTTTCTCCTTCTGCTCCTAGCAATTAATTGTGCTGCTCTAAATTGACTACTATCTAATACCCTTAGAGACATTGTTGTATGTTATAGATGTTCGCCCTGGTCTCTATAGGGTGTATGGGCTACCTCCTGTAGTCTGATATTGCTCCCCCCATGGCTCTAAGGTACAAGGGGGCCCTCTTGGGTCCCCTTTGTTTCCTCTCCACCACAGTTTTTATGGCGGGCTCACCACCATGAAAACCGTGGCGGAGTTGAAACTTGTAATATGCTTGGAGGGACCGCTGATTCTTCCATTGGGTTTTTATGTTTTTTCTTTGGTCAGCATGCTCTCTTTGTCGTAGAATTGGGCCCTTTTATACGAATGGTTTATGAGTTTTTGTGGGTATCCTCTGCCTCTTAGTTTTTTCTTTAAATTGTCAGCATGCTTATAAAAATCCTTCAAGGAAGGACAGTTCCTCCTTAGTCTGGTGTATTCCATATAGGTACTCCAATATAGGCCCGGGTAACATCCCAACCTTTCACCTATATTCGTCCCTACATTACATACATAACGGGCTGCTAGGACTGACCCTTTACCTACTTACGGTACTGCTTACAGAACGTGGGGTTTTCCCTGAACAATAGCCTCATACATTATGCATGAGGATTCTTGGATTCTTAGAAACTCAGCAGGACTACCATCTCCTGCATATTAACTATGTACAAGGTTCATTCCCGACGTCATCCTAAGTCCGACAATGGCACTGCAAGGTAGAACCCCTGGGGGTACCTTTGGGTATATAAACACCACATCTTGCTGAGATAGTCAGAGGAGATCAGGAGGACTTCCATGCCGACACACTGACGCGCGACGCTGAGATTCCTGCACACAGATACTCCAGCTCGCAGTGGTCTAACATCCCTTGTGGGGTGTCCAACTCGAGACCAAGACGGGGTCCCACAGACTCTCACTTCAGGTAATGGGGTTAACCTTATCCTAGAGGGATTCTTGGCTTAACACCTATACACATGCTAGGTACATTTAGGTACATCTAGTAAGGATTGCATCGTAGGAGTACGCATTTTTATTGTCATGTATTTTATATACTTGCCTGTATTCATGGTTATAGCAAAATGGTAGAAATCTATCATCCTTATACTTTCTTAGTGCTTCTAATCATTTATATCTGTTATTGTCTTGTGGTTGTTTCAGCACACTTATTTTACACTAGAATAACGACTGTTCAATAAATACTTATTGGAAAAACGTCCACACCGTTTACTCTGTGTATCTCTCTGAGACTAAGTGAGCACGAGTGACTGAGCGAAAAGTAGTACACTGTTTCCACGGTCCTGAGGGATCAGGGTTGTCATGTTCGAATAGTTGCCAAGAACTATTCTCTCCTTGGTAAGAGGGGTTTCTAGTGGCACTGTGAGCTAGCTGGTATATGGGCTAACATACCCGGTAGGGGTGTCTAGAATCAGTCTGGCACCAATCCTACAGTGTATTTTGTCTAAACGCGCAGATCTTATATAGGTTTATAAGAACTACAAGACATGGCGCCGCCAACGTTGGTTGGGTACTTATTTAAAGGTCAAATCTGAATAGTTCAGTCGTGTTATTCTCAGAGACCCCTACTCTCATTTCCCCAGAGACGTCTGGAGTGGGAGGGAACAAAAATCAGCTGCAGCTGAGTAGGCAAAATCCTATGTATTGGCTGTTGGTTAATCAAGCTTGAAGGACACATTGTTCCTATTTGTGCATAACACCTTATCTCAGTTCCCTTGAAATAATCTTCTTACAAAACAATGACTGAGCAGGATGAAATAGTGCGTGAACTAAATCTCTCAGCTGAAGAAGAAGATGCAGATGCTATACATCTTTCAGAAAATGTTAAAAATGCCATCACCCTAAAACTAGCTTCACAGTGGCGTAGCTAGGGGGGGGCGATGGGGGCGGACCGTCCCAGGCGGCACGAGTTTTCGGGCGGCAGCCGGCCCCCCTTCCCCCCGCTCTTACCTGCGGCCGTTGCGGGTGCGAGAATCGGAATCGGCCGCTAACACCCCCCCCCCGCTCTTCTATCATTTTGCCGAGGGCGGCAAACGCAGGGGCCGCCACGGGCAGCCTAAGGCCTAGCTACGCCCCTGTAGCTTCATATGGTTTAACAGCTAGGGGTGGGCCAGTAACCTTCGTGATTGAGGCACACAAATCATATAGAGCAGAGGTATTCTATTCATGGTTAAATTCCCAGAGGCAAATGTACGAACAAAGACATTTCATTAGTACACGGAAGATGAAATACCGAACGAATATTGTCCATACGAGGACATTGAAATTCCGCTTACTTACCAGGAGCATTTATACTGGTTTAAAGGTGCCCTACCCAATACAAGAAATAAAGTAAGACTTGGTCCGCTCAGAAGAGACAGAGCAACCTGGCCGGTACTAGCGGCCTATACACCACATCCTGACATTGAAACAATGCCAGCGGGTGACTTACTTGCACTTCATAAAGAACTAATAAGACTTTACAGAAACATGACACAGTTCGTGATGAGAACACCCACAGTTCAGCCAGCAACGGCTACACCAAGAGGTCAGACTCAAACATCAACAACTAAAATTACACCACAAACATTAACGCATTGATGGGTAAAATGCCCACTAAACGTGAACAAATGCCATTATGGGTGGCTCAAAAAATAACACAGCTAGAGGCAGTAGTTCCAAACACCAGCCCACATGAAAAACACAGAATGTTAACAATTTGTTTGCCCATGGGGATAACACCCCAGATAGAGGATTGTACCTCTTGGGGTACAGTCTTCGCTGCCATATCTATACCAGGACTCATGGTATCCCGTCATTAGCAGTAATACCAGATCTATTAAGACAAATACAGAACGAGTACGGAGCAGAACCTGCTCTGAACTTAGGGATGAAATTACTAGGTAATTTTGCCCAGGTATCGGCTATAATATTAGCAAATATTAAAGGAGAGGCAGCATTGGTGGCAATATGCCAACACTTAAGGGAGTTCACTCCTCTACAACAGGAACATGAATTATCTAAAATAATTGAAACTGCCTATGCAGAATTAGGCAGAGACAGCTTGGGGGCTAGAGCAATAAAACCTCAAATGATGGGTAATCCCGAAAAGGATACTTTTAAGCAAACACCTGCTTCTTCAAAGAAGAAATGGGATGATAATAATAAACAACAAAAGAATAAAGAGAACAGATCTCAATCCAGAGGTAGGTCTCCTCAACAGGAGCCCTCCGAAAGGAGGTATAACCTTAAGAATAGGGATAACATTAGAAAACCTTACAGGTATCAGGACACTGATACACGTTCCTCTCGTTCCTTTCAGGGTTCATCGAAAAACTCGGAGAGGGAAGGATGGTCAAAACACAGACAAGAAGAGCATACAAAGTCCAGAGACGCACAACGCACTACAGACTACGCTTCCAAAAAGAAGAAAAGCCTAAAGCAAAACCTCAATTCAAAAAGAAGAAAGCAGCAGGTCTCAAAGTTAAACATGCCCAGAATTCTGAGGACTCAACTACTGAACGGGGAATGGGCTCTGACGATGCTAGACAGTGCAGCAGAAGTAACAATAGCTCGCCAGAACCTGATGGAATTTCTGGGGGCAGCGGAGTTGAGTGAGTATATCACGGTGGAAACGCCTGATACTCGGGTAAGTGTCCCACATAGGTTACATGAAATAACACTCCAAATGGAGGGGGACAAACCCAGAAAAATTAAAGGACTCTTTTGGGAGAACCTGAGTTTTGGCTACGGCATTCTTTTGCTGAAAGAGATTGGCCGCCTACTATTGTTATGGATTGCCCAAAGGGGAAAACGGTAATTATGCCAGCTTTTGCCGACCTCGCTCCCCAATATCTAAAACACACATACGCGCAGGAGTGGGCGGTAGCCCTTGCTCCTGCACTATATCGCAACCATGTTGGGTGGGATGAAGGGTCAGCTCACCACGTGATACCATTAAAATCTACTCCAACTCCACAGAGACAGTATCCAATTAAGCAAGAAGCTAAAAAACAGGTCAGGGAGATCTTAGATCAACTTGAATACAAGGGGGTGATTGAAACTTGCATCTCTTCGATGAATAATCCTTTGTTTCCCGTAATGAAACCCGACAATTCATATCGTCTAGTTTTAGACAATAGACATTTAAACTCATGTACAAAAACATTTGCAGTACAGAGCGCACACATTGCCGCATTGATGAATAACATTGTGCGGAAAAAATATAAAACAGCACTAGATATCTCGAATGGATTTTTCTGCCAAAATATAGTGCCTGATGTGAGAAGTTGGCCTGGTATATGCTGTCCACTAATTAAAGTGGGCACCTTGCACCAGTCCAAATGACCCTTATTGATGATTAGGTTTAAGACAACCTTTATAGAAAGCTATCCTAGTGGTAACTGTGGAGAGCAGCCTTCAGGTTTAGTCTCGAAGGAATGTAAAGCAGCTTGTTTTACCAGATCAGAACCTCCTGAATGACCAAATGAAAGGAGAATCACACAAGAGATATATAAAATATATGTATTTATTACTAAACACTCTCTACTAACCTCTTTATGAGATTAGAGCACAAGATACACAATATTAAATCAATAGAACGACAGTAAATAGCACAATACACAGCGGGCTCCAGGGGAGACCGAACCATATACTAAGAAAGTGGTATAACAACCACGACTTCAATAGACACGGTGCCTAGAGCACGTAGAATCGCTGGGACCCTAAGGAACCACCCACAGGATTGACACAGGGAGCCCACGGAGGACGGGTGCAGTGTGGGAACACTGAAGCGAGCTCCGTACAACTCTATGGGAAAGTCGCAGTTGGATAATTACAGTTTAAGGACACTTCGGAGAGGACTTCAAGCAAACCCTTTGGAACATAGGACGTTCTAAGGCCAGCACCCTTGTGAGTACTGAGGTACCCGTGTTACCTATCCCAGAGGAGCCGGGTGCATAGGGGTCAAGTGGTGTCGGAAACGCTCATTGATTTCAATGGCGTGATGCGAAGAAGTACTGCTGCCGGGAAGATGAAAAGTGTCCGGTGGAATCCCAGCCTCGATCCGAGGTGAGAAGAACCTGAAAGCAGAGGGGACAGAGTCTGGGTCACTTCAGGTGACCAGGGGCTCAGTGGACGAATGCCCACCGATGTCGGGTGCTTCAGGTGAGAAGTTTGGATGCTTGACTCTGCAGCCACGGGGACCAGGAGATGTCGACGATGACCAAAGTCCAGAGGTGAGCTGTCCCACAAAGGATGTCGAGTGCTGGGGGGTCAGTGTCCGGATTGAACCCCAACAAGCCTTGGCAACTGCAACCCATGTGGGCAGAGGAAACAAGTCACGGTGAGGACCAGCAAGGTCCTGGGGACTCTCCAAGCTATGGAGAGTCAGGGCACATCTGGAGCAACCAGGAAAGCCCAAGGAAAGTCAAAGTTACCTTCACAGGGACCCACAGGCCAACGGACCAGGGATCGCGAAGGGACCTCGAGCTGAATCACGAAATACCAGCCCACAGAACACTCGTGGAGTGTAGGCCGGAAATTTTCAGTGGAAATACTGCTCGGTTTCAGGACTACACGTAGCCCAAAGCACAGCCTCAGGGATTGCCAAAAAGCATATGCTGCTGCAAAAGTACACGGTGCACAGGAGTTCAGGTTGCACGGTCCCCACGAGGGATACTGGTCTCAGGATTGCTGAGAGGTCAGATCAACCTCAGGGATGCTCGGGAACCCCCCTCTTGTGTTGCAGAAATCTTCGGAGTCCTCAGGAGCTTGGGAGATGCAAACCGGTCAGATGCTTTAAGGTACCTGCCTTGCAGGGGAGTAACTCCTTTACTCCAAGGGAGATTCTTCTGTCGTCCAGCGAAGTGTAGACCGTCGAAGTACTTGGTTTCTTCTTGCAGAGTTTAGTCCAGGTAAAATCCAAAGTCCTGTAGTCAGGTTTCCTACTTTATACCCAAGGAAGGGGTTGGACTAACTCTGGGGACCCACCTAGGGGAGGGTCAGGACAGAGGGGTGGCTACACCTATGTCCTTTGTCCAGTTTCGCACCAGAGCAGGAGCCAATGGCTCCTGCAACCGGTTTGAGCTGGACTATGCACGGGGACACCAAATGTGCCCCCAGTGCAGACTTTCTGGCACTCTAAGATTGCACCCACCCAGCCCCAATACACTAAAGCCTGTCTGGGAGGTGGTCACACCTCCCTGTGACAGGAAACCTATTGTCAGGCCTTCCTCTGCTCGAGCTTGGCTCAGCAGCAGGAGGGCAGACTCGTGTCTGTGGCTGGCAGCATCCATTTTGTGCTGCCCAGGTCGAGAAAGCTGGTACCGGGTAGACCGGTGCCCCATAGTATTGGTACTACAAGGGAGGAATCATACCTCCCACACCAGTTACTGGTGTGGAGGTATGATTCCAAGGTGTTTGACACCAAACACGACATGTTTCTAAGCAGCCGTTTTAAAGTTAGCATTTACCGCGAGGTTATAATGCACTTAAGTATATATGGTTGGCTGCATCACAGACAACCCCGGAGAATAGATTCCGAAGGCTGCAGAGGGGCTCTGCTCATGCAGGGGCACCCTCTCACACAAAACCCAGCACCCTGCCTTCAGGATTGATAAGGCCTGCCATAGGGGTGAATGATAGGTTTTTATGTGCAGTGATTTAGAATAGATATAGTGAACCTATATCTAAGTAAGGGGTGCATGCATCACATTACACAGGCTGCAGTAGCAGACCTGTGATGTCATTTTGAATGGTCTTTCGGGGGTGGCATAATACATGCTGCAGCCCCTGGGAGGCCTCTGGGGTACCTATGCCCTGGGTACATGGTGTACCATATACTAGGGACTTATAAGGGTACACCAGTATCCAATCTGGAGTGTACCTAAAGTACATGCAATCAATTTAGAGGAGAAAGCAGCTAGGCTGGGGTCCTGGATAGCAGGATCCCAGCCAGTCTAAGTCGAAAACAGTGATACATCAGCAAAAAGTGGGGGTAACTATAAGAAGCAGATCCTACTCTCCTACACCTGAGAGCAAATATTTGACAGCATTCTCAGCGCTGGGGTCCCAGCTTCAATTTTGTCGACTCCCCCAGGGGCATAAAAACAGCCCCGGGTTGTTCTCAGCTAGGGTAACTGAGTTACTTCAGAGTCTGGATGAGGAAGCATTGTCCTGTGTAGATGATATTTATCTGACGGATGATGACCTGGAGGAACACTTGACCAGGGTGAGCACCATCATTTTGGGATTCGCCTCTGAGGGTTACAAATTCAACTTCAAAACATCAAGAATAGCCCACCTCAATGTCCTATTATTGGGATATGAGCTTTCAAGTGAAGGCAAGAGCTTGGCAGCTAACTTTTTAGAAAAGTGTGAGCTGCTCCAACCACCAAAATCATTGAAAAATTTACAATCCATACTGGGATTCCTGAATTTTGAGAGAACATACATTTTGGATTACGCAGAAAGAGTTAAACCTTTCTACGACCTCATGAGACCTGATTTTTCAGTTAGGCAATGGACACAGGAACACACAGATATCCTTCGTTCCCTACAAGCTGACATGATATCTTCAAAACACTTGCAGACACGCGTAAACGTACGCAATCTGGTGATCCGCGTCATAGCGGGTCAATCTGGGTACACCTACTTAACATACAATGAAGGTGAAACAGTACCAATAGCATACAAATCACACTTGTACACAAACGCTGAGATGCGTTTTGCATCCACAGAGAAAATTCTGACTGCAGTACAGACTGCTGTAGTGAGAGAAAGAGCACTGGCTCAGGGAAAACAAATAATTGTCACCCCAGTACCAGCCTTAGAGGCTGCTACAAAGGCTAGCGTTTCAAATGCTAAAGCTTTACAACCGCGATGGATACAATGGGCAAATTCTCTCACTGCATCAGATGTAGAATACAGATACGACCCAAGTCTGAAAACACAAGCATTTTTGCAATATGAACAGGAATATCCTCTCCCGATTTAAATAATGCCTCTAGATCAGTATGAATACATAATTTACACTGACGGATCTGCTCAGCCGGCCATTGGAAGTAAACAGAAATACAGCGCCACATGTGTGATCGTAAAAGGTCGTATGCAGGACTTAAAATTCCATCCAAGCTGTACAAAAACACAGTCTCTAGGAGACTGCACGGCTCAGCTGGCAGAATTAAAAGATCTATTACTGGCACTGATAAATACGGATCGAGAATTCCCCACACTAATTGTGTGCGATTCTTTTTACTGTGTCCAGTCATACAATGAATATCTTCAGTATTGGGGACAAAATGTGTATAAGGACTCAAAAGGTGGCACAATTAAGCATAAAATGCTATGGGAACAGGTAGTTGAGTTAAAAAACGCACTACCGAGAGCTCACGTGACACACACGCTGAGTCATCAATGTGATGAAGCCGCAAAGGGGGCGGTACGAACTGCGTCTGTAGCTGCAATCACTCGTTCCAAAACGAGAATAGACGGACAGATAATGGTAGCTGTCATTGCTTCACGCAAAGACAATAAGGCATTGCCAAAAGGTTTTCCACTCAAGTACTCCTACAAGTTAGATGCAAATAACGTTCCATTTGCTCAGATTCCCGGAGTGGGGGATAGAGTAATACCAAACATGGATCGCAGATTAGGCTTAATATTAGCTGCACACGAGGGACTTGGTTCTGCGCACACAGCAGTGTCGGAGACAGTTTCTTTACTGAAACAACGCTATTGGTGGCCAGGGTTAACAAAGCAGACCACAGATTATGTCTTAAAGTGCGACATCTGTCAACAGATGAAGGGCTCCACCGTAACTTGCCCAGCGCAGACACCATTGCTTATATCAGACATACCGCTCGCTTGTGTATATCTGGACCACTGCGGCCCCCTACAATCTGATGGGGCCTACAAATATATCATGGTTGCAGTGGATTCCTGCTCAAGATTCCTATGGGTATGGCCTCAGCGCTCGGCTGACGCTCGAACTGTTATCAAAGATTTGCGAGTCTTTATAGGGACATACGCAGTTGACACATTACATTCTGACCGTGGCCCCGCGTTTAGCTCTAGGGCTTACAAGGAAGCCATGGGAAGTTTGGGTGTTGCACTGCGGTACTCCTCTCCCTACCATCCCGAGGGAAATTCGGTTGTGGAGAGGAAAAACCGGGACTTAAAGCAATCATTAACAGCTAGAGTATTAGGCCCGGGTGGTAGTTGGGTCAATCACTTATATGGGGTTTAGAGGGCCTTAAACAACATGCCAAGAAGTTCTCTAGGGGGGTGTCACTCCTTACAAGGTCCTTTTTGGGACAAGAATGTGGGTACCTGATCTTGATTGTGAAGGCACAGTGGCGGATGAAAAACCTTTTGACATCAATAAACGTTTGGCTGTTTTACAGGATCTGAATGAATCCAGGGCACTACAGAGCAATGTGCAAGTAAAGCGGACCACCACTGGGGAAGTCAAGTCAGTCCCGGCAAGACCTGTCTGGGTCCCTAAAGCTGGGGATCTGGTCAGAGAAAAGATAGTGGACAAAAGAGAATTTGGGCTATCATACAGAAAGCCTGTACCAGTCCTGGCCGTTGAAGGGACACTGTACTTCTGCCGCCTCTTGCCGGGAAAAAAGAGAAGAGATTTGTCTCTATTGATGTGAAAAAACCACACTATGTGGCCGATACTGAATGGTAGGCCTCTTGGACTCCTGAGTAGCCGACGCCCTCCTCTCGCTACCATACAGGAAGTTCAGACGGAAAGACTCATCACGTTTGAAGAGTCTCCTATACGGAATGATGGACTATGCAATAATGCCATGGAACTAGTTCCTCTTGAAACAGAAATTCAAAATCAAAATGAAAGACAAATTTCAGTTTGACCTAACACTGATGTCTACATAAACATGCCTCAACTAGAGCCATCTACAAGTTCAACAAAACCTGCTGAGCTACCAAAAATAGATCGAACTGCATCTGGCTATTTCATCGACTTCAATACCTTTTCCTTGGATCCAAGTGAACCTGAAACAACGCCAGCCCCAATATCTCGTCAACAACAAATAAAAGACTTCTTCATTTTTCTTAAAAAGACTTACCTAGTGTCACCTTGGCTAGAATTTTGGATAATCACCGGGATACTTTTCTTTCTTTTCTGGATAGGCTTAGTAACTGTCTTCTGCTTACTTGTTAATGGAATTTACCTTCGCCAAAGCTCTGCAGCATCAAAAGTGAACTTGATCCTGAAACCTCATGTTTCATCACATCGTGAACAAAGAGACTTGTCTTCACTGAACATTACAGCAGTTCCTATACCTGATGGTATAGTATGGGACAAGGTTGATTATGATATATTTGGTCCGACCAAACGTTTAAAAATACCTCATTTATTTAAAATTTCCTTAAATGATATCATTATCTCCAGTACATTTTCCGATGATTGGGATTTTGAAACTGTAAATAACATGCTGTCTGATTTTGAACAAAATGCTGCATTTTCTAGCAATGAAATGTTAGAAGACACATCAGACTTTAACACAATGTATTGTTATCAACATTATGGTCATAATTTTTTACACAAATCCAATACCCCTAGGAATGTTTTCACATATCACCAATGGGAACATTGCCCTACACCACCGAAAAGTAGTTAGAAAACGTTTGCACAGAAATTTTCATATTTTTCAGGGTTTAATGTTTCAGACCCGACCTCATATTACTATAAGGTTGCACCGACAACCTCTAAGAAAAATATGCTGACTAACACCAAACAGATTTACTCTGCTTCATTCATTACCCAACTGTCTGAACAGTGTTTCGACTTATGGAAAGACACTAAAGACTTAAAATCAGTCTGGGGTTCTAGAGACTGGCAAGTCCAGGGAACAGAAGCACTATTTGGAGTATGCCTCATTCCCCAGCAGATGATATTTCTGAATGATACTGTGCAACAGACCTCCTGCCTTGGAATAGCCAAGTACAAGGATTTGAACACACCTCGGATTCCAACACCATCACAGGCCGAGGTAATTTTACATCATTAAAAGGGGCTACATTAGATGACATTTTACAATACAGTAGATCAGACCCCAATTGGAAGGGATGGGTGGTTTGGCCCACAGACACTAATAGATGTCAGGAAAGATTCAGGCGTACAACCGAAGGGTTCAGCATCCATAGGCCAGACCCATGCTATGTACAAAGTGAACATCCAGGGGTGGTGACATCATACAGTGTTGGGAAGTTATGCCTCGATTGGCTAAAAACCTCAACATTAACACAGGTGAAACAACACTTATCCTTACTTACAGAGGATGTGGACCTATGGGATTTTTTATCAGGTCCCAGAAAACCATGTAAAAAATGTTTCTATTATGCTGTCTATAATGAAATTTGGAAAATCTCCCAACAAGAAGCAGCGGAGAGATTACGAGAAATAGATAGGATTAACTTGGAAAAGGCGTTAGCCGTAGTTGACAATGGCATGACTACGTTAACTTCCAGGATTTATTCACTGGGCAACATTGTATCTTCTGCTATTGATGTACTAGAACAAGATTTGTCCACACTACAGCACAGGCAATCTCAATTACGTTCTATTATGTTATTGAGCTGGACGCTGCAATCATTGCGCGCAGGTTATGTTCCATGGCGTTTTATCAACAGTACGTCCCTGTTTTCTGCATGCAATCTAACGGAAAAACAGATGAAAATGGCACAGAGGGGAGCAAAATATACAATGCTGTGCATTGAAAAACTAGACAGATTACCTTTCACTCTGGCAGAATCACCGTCCACAGAGTGGTTGATCCATGGCCATATAACCTTACCGGTCACAACTTTCCAGTTTCAGTACTGCCTAGAACAACAACAGGCAGGCAGATATGAAGAAATGGGTAGGGAATTCATCAAGGAATCTTGGGAATTAACGTACAGATTTTGATGCAGGAGTGGCGATCTAGAAGTGCTTCTAAGCGGTACAAACTGCGAGAACGCTTTAAGTGGATCTCTCATATGCCAGGATATTATGCTGCATGGGGCCTGCAATGGTTCAGTAGCGAACCTATCCTGTCACTTGAGGGGTACCCCAGCAGCCGTGATTACTCCAGTATTCAGGCTACTTTCAAATGGGAGTTACTTGATGCTGAACGATCAAAGTTGTTTTGGGATGCTTCCGGGCATCGCATATCTAGTCACCGTCAGCTCCAGGGTTACTTGCTGTATGCAAGTATTGTTTCCACCCACACACACAGTCAGGGAGGCGCCGCTATGGCCTTCGTTGAATGTTTACTTTATACGGTTTGATACTCTGAGCAGAATGAAAGCCATGCTTCTACAGAAAACCGTGCCCTTAACCTCCGCCCCGGAGACTTTTGATCTCCAGATCGCAAGGTCCTTGGCTGAGATACAGGCACTCATACGTACGAACTGCCCCTTCCATTTCACAGAAATGGTAAATCGTATCTTTAACATGTCTGATACGATGGGTATAGTCCACCTATTTAAGACCATAGGATCTGGACTGTTAAGCACCTTTCAGACGGTCCTCGGAGTTATACCAAACTTTATACACTCCGTATTCGGAAGCATTTTTGGAGGACTTCCGCTGATCCTGTTTCTAATAGCATGTATCCATGATTGTAATTTTTCTGCTACTCAATGGACATCCCAGTCACCAAGGAGATGGAAAAAGTGCTCCTGGAACGCAAATACCGTGATCGCATGGTACAACATCTGGGCACACCTCGCCTACGGGAACTGAGCGCCTCTTGGTTCCTGTCATTTAGACCAGTCTGGATGGACTGCATCCTACCTGTTCTCCGATGCCTGTTCTGCGGAGAAGAATGTGTGTTGGATTTTTGTCGGACACTTCCATCAGTTGCCCAACCGGACGTTGATGCTTTACTGGACCCGATAACGGCCCATGTTCTGCAGTGTCCCCAGCGTATTCCTATGTTGATGGTGGCATTCTTAGAGCCTCCACAGGAAGTCTCTGCTCCTGTTGGAATGGATACCGGCTCCTCCACTAACACTCAGGCCTTGGATGGCGCACAGGCTGCCCCAGCATCGGCTGCAGGCAGTACGGAAGATCATCTGTGCTCAATTGACGTAATCTGCGAGGTGTTACAGGGATCGTCGTCTGCGAAGGCAGGCAACAGCAATATTGCGTCTACCAGCCAGGACTTATAAACATTTGGCTCGTCGTGTGCTGGGAAAAATTTGGCTTTTCTAAACAAACGCAAATTGCAACTCCAAAACAATTGACACTTTTTATGACCTGCATGGCTTTCCAATGCTTGGAGTCGTTCTAACTATATATACGGACACCTTAGAGCTATTGCTTGAGTGACAATTTCTCTCTTTTAGAACATTTTAGAGTTTTTTAACATGTTTTTAGCAAAACTATTCTTTTTACTGTAGTCACTTGCGCACTAGTATCTAGACAGCCTAGTGGTACCTTAGAATTTAATTATGTCGTCAAGTCGGATGAGTGGGTGTTATATTCCATATAGGTACCCCAATATAGGCCCGGGTAACATCCCAACCTTTCACCTATATTCGTCCCTACATCACATACATAACGGGATGCTAGGACTGACCCTTTACCTAGTTACGGTACTGCCTACAGAACGTGGGGTTTTCCCTGAACAATAGCTTCACACATTATGCATGAGGATTCTTGGAAACTCAGCATGACTACCATCTCCTGCATAATAACTATGTACAAGGTTCATTCCCGATGTCATCCTAAGTCCGACAATGGCACAGCAAGGTAGAACCCTTGGGGATACCTTTGGGTATATAAACACCACATCTTGCTGAGATAGTCAGAGGAGATCAGGAGGACTTCCATGCCGACACACTGACGCGATACGCTGAGATGCCTGCACGCAGATACTCCAGCTTGCAGTGGTCTAACATCCCTTGCGGGGTGTCCAACTCGAGACCAAGATGGGGTCCCACAGTCTCTCACTTCAGGTAATGGGGTTGACCTTATCCTAGAGGGATTCTTGGCTTAACACCTACACACATGCTAGGTACATTTAGGTACATCTAGTTAGGATTGCATCGTAGAAGTACGCATTTTTATTGTCATGTATTTGATATACTTGCCTGTATTCATGGTTATAGCAAAATGGTAGAAATCTACCATCCTTATACTTTCTTAGTGATTCTAATCATTTATAGCTGTTATTGTCTAGTGGTTGTTTCAGCACACTTATTTTACACTAGAATAACGACTGTTCAATAAATACTTATTGAAAAACGTCCATACCGTTTATTCTGTGTATCTCTCTGAGACTAAGTGAGCACGAGTGACTGAGCGAAAAGTAGTACACTGTTTCCACGGTCCTGAGGGATCAGGGCTGTCATGTTTGAATAGTTAATCTGCTCGGACCAGCGAATTCTATTCACTTACTGAGAGGGAATGGAAGTTTATTTTCTTCCTTTACAACAACCCTTCATATTTTATAGGTATTGTCCCAACTCAGACTCGCCCTATTTATAAAAGAACCCACCCATGAGTCCAAAGTCACTGCGTTCACACAATATATCCTGTACTTTAACAGGTATACATAACACATAAATGTGAAAAAATGGGAAAATGTGAAAATGCGAGGTAGCACCTCACGTGCGCACCACCAAGGGAGCTTACTGGTTATTTATCACCAGTCATGCCCACGTTCTCATCATTGGTTGCTACCTCGCAAACAAAGATAAACAAATTCGGTGTCCAGAAACCCAGTGAAAACCAGTGAATATGTGTGTACAATAACACAAATCAACCCCGTGTGAGTAAAATTGAAATAAGCCAACTCAATGCTAGAGCCACTTTTATTCTCAACTCGAGGGCTTATTCAAATTAAAAACATACTGCATGTTTGCAGACCATGTAATGTTAGGCCGACATGTTTCATTGCCTGTAAATTGTAATGGCAATTTCTTCAGGGCACGAGGACTTTGTCCACCTTTTCTGGACTCTTATTGTGAACACGCAGTGACTAGTAGCAGCCAAGGCCTCTCGTACCAGCTAGCCACCATGTCACACAGGGACTAAATATTATTATTAGCCCTGTTTCGTATAAAAGGACACATATGTTGTCCGTTTCGCGTCTTTCACCCGACGAGCCTCGTCTCATCTCAGTTACGAGGCTCGTCGGGTGAAAGACGCGAAACGGACAACATATGTGTCCTTTTATACGAAACAGGGCTAATAATAATATTTAGTCCCTGTGTGACATGGTGGCTAGCTGGTACGAGAGGCCTTGGCTGCTACTAGTCACTGCGTGTTCACAATAAGGGTCCAGAAAAGGTGGACAAAGTCCTCGTGCCCTGAAGAAATTGCCATTACAATTTACAGGCAATGAAACATGTCGGCCCAACATTACATGGTCTGCAAACATGCAGTATGTTTTTAATTTGAATAAGCCCTCGAGTTGAGAATAAAAGTGGCTCCCTGGCGATTGAGTTGGCTTATTTCAATTTTACTCACACGGGGTTGATTTGTGTTATTGTACACACATATTCACTGGTTTTCACTGGGTTTCTGGACACCGAATTTGTTTATCTTTGTTTGCGAGGTAGCAACCAATGATGAGAAACGTGGGCATGACTGGTGATAATTAACCAGTAAGCTCCCTTGGTGGTGCGCACGTGAGGAGCTACTCGCATTTTCACATTTTCCCATTTTTTCACATTTATGTGTTATGTATACCTGTTAAAGTACAGGATATATTGTGTGAACGCAGTGACTTTGGACTCATGGGTGGGTTCTTTTATAAATAGGGCGAGTCTGAGTTGGGACAATACCTATAAAATATGAAGGGTTGTTGTAAAGGAAGAAAATAAACTTCCATTCCCTCTCAGTAAGTGAATAGAATTCGTTGGCCCGAGCAGATTAGGTCTTTGTTGTTATTTATGATTTTGAGTGGAGGGCGACCCGATCTGTTTTTCCCTCTGTAGCTCCTTTTTGTGTAGATGTTTGAATAGTTGCCAAGAACTATTCTCTCCTTGGTAAGAGGGGTTTCTAGTGCCACTGTGAGCTAGCTGGTATATGGGCTAACATACCCAGTAGGGGTGTCTAGAATCAGTCTGACACCAATCCTACAGTGTATTTTGTCTAAACGCGCAGATCTTATATAGGTTTATAAGAACTACACAACACATGCACACAGGGGGGCACAACATGTCCCCCCCGCATGCACCCCATGGCTCTAAGGCACATGGGGGCCCTCTTGGGTCCCCTTTGTTTCCTCTCCACTACGGTTTTCATGGCGGGCTCACCACCATGAAAACCGTGGCGGAGTTGAAACTTGTAATATGCTTGGAGGGACCGCCGATTCTTCCAGTGGGTTTTTATGTTTTTTCTTTGGTCAGCATGCCCTCTCTGTCGTAGAATTTGGCCCTTTTATACGAATGCTTTATGAGTTTTTTTGGGTATCCTCTGCCTCTTAGTTTTTTCTTTAAATTGTCAGCATGCTTATAAAAATCCTTCGAGGAAGAACAGTTCCTTCTTAGTCGGAGGAACTGTCCAAAGTGGATACTGTCCTTTTGGAATTTGGGGCGATAACTGGAGGAGTCTAAAAGAATGTTCTTATATGTGGGTTTTGTTTACAGCTCCACCTCCAGGCACCCCTCTATTGTCTTAATAGTTATAGCTAGAAGGTCAACACTTTGATTACTAATGTTGGCTGAGAACTTAAGATTCTGGTCTCCTAAATTTAACCACATAAGAAACTCATCTAGCTGTTCTTTGGGGCCTACCCAGATAAAGAAAATGTAATTGATGAATTGATACCAATTTCTAAATTTTCAAAAAAGGGTGATACTTCGTTATAAATATGCTTCTCCCCGAATATCCCAACGTATAAGCAGGCTAGCCTTGGGGCACATGTGGCTCCCATGCTGGTCCCCTTCAACTGCAAGTACAGATGCTCTTTGAACAGGAAAATATTATTTAGGAGTTCCATGGAGACACATCTAACAATAAAATATTGGTGTGCTCCTTGTATGTCAGAATGTTCTAAAATGTTCTTAATAACTTCAATGGTATTATGCTGCGGTATGTCACTATACAGTACCTCAATGTCGAGAGTCACCATATATTGCTTTTTATCATAAAATTCCATACCTTCCACTTGGTTTATCATGTGGACCTGATCTCTTATGTAGGATCTCTGTTGTTAAATCAGAGGTTTAAAAAAAAGTCTACGTATTTACTAAGTGGTTCTAACAGGGAGTCTAAGCATGACACTATTGGTCTGAGTAGGGGGTCCTGCAAGGTTTTATGGATTTTAGGGAGCCCATTAAAGGCTGGGGTCCTCGGATCTGTGTTCCTCAAAAATCTATATTCCTCCTCACTTATCCAATCTTCCTCCTTCGCTTATTCTATGAGGTTAAATACTTCTGTTTTCAAACCATTTATGGGCATATTCACAAGGAGCTATCGCCCAATTAACGGCACATTATCGCAGCCAAAGTCATGATAAATCTACCTCCCCATTCACAAGCCGGTGTAAACAGCCCACAGCACAAGTTTACCCGCGATAGCAGCCTCAAAAAACATCGCCACAGATGACCCCCGCAAATATCGCTAATGAGATGCAGAGTGGGCGTTCCCGTGCCAAAAGTCGAGACAATATCACACCTCAACATTCACAACGATCAGCCACATCGGCGATGAGAACACAAAACAGGCGATAAGGTGCGTTAGCCGCAGGTATTTAACACCTGCCTCAAGCAGGTGTAAAGACAGACGTCTACCTGCAGTTGGCAACGGAGTCCCGCACACAGCCATACCCGAAGAACAAACAACATCATGAAGCTACTCTACATGCAGCTCGGAGCACCAACAGGGCCACAACACCCACCTCCACCACCCCCAGGACCGCCACCACCCCCAGGACCCGGACACGCCCCCCCCGGACCACCACAGAGGCAGCATAGAGTAAGACAGCGGACCTACCGAAAACGCACCACTCTCACAGACCTAACGCCCGCGGAAGTCATTGCCCACTACAGGCTCAAAAGGACAACCATCCTCCGCATCCTGACCCACATCGCCCACAGGCTGACGGTCCCAACACAGCGGAGAACAAACATCCCTCTGCAGACCAAGCTGCTGGCAGTGCTGCACCTGTTGGCCTCTGGGACCTTCCAACCAACAACTGCCAGAGTCGGAGGGGTCTCACAGCCAGCCCTATCAAAGTTCATCACACCCGTCCTGGATGCCATCATCAGCTTCATACCCCAGTACCTACACTTCCCCAACACTGCACAGGAACAGCTGGAGACTAAGCAAGGCTTCTACACCATAGCCGGATTCCCGGCCGTGTTGGGGGCAATAGACTGCACACATGTCCCACTTGTGCCCCCTGCGGATACTGCACACCACTACCGCAACAGGAAGCACACGCATTCCATCAATGTGCAGGCAATAGTGGACCACCGGGGAATGTTCACCAATGTCGTCGCCAACTACCCAGGCAGTGTGCATGATTCCTTCATCTTCCGACAGTCCTTCATCAACCAGCGCTTCCAGGATGGCACATATGGAACGGGACTGCTCGTTGGTAAGTACCAAATCAACACACCACACATCCCACAGCCACCAACGCACAAGGCACAACTGTGGGGATGCACACGTGACCTAACCACATCCGACATGTTAAACTACACGACCACCTACCAGACACGACTACACCACTCCATGGTCATCCTGGGCTACCCCTGCACCCAATACAGACTTCACATGGCACCACAGCCACACAACAGCTGAATGTGTGGAGATGCGGAATGCAGCCATGACACATGTGAGGCACTGCTCTGCCCTCATGACCCTACCCCAGTCTCCCGCAGGTCAGCGTCCCGTGTTGGTGGGCCTGTGTCGGCCGCTGTGCATCCGGGGCGACTAGCCCTGTGCGCCTCAAGTCATCCCCCCTTGTAGTTCTGACTTTGCATGTCTGTGTGCCTGATGACTGTTGGTGTAGTTGCCAGCACCAGCTACTCCCTGAGGGCTGGCTTACACTCACCCCACACACAGCCAGCACAGGCGTGACTGAATTGGTGGGCCTGCCATCACATCCTGCCGAACCAAGTATTGACTCTTTCATCCCTGCACTGTCACAGGTGATCAAGGCTATGCACTCTGCCCTTGGATGATGACACCCCTCCGAGACCCGAACACACCCGCCCAGAGGCAGTACAATGCGGCCCACATACGCACCAGGGGCATCGTCGAATGCACATTTGGCGTGTTGAAGTCACGTTTCAGGTGCCTGGACGGCACTGGTGGGAAGCTCCTGTACAGCCCGGACGTCGTGGGCAAGATGATCGTTGCATGTTGTGTGTTGCACAACATCTGTGTTCGCACCAGGGCCCCATGGATCCCAGTTCCAGAGGTACCGGACGATGATGGTGGTGATGGGGCAGCTGGCCCACATCCCACTGCAGCTGCGGCAGGAATGGCCCGTAGGGACTCCATCATTGACACTTACTTTTCATGAGAACGTCACATTGTGACCTTCCGTGGCATTCATGGGACAGTGGTAGATGTCCAGATGCACTGCATGTGTGAATAAAACATATTTGCAGGTCACAGGTTGGAATTGTGCATTGTCATGTTACATGTCCCTGGGGTGTCGGATGTGATTTGCCATGTTGTGCACATTTTACGAACCAGTTGTGTCCTGTGTTCAGTTGTGGAGGTGTTGCAGTTTGTACCGGGATGTTGTCACTGTCCGTGTGCACTTCTGCTTATGTGCGTATGCTGCACGGTGGGTGTGTCGCTCCTGCGGCTCAGATTTGTCTGCCACTGGTCTCTTTCATGTGGTGTGCCTGTAGGGTCTGTTCTTCCACGGTGCGTGGATGTTGTGGTGTGCATGTTGTCCTTTGCAGTTGGCCAGGGTGCATCCGTGGTACTCCGCTGTTGATGTATTTTGTTCTGTGGTATTTTCCGTATACTGTTCTTGTGCTTTTTCCGCATTGCGCGTGCGTATTGCTGCCCTCGCGCTGGTTGTCACTGTTTTCTTATCGCGCTTTGGCCCATCGCAGCTTTTTTCGCATTGTGGTTTGTGTTTTTATCTCCGTCGAGGTGGTTGTCTCGCAGACATTGGTCGCGGTGTCTGCCAACTATCGCATGCTACCGGCGTGTTGTGAATTCCACGTTGACACGGGGTTATTTTCCCGAGATAGGCTGCGATGTTGAAAGTTGCGTTACGCTACTCTTGCGGTAGTTATCACACGTTCTTGTGAATATACCCCTTAGTCTGTTCATTGGTACCCTTTGATAATGTTCCAGTACTGATAATAGTCTCAAGGCCTTTGCCTCATAATCACTAGTGTCAAACACTACCACCCCTCCCCCTTATCTGTGGGTTTTATCGTGCTATTGTGATCACTCCTTAGAGATTCCATCGCTTCAAACTGAGGTTTGGGGAGATTATTGGTCTGAAAACATTCCTCATCCAAAATCTTGTTGACCTCTATTTCTACTCACTGTTTTGAATGTATCCACATTCTTCCCTACTTGGGCAATGTTAGGGGTGAAGGTTAACTTGGGGCTCAACCCTAAATCGTTCCTATTTTCCTGTCTAGGACTTCCTTCAAAGAACAGACGTAGTCGGATTTTCCAGAAGAACACCTTCGAATCTTTGTTTACTTGAAATCAGTTGACTTCTGTTGTGGGCACAAAACTAAATTCCCTACCTAGGACCTCTTCCTCTACTCTATTAAGAATTCTACTAGATAGATTAGCAATAGATGCTTTTTCTATCTCAAATACGTTTGGCTTCTGGGTCCTATGTATTCCTGTGGGAGCTAACTTTTCCTGTGTTAGTTTCTCCCGGGGTGGCCCCTCCCTCTGTTTGAGTAGTTTCTCTGACCCCTTCTTTGTGTTTGTTCTAAAAAAAAATCATATTAATTGCTGAAGGCTTGGGCCACACATTCCTCCCTGCTCTGTCCTTCATCCTCACAACTAGAACCAGAAGTCTCAGAGAAAGTAACATGTTTTGGCCTCCTCTGGTGAGGGAATCTGCCACGCGGCTGTTTCTCCCATCCTTGTTCTTGCTTATCCACATAATAATCTTTATTAAGATATGGGTATGTCACCTCATATCGCAACCTATTTATGTCCTTTTTCAGTTTCATGTTTTTTTTATTAATCAGTTATTCTCGATACCCATTCATATCTTGACTGATCTCATCCAATTTCCTCTTTGTCTCATCTAGAGCATTACTTTCCCTTAGAGTGGATTCCAGTTCTTCTATTGCTTGTCGTTCTACTATGATCACCTCCTGCGCCCTATCTATGACCAGCAGCAGCCAGTCCTTGCTACACCAATTAGCAATTAATGCCCACTTTTCTAGGAATTTTGGGGCAGATTTACGAGGAAGTGCCACATCGCGGCACCGCAAGCCCTTTGGCTGCGCCACGCTGCGGCACATCCAAAGCACAGGAATGCGACATATTTACAATAATATGTCGCATTCTTGTGCTCTCCCCTGCGCTGGCGCACAAACAGCTGCCATGCGCCGGCGCAGGCACCCTTGCACCAAGGTGCAAGGATGCCTGCGTCATGGAGAGATTGTTTTTGTGCAGGAAGGGGCACCTTCCTGCACAAAAACAATCACTACAGGCATTTTCCTCTTTCAATGCTTGCTGTAGAATGCAGCACGCATTGAAAGAGGAAAAAACTAGGAGAAATGGAAACATTTCTCCTCGTTGCGCCTCCCTACACCTCCCCTGGGGAGGCGTAGCATTCACACGCATTTCCAGATTTACAATTCCTCGTAAATCTGGCAATGTGTTTTATTCCATGGGTGTTGCGTGGGAACACCCACAGCCCCTTTCATGCAAAGTGCTGCGTGTAAAGGGGCCATATTTACAAGGACAGGAAAAGCCATGCAGGGTGTCTTTTCCTGTCCTTGTAAATATGGGGCAGAGAAATACGCCACCAGTACGTCACAAAAAGTGAGGTACTAGTGGCGCAGGGGGCTTGTAAATCTGCCCCTTTCTATTTTCTATCAACAGACCCAGCTCCTTTCTAACCTGTAGGCCTATGGGGATCACACCTGACTTGCAGTACTCAATAAGAAAATCTACATGCGGTTCTGTTTTAATCAATTTTTTCTTAAGATTGACATTTTTATTCCATTTTTCTCCACCATTTGGAATTACCACTACTTTGTTGCCACTTCTTGCATTAGCACTTATGATGTTATTAAACTGATCTTCACTAAAACCAAAAGTTTTTAGAAAATCCATCATTAGACTCTCATGAGTGTGCCTCTCTCACCAACAGGTTGTATCAAACTCTGAAAAAAGAGAGAGGCGGCCCCTCACGCCAAGGGAACAGGGCACTACAAATTAGTATAAGGAAAAATCTCCCTTTGGAACCAATATACCACCCAATG
Source organism: Calotriton arnoldi (assembly GCA_963921515.1). NCBI lineage: Eukaryota > Metazoa > Chordata > Amphibia > Caudata > Salamandridae > Calotriton > Calotriton arnoldi. The sequence continues at coordinate 49,625 of CAWUFW010001378.1, forward strand.
GATGCAGTCCACCACTCAATCACACCACTCAATCAATTGAGTGGTTCAACTATTTTAAACACATACCACCAAGAAAGACATTTTGCACAAAGCTTTAATAATTAAAATTCGCATCAAAGTTCCTCACTCTTTTATATCATATAGTCACGGTACACTCAAGAAAGAGAATCTTTCACATATCAATTAAAAACAATTCCATAATAAAAAACAGTCTCTGTTTCAACCCCCCAAACAGGTCAGCGCAACAGACCACACTTAAGTAAAACACATAAAAAACAAGAAATCAAACACAAATGGGAGCACCCTTAGGAACAGTGTTAATAAATCTGTTACAAGTACTGATCCAGTAATTCTCATCAAACATGAGTACTGATTAAATCAATATTTTTCATCTACAGTTCCTCCTTGTGATTGGATTCAGCTTACAATTGCGTCTACGCGCTTCGGTGGACTTAGATGAATACACACCACCTTCTTCAGGACAATAATTTTTGGTATAGACCTCCCTCAAATTAAAATTGGATAATTCATTGAATATTTACAAAAAAACATTTAATAGTTAAAAAACTAATTTGAAACATCACAAACATCAAGACAGCCTTTAAGTCTAATCTCTACTTGGTGGCATAAAAACACTCTGATTGTTCACTCTCACACAAACCAGGTTCCATTCACACAAATATTTTCCAAGGGAAACCATCCACTACAGCACACTGGGACATGGTTCCTTTGACCAATATATGGGCCGATGGGTCAGAGACAAATAATCCACCTCGCTCACACATCCTTCTCGCATACACCACATTCTGTACCAGTTCATTATTACTCACCACTAAATTACGGTTCACTATGTACTGTGTGTGTAGCATCTCCTTTGTTACTTTTTTTTTAAACATAGTTTTATTGGTTTTATTCATGTAAACATTACAATCAAGCATGACAGTATTATAGGTTACAGGAGTCATCGACATAATACACAGTTGGTCTTACAATCCTACTTTCAGTGACATATGACAATTCCATTGTACTTGCTATAGTCAAACAGTTTATGTATATTCAATTACGACCATTTTTATCAATTGTGTGCCTCCACGCCTTCTTGAGGACTCATTATCCCACCCCCCTCCCACCAATCGGCTCACTCCTGTACTTATCAACATAGAGTTCCGTTGTGCATATTCCTTTGGGTCGTCACGTCTTAACAAATATTTTTAGTACTTGATTCCTTAATGGGGAGTGTTGTTGTAGAGGGGGACTACACCATGCTGCATGGACTCAGTGAATCGTCGAAGATGGGACAACACTCACTAAGGCCTCAAAGGGTCTGCCAGATCTTTAGCCTTCAGTGTTTCCCACATATGGTCCCAATCCATGGAAATGGGAGTTTTGCGCACCCCACGTAATTCCTCACTTCTAATGATGGCCCTTTCCGTCCCTCCCCATCTGACCATCTCTGTGTGCCATGCGTGTAATGGGGGGGAAAGAGCCGACTTCCACCTCATTGTAATGGCTCATTTCGCTATGAGGATAGCCATATCTGCAAATTTATACTGTGTTCTCTGTTTTTTCTGGCGAGGGTGTAGACCTAGTATACAGCTATCTGCCGTGTCCCAGACGGAGGTGCCTGTCATATCCTGAATTACATCCCCTACCATTGACCAGAATCCCCTCAACTGTGGGCAGTTCCATAACATGTGTAGAATATCAGCATCCACCAACTTACATCTAGCACAACTGACTTGTGCGTCTGGATATATACAGTTGAGGCGGTGTGGGGTAAGGTACGCCCTATGTAAAATCATGTATTGGATATATTTAAATTTGGCATTTCGAGATACCTTTTTGGGGAACTCTAGTGCGTACGCCCATTCTTTATCCGTCATTTCTTTGCTGAGGTCTCTCGCCCATTTGTCCCGTAAGGGCACCAAGGAGGCCCCAGCATGCATTCTAACGCCTCTGTATAACCAGCGGGTTAGGTGTCGTCCCTCACCCATCACATAGATTGCTTGCACCAGGCCATGTGTGGGGGGTTCATTCCTGTTCAGGGACCAGTGTTTCTTTACATAATGAGCAATGGTAGCGTGTATCATGAATAATGTGTGGGGAACTCCCTGAGCATGGATGAAGTTGTCGTGGTCGGCTAGTGTGCCATCTATGAACAAGTCTCCCACCGTTGTCGCCCCCTCCTGTGTCCATTGTACTATCCTTCGTTTCGTAATTAGCCCCACTGTAGTAGGTATACCAAGTAATGGAACGTTAGGCGAGTATGGGATAGTTTGTTTGGTGAATTTCAATGTACGTTTCCAATATAGGATGGCTGTTTTGAGCAATGAGGGAGTTTTAGGTGGTATTTTAGAGTCGGGCAAAAGCAGTGTGTGCAGAGTTCCCAGTTCTAATTTTTGTGTTGTAAATCCGATTTCGTTTAAATTACGGCCTGCTAGCCAGTATGACAGCCATTGTAGTTGGCTAGCCATGCAGTACGCTCGGAAGTCGGGGGCTCCCAGTCCCCCCACTTCTGGTCTCAGTTGTAATTTTGTGAGGCTCACCCTCCGGCGTCCTTTACCCCATATCAGCTCCAGGAGGAGAGTATCTAGCATACGAAAGACACTGGCCGGTATCAGAATCGGTATGTTAGTAAAGTAATACAACAGTCTTGGGAGTAACACCATCTTGGAAATGGCTATTCTCCCCATGACCGAGAGAGGTAGTGATGTCCAGAAGGATATCTGGGCACGTTGTGATCTAATTGCTTTCATGAGGTTCCCTTCTAGGAGGTCCTTAAGTGTTCTATATATTTCGATACCCAAATATTTGAATGTTTGTGGTGCAACTGTCAAATCAATTGGACCGAAATGGATGGGTTCTGGATCCTCCCTGTACTGCATAAAGAATGTGTGTGATTTCGCAGCGTTAATTGCCAGACCCGAGACGCATTGAAATTGCTGAAATATAGTAGGAATAGGCTCTAGATCTACGGTTAAGTCTTTAACATACAGTATAAGGTCGTCAGCGTATGCCGACACTTAGGGGCCGATTCCGATCTCGGCCGGTAGGGCTCCGAATCGGATTCGGCTTAACCGGATCCGATTCGGAGCCCTATTTCCCGACCGATTCGTACGCGCGTCCGGGCGAGCGAGTACGATGCGAAATCGCCGACCGACTCGTCCGGGCGTCCCGACCGCTCCGACCGACTCATTCCCGGGTCTAACCGCACCGACCGACTCGCTCGGACATGACTCGCACCGCGCAATGGAGACGTTCCCCGGCCGGGTAAGTACGATGCGCGCCGCGAGCAGTCCGACCGAGCCGCGCACTCCGGCTCCAAAGAGCAGTCGGAGCCGTACTTCGGGGGTCCGTGTCGGACCCCCCTGTACGCGTAGCCGCGCGAGTCGCACACAGGGGTGACCCATGGGTCCCCCCTACCTGTGCGTGTACGGCGCAAGTTGCTTCGTCGCATACACGCTGTAGGGGGCGCCCTTGTCCGCCTCGCACCCATTGAGTCAATGGGAGCCCGCGTACGCGTTGTACGACAGGCTCCCATTGACTTCAATGGGAGTCCGACCGACTCGAGTCCGATGGCATATGTGCGCATCGTACTCGTTCGGTCGGGCTGCACGGGTCCGATTCGGTCGGAAATCTCTCCGGGTCCGGCTCGGTCGGGGAGATTTCCGGCCCGAATCGGAATCGGCCCCTATATGTGTTGTTTCTCCTAGTAAAATCCCTTTGTTTGCAGCATCTCTCCGGAGTCTAATGAGTAGAGGTTCTAATGCTAATACAAATAATATCGGTGACAGAGGACAGCCCTGTCTCGTTCCCCTTGCCACCGGGTAGGGGCGAGATATGAGGGATCCAGTACGGACCCGGGCAGTGGGTGCTGTATATAACAGTTTGACCCACTTCGTATAACCAGGAGGTATACCGAATCTGTCCATAAGTGCAAACATATATTCCCAATTGAGCGTATCAAACACCTGTTGGAGGTCAAGAGATATACAGCCAGTGTCACAGGAGATCCTGGCGGCGGTTTCCATAACATAGTGTAAGCGTCTTATATTTAGGGAAGTATTGCGACCCGGGATAAATCCACACTGATCCGCGTGTATGAGTTTGGGAAGGTAAGGGAGGAGCCGGCGGGCCAGACGCTTACTTAGTATCTTATATTCGGTGGATAATAAAGAAAGAGGGCGATATCCTGACGTCTCATGGGTCTCTATTTGGCATGGGTAGGGATATGACTAGGGCCTGCATGGTGGTTAGTGGGAGGAACTGGGCCTCTTGTGCCGCATTGTATAGACAGGCAAGTTGCGGGGTTAGACTGTCAGCAAAGGTAGAATAAAATTCCGCAGGTAAGCCGTCTAGGCCGGGGGTCTTATTGCGAGGGAGTTCCTTGATGGCCGCCTTGATTTTGGCCCTTGTAATTGGGGCGTCCAAGTCCTCCTGGGCATTTTCTGTTAATTTAGGGTATGTCAAACCTTCTAAGAATGTGTCTATCTGCTCCGGCAGTGCATGAACTGGAGCGCTGTATAACCTCTCATAGTAGTCGCTAAATGCAGTGTTCATTTCTGTCTGTGTATACACTATGGTGCCATCCTGTAATGCCACTTCCGGTATTGATATGGGGGGGCGCATCTCGTAGTAGACGGGCCAATAGGGTGCCCGATTTATCTGCTTCAGCGTGTTTTTGTTGGGTGTAAGCTCGGTAGTCAATAAGGTGTAAATCCTCAAGGAGTTCGGCATGTCGAATTCTCCCCTCCTGTAGGTGTTTTTGATTGGAGGGATCGGTATTAGCCTTCCGCTCCAATTCTTGTAGGGAATCTTCGAGTGCCGCAAGACTCTTGTTAATTTTTTGTCGGGCGCCTACTTTCGCTCCTATGGATGCACCTCGTAACACAGTCTTAAATGCATCCCATTCTATTAACTGAGATGAGGCCGAGTTTGTATTTTCATTAAAGTAATTGGTGATCGTCATGCCCAATTTATCTCGGAAGACCGCATCTTCCAACATCTGTGGCCATAATCTCCAGGTCGGAACCGGGGAGGGTATTTTCCCCCATTCTAGTAAGATTTCAAGTGGATTGTGGTCAGATAAGGTTTTACCCAGGTACGTAGTTTGGGATATTTGAGGTGTGATAGATGAAGAACAGAATATTCTATCCAGTCTAGTGTGCAGTTGGTGTGTTGGAGAATAGAAAGAATATTCGTGATTGGTAGGGTTTTGGAGACGCCACACATCTTTGATCTCCCACCCCTCCGACCAAGCCCTCAGGAACTCTGCATTTTTAATGGAAACTGCTCCTCGAACCGGCGGGTGGGAGCGGTCCAGATGACTGTATGTCCAGAGTGGAGTTATAGTCCCCTCCCAGTACCCACGGGATATCCGCCCAGTCCGTTAGTATTGTGTTCAGGTTAGTAAGGAAATTATCCTGTTCATAATTCGGAGCATATACACTTCCTATTACTATGTGTATCCCGTCAAGCGTCCCATGGAGCACTGTGTATCTCTCCTGTGCATCTGTTCGCTGTTCTATTTTCACGAACGGTACCCCGTGTCTGACCCATATGAGTGCTCCTCTCGCAAATGCGGAGTATGATGTAGTAAATATCTGGCCTCTCCATTTCTTACGAAGTTTGATTACCTCGGAGTCAGTTAGGTGGGTTTCCTGGAGGAAGGCTATCTGTATTTTCCTTCTGTTTAATTGGGCATGTATCCGGTGTCGTTTGTGTACTGAGGCCATCCCCCTAACATTCCATGTTAACACTTTATATTTGCCCAACACCGCCATATATGCATCTGGTCATAGGTACTGCAGCAGCCCCGATATACACAACATATATTATGTGTTTCAAAACTTGGAGTGAGCCATTTCCCCAAAAAGTACAACGCAACTAAAAACCCCAATACTAGGACTAGCATTAAAACTTTACTGGTCCAAACATTAAGCAAAACCATCTGAAGGTCCAATCGGCTAACTAATGCAGAGACTGCAGGGGGGGTGGTTCCTGGACAGAGCATAGAACCTTCGTTCTGGACGGAGCTCCACACTTATCAGGGCTCTTCTCACATGTAAGAAAATATGGGGCACCTAGGGGGAGGAAAACATTACAAGGCACATTGACAAGATCTTACTTCACTCCATCGTGGACTCTTGTCAGGAGGTGGTATGAATTATCTTCTTAGGCCGTACATTCTCAGCCAAACAGTGTCTGCACTATTTGCGGGGTGATCGATGGAAACAACGGGTCATTACTGTCAGAGTCAGAATGTATCATATTTTCATCTGAGTGTTCAGAAGAGGATGGCAGATTGGTATCATGCATGGCCGCCGCAGCGGCCAGCGCTGACTCCTGACCCAGCAGATCCTGCTCCGGGGACGGGTTCTTCACTGCGATTCTGCGGGAAGATCTGGTCCATCGTGCTCTCTGACCCGATGGCTGTTGTTGAGCCTGCCGTGTCTTCTGGTCTATATTGGCCAGAGCTTGAGGGGGGAGGGTGATTTCCAGCCAGTCGTTTGCCACCTCCGGACTGTCAAAAAAATAGGACTTCTGCTCATGCAGGATTTTCAGACGAGCAGGGAACAGTAGAGCATATTTATGGTTTAGAGCTTGAAGTTTCTTTTTCAAAGGGAGATAAGAAGCACGCTGCTTTTGGACCAGAACTGTGTAATCGGGATATAGGGAAATCCTGTGGTTTTCGTATTGGATGGGCGCTCTTTCCTTGGCCCTCTGGAGGAGGAGATCGCGGTCCTTGTAGTTTAGGATACGGGCAATCATTGTTCTCGGTTGTGCTCCAGCTGTCGGACGCCCCGGTGGGATCCAGTGTGCTCGTTCCACACAGAAGAGAGGCGACAACCCTTCCGGTGCTATCTGTTCTTGTAGCCACTGCTCCATGAATTGTGTTGAATTTAGGACCTCCGAGCGTTCCGGCAAACCCAGCACACGGATATTGTTGTGGCGAGCCCTGCCCTCAGTATCCTCTGCCCTATCCAGTAGATCAGCCAACTGTTTTTGTATTTGGCTAATATGTTCGGAGTGTTCTGTATGTTTCGGTAGGAGTTCCGTCAGGGACTGCTTATTGTTTTTGACTATAGCAGATAACTTCTCATGATCAGCCTTCAGAAGGGTAAACCCAGTGGACAGGGAACCTATTTATTGTTCAATAGATTTACGTGAGTCCTGTATCTCCGGTAAGATTAAGTCCAGTTTATCTGGAGGGGTCTCCTCGTTAGTCGGTGGGACACAACTAATCGAGGATGATTGCGAAGTTATGTCCGATTCCCCCTGGGTCTGTTGGTCAACTGGTGGCATCTCCGATGTCTTGCCTTTTGTTCGCCCCATAGTGCAATAGTTGGGAATCAGTAGGGGTTGTGCTGTTCGTGGCATAGTGGTTATTTATTGCGCTTTATTTTGGCAACCTGTTTGGGGAGAAGGAATAGTGATCTCAACTGGGGTCGGTCAGCCAGCAGCAGCACCGGACCACCGGCTGCGCTGAGGATTCAGTAAGCAGCACGGCCCCACCGCACTCAATCGTGGAGTGGAGCTGGGCCTAGGGGCCTCCCTCCACAGCTAGAGCTCAGGGGACAGTGTTTCAGGTCGTCAGCCCTATGACACAATTGTAGTCAGATCGTTCCTTGTATGAACGCCAATACCCGGTTTCAAATGACCCCAAGACAACGTGTATTCCTCCTGTGAAACATTTTTACAAGCGGGGGAAGGGGTCCCAATCTATGCTCAGCCGCTCCACTTGTCTTTATCTAGTGGGTCCTGTAGAACAATGAAAGCACTGCTTACAGCTGAAACACTGGACCCCACAGTTTCCTGGGCTCGTGATGGCAAGTATGTACAGCCTTGAGTCTCACATGCTGCGCTCTAGCACTTGGTCCCATGGAACTTATTCTCTCTTCTTGGCGGTTCACACAATGCACACTGGGGCAGCGTTCCTTTTCATATACTGTCCGGTGGTATTTGAGAGGGACACCGATCACAGTTCCTGCCGAGTGCCCGGGGCTCAGCGGAGACGCAGGGAGCGGCACGTGCAGGGCAGCCGGAGTGCCCACACGGCAGCTCCGTTGGTTACAGTGGGAGGGGGGCGCTCGTCTATACTCACTGCTCACCGCTACAGTCAGGCCCAGTCCAAGGGAAGTATACCCAGGGCCCACAGGGTACGGGCGGCCCCTCCAGGGCAGCAGCCCTCAGTCGTCGTGTCTCCGCTCTAGTCGGAAGGAGCTCCAGAGTCGGACCGCCTCAAGATTCCTCCCTGCCTGGGAGGGCGTCATCACGGCGGCTGCTCCGGTCCCCACCTCAGGCACCGCAGCACGCAGTCTCGCGGCGATCAGGTCCGCCTCGCTCCGTGGCACCAGTCCCATGGGCTCACTCCGGTGTCCAGCAATCGGGGTCCCCAGTATTCCGGCAGGTCGCCGACGGGGCCTCAGTCGTCTTCCAGAGCGCTGCTGCTGCGGCCGGCAGGCACGGCCCAGTCCCGCTCAGCGTCCGTCGCCAAGCCAGCAGGGAGCGGCCGGTTCACACTACAGGCTCACCCCGCCGCACGGACAGCACCAGGGGCCACCGCTCGGCTCCACTCGGCGGTGAGTTCACTAGGGTATCTTGTTGCTTTGCGCTGCAGTCTGCGGCGTAGCAGCCCGCAGGGTCCGACACTCATGGCAATCTCTGTCAGGCCTTGCAGTGCAGGGCTCCACTTTCAAGCGGCATTTCTCCACCCCAGATACAGTCTCTTCTCACTGGCCGGCACAGTACACCGCCGCCACACCTCTGTACCTGTATCGGGGGAAATCAGGGTCAGATGACCCCCAGCGCCGGTGATTATAGCAGGATGAGTGGGCCCTGTCTCAGAGCTCTGTTACTTTGTGGCCACCATGCTTGCCGGTTAGCAATGCCCCCCGCATCTCCTTTGTTACTTGGAGTTGTTCATACCTTCTGGGTAAGGGTATAGTCTTCTGTGCAATTTTTTGACTCTACCCTATAAAACAGCATATGATATTCTATTGCTAAATCTTTACACACACCATTCCTGTGCACATGCTGTGTCCCTTAATATCATGAGGATCATATCCTCACCTTAAAGTAAATCCAGAGCCATACTTAGACTCGTACGATACCACATCTGGTCCTCTCTCAGGATAGGGAACAAATCTCCTACCTCTCCAGCCACTTTCACATTTAAATATTGCATATACTGCCAGTAAACAATATTATACCATTAATTTCTGATATTGAGTATGGATTAATTGGGGCAGATTGCTCACCCCTAAATATCCTCCCACACTAGGTGGCTTACCTCCAGTGGCAGGATGTCTCTATATTAAGCTGGTCTTCCTCGATTATTTTAAAAGGGACCCAAAATTATAAAAGAGGGGTCGCTTTCGCCCTCCAATGTGAAGAGAAAATCTAAATTAGAGCTCTTTCATATTCAATCAATTCCATAACATTTGACAGGGCTTTACGGGCCTACTTTCAAAGCGGTATTGGGGAAACTCTCAAAGGCGATTTAGCTTGCTAACTGTTTTCAATGTTACGAGCAGGCAAACAATTACATAGGCTCCCACTGCGCTACCATTTTCACCCTCCACATATCTCGGTCCCAAAAAACTCCTTTTACCCACACATTAGTATGAACTTTTAGCCTGCTACTCAAAAAAACAGGCCTATCCCTGGGTTCCAGTGGGACCCCTAATGCTCGCCACCATGTATACCTCAATCCTGACACTCATTTTATCCATTGGTGTAACCTCATGCAGTGTACACCGTAAACTATGCTTAAAAATCCATCTGAGGCAAGTTGTTACTGCCGCATATTAACTCAACAGGGCCACTTCTATCAGTGACTCGGTTTCCAGTAGGTATATGGGGCATTCATCCCCCAGGAGTAGGTGTCTCCTCTTCCACCTCAAATATTTCTCGGGGCTCGGATGCATCTTACTCCGTCTGAAAAGGTCCCTGAGTCACGTTCTGCCTTTTTAAATAGCCCTGCCTCCTGTATTTGTCGTCAACTTATGTAAACCTCGGAGACAGCTTTATGAGGCAAAGGTCTCGCCATCTTGGACTTTCTAGTCGTGAACCAAATGGAATGGCTGCTTATAACTAATGGCCTTATATCTTTATTAGAACATTGGAATATTGAGTGCTCCACTGAAAACAATGGAGTGCTTCGGGCTTCTAATGGCTGGTAGAAGCCTAGAACATCAGCATTCCAATGTTTGTTCACAGCTGTTGCTGTGAACAAAGGCCTCACGGAGCCCGAGGTGATTTCAACCCCCTCGGGCTCTGTGAGGCCTTTGTTTACACAAATTAGAACATTCTGCCCTCTAGGGGCAGAATGTTCTACTAGCCTTAGAGCCCTCCGTAGCCTTCGGCTCTGGCCTTTAACGCTGGAGTGGGCCTTTAATGGCTGGTAGAGCCCGCTACAGCAGGCATAGAATATCTTCAACTATTAAGTGTACCATGAATATATGATTTAAAATATGATATAAAGAGTGAGGTACATTGATGTGAATTTTATTAATTAAAGCTTTGTGTAAAATGTTTTTCTTGGTGTTATGTGTTTGAAAAAGTTGAACCCTAAGTCAATTGATTGAGTGGTGTGATCGAGTGGTGGACTGCATACATTGGGTAATAGATTGGTTCCAAGGGGAGTTTTTTCATTGTACTACATTGTCTTATATACCATATGTCTGCCCGTTGCCTGGTCCCTCAACACTTTTCCTTTACAGCCATATATGTCTGTGATTATAGATTCACCCGCGATGAGTCGCCTGTGTGGCTGTCCTTGGTGTTGTGTTGGATATTGGGTTTTCACTGGGGTTGCATTCCCAAGGTGAGGGTTGGGTCAATATTGTGTTAAAACTGAGTAACAGATGATAAGTTTGACAGCAGTTGTGTTGATGTTCACGAAAGAGGATTGTTAATAGTAGGGAGTATAGAGACAGGGTTAGATCCAGAACCCCTTAATCCTCACATGAAAACAGTAGTACTAAAAGTAAGACCGACATATTTCGATCTTCAGGTAAGCTGTACATTGCTACTGTAATAGTTAACGACAGGTCTGCTTCGTAGTAGGATATGATAATTTTTTTAATTTTCTGCCATGTAAAACTTTGATTGGATCTGATTTACTATGTAAGTAAAATTGTGATATCTGAGGGAGTTTTGTTTACTCTCTAGATGGAAGACACGCACCTGCAAACTAACATAGATCTCAAGTTCTCCCATGTTAGGTGTCAGATGCTCAGCATAGACCTCAATTAAGGGCAGCAGATGCTACTGCTTGCTAGCTTGCACTTTGGTTCCCTGGCACTTTGGCTGCTACTCCTGGAAGGGTAGTAAAAGGTGTAGCAAGAACAGCAAATAAAAAAAGCTGAAAGAGCCTTGTTTTCTTTGTGTGGGTTTAGCAGCTCCCCAAGCGCTCAGCAGCAAATAGACAGCCCTTGAGCGGCTAAGGGCGGGACAAGGGGTCAATCCTGTGATGTCATGTGGGAACACAGGGCGTGTGATGTCAGTTCCACTACATCTGCCTTTTAAAAAACTGATCTCCATGTGTCCGGCTACAACCAGACAGAGCTCTCAAATTGTTAAATGTTAGGCATGATTGGGTTACTCAGTGCTTTTGTTATTATTATTTACATTCAAGTGCTTCTGGATTTGTTTCTCCTTTGTAACTACAAGACCAGAGGACCAGTGCTCAATTTGTCTGTATGATTGCAGGTGGTGGGAAATGGAATACATTTTTTGGGGATCAGAGCATATTTTTTTATAATCAGACCTTGACCAATAACAAGACAGAGAAATGAAGAAAAGAAAGAAAGGAGGAGGATGTGAAAGCTAGGAAGCAGTGACAAATGGATAAAGCAGGGATGAAAGAGAACCCCTTAGAGTGAGACGCACAACTGAGAAAGGCATTAGGTGGAATGAAGGCTAATAAGCATTGACAAAGGTAATAGGTCTGGTGCTGGCGGCAAGCCTTTTTAGCTTTGTTAATTCATGTTTTGTTTTGTCATGGTGTTTGCAAAACTTTATTGTTGGGAAAGATGCAGGACCCTTGTCAATCTGAAAAAAAATGGCTAAAAGCAAACAATTGTATGATTAAAAAAACACATTTTCATAGTAGAGTCTGGCACAGAAAGGAACTTCTATTTGTGTGGATGTGCTGTTTGTAAAAGGGTGAGCTGTTGTCACTCAAAGTGAAGTTAGCCAATGGCTGATGTGGGCTGGCTCATTGCCCCGTTCTGTATGGTTGGTGTTGAGGTGGAAGACATATGTGAATGACACACAACAGAGCAATGGATGAAGAGGGCTTTCTCAAAGCCCCTCTAAGTAAGTATATTATACATATCATGTTTGTAAATTCAAAAGGTTTTGGCTAACACTAGACATAAAAATGGATTCTGGTGCCGACCACCCGTAACCACTGGTACTATTTAAGCACTAGGTCTTCCTGTGGGCCGCTGGTACTGCATAGACAATTTCCTGCCTACATCTGTGGCAAACCTGCACAGTCCAAAATTCCTGGTGCCTAAGGGCTGGGGCGGCTCCTCCATTATGGCGGAGGAGCGTTGCCCTACTGCTGGTACCAGCAAACACATGTAAAATAAAATGATAATAAAGCAATTAATAAAACTGCTTTATTATCATTTTATTTGTCTCCGGAGCCACAGCCGAGTCTTGAGGGCAGGGGCATCATCAGCAGGAGAAGTGGTGGGCACAGTAAGTGCGCATGTCGATTTGGCCGGCCGTCTTAGGACGGCCAAACCGACATGCACACTTGGATATCTCCAGGCTGTTGCTTGGAGATATCAGCAGGGCTCAGAAGCACAAGCTCCCTGTCCCTGCTGGTGCGTGGAACCAGTCCGCTCCGCCCAAACCCGATGCTTCTCTCATGCTAGGTAATACCAGCATGAGAGTAGTGTCTGCATTGGTGGCGGGGAGTCTGGGAGCCTGTGTGAGCATTGTCGGAGCTGAAGAGGCAGCGACGCGGCGGGCATCAGACTGCAGGTAAGTTTTTTTTCTTTTTTCTTTTTTGCCCCCCGAGCTGCCTCACCACTTTCCCCTGCTAGCGGCCACCACTGTGTGCAGGTATAATTTTTACATTTTTCTCTATTTTATTGTAAGTGAAGGTGTTTCAGCCCTCATGTTAGGTGACTTACCAAGGTTTTAGGACATGGGGCCACTAGGAGCTCATTGGGGTGTGGTCTGGTTCCTCTTACTGGTTAAAAAGGAGTTTTCTTATTTGAGGGATCCTATCTGATCAGTGCTCCTGTGTACCTAGAATTTCCGGTTTAGTGCCTCAAGATGCTAGCCTCACTACATTCTGTTCAGATTTTCAGCTCTTTCTTTCCTGGTTGTAGTTTAGTCTGTTTTTCTGCCGATGGTCTGTAACCTTATGCAGCGCAAGTAGTCGTTGACCTGTCATGTATTATTTCTCTGCAGGTCAGCTATGGTGCTATGGATCCTGTATTCAATGACAGGCTGCGGTTCCCTGCATTTTACCGGACTGTACCAAATGGAAAATTTCAACATGAAGTCATAATCAAGTTATTAAAGCACTTTGGATGGACCTGGGTTGGGATGATTGTAGCATCTGAAGAGATCAGTGGGAGTGGCAGCGAGCAACTAAAGAGCGAGTTGAGGAGCAATGGTATATGTGTGGCCTTCACCGTAACATTGTTCATTACCATGAGTTTAGAATCAGCATCAAAGCCCATTATAGAATCATCAGCAAATGTTATCATTGTCTATGCCAGTGTTAGGCATTTGTATGACACATTATTACTCTTTGAACTGGCTTCCATTTATGGCAAAATTCTCATCACACCTGCTTCCCTAGTTTTTGTCCGGATTGAGAAGCGTATACAAACCCTTCGCCATTTGAATGGCTCCCTGATGATTTCTGTACCAAAAAGACAGATTCCAGGTTTAAGGGAATTCCTTTATGATGCCAGTCCAGCAAAAACTCTTTTGAATATTCCTCTACTTGTCCTTTGGTATGAGACATTTTCATGCTTACCCAATGGCTCAAGGAATTATGGAATTAAAGTTTGTGCGGAAAATATAAGCCTGAGAAATTTGGATGCCTCCTTGTTCGATGTGGAGAATTTCCGACTCACTTTCGCTGTATATGCTGCAGTGTATGCTGTGGCTCACGCCTTGCATAGTCTGTACTCTTCTGAGGTTCAACAAGGAAGATTTTCAGAGAAATCTGGTATCAAGAACGCATTTGCTCCATGGAAGGTAAAACATGGGGAGGGTTTTGCTATCAGACAGAAATTTTGAAATAGGAAAATGTAGTTATTGCAAACCGGGTTGCAGTACTAAGCTTCCTGTGGGGAATGCTACATATTTGTGGATATGATCCCTCCTGCCATAGAGCGACAACTGGAGAGAGTCTTATTCCAGCATCTATTGTGTCAGAGCGAAATCTGTGTCCACAGTGCCAAAGGACTCAAGCTATACCTCACTCATGAGGTCTAACTAGGCCGTAATTGGTCTGGGGTGGCTTCTGTTCCTATTCAGAGGAGGCACAGACCCAGCTGCTCAGGCTGGACTGTTCCTATTTGATCAGAACCTAGGCCAATTTGTATATCACAAGTTCCTGTCTGAGGTGGCATAGTGGGCAAAATATGATTGATTGGAATGTGCCCGCGTAATTACCAGTGTCTGTGATTAATTCAAGCTTTCCACCCATCACTTTATTGTTTTCCTCAAACCCAAGTTCAAGGCTGACCCAAGAAAACCACCTTCCTGACTCTTCCCCAGGACACTGTCATCTACATCCATGTACACTCTTTAGGCTTGATTCTCAAACTGCATTTTGTTTCACATAAAAGTAATAATAAAGTAATATTACTCATGTACTACAAAACGAAATTTACAAATCTATGGCCAGACACAACAGCGTCTTTCTTCTGTGCAGAATTCCCTGCCATTGTGGCAGATATGTCTGCGTATGTAAGTATACTGCTTTAGTAAATGTAAAAAAAAAACAGGGGGAGTTGTACGAAAATGGGTGTAATTACTGAAGGGAAATTAAAAGAGGGTTTTGGGAGTGACATGCTAAAACACAACACAGACCCAGAAAAGAGTAAGACCATTGCAATTCACACAATAGACTTCAAAAGTTACCACAGCTTTAGAAGTGTCAAAAAGTTGTAAATGTTGTCCAGCTAAGCAGTGGAGTAAGTCAAGTACCACAAATGGCCAAACATTCGGAATGCAACACACTATCATACTAGTAATTAAAATAATACCCTATAAGATTAATGTTTAATTAAGGGCCAGATTCATATTCTAGAGAACGAAGTATTCTTCATTGGCGTGGCGGATGATTTTAGGTGCGACAGGCTGAGAATAATCCACCTGCCAGATTTATAAATAACCAGCAAGCAGGCAGTCATTTATAAAGTCATTGGTAGGCACCGCCGTCACAGTAGTTCCTGTCCATGGATTTTACTGTTTACTGCAGGGCTACATCGGAAGGATGCAGCCCAGTAGCAAACAGTATTCTTTTTTGCTTTTCAAAAAGAAAATCCCGAAACAGGATTTTCTTTTTGAAAAGAAAAAAGCAATGCTCCCTTGCCATGGGAGACACCTCCAGTGTAAAAAATGACTACATATTCACCCATCTACATTGGGCCGGTAGACATGTCGCCATTTCTCAGACGGCCCTTACTCCTCAGGGTCGTCTGACAAGTTTGGCCATGGCGGAGCAGTTCTTCTGTAATAAGGGCACCCAATATCAACTGAAACATAAATTTTCATGTTGGATTTTTACCCAAGCAGCGCATTTGGGTGCTTTTTTTTTGCACAAAACACATATTTCTTTTACATAGGGAGCCATAGAGAATGAGAGGCTACTATACATACAGTAGCAACTTCAACTTCCCTTCCCGAAGCCTCGTCCCACTGTTTTGTTCAGCCCTTGTAAGAAAACACAGAAATGTCCCTTTTCAAGGACCTATTTTATGGGCAAAAACCTCCGTATCGAAGAGCTTGCCTCAACCTGGATCATGTGCTATATCAAGTACCAAACAAACTACAGAACTGTACAGTAAAAATCATTAAACCATTAAGTGTTTGCTATGGATTATTTCAACAAAATTCAGTGAGGAAAATATTAATATATACAAAATTGTTTATTTTATAAAAACACATATGTGAAAAAGAGATTACAATTATCACAAGGTTAAAAACATTTTCTCATTGGAGAAGTTACAATCCATGTGTAGTGGACATATTTAATTACACATTAAAAAAAGGAAGAAAACTTAAAAGAGTCGACACAGCGTTTCGGTGAAACGTATTTCCTTCACCTTCTTCAGGACAAAGTTTTCATAAAAAGTCTATTAGAAATCAAAGAGACAAAAAATTCAAATCGTCTCTCAGTCTTAAATTAGTTGATTTCTTTATAACGGAGGGAAAACCTCATCCGAGAAGAGATAATAAAAGTGGTTAACCTTTATATTAGTACTTGAAACTTTCAATCGTTTCGATAGAGCCACCGGCAATGCAAATTCAAGGCCGTTGAAGATGAGGGCCTCAACACATTTAGAAGCTGTGTATAGTTAATCTATTGCACCAGGAGTATCAGCTTTTTCAGTATTGGTGATACTCTTACTTTTCTTTTTTTCGCTGAGATTCAGTTTGGTGCTGGCACAATAAAATGAGGATCAAAAAAATGAAAAGCGGCCTCCCTGCTCGATCGAACACTTCCGGTCTGGGGTGGCTTCTGTTCCTATTCAGAGGAGGCACAGACCCAGCCGCTCAGGCTGGACTGTTCCTATTTGATCAGAACCTAGGCCAATTTGCATATCACAAGTTCCTGTCTGAGGTGGCATTGTGGGCAAAATATGATTGATTGGAATGTGCCCGCGTAATTACCAGTGTCTGTGATTAATTCAAGCTTTCCACCCATCACTTTATTGTTTTCCTCAAACCCAAGTTCAAGGCTGACCCAAGAAAACCACCTTCCTGACTCTTCCCCAGGACACTGTCATCTACATCCATGTACACTCTTTAGGCTTGATTCTCAAACTGCATTTTGTTTCACATAAAAGTAATAATAAAGTAATATTACTCATGTACTACAAAACGAAATTTACAAATCTATGACCAGACACAACAGCCTCTTTCTTCTGTGCAGAATTCCCTGCCATTGTGGCAGATATGTCTGCGTATGTAAGTATACTGCTTTAGTAAATGAAAAATAAAAACAGGGGGAGTTGTACGAAAATGGGTGTAATTACTGAAGGGAAATTAAAAGAGGGTTTTGGGAGTGACATGCTAAAACACAACACAGACCCAGAAAAGAGTACGACCATTGCAATTCACACAATAGACTTCAAAAGTTACCACAGCTTTAGAAGTGTCAAAAAAGTTGTAAATGTTGTCCAGCTAAGCAGTGGAGTAAGTCAAGTACCACAAATGGCCAAACATTCGGAATGCAACACACTATCATACTAGTAATTAAAATAATACCCTATAAGATTAATATTTAATTAAGGGCCAGATTCATATTCTGGAGAACGAAGTATTCTTCATTGGCGTGGATTTTAGGTGCGACAGGCTGAGAATAATCCACCTGCCAGATTTATAAATAACCAGCAAGCAGGCAGTCATTTATAAAGTCATTGGTAGGCACCGCTGTCACAGTAGTTCCTGTCCATGGATTTTACTGTTTACTGCAGGGCTACATTGGAAGGATGCAGCCCAGTAGCAAACAGTATTCTTTTTTGCTTTTCAAAAAGAAAATCCCGAAACAGGATTTTCTTTTTGAAAAGCAAAAAAGCAATGCTCCCCTTGCCATGGGAGACACCTCCAGTGTAAAAAATGACTACATATTCACCCATCTACATTGGGCCGGTAGACATGTAGCCATTTCTCAGACGGCCCTTACTCCTCAGGGTCGTCTGACAAGTTTGGCCATGGCGGAGCAGTTCTTCTGTAATAAGGGCACCCAATATCAACTGAAACATAAATTTTCATGTTGGATTTTTACCCAAGCAGCGCATTTGGGTGCTTTTTATTTTTAGCACAAAACACATATTTCTTTTACATAGGGAGCCATAGAGAATGAGAGGCTACTATACATACAGTAGCAACTTCAACTTCCCTTCCCGAAGACTCGTCCCACTGTTTTGTTCAGCCCTTGGCCATTGTGGATTTGGATTTTTGAGGGAAAGTATCACTCTATTTTTGTCTACCATCTCTGCTGCATCCACATCCTTGAAATCTTTACTTTTTGGGAAAAATCAAGTAAGTTCAATGCAGTACTTTGTGAAACATTTGTTGTTGAAGGGAGCCGGCTGGCATTACTAATTTTTCTTCCTTTATTGTTTATTTTTCTTTTGTTTGTTGCTTTGTTGCTGCATGGCTAGGAGTTTGAAGTATGGGCCCAAAGGGATTTCAGGTTGTTTAAGGGTCACTGCTTGCGCATTTTTGGGATGTTGGAAGCTTGGGGTCGTTTACACATTTTCTCAATTTTTTTGTATTTTTTGGGAATGTTGTACTGATTAGTTAATCGTTTTACTGGGTTGTTGTTTTGTCTGCCAGGCATGGTGTATTTGTAATGTATTTTTCACATTCTCAACACAGCTGTGCTATAGGTGTTTTTAAAATAATTTTAGGGCTTGTGGACAGCCTTGTATTCAAGCAAAATGTAGATTATTTTTTGTCTGCTTGTGCCTGTTCATGCTAGACTCCTGCAGTCCAGGCCAATGAAGCCACACATTTTCATTTGTTTACTGCTAACTTCTTCCCCATGTGCTTGCCCAGAGTTTTTTTTATGAGTTTGTGTATGTGCTAGATGGTTGATTACTGTGTTTTTTTCTGCAACTTTTAAAAGTATTTTGGAGGGTTAATTGATTTTGCTTTGGGCTATTTGTGGCTTGAGCATTTTAAAGTTTATTCTCTTTTCTGACATTGCAGATTAACAGGTGGTGGTGAAGGGGATATTTGGACAAAATATCAAGCCCTAAATATCGAGCTACACAAATATCGAGTTTTTAATATCGTGATACATAAATATCATGATGCATAAATATTGTTTACAAAAATATCGATTTTTTAAGGTAAGTTATATCTTTGTCAAAAATAACTGTGCTGTTAATATTTTCTACTACAATATAGTTCTAAAAATATCGTTTTTTAATTATCTTTATGTATTTCAGTTTATATTTTAATTGTATATGTTAGAAATTGTTTGCATAATTGTTATTAATGTTTTTAAATATTGGCTGTGATTTATAATTATTTCTAATTTTGATTTAATTATTAATAGTGTCGTAGTCGGTTGTGAGGTTTGTAGGGGTACAGGGAGGGAAGTTAATTAATTATCATTCATTAATAATATTTGTTATTAATATTAATTATTTATTTTGTAATGAATATATTTTTAAAGTTATATTCTAGGCGTGGGTTGTTGGGTATGTATGGGTAAAGGGTGGTAGGTGAATTAGGTATAATTCATTAATAATTATTGATTGATTACTCATTGTGTAATTGATAATTAATTTTGTAAATTGTGCAATTATATTTTTCAAGTTCTAGTTTAGGTGTGGGTTGTTGGATTTGTAGGGGTACAGGGTGAGAAGTGAATTAATTATAATTAATGAGTTATTCATTTTTAATTAATATTAATTATTTTTTTATATTTAATTATGTAAATTGTGTAATTATGATATTTTTCAAGTTATATTTTAGGTGTGGTTGTTTATTTCATTGGGTAATAGGTTCAGAAGTTAAGTAATAATTAATTAATTATTCATTTTAATTGAAATGTTCAATTAATAATTCTGTAAATTATTTAGGGGCCGATTCCGATTTGGGCTGGAAATCTCTCCGACCGAGCCGGACCCGGAGAGATTCCCGACCGAATTGGACCCTAGCAGCCCGACCGAACGAGTATGATGCGCACGTATGCCATCGGACTCGATTCGGTCGGACTCCCATTGAAGTCAATGGGAGCCAGTCGTACGACGCGTACACGGGCTCCCATTGACTCAATGGGCACGACGCGAACAAGGGCGCCCCCTACAGCGTGTTCGCGTTGATGCGGGTCGCGCCGTACATGCACGTGTAGGGGGGAGCCATGGGTCCCCCTTGTGTGCGACTCGCGTGCCTACGCTTCCAGGGGGGTCAGACACGGACCCCCAAAGTGCGGCTCCGACAGCTCCTTGGAGCCGGACTGCGCGAGTCGGTCGGAGCGGTCGAGGTGCGCATCGTACTTACCCGGCCAGGGAACGTCTCCATTGCGCGGTGCGAGTCGTGTCCGTGCGAGTCGGTCGGAGCGGTTGGGTCCTGCGAACGAGTCGGTCGGAGATTTCGCGAGCGCACGCATCGTACTCGCTCGCCCGGACGCACGTACGATTCGGTCGGGAAATAGGGCTCCGAATCGGATCCGGTAAATCCGAATCCGATTCGGAGCCCTACCGGCCGAGATCTGAATCGGCCCCTAAATCTTTTTTTATGTTATATATTAGGTATGTTTTGGTGTGTTTGTAGGGGAATAGGGTGGGAAGTTATTTAAGTTATAGTGAAAAAAAATATTCATTTATTAATATTTGTTTTATTTATTACTTAATATTGTAACTGTGTTATACTTTTTTAATTTCAATTATATTTTAATTGTTGGCTGTTATGTTTGTGGGAATATAGGGCCATATGTATCAAACAAAATTGCGATCGCAAACGCTGAAATTCGCAGAATTTCTGCGTTTGCGATCGCAATTTAGAAGTGTGCAATGTATCAAAGACAAACGCACACGCAAGATAAGGAATCGCAAAATTTGCGATTCTCTATTTTGCAAATGCATTTAAGGAATCGCAAATTGCGATTCCTTAAATGCAATGTATGAAGCACAAAAAAGTGCAAATTGGTCATAAGGAATCGCAAATTACCACCAACTTCAAGTTGGTGGTAATATGCGATTTCTTTGAAAAATGCAATTTTTAGCATTTTTCAAAGTGCAATGTGGCGCACATACATGCCCTTAGGGCATGTATGTGCGCCACATGTGCACCCATGCTTATTTCAGGGGTGCAACAGGGTGTCCTTTTGACACCCTTGCAACCTTGAAATTGCATTCTCAATTTGCGATTCTCTAATTGGTAATCGCAAATTGAGAATGTCTTCCCATTCATTCCTATGGGCCTCTAGGCCCATAGGAATGAATGGGGAGGGTTTCCTTAATTGCGAATCTCAATTTGCTATTTGCAATTAAGGAATATGTAGGATTCGCACATTTTTTTGCAAATCCTACATACATCTCGTTTTGCGATTCTCAAATAGCGATTCTCAAAAATTTGCTATTTGAGAATCGCAAAACCTAACATTGATACATATGGCCCATAGTGTGGCATTTTAATTACATTAATAATATTTGTTTAAATTAATCATAATTATTACAAAGTGTAATAATTCTGTAATTTGTTTAATTTAAAATATATATATATATAATTTTTATATTAAGAATTTTCTATGTGTGGTTAATTAATAGAGTTGTTAAAATATGTTATTTGCTTGAAGAGAAGTACTTTCTCTCTACTGCACCATAAAGTAGAGTGGGAATAATAAATATTTCTCCTCCGAAGTCCAATGCTTTCCCTACTGTTGCACAGACTGGAGTGGGAATAGTGAATTTTACCCGTCCAGTGTCCAACGCTTTCCCTACTGTTCCCTACTGTTGTACAGAATGGAGTGGGAATAGTACATTTTATCCCTTCAGAGTCCAAAGTTTTACCTACTGTTGCACAGACTCGAGTGGAAATACTACATTTTACCCCTCTGGTATCCAATGTTTTACCTATTGTTGCATGGACAGGAGTAGGAATTGTAAATGTTACCCCTCTGGTGTCCAACTCTTTCCCTACTGTTGCACAGACTGGAGTGGGAAGAGTAAATTTGACCCCCCTGGTGTCCAACTCTTTCCCTACTGTTGCATAGACTAGAGTGGGAATAGTACATTTTAACCCTCCAGAGTCCAACGCTTTCACTACTGTTGCACAGACTGGAGTGGGAATAGTAAATTTTACTCCTCTGGTGTCCAGCACTTTCCCTACTGTTGCACATACTGGAGTGAGAACAGTAAATTTTACCCCTTCGAAGTCCAACATTTTACTTACTGTTGTACAGATTGGAAGTAGGAATATTAAATTTTTCCTTTCAAGTGTCCAATGATTTTCCTTCTGTTGCACAGACTGGAGTGGGACTAGTAAATATTACCCCTCTGGAGTCCAACGTTCTCCCTACTGTTGTACACATTGCAGTAGAATTAGTATATCTATTTTTCATAGATGTTACTAATTTTTTTATTTTGTTTAAATATATTTATTTACATTTTCTATGTGTTTAATTATATAATATTTTTATAAACATACATATAATATTTCATATGTTTTTAAATATTTTGGTAAATGTATTTTTTTCTTTTAATTTGTTAAATATTTTATGTTTTATGTATATATATTATATATATCTATATATATATATTATCTACTGGCGGTCGCCAGTAGATAGTTATAGTTACAACCTATTATCCATAGGAAATCCGCGACATTCTATTTGAAATAACTCTCTTGCCGGTTGACGTATCTTCGCGAAATTTTCAAACTTTGTGGGCGCTCCGGTCCGCTCCTACCCTGAAAGTCTCGGGGGATTCGTCAAGCGGGGGCCGAGAAAAAGGGGGTCCCAAAACGCGTTTTCCCCATGCAATTTTCCATAGGAAACTTTAGACACGGCTACAGCCCGAACTGCTGAACGGAATTACACCAAATTTGGCAAAGAGGTAGTTCTTGGTTCAGAAAGAACCCTTTTTGTTAAATGGTGTAAATCCGTTCAGTAGTTGCTGAGAAAATCAAAAGTAAAAGTACATATATATCTATGGGCACGGAGGATTCGCGCACCCTGAGCGCACCCTGCGCGCACCGTCCCGATCACGAGCTGCATGTTAATTGGCTGTCAGCTGGCTGTCAACATTCCGATTCAGGAAATGTTGGCAGCCATTTTGTCCCTCGGTAGAACCGAGGGACAGAAACAAGTGCGCAAAGCGCACAAAGGGGGCAGGGTAGAAACACCCTGACCCCCTAGGTTTGCTCAGGGGTCCCACAAGGACCCCCTGGGCAAAAAAAAAAAAAATTTCAAAATCGTCAGGATGCGCTCAGGGTGCGCGAATCCTGCCGAAAAAATCGAGCGCGGTCTCCCGCGCTTCGATAGTTAATCTGGCCCCCGGGTGGCCCAAGTCCCGGGGGCATGGTGGGGGATAATTTAATGTGTGGGGGCCTCAAGGGCCCCCAAGCCCCGGGGACCGCCACCCCCGGGGCTTTTTTTTTAAATGGTGCGGGAGGGCTCTGAGCCCTCCTGCAGCCCCGGGGACCACCACCTCCCGGGGCTTTTTAAGATACATTATAAAACCTGTGTGGGGGCTCCAGCCCCCCACACGCCCGGGACCGCCACCTCCCGGGGCACTAAACATTTTAATATGGGGGTCCGTTACGGACCCCCAGAGCCCCGGGGACCACCACCTCCCCGGGGCTGTGTACTGAATGGGAGGGGGCCGCGCGGCCCCCTCCTGGAGCCCCTTGATGGCCCTGGGGACCACCACCCCCAGGGCCGGCTCCTGCAGTGTCCCGGGTGCCTACCCCCGGGACACTGTAGTTTGCTATGGCAGGACGGGAGCCTCGCGGCTCCCGTCCTGCCATAGCAAACTGCTTTGGATATTGGAAGAGAGAGCAGGAAACCTGCTCTCTCTTCCAATATCCAAAGCGATTGCTTTTCCACATGGGGAGCAGCATGTCAGCTGCTCCCCATGTGGAACAGCAATGCCGGCTCCCAAGGGACGTGGGGAGCCGGCGGGACTGTGGGGGATTGGGGACCCCCACAGTCCCCAACGGAGAGGGCCAGCCCCGGGGATGGGGTCCCGGGGCAAGTAGTGCCCGGGAGGGGCCACGCGGCCCCCTCCCCAAAAAGAAAAAAAAAATGAAAAAAAAAAATGGAAAGGCCGGCCCCGGGGATGGGGTCCCCGGGGCCTTAAAATGGCCAGAGGAGGGGGCCACGCTGCCCCCTCAAAATAATAAATATAGAGGCCATGCCCCGGGGGATGGGGTCCCGGGGCCAATACAGGCCCAGGGAAGGGGGCCACGCGGCCCCCTTCCCGTTTTTTATTTTTTTGTAATTTAAAAGGGGTAAGGCCCTGGGGGATGGGGTCCCCAGGGCCCAAAAAGAGAAAAAGGAAGGGGGCTACACAGCTCCCCTTCAGAGGACAAAAAAAAAAAAAAACGATCGGGCCCGCAGGCCCCGCCCCTTCCTTCACCACTCTGCAAACGCGCCCCTGGCGCGTTTGCAGAGGGGAACAAATTCACCTTGAATACTGGGGGTCCCTGGGGGCCAACTAGCCCACCAGGGACCTCCAGTATGCGCCAGGGGCTGCCTTGTAGAGACGTGTAGAGAGGCCACACCCCTTTTTACACCTCTCTGCAACGCAGCTCTGTGGCGCTTTTGGAGGTATATGGTGGGCTAGTTGGACTCCGGGGACCCTCAGGATTCAAGGGGACTTAATCCCCCAACTTAAAACGCGCCACGGGCGCGTTTGCACAGTGGTGAAGGGAGGGGCGGGGCTTCATGTGACATGTGTGCAAACAGGCCCCGTGGCGCGTTTTAAGATGGGGAATTAAATCCCTTCAATCCTGAGGGTCCCTGGGGGCCAACTAGCCCAACAGGTACATCCAGAAAGCGCCACAGAGCTGCGTTGCAGAGAGGTGTAAAAGGGGTGTGGCCTCTCTACACGTCTCTGCAACGCAGCCCCTGGCGCATATTGGAGGTTCCTGGTGGGCTAGTTGGCCCCTAGGGACCCTCAGGATTCAAGGGGACTTAATCCCCCAACTTAAAACGCGCCACGGTGCGAGCTTGCACAGATGTCACCTCAGGCCCCGCCCCCTCCCTTCACCATTGTGCAAATATTCCTCTAAAATCAGCCGAAATACGAATTCCGATTTACTCACCTGTTATAAGGAGAGACCTCAGTGCTGTATCTTTCAGCCCAGTACTGGTCCTGAAAAGTAATTTTAACCGTACTTACCAGTAACTTGAATTTCCTTCCATAGGCTAACATTGACTGGCTTCACTTGGAAATTCTTCTAAGTGTGGAGTTTTGGAACTTTAAAATATTCCTCTAAAATCAGCCGAAATACGAATTCCGATTTACTCACCTGTTATCAGGAGAGACCTCAGTGCTGCATCTTTCAGCCCAGTACTGGTCCTGAAAAGTAATTTTAACCGTACTTACCGGTAACTTGAATTTCCTTCATAGGCTAACATTGACTGGTTTCACTTGGAAATTCTTCTAAGTATGGAGTTTTGGAACTTTAAAATATTCCTCTAAAATCAGCCGAAATACGAATTCCGATTTACTCACCTGTTATCAGGAGAGACCTCAGTGCTGCATCTTTCAGCCCAGTACTGATCCTCAAAAGTAATTTTAACCGTACTTACCAGTAACTTGAATTTCCTTCCATAGGATATCATTGCCTGCTTTTTGCTGAAAAAGTTTCTAAGTGTTGATTTTTGAAACATACAAATATTCCTCTAAAATCAGCCGAAATACGAATTCCGATTTACTCACCTGTTATAAGGAGAGACCTCAGTGCTGTATCTTTCAGCCCAGTACTGGTCCTGAAAAGTAATTTTAACCGTACTTACCAGTAACTTGAATTTCCTTCCATAGGCTAACATTGACTGGTTTCACTTGGAAATTCTTCTAAGTGTGGAGTTTTGGAACTTTAAAATATTCCTCTAAAATCAGCCGAAATACGAATTCCGATTTACTCACCTGTTATCAGGAGAGACCTCAGTGCTGCATCTTTCAGCCCAGTACTGGTCCTGAAAAGTAATTTTAACCGTACTTACCGGTAACTTGAATTTCCTTCATAGGCTAACATTGACTGGTTTCACTTGGAAATTCTTCTAAGTGTGGAGTTTTGGAACTTTAAAATATTCCTCTAAAATCAGCCGAAATACGAATTCCGATTTACTCACCTGTTATCAGGAGAGACCTCAGTGCTGCATCTTTCAGCCCAGTACTGATCCTCAAAAGTAATTTTAACCGTACTTACCGGTAACTTGAATTTCCTTCATAGGCTAACATTGACTGGTTTCACTTGGAAATTCTTCTAAGTGTGGAGTTTTGGAACTTTAAAATATTCCTCTAAAATCAGCCGAAATACGAATTCCGATTTACTCACCTGTTATCAGGAGAGACCTCAGTGCTGCATCTTTCAGCCCAGTACTGATCCTCAAAAGTAATTTTAACCGTACTTACCAGTAACTTGAATTTCCTTCCATAGGCTAACATTGACTGGTTTCACTTGGAAATTCTTCTAAGTGTTGATTTTTGAAACATACAAATATTCCTCTAAAATCAGCCGAAATACGAATTCCAATTTACTCACCTGTTATAAGGAGAGACCTCAGTGCTGTATCTTTCAGCCCAGTACTGGTCCTGAAAAGTAATTTTAACCGTACTTACCAGTAACTTGAATTTCCTTCCATAGGCTAACATTGACTGGTTTCACTTGGAAATTCTTCTAAGTGTGGAGTTTTGGAACTTTAAAATATTCCTCTAAAATCAGCCGAAATACGAATTCCGATTTACTCACCTGTTATCAGGAGAGACCTCAGTGCTGCATCTTTCAGCCCAGTACTAATCCTGAAAAGTAATTTTAACCGTACTTACCAGTAACTTATATTTTCTTCCATAGGAATCCATTGTCTGGTTTTCAGCAAAAAGTTTCAAAGTGTTGATTTTTACAAACTACAAATATTCCTTAAAAATCACCTGTATGACTTAAACGCATTCTTTCAACTGTTTACAGGAGATGCACCAGTGCTGGATCCAGGATCCAACACTGAGTAATAAAAAGTAACGATAACAGTTTTTACCTGCTAAGTGAATTTCCTTCCATAGGATAACATTGGTGATTCTATGAGAAAAAGTTTCTGTGTCAACTTTTAAAATACAATAATATTCCTTAAAAATCACGACTGTAACCAAAACGCTTTTACTCAACTGTTTACAGGAGATGTACCAGGACTGAATCTAGGATCCAGTCCTGTGGTTAGAAAAGTAATCCATAAAGTAACTAATTGCATTTAACTAGAAATTCACATTGAGCTGAATGTTGCATTGTGTTTGAAAATGTGTTGCCCATTGCAACAACTGTAACTACTGTACTTAAAAGTCTATTGCCTATGTGCAAAGTATTTAAACTAAAGTAATTCATTCTGAGAAAGTATTTTTGTAATGTAATGTATAATGTAATTACAATGTAATTTAAAAAATAAAATCTGTAAAAAAAATTGTTTCTAAAAATGTAGTAAATCAGTATGAAAAAATTAATATAACAATTAATACATTTAAAAATTGTCATTTACAAAACCTTTGAAATTCACTGAAAAAACCGTAGGTTTCAGGCACGTTATAGTTAGAAATTAGCATTTAAAAAACCTTTGAAATTCACTGAAAAAACCATAGGTTTCAGACACGTTATAGTTACAAATTAGCATTTAAAAAACCTTTGAAATTCACTGAAAAACCATAGGTTTCAGACACGTTATAGTTACAAATTAGCATTTAAAAACCTTTGAAATTCACTGAAAAAACCATAGGTTTTAGGGACAGTTATAGTTACTTGGACATTGCACTCGTACAAAACCCGTGAAATTCCCCCGTTATAGTTAGTTCAGCTAACTATAACTCGCGCCCCCGCAATGCACTGCTGATGACGTCACATATTACATCACTCATGACATGGTCAGTGACATCACTGATGACATCACTGATGACATCTCAAATGACATCACTGATGACATCATCCACGTGATAATCTGATGCACCTCCTCACACCCTAATATAATCTTTGATACACCCACTCTAAATTACAGACTGCCATTCGCAAAACCATAGACACTCCAACACTAATAACTACATACCCACTCACTGATTCTTAGGTCTACACACACACATCCACTCACTCACCCGTACAGTCACTCATACTTACGGTCACTCAGTACAGGACTATCATATGCACTCTTACTCCTATATAGACACTCAAACAACGCCACTCATCCATAGAGATACTCAGACACCTAGTCAGTCATGCAAATAATTAAACACACTGCCATTTACTCACCTATACAGTTATACACACACCAGCTCACTTACTCATACAAATAGTAGCACATTGTTACGCTCTTATACAATCACTGATACAAGCACACACTCATCCATACAGCCACTATCACAATCACTCACTCTTGCTTATAGCTATTTATATACTCCAACACACATATATACTGCCTTTCACATATGTAGTTACTCACACATGTACCACTGGGACATACATTCACTCACTAACACACTCTTACACACACTTACCCACCCATACAGTCTATCACAGATGCACTCTTGAAACCATCCACCCAGTGAATCACCCACTCACACATCTATGCACAGAGTTGCCACACCCCTCCCACACAAACACTCAGGCACCCATACAGATACTCAGACAAGCATTCAATAACTCATATAGACACTCATTTAGCTATTCACAAACACATGCAGCCACTTACACAGCAACAGACAGACGGATACAGACATTCACCCAGTTTAGTCACTAACCCATGCATTCAGTAAGATACGTTAAATCACTCACTTATAGAGTCAGTCACGCACCTACTAAATCATCCATACAGACACTTACACACCCACTCATTCTTCAATACGTCTTTTCCTATATATATTAAAAATATTTAAACTTTACAGAAACACACTGTCACTGGATGATGTCATCAGTGATGTCATTTGAGATGTCATCAGTGATGTCATCAGTGATGTCACTGACCATGTCATGAGTGATGTAATATGTGACGTCATCAGCAGTGCATTACGGGCGCGAGTTATAGTTAGCTGAACTAACTATAACGGGGAATTTCACGGGTTTTGTACGAGTGCAATGTCCAAGTAACTATAACTGTCCCTAAAACCTATGGTTTTTTCAGTGAATATATATATATATATATATATATATATATATGTCCACCAAAATTGCCCCAAAGCAACGGGAGGGCACTCGACGGCGCTCTCTTCCATTACCAGCCTCGCTGCAGCTCGCTTCCCTTTTCCCCAAAGATTACTCCACAAAGCCGACGCGTTTCGAGGCATTGCGCCTCTTCTTCTTGGGCTGACAAATATACACTGTGGGCTCACCATTTCATTTTCTTTTATTTGCATCATGGCCTCATTAGCCTCATAGCATGCTGGGACTTGTAGTCCTGAATGGTGAGTATTCATTATTATCCTTAGTAGGTACAGCGCATGAGTGTCTGATTGTAATTGGAAGAGAGCGCCGTCGAGTGCCCTCCCGTTGCTTTGGGGCAATTTTGGTGGACATACTTGACACGGCAGCCCTGGCCGTGGGGAGGAGCACCATTTTCTTAAATTGATGAAAAGGCTGCAGTGGAACGGTTCCACATTGTGAGGCACGGCGCTTTCCTGCATCAAATAAGCTCGTTTTCCTGACACCCATCCTACTAAGGAAGCAATTTGGATTATAAATCAGACACTCATGCGCTGTACCTACTAAGGATAATAATGAATACTCACCATTCAGGACTACAAGTCCCAGCATGCTATGAGGCTAATGAGGCCATGATGCAAATAAAAGAAAATGAAATGGTGAGCCCACAGTGTATATTTGTCAGCCCAAGAAGAAGAGGCGCAATGCCTCGAAACGCGTCGGCTTTGTGGAGTAATCTTTGGGGAAAAGGGAAACGAGCTGCAGCGAGGCTGGTAATTGGAAGAGAGCGCCGTCGAGTGCCCTCCCGTTGCTTTGGGGCAATTTTGGTGGACATACTTGACACGGCAGCCCTGGCCGTGGGGAGGAGCACCATTTTCTTAAATTGATGAAAAGGCTGCAGTGGAACGGTTCCACATTGCGAGGCACGGCGCTTTCCTGCATCAAATAAGCCCGTTTTCCTGACACCCATCCTACTAAAGAAGCAATTTGGATTATAAATCAGACACTCATGCGCTGTACCTACTAAGGATAATAATGAATACTCACCATTCAGGACTACAAGTCCCAGCATGCTATGAGGCTAATGAGGCCATGATGCAAATAAAAGAAAATGAAATGGTGAGCCCACAGTGTATATTTGTCAGCCCAAGAAGAAGAGGCGCAATGCCTCGAAACGCGTCGGATTTGTGGAGTAATCTTTGGGGAAAAGGGAAACGAGCTGCAGCGAGGCTGGTAATTGGAAGAGAGCGCCGTCGAGTGCCCTCCCGTTGCTTTGGGGCAATTTTGGTGGACATACTTGACACGGCAGCCCTGGCCGTGGGGAGGAGCACCATTTTCTTAAATTGATGAAAAGGCTGCAGTGGAACGGTTCCACATTGCGAGGCACGGCGCTTTCCTGCATCAAATAAGCCCGTTTTCCTGACACCCATCCTACTAAGGAAGCAATTTGGATTATAAATCAGACACTCATGCGCTGTACCTACTAAGGATAATAATGAATACTCACCATTCAGGACTACAAGTCCCAGCATGCTATGAGGCTAATGAGGCCATGATGCAAATAAAAGAAAATGAAATGGTGAGCCCACAGTGTATATTTGTCAGCCCAAGAAGAAGAGGCGCAATGCCTCGAAACGCGTCGGCTTTGTGGAGTAATCTTTGGGGAAAAGGGAAACGAGCTGCAGCGAGGCTGGTAATTGGAAGAGAGCGCCGTCGAGTGCCCTCCCGTTGCTTTGGGGCAATTTTGGTGGACATACTTGACACGGCAGCCCTGGCCGTGGGGAGGAGCACCATTTTCTTAAATTGATGAAAAGGCTGCAGTGGAACGGTTCCACATTGCGAGGCACGGCGCTTTCCTGCATCAAATAAGCCCGTTTTCCTGACACCCATCCTACTAAGGAAGCAATTTGGATTATAAATCAGACACTCATGCGCTGTACCTACTAAGGATAATAATGAATACTCACCATTCAGGACTACAAGTCCCAGCATGCTATGAGGCTAATGAGGCCATGATGCAAATAAAAGAAAATGAAATGGTGAGCCCACAGTGTATATTTGTCAGCCCAAGAAGAAGAGGCGCAATGCCTCGAAACGCGTCGGCTTTGTGGAGTAATCTTTGGGGAAAAGGGAAACGAGCTGCAGCGAGGCTGGTAATTGGAAGAGAGCGCCGTCGAGTGCCCTCCCGTTGCTTTGGGGCAATTTTGGTGGACATATATATATATATATATATATATATATACCACAAGAAAAAAGGTCACAAGAAATTGGTTAAAAATGAAGAAAAGGGGGAAGGGTAGAAACACCCTGACCCCCTAGGCCTGCTCAGGTGGTCCCACAGGGACCCGAGGGCCCAAAAAAGCATCTTTTGAAAAAATTCGGCGCGACTCACGGAGGGTCCGTGAATCTCGCCCCAAAATGTTTTTAAAAATCGAAGCGTGGTCTCCCGCGTTTCATTTTCTAGAAGCCCCCTGGGTGGGCCAGGTCCCGGGGTCAATGCAGATTGATAATGTGGGGGCCCACGAGGGCCCCCGCCAACTCTCCGGGGCAGGATTAATATTATGCGGGGGCACGCAGCCCCCGCATAGCCCCGGGGACCGCCACCTCCCCAGGGCTTGTAAAAAATTTGCGTGGGGGGCTCCTGCCCCCCCGCTGCCCTGGGGACCGCCACCTCCCCGGGGCATTTGCATAATATGGGTGGGGGCCTCAAGGGCCCCCCTAGCCTCGGTGACCGCCACCTCCCCAGGGCTGTATAACATCTAGGGCCAGATGTACGACGCGCAAAATAGCGCCTCGCAAATTGCGAGTTTTTTGTGACTCGCAATTTGCGAGGCGCTATTTTGGATGTGCAACAGTGTGTGTCACACTGTTTACGATTCCGAAGGGGTCTCAAATTGAGAGGCTCATGAATATTAATGAGCCTCTCACAATTTGCGACCCCATTGGGAGTGGCAGGCCCTCCCAGGTATAGTGGCCTGCTGGGCTCAGCAGACCACCATGTCTGGGACTGCTTTTAAATAAAGCAGTTGTTTTTTTAAATGCAGCCCGTTTTCCTTAAAAAAAACGGGATGCATTTAAAAAGAAGAAAATGAAACGTTTCGTTTCATTTTAAGAGCAGGTAGTGGTCCCTGGGACCACTGCCTGCCCTTAAAAAATATTTTCCCCTGCATTTGCAAAGGGGAAGGGGTCCCCTGGGGACCTCTTCCCTTTAGCGAGTGCATTATCCCCCTCTTGAAAAGGGTGGTAATTTGCAAGTGTTTTGCGATCGCTCACTTTTAGGAAGGGAACGCCCCTTCCTAATAGCGAGATCGCAAAACCTATTCAGCGAGTCGCAAATAAATTGTGACTCACTAAATAGGCTTTGTACATGGTACATGCTGTTTTTGCATGCGCAAACGGGTTCGCAATCCCGTTGCGCATGCAAAACGGTCGTACATCTGGCCCTAAAAGTAGTGTGGGGGAGGGGTTCTGCCTCTCCCCCACACTGGCCCGGGGGCCACCACCTCCCCGGGGCTTTAAGCAAATAAAATATGGGGGTCCGTAGCAGACCCCTGGCCCTGGGGACCACCACCTCCCCGGGATTTTAATCAGTTGGGATGGGGGCTGCGGGTCCCCCCTCCTGGAGCCCTCCAAGGCCCTGGGCACCGCCACCCCCCAGGGCCGGCTCCAGCAATGTCCCAGGGTGCCCACCCCCGGGACATTGCAGTTTGCTATGGCAGGGCGGGAGCACGGCTCCTGCCCAGCCATAGCAAACACTGCTTTGCTTCATGGAAGCGAGAGCAAGAAACCTGTCGCAGGAGGCGGGGAGCTGGCAGGGACCACGGTGGCATTGGGGCTCCCCCGCGGTCCCCAACACAAAGGCCATGCCCCAGGGGATGGGGTCCTCGGGGCCAAAAATGGCCCGGGAGGGGGGCAACGCGGCCCCCCTCCTCAATATAAAAAATATATATATATAAAAAAAGAGGCAAAGCCCAGGGCGATGGGGTCCTTGGGGCCAAAAATGGCCTCCGGAGGAGGCCGCGCGGCCCCCCTCATTTAAATTGACTTTTTTTAAAAGTACATAAAAGTGGCCATGCCCTGGGGATGGGGTCCCCGGGGCCGAAATCGGCCACGGGAGGGGGGCCGCGTGGCCCTCTTCCAGTTTAAAAAAAAATAATTATAAAATAAATTCAAAAATGTCTCAGGCCTTGGGGGATGGGGTCCCCAGGGCCCAAAAATAATTAAGGGAAGGGTGGCCACACAGCCCCCCTTCCAAAAAGAAAAGAAAAAGAGAAGCCAGCATGTCACCGGAGGCCCCGCCCCCTCCCTGCACCACTCTACAAACGCTCCTCCTGGCGCATTCTGGGTTGGGAGATGAAGTCCAATTGAATCCTAAGGGTCCTTAGGGGCCAACTAACCCACCAGGTATGTCCAGTAAGCCCTACATAGTGGGATTGCTGAGAGGTGGTCCGAGGCCATGCCCCTTTTTGCACCACTCTGCAAACATGCCTCTTGGCGCACTGCTGGTGGGATGATGAGGTCTTCTTGTGTCCTGAGGACCTCAGGACTAAAGTGGACTTCATCCCCCGAGCAGCAGTGCACCAGGAGGTGTGTTTGCAGAGTGGTGTAAAAAGGGGGCATGGCCTCGGACCACTCTCAGCAATCAAGCTGTGTGGGGCTTACTAGAGATCACAGGAGGGCTAGTTGGCCCCCAGGGACCCTCAGGAGGCAAGGGGACTTCATCCCCCCAACCTAGAGCACGCCAGGAGGCGCGTTTGCAGAGTAATGGAGAAAGGGGGGCATGGCCAGTGTACACCTCTCAGCAATCCCACTGTGTGGGTCTTACTGGAGGTAACAGGTAGGCTAGTTGACCCCTAAGGACCCCCAGCAGTGAAGGGAACTTCACTACCCATCCAAGAGCGCACCAGGGAGCGTGTTTGCAGAGTGGTGGGCAAAGGGGGCATGGCCTGCTATGAGAACTTAGCAATCCTGCTATGTGGGACTTACTGGAGGTAATAGGAGGGGTAGTTGGCCCCCAAGTTTGTCCTTGGGGGCCAACTACCCCTCCTGTTACCTCCAGGAAGTCCCACATAGTGGGATTGCTAAGAGGTCTTCGGAGGCCACGCCCCCCTTTCTCCACCACTCTGGAAACTCGCCTCCTGGCAGAGTACTGGTTGGGGGATGAAGTCCACTTTACTCCTGAGGGACTTTGGGGGCCAAGAAGCCTTCCTGGTACCTCCTGTAGGTCCTACCAGCGGAATTCCTGAGCGCTGGTTGGAGGCCCAGCCCCCTTTCTCCACCACTCTGCAAACGTGACTACCAGTTAAAGAAACATTTGTAATGTAATAGGTCTCTCATTTGCAAGAGTTAGAGCTATTGGCGTTGTAAATCTAAAAGTTTTTTGATAATGTTTTTTGGAGTGGAGTGGATGTACTTTGTGTGTAGTGGAATTATGTGGTATGTTGTGCAGTGACATTATGTGGATAGAAAGTATGTGGTATTTAGTGTATAGGAATTATGTAGAGTCGGATTATGTGTTATGGAGAGTAATTATGTGGTATGGTAGTCTGTGTTGTGGAGTGGTAACCTCAGGTTTAGTCTTCCTCGTTTCCATAGAAGCTAAATTATGAACCAAGTGAGACAAAAAAAAGAAGGAATCACTGAGGAGCACTTCTGGACCTAGTCAGAGGTATGAGCAGGGCCACTGGAATTAAGCGGCTGTTTGGCTGCACCGACTTTCGCACAATTATACATTTTCTGCATTAGCCACATAATCCATCATCTGCTGCCTAATCTGCAGATTTGAACAAAAAAAGCCTTGCTTCTAGCTCAAACGGCTCAAACATTACCAAAAATGCAGCGACAAGTGTCACAGCGTGGTGGAAGGTCCTTTGCAAACCTAGAATGGTTACCTCTCATTTATTGCTAAATGTGGGTGTTAAATTGGTACTAATGGTGTGCAAGCCACTCTTGCTTCTTTCTGCGCCTCTCTTGCCTCTTTCTGCATTTCTGTTGCTTTTTTCTGCACTTCTCTTGCCTATTTCTGCAAATCATATCTACTTTCTGCACCTCTTTTGCCTCTTTCTGCACCTCTGTTGCCTCTTCCTGCACCCCTCTTCCCTCTTTCTACACCTCTGTTCCTTCTTTCTGCACTTCTTTTGTTTCTTTCAGCATCTCTCTTGCTTCTTTCTGCACCCCTCTTGCCACTTTCTCCACCCCTGATCCCCCTTTTTGCATCTCTGTTGCTTCTTTCTGCACTTCTGTTCTTTGTGTAACCCCTGTGCCTCTTTCTGCACCCCTCTTCCCTCTTTCTGCACTCCTCTTGCCACTTTATGCACCTCTGTTCCTTCTTTCTGCACTTCTTTTGTTTCTTTCTGCAACTCTCTTGCTTCTTTCTGCACCCCTCTTGCTTCTTTCTGCACCCCTCGTGCCTCTTTCACACCCCTCTTACCTCTTTCTGCACCCCTCTTGCCTCTTTCTGCACCTGTGTTCCTTCTTTCTGCACTTCTTTTGTTTCATTCTGCACCTCTTTTGTTTATTTCTGTATCCCTCTTATTTCTTTCTCCACCCCACTTCCCCCTTTCTGCATGTCTGTTGCTTCTTTATGCATTTCTCTTGCTTCTTTCTGCACCCCTCGTGCCTCTTTCTGCACCCCTCTTCCCTCTTTCTGCACCCCTCTTGCCTCTTTCTGCACCTCTGTTCCTTCTTTCTGCACTTCTTTTGTTTCTTTCTGCACCTGTCACTTCTTCCTGCACCCCTTTTGCCTCTTTCTGCACCCCTCTTCCCTCTTTCTGCACCCGCTTGCCTCTTTTTCCACCCATCCACCTTCTTTCTGCACCCCTGTTGCCTCTTTCTGCACCTCTGTTCTTTCTTTCAGCACTTCTTTTGTTTCTTTCTGGACATCTCTTGCTTCATTCTGTACCCCCTTGCCTCTTTCTCCACCCCTCTTCCCTCTTTCTTCACCCCTGTTGCCTCTTTCTGCACCTCTGTTCCTTCTTTCTGCACTTCTTTTGTTTCTTGCTGCATATCTCTTGCTTCTTTCTGCACCCCTCGTGCCTCTTTCTGCACCCCTCTTCCCTCTTTTTGCACCCTTTTGCCTCTTTCTACACCTCTGTCGCTTCTTTCTACACTACTCTTGCTTCTTTCTGCACCTCTCTTGCTTCTTTCTGCATCACTCGTGCTTCTTTCTGCACCCCTCTTCCCTCTTCCTGCACCCCTCCTGCCTCTTTCTGCACCTCTCTTGCTTCTGTCTGCACCCCTCTTGCCACTTTCTCCACCCGTGTTCCCCCTTTTTACATCTCTGTTGCTTCTTTCTGCACTTTTCTTGCCTCTTTTTCCACCCCTCATCCCTCTTTCTGCACCTCTGTTGCTTGTTTCTACACTTCTCTTCCTTCTTTCTGCACCTCTGTCCCTTCTTTCTGCACTTCTTTTGTTTCTTTCTGCAACTCTCTTGCTTCTTTCTGCATGCCTCTTGCTTCTTTGTGCACCCCTCGTGCCTCTTTCACACCCCTCTTCCCTCTTTCTGCACCCCTCCTGCCTCTTTCTGCACCTCTGTTCCTTCTTTCTGAACTTCTTTTGTTTCTTTCTGCACCTCTCTTGCTTCTTTCTGCACCCCTTTTGCTTCTTTCTCCACCCCTCTTCCTCGTTTCTGCATCTCTGTTGCTTCTTTCTGCACTTCTTTTGTCTCTTTCTCCACCCCTCTTCCCTCTTTCTGCACCTCTGTTGCTTCTTTCTGCACCTCTCTTGCTTCTTTCTGCACCCCTCGAGCCTCTTTCACACCCCTCTTCCCCCACCCCTCTTGTCTCTTTCTGCACCTCTGTTCCTTCTTTCTGTACTTCTTTTTTTTCTTTCTGCACCTCTCACTTCTTCCTGCACCACTTTTGCCACTTTCTGCACCACTCTTCCCTCTTTTTGCACCCCTCTTGCCTCTTTCTGCACCTCTGTTCCTTCTTTCTGCACTTCTTCTGTTTCTTTCTGCAGCTCTCTTGCTTCTTTCTGCACCCCCTTGCCTCTTTCTCCACCCATCCACCCTCTTTCTGCACCCCTGTTGCCTCTTTCTGTACCTCTGTTGCTTCTTTCTGCACTCCTCTTGCTTCTTTCTGCAGTCCTCGTGCCTCTTTCACATCCCTCTTCCCTCTTCGTGCACACCTCTTGCCTCTTTCTTCACCTCTGTTCCTTCTTTCTGCGCTTCTTTTCTTTCTTTCAGCACCTCTCGCTTCTTTCTGCACCCCTTTTGCCTCTTTCTGCACCCCTCTTGTCTCTTTCTGCACCTCTGTTCCTTCTTTATGCACTTCTTTTGTTTCTTTCTGCAGCTCTCTTGCTTCTTTCTGTACCCCCTTGCCTCTTTCTCCACCCCTCTTCCCTCTTTCTTCACCCCTGTTGCCTCTTTCTGCACCTCTGTTCCTTCTTTCTGCACTTCTGTTGTTTCTTGTTGCACATCTGTTGCTTCTTTCTGCACCCCTCGTGCCTCTTTCTGCACTCCTCTTCCCTCTTTTTGCACCCCTCTTGCCTCTTTCTGCACCTCTGTTGCTTCTTTCTGCGCTACTCTTGCTTCGATCTGCACCTCTCTTGCTTCTTTCTGCACCACTCATGCTTATTTCTGCAACCCTCTTCCCTCTTTCTGCACCCCTCATCCCTCTTTCTGCACCTCTGTTGTTTCTTTCTGCACTTCTCTTGCTTCTTTCTGCACCTCTGTCCCTTCTTTCTGCAACCTTTGTGCCTCTTTCTGCACCCCTCTTCCCTCTTTCTGCACACTCTTGCCTCTTTCTCCACCCCTCTTCCCTCTTTCTGCACCCTCTTGCCTCTTTCTGCACCTCTGTTCCTTCTTTCTGCACTTCTTTTGTTTCTTTCTGCACATCTCTTGCTTCTTTATGCACCCCACGTGCCTCTTTCTGTACCCCTCTTGCCTCGTTTTGCGCCTCTGTTCCTTCTTTCTGCACTTCTTTTGTTTCTTTCTGCACCTCTCTTGCTTCTTTCTGTACTCCTCGTGCCTCTTTCACACCCCTCTTCATGCACCCCTCTTGCCTCTTTCTTCACCTCTGTTACTTCTTTCCGCACTTCTTTTCTTTCTTTCTGCACCTCTCATGCCTCTTTCTGCACCTCTGTTGCTTCTTTTTGCACGACTCTTGCTTCTTTCTGCACCTCTCTTGCTTCTTTCTGCACCTCTGTTCCTTCTTTCTGCTCTTCTTTTGTTTCTTTCTGCACCACTCTAGCTTCTTTCTGCACCCCTCTTGGCACTTTCTCCACCTCTGTTCCCTGTTGTTGCATCTCTGTTGCTTCTTTCTGCACTTCTCTTGCCTCTTTCTCCAACCCTCATCCCTCTTTCTGCACCTCTGTTGCTTCCTTCTGCACTTCTCTTGCTTCTTTCTGCATCTCTGTCCCTTCTTTCTGCAACCCTTGTGCTTCTTTCTGCACCCCTTTCCCTCTTTCTGCTCCCCTCTTGCCTCTTTCTGCACCTCTGTTCCTTCATTCTGCACTTCTATTGTTTATTTCTGCAACTCTCTTGCTTCTTTCTGTATCCCTCTTGCCTCTTTCTCCACACCACTTCCCCCTTTCTGTGTCTCCGTTGCTTCTTTAAGCACTTCTCTTGCTTCTTTCTGCACCTCTCTTGCTTCTTTCTGCACCCCGTGCCTCTTTCTGCACCCCTCTTCCCTCTTTATGCACTCCTCTTGCCTCTTTCTGCACCTCTGTTGTTTCTTTCTGCACCTCTCTTGCTTCTTTCTGCACCCCTCTTGCCTGTTTCTCCACCCCTCTTCCCCCTTTTTTCATCTCTGTTGCTTCTTTCTGCATTTCGCTTGCCTCTTTCTCCGCCACTCATCCATCTTTCTGCACCTCTGTTGCTTCTTTCTGCACTTCTCTTGCTGATTTCTGCACCTCTCTTGCTTCTTTCTGCACCTCTCGTGCCTCTTTCTGCCCCCCTCTTTCCTCTTTCTGCACCCCTCTTACCAATTTCTGTTCCTCTGTTCCTTCTTTCTGTACTACTTTTGTTTCTTTCTGCATGTGTCTTGCTTCTTTCTGTACCCCTCGTGCCTCTTTCTGCACCCCTCTTTCCCATTTTTGCACCCCTCTTGCCTCTTTCTATACCTCTCTTGCTTCTTTCTGCACCCCTCTTCCCTCTTTCTGCACCCCTTTTGCCTCTTTCTGCACCTCTGTTCCTTCATTCTGCACTTCTATTGTTTCTTTCTGCAACTCTCTTGCTTCTTTGTGCACCCCTTTTGCTTCTTTCTCCACCCCTCTTCCTCGTTTCTGCATCTCTGTTGCTTCTTTCTGCACTTCTTTTGTCTCTTTCTCCACCCCTCTTCCCTCTTTCTGCACCTCTGTTGCTTCTTTCTGCACCTCTCTTGCTTCTTTCTGCACCCCTCGAGCCTCTTTCACACCCCTCTTCCCCCACCCCTCTTGTCTCTTTCTGCACCTCTGTTCCTTCTTTCTGTACTTCTTTTTTTTCTTTCTGCACCTCTCACTTCTTCCTGCACCACTTTTGCCTCTTTCTGCACCACTCTTCCCTCTTTTTGCACCCCTCTTGCCTCTTTCTGCACCTCTGTTCCTTCTTTCTGCACTTCTTCTGTTTCTTTCTGCAGCTCTCTTGCTTCTTTCTGCACCCCCTTGCCTCTTTCTCCACCCATCCACCCTCTTTCTGCACCCCTGTTGCCTCTTTCTGTACCTCTGTTGCTTCTTTCTGCACTCCTCTTGCTTCTTTCTGCAGTCCTCGTGCCTCTTTCACACCCTTCTTCCCTCTTCGTGCACACCTCTTGCCTCTTTCTTCACCTCTGTTCCTTCTTTCTGCGCTTCTTTTCTTTCTTTCAGCACCTCTCGCTTCTTTCTGCACCCCTTTTGCCTCTTTCTGCACCCCTCTTGTCTCTTTCTGCACCTCTGTTCCTTCTTTATGCACTTCTTTTGTTTCTTTCTGCAGCTCTCTTGCTTCTTTCTGTACCCCCTTGCCTCTTTCTCCACCCTCTTCCCTCTTTCTTCACCCCTGTTGCCTCTTTCTGCACCTCTGTTCCTTCTTTCTGCACTTCTGTTGTTTCTTGTCTGCACATCTGTTGCTTCTTTCTGCACCCCTCGTGCCTCTTTCTGCACTCCTCTTCCCTCTTTTTGCACCCCTCTTGCCTCTTTCTGCACCTCTGTTGCTTCTTTCTGCACTACTCTTGCTTCGATCTGCACCTCTCTTGCTTCTTTCTGCACCACTCATGCTTATTTCTGCATCCCTCTTCCCTCTTTCTGCAACCCTCATCCCTCTTTCTGCACCCCTGTTGCTTCTTTCTGCACTTCTCTTGCTTCTTTCTGCACCTCTGTCCCTTCCTTCTGCAACCTTTGTGCCTCTTTCTGCACCCTCTTCCCTCTTTCTGCACCCTCTTGCCTCTTTCTCCACCCCTCTTCCCTCTTTCTGCACCCTCTTGCCTCTTTCTGCACCTCTGTTCCTTCTTTCTGCACTTCTTTTGCTTCTTTCTGCACATCTCTTGCTTCTTTATGCACCCCACGTGCCACTTTCTGCACCCCTCTTGCCTCGTTTTGCGCCTCTGTTCCTTCTTTCTGCACTTCTTTTGTTTCTTTCTGCACTCCTCTTGCTTCTTTCTGTACTCCTCGTGCCTCTTTCACACCCCTCTTCATGCACCCCTCTTGCCTCTTTCTTCACCTCTGTTACTTCTTTCCGCACTTCTTTTCTTTCTTTCTGCACCTCTCATGCCTCTTTCTGCACCTCTGTTGCTTCTTTTTGCACGACTCTTGCTTCTTTCTGCACCTCTCTTGCTTTTTTCTGCACCTCTGTTCCTTCTTTCTGCTCTTCTTTTGTTTCTTTCTGCACCACTCTAGCTTCTTTCTGCACCCCTCTTGGCACTTTCTCCACCTCTGTTCCCTGTTGTTGCATATCTGTTGCTTCTTTCTGCACTTCTCTTGCCTCTTTCTCCAACCCTCATCCCTCTTTCTGCACCTCTGTTGCTTCCTTCTGCACTTCTCTTGCTTCTTTCTGCATCTCTGGCCCTTCTTTCTGCAACCCTTGTGCTTCTTTCTGCACCCCTTTTCCCTCTTTCTGCTCCCCTCTTGCCTCTTTCTGCACCTCTGTTCCTTCATTCTGCACTTCTATTGTTTATTTCTGCAACTCTCTTGCTTCTTTCTGTATCCCTCTTGCCTCTTTCTCCACACCACTTTCCCCTTTCTGTGTCTCCGTTGCTTCTTTATGCACTTCTCTTGCTTCTTTCTGCACCTCTCTTGCTTCTTTCTGCACCCCGTGCCTCTTTCTGCACCCCTCTTCCCTCTTTATGCACTCCTCTTGCCTCTTTCTGCACCTCTGTTGTTTCTTTCTGCACCTCTCTTGCTTCTTTCTGCACCCCTCTTGCCTGTTTCTCCACCCCTCTTCCCCCTTTTTTCATCTCTGTTGCTTCTTTCTGCATTTCGCTTGCCTCTTTCTCCGCCCCTCATCCGTCTTTCTGCACCTCTGTTGCTTCTTTCTGCACTTCTCTTGCTGATTTCTGCACCTCTCTTGCTTCTTTCTGCACCTCTTGTGCCTCTTTCTGCCCCCCTCTTTCCTCTTTCTGCACCCCTCTTACCAATTTCTGTACCTCTGTTCCTTCTTTCTGTACTACTTTTGTTTCTTTCTGCATGTGTCTTGCTTCTTTCTGTACCCCTCGTGCCTCTTTCTGCACCCCTATTCCCCATTTTTGCACCCCTCTTGCCTCTTTCTATACCTCTCTTGCTTCTTTCTGCACCCCTCTTCCCTCTTTCTGCACCCCTTTTGCCTCTTTCTGCACCTCTGTTCCTTCATTCTGCACTTCTATTGTTTCTTTCTGCAACTCTCTTGCTTCTTTCTGTATCCCTCTTGCCTCTTTCTCCACACCACTTCCCCCTTTCTGCGTCTCTGTTGCTTCTTTATGCACTTCTCTTGCTTCTTTCTGCACCTCTCTTGCTTCTTTCTGCACCCCTCGTGCCTCTTTCTGCACCCCTCTTTCCTCTTTCTGCACTCTTCTTGCCTCTTTCTGCACCTCTGTTGCTTCTTTCTGCACTTCTTTTGTTTCTTTCTGCACCTCTCTTGCTTCTTTCTGCACCCCTCTTGCCTCTTTCTCCACCCCTCTTCCCCCTTTTTTCATCTCTGTTGCTTCTTTCTGCACTTCGCTTGCCTCTTTCTCCGCCCCTCATCCGTCTTTCTGCACCTCTGTTGCTTCTCTCTGCACTTCTCTTGCTGATTTCTGCACCTCTCTTGCTTCTTTCTGCACCCCTCATGCCTCTTTCTGCACCCCTCTTCCCTCTTTCTGCACCCCTCTTGCCTATTTCTGCACCTCTGTTCCTTCTTTCTGCACTTCTTTTGTTTCTTTCTGCACCTGTCTTGCTTCTTTCTGCACCCCTCGTTGCCTCTTTCTGCACCTCTCTTCCCTCTTTCTGCACCCCTCTTGCCTCTTTCTGCACCTCTGTTCCTTCTTTCTGCACTTCTTTTGTTTCTTTCTGCACATCTCTTGCTTCTTTCTGTACCCCTCTTGCCTCTTTCTCCACCCCTCTTCCCTCTTTCTTCACCTCTGTTGCCTCTTTCTGCACCTCTGTTCCTTCTTTCTGCACTTCTTTTGTTTCTTGCTGCATATCTCTTGCTTCTTTCTGCACCCCTCGTGCCTCTTTCTGCACCCCTCTTCCCTCTTTTTGCACCCTTTTGCCTCTTTCTACACCTCTGTCGCTTCTTTCTACACTACTCTTGCTTCTTTCTGCACCTCTCTTGCTTCTTTCTGCATCACTCGTGCCTCTTTCTGCACCCCTCTTCCCTCTTCCTGCACCCCTCCTGCCTCTTTCTGCACCTCTCTTGCTTCTTTCTGCACCTCTCTTGCTTCTTTCTGCACCCCTCTTGCTTCTTTCTGCACCCCTCTTGCCTCTTTCTGCACCTCTGTTGCTTCTTTCTGCACTTCTTTGTTTCTTTCTGCACCTCTCTTGCTTCTTTCTGCACCCCTCTTCCCTCTTTCTGCACCTCTGTTCTCTTTCTGCACCTCTGTTGCTTCTTTCTGCACTTCTCTTGCCTTCTTTCTGCACCTCTCTCCCTTCTTTCTGCACCTCTGTTGCTTCTTTCTGCAACTTCTCTTGCTTCTTTCTGCATGCCTCTTGCTTCTTTCTGCACCCTCGTGCCTCTTTCTACACCCCTCTTCCCTCTTTCTGCACCCCTCTTGCCTCTTTCTGCACCTCTGTTCCTTCTTTCTGCACTTCTTTTGTTTCTTTCTGCACCTCTCTTGCTTCT
Source organism: Calotriton arnoldi (assembly GCA_963921515.1). Lineage (NCBI taxonomy): Eukaryota > Metazoa > Chordata > Amphibia > Caudata > Salamandridae > Calotriton > Calotriton arnoldi. The sequence continues at coordinate 92,877 of CAWUFW010001378.1, forward strand.
TTCTGCACCCCTCTTGCTTCTTTCTCCACCCCTCTTCCTCGTTTCTGCATCTCTGTTGCTTCTTTCTGCACTTCTTTTGTCTCTTTCTCCACCCCTCTTCCCTCTTTCTGCACCCCTCTTGCTACTTTCTGCACCTCTCTTGCTTCTTTCTGCACCTCTCTTGCTTCTTTCTGCACCTCTTACCTCTTTCTGCACCCCTGTTCCCTCTTTCTGCACCTCTCTTGCCTCTTTCTGCACCTCTGTTCCTTCTTTCTGCACTTCTTTTGTTTCTTTCTGCACCTCTCTTGCTTCTTTCTGCACCACTCTTGCCTCTTTCTGCACCCCTCTTGCCTCTTTCTGCACCTCTGTTGCCTTCTTTCTGCACTTCTCTTGCTTCTTTCTGCAGCTCTCTTGCTTCTTTCTGCACCCTCTTGCCTCTTTCTGCACCCCTCTTCCCTCTTTCTGCACCCCTCTTGCCTCTTTCTGCACCTCTGTTCCTTCTTTCTGCACTTCTTTTGCTTCTTTCTGCACTCCTCTTGCTTCTTTCTGCACCCCTCTTGCCTCTTTCTGCACCCCTCTTGCCTCTTTCTGCACCTCTGTTCCTTCTTTCTGCACTTCTTTTCTTTCTTTCTGCACCTCTCTTGCTGCTTTCTGCACCCCTCTTGCTCTTTCTGCACCCCTCCTGCCTCTTTATGCACCTCGATTCCTCCTTTCTGCACTTCTTTTGTTTCTTTCTGCACCTCTCTTGCTTCTTTCTGCACCCCTCTTGCCTCTTTCTCCACCCCTCTTCCCTCTTTCTTCACCCCTGTTGCCTCTTTCTGCACCTCTGTTCCTTCTTTCTGCACTTCTCTTGCATCTTTCTGCACCTCTCTTGCTTCTTTTTGCACCCCTCGTGCCTCTTTCTGCATTTCTCTTGCTTCTTTCTGCACCCCTCTTGCCTCTTTCTGTACCTCTGTTGCTTCTTTCTGCACTACTCTTGCTTCTTTCTGCACCTCTCTTGCTTCTTTCTGCACCTCTCATGCTTCTTTCTGCACCCTCTTCCCTCTTTCTCCACCCCTCTTGCCTCTTTCTGCACCTCTGTTGCTTCTTTCTGCACTTCTCTTGCTTCTTTCTGCACCTCTCTTCCTTCTTTCTGCACCCCTCTTGCCTCTTTCTGCACCTCTGTTCCTTCTTTCTGCACTTCTCTTGCTTCTTTCTGCACTCTCTTGCTTCTTTCTGCACCTCTCTTGCCTCTTTCTCCACCCCTCTTCCCTCTTTCTGCACCCCTCTTGCCTCTTTCTGCACCTCTGTTCCTTCTTTCTGCACTTCTTTTGTTTCTTTCTGCACCTCTCTTGCTTCTTTCTGCACCCCTCGTGCCTCTTTCTGCACCCCTCTTGCCTCTTTCTGCACCTCTGTTGCTTCTTTCTGCACTTCTGTTGCTTCTTTCTGCACTTCTCTTGCTTCTTTCTGCACTCCTCGTGCCTCTTCTCACCCCTTCCTCTTCATGCACCTCTCTTGCCTCTTTCTTCACCTCTGTTGCTTCTTTCTGCACTTCTTTTCTTTCTTTCTGCACCTCTCATGCCTCTTTCTGCACCTCTCTTGCCTCTTTCTGCACCCCTCTTGCCTCTTTCTGCACCTCTGTTCCTTCTTTCTGCACTTCTTTTGCTTCTTTCTGCACCTCTCTTGCTTCTTTCTGCACCCTCTTGCCTCTTTCTGCACCCCTCTTGCCTCTTTCTGCACCCCTCTTGCCTCTTTCTGCACCTCTGTTCCTTCTTTCTGCACTTCTCTTGTTTCTTTCTGCACCTCTCTTGCTTCTTTCTGCACCCCTCTTGCCTCTTTCTGCACCTCTTTCCTCTTTCTGCACCTCTCTTGCCTCTTTCTGCACCTCTGTTGCTTCTTTCTGCACTTCTCTTGCTTCTTTCTGCACCTCTCTTGCCTTCTTTCTGCACCCCTCGTGCTTCTTTCTGCACCCCTCTTCCCTCTTTCTGCACCCCTCTTGCCTCTTTCTGCACCTCTGTTCCTTCTTTCTGCACTTCTCTTGTTTCTTTCTGCACCTCTCTTGCTTCTTTCTGCACCCCTCGTGCCTCTTTCTGCACCGCTCTTACCTCTTTCTGTACCCCTCTTGCCTCTTTCTGCACCTCTGTTCTTCTTTCTGCACTTCTCTTGCTTCTTTCTGCACCTCTCTTGCTTCTTTCTGCACCCCTCTTGCCTCTTTCTGCACCCCTCTTGCCTCTTTCTGCACCTCTGTTCCTTCTTTCTGCACTTCTGTTGTTTCTTTCTGCACCTCTCTTGCTTCTTTCTGCACCCTCTTGCCTGTTTCTCCACCCCTCTTCTCACCCTCTTGCCTCTTTCTGCACCTCTGTTGCTTCTTTCTGCACTTCTCTTGCCTCTTTCTCCACCTCTCATGCCATCTTTCTGCACCTCTGTTGCTTCTTTCTGCACTTCTCTTGCTGCTTTCTGCACCTCTCTTGCTTCTTTCTGCACCTCTGTTCCTTCTTTCTGCACTTCTCTTGCTTCTTTCTGCCTCTCTTGCTTCTTTCTGCACCCTCTTGCCACTTTCTGCACCTCTGTTCCTTCTTTCTGCACTACTTTTGCTTCTTTCTGCACGTGTCTTGCTTCTTTCTGCACCCCTCGTGCCTCTTTCTGCACCTCTCTTGCCTCTTTCTGCACCTCTCTTGCTTCTTTCTGCACCTCTCGTGCTTCTTTCTGCACCCCTCTTCCCTCTTTCTGCACCCCTCTTGCCTCTTTCTGCACCTCTGTTCCTTCATTCTGCACTTCTATTGTTTCTTTCTGCAACTCTCTTGCTTCTTTCTGCATCCCTCTTGCCTCTTTCTCCACCCACTTCCCCCTTTCTGCATCTCTGTTGCTTCTTTCTGCACTTCTCTTGCTTCTTTCTGCACCTCTCTTGCTTCTTTCTGCACCCCTCTGCCTCTTTCTGCACCCTCTTCCTCTTTCTGCACTCCTCTTGCCTCTTTCTGCACCTCTGTTGCTTCTTTCTGCACCTCTCTTGCTTCTTTCTGCACCCCTCTAGCCTCTTTCTCCACCCCTCTTCCCCTTTTTCATCTCTGTTGCTTCTTTCTGCACTTGCTTGCCTCTTTCTCGCCCCTCATCCGTCTTTCTGCACCTCTGTTGCTTCTTTCTGCACTTCTCTTGTTTCTTTCTGCACCTCTCTTGCTTCTTTCTGCACCCTTGTGCCTCTTTCTGCACCCCTCTTCCCTCTTTCTGCACCCCTCTTGCCTCTTTCTGCACCTCTGTTCCTTCTTTCTGCACTTCTTTTGTTTCTTTCTGCAGCTCTCTTGCTTCTTTCTGCACCCCTCGTGCCTCTTTCTCCACCCATCTTCCCTCTTTCTGCACCCCTGTTGCCTCTTTCTGTACCTCTGTTGCTTCTTTCTGCACTCCTCTTGCTTCTTTCTGCAGTCCTCGTGCCTCTTTCTGCACCCCTCTTCCCTCTTTCTGCACACCTCTTGCCTCTTTCTGCACCTCTGTTCCTTCTTTCTGCACTTCTTTTGTTTCTTTCTGCACCTCTCTTGCTTCTTTCTGCACCCCTCTTGCCTCTTTCTCCACCCCTCTTCCCCCTTTCTGCACCTCTGTTGCTTCTTTCTGCACTTCTTTTGTTTCTTTCTGCACCTCTCTTGCTTCTTTCTGCACCAGCCTTGCCTCTTTCTGCACCCCTCTTCCCTCTTTCTGCGCCCCACTTGCCTCTTTCTGCACCTCTGTTCCCTCTTTCTGCACTTCTTTTGTTTCTTTCTGCACCTCTCTTGCTTCTTTCTGCACCCCTCTTGCCTCTTTCTCACCCTCTTCCCCCTTTCTGCATCTCTTTGCTTCTTTCTGCACCTCTCGTGCCTCTTTCTGCACTCCTCTTCCTCTTTCTGCACCCCTCTTGCCTCTTTCTGCACCTCTGTTGCTTCTTTCTGCACTTCTCTTGCTTCTTTCTGCACCTCTCTTGCTTCTTTCTGCACCACTCGTGCTTCTTTCTGCACCCCTCTTCCCTCTTTCTGCACCCCTCTTCCCTCTTTCTGCACCTCTGTTGCTTCTTTCTGCACTTCTCTTGCTTCTTTCTGCACCTCTGTTCCTTCTTTCTGCAACCTCTTGTGCCTCTTTCTGCACCCCTCTTCCCTCTTTCTGCACCCTCTTGCCTCTTTCTGCACCTCTGTTCCCTCTTTCTGCACCACTCTTGCCTCTTTCTACACCTCTGTTCCTTCTTTATGCACTTCTTTTGTTTTTGGCTGCACATCTCTTGCTTCTTTCTGCACCCCTCGTGCCACTTTCTGCACCCCTCTTGCCTCGTTTCTGCACCTCTGTTCCTTCTTTCTGCACTTCTTTTGTTTCTTTCTGCACTCCTCTTGCTTCTTTCTGCACCCTCGTGCCTCTTTCACACCCTCTTCATGCACCCCTCTTGCCTCTTTCTGCACCTCTGTTACTTCTTTCTGCACTTCTTTTGCTTTCTTTCTGCACCTCTCATGCCTCTTTCTGCACCTCTGTTGCTTCTTTCTGCACGACTCTTGCTTCTTTCTGCACCTCCTCTTGCCTCTTTCTGCACCTCTGTTCCTTCTTTCTGCACTTCTTTTGTTTCTTTCTCCACCACTCTTGCTTCTTTCTGCACTTCTCTTGGCACTTTCTCCACCTCTGTTCCCTGTTGTTGCATCTCTGTTGCTTCTTTCTGCACTTCTCTTGCCTCTTTCTCCAACCCTCATCCCTCTTTCTGCACCTCTGTTGCTTCTTTCTGCACTTCTCTTGCTTCTTTCTGCACCTCTGTCCCTTCTTTCTGCAACCCTTGTGACTCTTTCTGCACCCCTTTTCCCTCTTTCTGCTCCCCTCTTGCCTCTTTCTGCACCTCTGTTCCTTCATTCTGCACTTCTATTGTTTCTTTCTGCAACTCTCTTGCTTCTTTCTGTATCCCTCTTGCCTCTTTCTCCACACCACTTCCCCCTTTCTGCATCTCTGTTGCTTCTTTATGCACTTCTCTTGCTTCTTTCTGCACCCCTCTTGCTTCTTTCTGCACCTCTCTGCCTCTTTCTGCACCCCTCTTCCCTCTTTCTGCACTCCTCTTGCCTCTTTCTGCACCTCTGTTGTTTCTTTCTGCACCTCTCTTGCTTCTTTCTGCACCCCTCTTGCCTCTTTCTCCACCCCTCTTCCCCCTTTTTTCATCTCTGTTGCTTCTTTCTGCACTTCGCTTGCCTCTTTCTCCACCCCTCATCCGTCTTTCTGCACCTCTGTTGCTTCTTTCTGCACTTCTCTTGCTGATTTCTGCACCTCTCTTGCTTCTTTCTGCACCTCTTGTGCCTCTTTCTGCCCCCCTCTTTCCTCTTTCTGCACCCCTCTTGCCTATTTCTGCACCTCTGTTCCTTCTTTCTGTACTACTTTTGTTTCTTTCTGCACGTGTCTTGCTTCTTTCTGTACCCCTCGTGCCTCTTTCTGCACCCTCTATTCCCTCTTTTTGCACCCCTCTTGCCTCTTTCTATACCTCTCTTGCTTCTTTCTGCACCCCTCTTCCCTCTTTCTGCACCCCTCTTGCCTCTTTCTGCACCTCTGTTCCTTCTTTCTGCACTTCTCTTGTTTCTTTCTGCACCTCTCTTGCTTCTTTCTGTAACCCTCTTGCCTCTTTCTCCACCCCTCTTCCATCTTTCTGCATCTCTGTTGCTTCTTTCTGCACTTCTCTTGCTTCTTTCTGCACCTCTCTTGCTTCTTTCTGCACCCCTCGTGCCTCTTTCTGCACCCCTCTTTCCTCTTTCTGCACTCCTCTTGCCTCTTTCTGCACCTCTGTTGCTTCTTTCTGCACTTCTTTTGTTTCTTTCTGCACCTCTCTTGCTTCTTTCTGCACCCCTCTTGCCTCTTTCTCCACCCCTCTTCCCCTTTTTTCATCTCTGTTGCTTCTTTCTGCACTTCGCTTGCCTCTTTCTCCGCCCCTCATCCGTCTTTCTGCACCTCTGTTGCTTCTCTCTGCACTTCTCTTGCTGATTTCTGCACCTCTCTTGCTTCTTTCTGCACCCCTCGTGCCTCTTTCTGCACCCCTCTTCCCTCTTTCTGCACCCCTCTTGCCTATTTCTGCACCTCTGTTCCTTCTTTCTGTACTACTTTTGTTTCTTTCTGCACGTGTCTTGCTTCTTTCTGTACCCCTCGTGCCTCTTTCTGCACCCCTCTTCCCTCTTTTTGCACCCCTCTTGCCTCTTTCTACACCTCTCTTGCTTCTTTCTGCACCACTTGTGCTTCTTTCTGCACCCCTCTTCCCTCTTTCTGCACCCCTCTTGCCTCTTTCTGCACCTCTGTTCCTTCTATCTGCACTTCTTTTGTTTCTTTCTGCACCTCTCTTGCTTCTTTCTGACCCCTCTTGCCACTTTCTCTACCCCGTTTCCCCCTTTTTGAATCTCTGTTGCTTCTTTCTGTACTTCTCTTGCCTCTTTCTGCACCCCTCATCCCTCTTTCTGCACCTCTGTTGCTTCTTTCTGCACTTCTCTTGCTTCTTTCTGCACCTCTGCCTGCTTCTTTCTGCAACCCTTGTGCCTCTTTCTGCACCCATCTTCCCTCTTTCTGCACCCCTCTTGCCTCTTTCTGTACCTCTGTTCCTTCTTTCGGCACTTCTTTTGTTTCTTTCTGCACCTCTCTTGCTTCTTTCTGCACCCCTCTTGCCTGTTTCTCCACCCCTCTTCCCCATTTTTTCATCTCTGTTGTTTCTTTCTGCATTTCGCTTGCCTCTTTCTCCGCTCCTCATCCGTCTTTCTGCACCTCTGTTGCTTCTTTCTGCACTTCTCTTGCTGATTTCTGCACCTCTCTTGCTTCTTTCTGCACCTATCGTGCCTCTTTCTGCCCCCCTCTTTCCTCTTTCTGCACCCCTCTTACCAATTTCTGTACCTCTGTTCCTTCTTTCTGTACTACTTTTGTTTCTTTCTGCATGTGTCTTGCTTCTTTCTGTACCCCTCGTGCCTCTTTCTGCACCCCTCTTCCCTATTTTTGCACCCCTCTTGCCTCTTTCTATACCTCTCTTGCTTCTTTCTGCACCACTCGTGCTTCTTTCTGCACCCCTCTTCCCTCTTTCTGCACCCCTCTTGCCTCTTTCTGCACCTCTGTTCCTTCATTCTGCACTTCTATTGTTTCTTTCTGCAACTCTCTTGCTTCTTTCTGTATCCCTCTTGCCTCTTTCTCCACACCACTTCCCCTTTTCTGCATCTCTGTTGCTTCTTTCTGCACTTCTCTTGCTTCTTTCTGCACCTCTCTTGCTTCTTTCTGCACCTCTGTTTCTTCTTTCTGCACTTTGTTTTGTTTCTTTCTGTCTTCTCTTGCTTCTTTCTGCACTACTCTTGCCCCTTTCTGCACCCCTCTTCCCCCTTTTTTCATCTCTGTTGCTTCTTTCTGCACTTCGCTTGCCTCTTTCTCCGCCCTTCATCTGTCTTTCTGCACCTCTGTTGCTTCTTTCTGCACTTCTCTTGCTGATTTCTGCACCTCTCTTGCTTCTTTCTGCACCCTCTGTGCCTCTTTCTGCACCCTCTTCCCTCTTTCTGCACCCCTCTTGCCTCTTTCTGCACCTCTGTTCCTTCTTTCTGTACTTCTTTTGTTTCTTTCTGCACGTCTTGCTTCTTTCTGTACCCCTCGTGCCTCTTTCTGCACCCCTCTTCCCTCTTTTTGCACCCCTCTTGCCTCTTTCTACACCTCTCTTGCTTCTTTCTGCACCACTCGTGCTTCTTTCTGCACCCCTCTTCCCTCTTTCTGCGCCCCTCTTGCCTCTTTCTGCACCTCTGTTCCTTCTATCTGCACTTCTTTTTTTTCTTTCTGCACCTCTCACTTCTTCCTGCACCACTTTTGCCTCTTTCTGCACCACTCTTCCCTCTTTTTGCACCCCTCTTGCCTCTTTCTGCACCTCTGTTCCTTCTTTCTGCACTTCTTCTGTTTCTTTCTGTAGCTCTCTTGCTTCTTTCTGCACCCCCCTGCCTCTTTCTCCACCCATCTACCCTCTTGCTCCACCCCTATTCCCTCTTTCTGCACCCCTGTTGCCCCTTTCTGCACCTCTCTTGCTTCTTTCTGCACCCCTCGTGCTCTTTTCACATCCCTCTTCCCTCTTTCTGCACTCCTCTTGCCTCTTTCTGCACCTCTGTTCCTTCTGTCTGCACTTCTTTTGTTTCTTTCTGCACCTCTCTTGCTTCTTTCTGCACCCTCTTGCCTCTTTCTGCACCCCTCTTGCCTCTTTCTGCACCTCTGTTCCTTCTTTCTGCACTTCTTTTGTTTCTTTCTGCAGCTCTCTTGCTTCTTTCTGCACCTCCTTGCCTCTTTCTCCACCCCTCTTCCCTCTTTCTTCACCCCTGTTGCCTCTTTCTGCACCTCTGTTCCTTCTTTCTGCACTTCTGTTGTTTCTTTCTGCACATCTCTTGCTTCTTTCTGCACCCCTCGTGCCTCTTTCTGCACCCCTCTTCCCTCTTTCTGCACCCCTCTTGCCTCTTTCTGCACCTCTGTTGCTTCTTTCTGCACTTCTCTTGCTTCTTTCTGCACCTCTCTTGCTTCTTTCTGCACCACTCATGCTATTTTCTGCATCCCTCTTCCCTCTTTCTGCAACCCTCATCCCTCTTTCTGCACCTCTGTTGCTTCTTTCTGCACTTCTCTTGCTTCTTTCTGCACCTCTGTTCCTTCTTTCTGCACCTCTTTGCCTCTTTCTGCACCCCTCTTGCCTCTTTCTGCACCCTCTTGCCTCTTTCTGCACCCCTCTTCCCTCTTTCTGCACCCCTCTTGCCTCTTTCTGCACCTCTGTTCCTTCTTTCTGCACTTCTTTTGTTTCTTTCTGCACATCTCTTGCTTCTTTCTGCACCCCTCGTGCCTCTTTCTGCACCCCTCTTGCCTCGTTTCTGCACCTCTGTTCCTTCTTTCTGCACTTCTTTTGTTTCTTTCTGCACTCCTCTTGCTTCTTTCTGTACTCTTCGTGCCTCTTTCACACCCCTCTTCATGCACCCTCTTGCCTCTTTCTGCACCTCTGTTGCTTCTTTCTGCACTTCTTTTGCTTTCTTTCTGCACCTCTCATGCCTCTTTCTGCACCTCTGTTGCTTCTTTCTGCACCACTCTTGCTTCTTTCTGCACCTCTCTTGCCTCTTTCTGCACCTCTGTTCCTTCTTTCTGCTCTTCTTTTGTTTCTTTCTGCACCACTCTTGCTTCTTTCTGCACCCCTCTTGCCACTTTCTCCACCTCTGTTCCCTCTTGTATGCATCTCTGTTGCTTCTTTCTGCACTTCTCTTGCCTCTTTCTCCAACCCTCATCCCTCTTTCTGCACCTCTGTTGCTTCCTTCTGCACTTCTCTTGCTTCTTTCTGCATCTCTGTCCCTTCTTTCTGCAACCCTTGTGCTTCTTTCTGCACCCCTTTTCCCTCTTTCTGCTCCCCTCTTGCCTCTTTCTGCACCTCTGTTCCTTCTTTCTGCACTTCTTTTGTTTCTTTCTGCAACTCTCTTGCTTCTTTCTGTATCCCTCTTGCCTCTTTCTCCACACCACTTCCCCCTTTCTGCATCTCTGTTGCTTCTTTATGCACTTCTCTTGCTTCTTTCTGCACCTCTCTTGCTTCTTTCTGCACCCCTCATGCCTCTTTCTGCACCCCTCTTCCCTCTTTCTGCACCCCTCTTGCCTCTTTCTGCACCTCTGTTGTTTCTTTCTGCACCTCTCTTGCTTCTTTCTGCACCCCTCTTGCCACTTTCTCCACCCCTCTTCCCCCTTTTTTCATCTCTGTTGCTTCTTTCTGCATTTCGCTTGCCTCTTTCTCTGCCCCTCAACCGTCTTTCTGCACCTCTGTTGCTTCTTTCTGCACTTCTCTTGCTGATTTCTGCACCTCTCTTGCTTCTTTCTGCACCTCTCGTGCCTCTTTCTGCCCCCCTCTTTCCTCTTTCTGCACCCCTCTTACCAATTTCTGCACCTCTGTTCCTTCTTTCTGTACTACTTTTGTTTCTTTCTGCATGTGTCTTGCTTCGTTCTGTACCCCTCGTGCCTCTTTCTGCACCCCTCTTCCCAATTTTTGCACCCCTCTTGCCTCTTTCTATACCTCTCTTGCTTCTTTCTGCACCACTCGTGCTTCTTTCTGCACCCCTCTTCCCTCTTTCTGCACCCCTCTTGCCTCTTTCTGCACCTCTGTTCCTTCATTCTGCACTTCTATTGTTTCTTTCTGCAACTCTCTTGCTTCTTTCTGTATCCCTCTTGCCTCTTTCTCCACACCACTTCCCTCTTTCTGCATCCCTGTTGCTTCTTTATGCACTTCTCTTGCTTCTTTCTGCACCTCTCTTGCTTCTTTCTGCACCCCTCGTGCCTCTTTCTGCACCCCTCTTCCCTCTTTCTGCACTCCTCTTGCCTCTTTCTGCACCTCTGTTGCTTCTTTCTGCACTTCTTTTGTTTCTTTCTGCACCTCTCTTGCTTCTTTCTGCACCCCTCTTGCCTCTTTCTCCACCCCTCTTCCCCCTTTTTTCATCTCTGTTGCTTCTTTCTGCACTTCTCTTGCCTCTTTCCTCACCCCTCTTCCGTCTTTCTGCACCTCTGTTGCTTCTTTCTGCACTTCTCTTGCTTCTTTCTGCACCTCTCTTGCTTCTTTCTGCACCCCTCTTGCCCTCTTTCTGCACCCCTCTTGCCTCTTTCTGCACCTCTGTTCCTTCTTTCTGCACTTCTTTTGTTTCTTTCTGCACCTCTCTTGCTTCTTTCTGCACCCTCTGTGCCTCTTTCTGCACCCCTCTTCCCTCTTTCTGCACCCCTCTTGCCTCTTTCTGCACCTCTCTTGCTTCTTTCTGCACCTCTCTTGCTTCTTTCTGCACCCCTCTTCCCTCTTTCCGCACCCCTCTTGCCTCTTTCTGCACCTCTGTTGCTTCTTTCTGCACTTATCGTGTTTCTTTCTGCACCTCTCTTGCTTCTTTCTGCACCCCTCTTCGCCTCTTTCTGCACCCCTCTTGCCTCTTTCTGCACCTCTGTTCCTTCTTTCTGCACTTCTTTTGTTTCTTTCTGCACCTCTCTTGCTTCTTTCTGCACCCTCGTGCCTCTTTCTGCACCCTCTTCCCTCTTTCTGCACCTCTGTTGCCTCTTTCTGCACCTCTGTTGCCTCTTTCTGCACTTCTCTTGATTCTTTCTGTACCTCTCTTGCTTCTTTCTGCACCCCTCTTCCCTCTTTCTGCACCCCTCTTGCCTCTTTCTGCACCTCTGTTCCTTCTTTCTGCACTTCTTTTGTTTCTTTCTGCACCTCTCTTGCTTCTTTCTGCACCCTCTTGCCTCTTTCTCGCACCCCTCTTCGCCTCTTTCTGCACCTCTGTTCCTTCTTTCTGCACTTCTCTTGTTTCTTTCTGCACCTCTCTTGCTTCTTTCTGCACCTCTCTTGCCTCTTTCTGCCACCCTCTTCCCTCTTTCTGCACCCCTCTTGCCTCTTTCTGCACCTCTGTTGCTTCTTTCTACACTTCTCTTGTTTCTTTCTGCACCTCTCTTGCTTCTTTCTGCACCCCTCGTGCCTCTTTCTGCACCCCTCTTCCCTCTTTCTGCACCTCCTCTTGCCTCTTTCTGCACCTCTGTTGCTTCTTTCTGCACTTCTCTTGCTTCTTTCTGCACCTCTCTTGCTTCTTTCTGCACCTCTCTGTGCCTCTTTCTGCACCCCTCTTCCCTCTTTCTGCACCCCTCTTGCCTCTTTCTGCACCTCTGTTGCTTCTTTCTGCACTTCTCTTGCTTCTTTCTGCACCTCTCTTGCTTCTTTCTGCACCCCTCGTGCCTCTTTCTGCACCTCTCTTGCCTCTTTCTGCACCCCTCTTGCCTCTTTCTGCACCCCTCTTCCCTCTTTCTGCACCCCTCTTGCCTCTTTCTGCACCTCTGTTCCTTCTTTCTGCACTTCTTTTGTTTCTTTCTGCACATCTCTTGCTTCTTTCTGCACCCCTCTTGCCTCTTTCTGCACCCCTCTTGCCTCTTTCTGCACCTCTGTTGCCTTCTTTCTGCACTTCTTTTGCTTCTTTCTGCACTCTCTTGCTTCTTTCTGCACCCTCGTACCTCTTTCTGCACCCTCTTCCCTCTTTCTGCACCCCTCTTGCCTCTTTCTGCACCTCTGTTCCTTCTTTCTGCACTTCTTTTGCTTCTTTCTGCACCTCTCTTGCTTCTTTCTGCACCTCTCTTGCCTCTTTCTGCACCCCTCTTGCCTCTTTCTGCACCCCTCTTGCCTCTTTCTGCACCTCTGTTCCTTCTTTCTGCACTTCTTTTGTTTCTTTCTGCACCTCTCATGCTTCTTTCTGCACCCCTCTTGCCTCTTTCTCTACCTCTCTTCCCCTTTTCTGCATCTTTGTTGCTTCTTTCTGCACTTCTCTTGCCTCTTTCTGCACCCCTCTTGCCTCTTTCTGCACTTCTCTTGCCTATTTCTGCACCCTCTTGCTTCTTTCTGCACCTCTGTTGCTTCTTTCTGCACCCCTTGTGCCTCTTTCTGCACCCCTCTTCCCTATTTCTGCACCCCTCTTGCCTTTTTCTGCACCTCTGTTCCTTCTTTCTGCACTTCTTTTGTTTCTTTCTGCACACTCTCTTGCTTCTTTCTGCATCCCTCTTGCCTCTTTCTCCACCCACTTCCCTCTTTCTGCATCTCTGTTGCTTCTTTCTGCACTTCTCTTGCTTCTTTCTGCACCTCTCTTGCTTCTTTCTGCACCACTCATGCTTCTTTCTGCACCCCTCTTCCTTCTTTCTGCACCCCTCTTGCCTTCTTTCTGCACTTCTTTTGTTTCTTTCTGCACCTCTCTTGCTTCTTTCTGCACCCCTCTTGCCACTTTCTCCACCCCTCTTCCCCCTTTTTTCATCTCTGTTGCTTCTTTATGCACTTTGCTTGCCTCTTTCTCCGCCCCTCATCCTTCTTTCTGCACCTCTGTTGCTTCTCTCTGCACTTCTCTTGCTGATTTCTGCACCTCTCTTGCTTCTTTCTGCACCTCTCGTGCCTCTTTCTGCCCCCCTCTTGCCTCTTTCTGCACCCCTCTTGCCTATTTCTGCACCTCTGTTCCTTCTTTCTGTACTACTTTTGTTTCTTTCTGCACGTGTCTTGCTTCTTTCTGTACCCCTCGTGCCTCTTTCTGCACCCCTCTTCCCTCTTTTTGCACCCCTCTTGCCTCTTTCTACACCTCTCTTGCTTCTTTCTGCACCACTCGTGCTTCTTTCTGCACCCCTCTTCCCTCTTTCTGCACCCCTCTTGCCTCTTTCTGCACCTCTGTTCCTTCTATCTGCACTTCTTTTGTTTCTTTCTGCACCTCTCTTGCTTCTTTCTTTATCCCTCTTGCCTCTTTCTCCACCCCACTTCCCCCTTTCTGCATCTCTGTTGCTTCTTTCTGCACTTCTCTTGCTTCTTTCTGCACCTCTCTTGCTTCTTTCTGCACCCCTCGTGCCTCTTTCTGCACACCTCTTCCCTTTTTCTGCACTCCTCTTGCCTCTTTCTGCACCTCTGTTGCTTCTTTCTGCACTTCTTTTGTTTCTTTCTGCACCTCTCTTGCTTCTTTCTGCACCCCTCTTGCCTCTTTCTCCACCCCTCTTCCCCCTTTTTTCATCTCTGTTGCTTCTTTCTGCACTTCGCTTGCCTCTTTCTCCACCCCTCATCCATCTTTCTGCACCTCTGTTGCTTCTTTCTGCACTTCTCTTGCTGATTTCTGCACCTTTCTTGCTTCTTTCTGTACCCCTCATGCCTCTTTCTGCACCCCTCTTCCCTCTTTCTGCACCCCTCTTGCCTCTTTCTGCACCTCTGTTCCTTCTATCTGTACTTCTTTTGTTTCTTTCTACACGTGTCTTGCTTCTTTCTGTACCCCTCGTGCCTCTTTCTGCACCCCTCTTCCCTCTTTTTGCACCCCTCTTGCCTCTTTCTACACCTCTCTTGCTTCTTTCTGCACCACTCGTGCTTCTTTCTGCACCCCTCTTCCCTCTTTCTGCACCACTCTTGACTCTTTCTGCACCTCTGTTCCTTCTTTCTGCTCTTCTTTTGTTTCTTTCTGCACCTCTCTTGCTTCTTTCTGCACCCCTCTTGCCTCTTTCTCCACCCCTCTTCCCTCTTTTTGCACCTCTGTTGCCTCTTTCTGCACCTCTCTTGCCTCTTTCTGCACCCCTCTTGCCTCTTTCTGCACCTCTGTTGCTTCTTTCTGCACTTCTCTTGCTTCTTTCTGCACCTCTCTTGCTTCTTTCTGCACCCTCGTGCCTCTTTCTGCACCCCTCTTCCCTCTTTCTGCACCCCTCTTGCCTCTTTCTGCACCTCTGTTCCTTCTTTCTGCACTTCTTTTGTTTCTTTCTGCACCTCTCTTGCTTCTTTCTGCACCCCTCTTGCCTCTTTCTCCACCTTCCTCTTTCGCCCTCTTCTTTCTGCACCTCTCTTGCTTCTTTCTGCACCTCTCTTGCCTCTTTCTGCACCCCTCTTGCCTCTTTCTGCACCTCTGTTCCTTCTTTCTGCACTTCTTTGGTTTCTTTCTGCACCTCTCTTGCTTCTTTCTGCACCTCTCTTGCCTCTTTCTGCACCCCTCTTCCCTCTTTCTGCACCCCTCTTGCCTCTTTCTGCACCTCTGTTCCTTCTTCATGCACTTCTTTTGACTCTTTCTGCACCTCTCTTGCTTCTTTCTGCACCCCTCGTGCCTCTTTCTGCACCCCTCTTCCCTCTTTCTGCACCTCTCTTGCTTCTTTCTGCACCTCTCTTGCTTCTTTCTGCACTCACTCTTGCTTCTTTCTGCACCTCTCTTCCCTCTTTCTGCACCCCTCTTGCCTCTTTCTGCACCTCTGTTCCTTCTTTCTGCAATTCTTTTGTTTCTTACAGCACCTCTCTTGTTTCTTTCTGCACCTCTCTTACCTCTTTCTGCACCTCTGTTGCATCTTTCTGCACCTCTGTTGCTTCTTTCTGCACTCTCTTGCTTCTTTCTGCACCCTCTTGCCTCTTTCTGCACCCCTCTTGCCTCTTTCTGCACCCCTCTTGCCTCTTTCTGCACCTCTGTTCCTTCTTTCTGCACTTCTTTTGTTTCTTTCTGCACCTCTCTTGCTTCTTTCTGCACCCTCTCTTGCCTCTTTCTGCACCCCTCTTGCCTCTTTCTGCACCTCTGTTCCTTCTTTCTGCACTTCTTTGTTTCTTTCTGCACCTCTCTTGCTTCTTTCTGCACCCCTCTTGCCTCTTTCTCCACCCCTCTTCCCTCTTTCTTCACCTCTGTTGCTTCTTTCTGCACTTCTCTTGCTTCTTTCTGCACCCCTCTTCCCTCTTTCTCCACCTCTGTTGCTTCTTTCTGCACTTCTCTTGCTTCTTTCTGCACCTCTCTTGCTTCTTTCTGCACCTCTGTTCCTTCTTTCTGCACCTCTTTTGTTTCTTTCTGCACTTCTCTTGCCTCCTTCTGCACCCCTCTTGCCTCTTTCTGCACCTCTGTTGCCTCTTTCTGCACCTCTGTTGCTTCTTTCTGCACCTCTCTTGCTTCTTTCTGCACCCCTCGTGCCTCTTTCTGCACCCCTCTTCCCTCTTTCTGCACCCCTCTTGCCTCTTTCTGCACCTCTGTTCCTTCTTTCTGCACTTCTTTTGTTTCTTTCTGCACCTCTCTTGCTTCTTTCTGCACCCCTCTTGCCTCTTTCTGCACCTCTTTCCTCTTTCTGCACCTCTGTTGCTTCTTTCTGCACCTCTCTTGCCTCTTTCTGCACCCCTCTTCCCTCTTTCTGCACCTCTGTTGCTTCTTTCTGCACTTCTCTTGCTTCTTTCTGCACCTCTCTTGCTTCTTTCTGCACCCCTCGTGCCTCTTTCTGCACCCCTCTTCCCTCTTTCTGCACTCCTCTTGCCTCTTTCTGCACCTCTGTTGCTTCTTTCTGCACTTCTTTTGTTTCTTTCTGCACCTCTCTTGCTTCTTTCTGCACCCCTCTTGCCTCTTTCTCCACCCCTCTTCCCCTTTTTTCATCTCTGTTGCTTCTTTCTGCACTTCTCTAGCCTCTTTCTCCGCCCCTCATCCGTCTTTCTGCACCTCTGTTGCTTCTTTCTGCACTTCTCTTGCTGATTTCTGCACCTCTCTTGCTTCTTTCTGCACCTCTCGTGCCTCTTTCTGCACCCCTCTTCCCTCTTTCTGCACCCCTCTTGCCTCTTTCTGCACCTCTGTTCCTTCTTTCTGTACTACTTTTGTTTCTTTCTGCACGTCTCTTGCTTCTTTCTGTACCCCTCGTGCCTCTTTCTGCACCCCTCTTCCCTCTTTTTGCACCCCTCTTGCCTCTTTCTGCACCTCTCTTGCTTCTTTCTGCACCACTCGTGCTTCTTTCTGCACCCCTCTTCCCTCTTTCTGCACCCCTCTTGCCTCTTTCTGCACCTCTGTTCCTTCTTTCTGCAATTCTTTTGTTTCTTTCTGTAACTCTCTTGCTTCTTTCTGTATCCCTCTTGCCTCTTTCTCCACCCCACTTCCCTCTTTCTGCATCTCTGTTGCTTCTTTCTGCACTTCTCTTGCTTCTTTCTGCACCTCTCTTGCTTCTTTCTACACCCCTCGTGCCTCTTTCTGCACCCCTCTTCCCTCTTTCTGCACTCCTCTTGCCTCTTTCTGCACCTCTGTTGCTTCTTTCTGCACTTCTTTTGTTTCTTTCTGCACCTCTCTTGCTTCTTTCTGCACCCCTCTTGCCTCTTTCTCCACCACTCTTCCCCCTTTTTTCATCTCTGTTGCTTCTTTCTGCACTTCGCTTGCCTCTTTCTCCGCCCCTCATCCGTCTTTCTGCACCTCTGTTGCTTCTTTCTGCACTTCTCTTGCTGATTTCTGCACCTCTCTTGCTTCTTTCTGCACCCGTCGTGCCTCTTTCTGCACCCCTCTTCCCTCTTTCTGCACTCCTCTTGCCTCTTTCTGCACCTCTGTTCCTTCTTTCTGTACTTCTTTTGTTTCTTTCTGCACGTCTCTTGCTTCTTTCTGTACCACTTGTGCCTCTTTCTGCACTCCTCTTCCCTCTTTTTGCACCCCTCCTGCGTCTTTCTGCACCTCTGTTGCTTCTTTCTGCACCACTCGTGCTTCTTTCTGCACCCTCTTCCCTCTTTCTGCACCCCTCTTGCCTCTTTCTGCACCTCTGTTCCTTCTATTCTGCACTTCTTTTGTTTCTTTCTGCACCTCTCTTGCTTCTTTCTGCACCCTCTTGCCTCTTTCTCTACCTCTTTCCTCTCTTTTTGCATCTCTCTTTGCTTCTTTCTGCACCCCTCTTGCCTCTTTCTGCACCCCTCATCCCTCTTTCTGCACCTCTGTTGCTTCTTTCTGCACTTCTCTTGCTTCTTTCTGCATTTCTCTTGTTTCTTTCTGCACCCCTCGTGCCTCTTTCTGCACCCTCTTCCCTCTTTCTGCTCCCCTCTTGCCTCTTTCTGCACCTCTGTTCCTTCTTTCTGCACTTCTTTTGTTTCTTTCTGTACATCTCTTGCTTATTTCTGCACCCCTCATGCCTCTTTCTGGACCGCTCTTCCCTCTTTTTGCACCTCTGTTGCTTCTTTCTGCACTTCTCTTGCTTCTTTCTGCACCTCTCTTGCTTCTTTCTGCACCTCTCTTGCTTCTTTCTGCACCTCTCTTGCCTCTTTCTGCACCTCTCTTTCCTCTTTCTGCACCCCTCTTGCCTCTTTCTGCACCTCTGTTCCTTCTTTCTGCACTTCTTTTGTTTCTTTCTGCACATCTCTTGCTTCTTTCTGTACCCCACTTGCCTCTTTCTGCACCCATCTTCCCTCTTCCTGTACCTCTCTAGTCTCTTTCTGCACCTCTCTTGCTTCTTTCTGCACCACTCTTGCTTCTTTCTGCACCCCTCTTCCCTCTTTCTGCACCCCTCTTGCCTCTTTCTGCACCTCTGTTCCTTCTTTCTGCACTTCTTTTGTTTCTTTCTGCACCTCTCTTGCTTCTTTCTGTATCCCTCTTGCCTCTTTCTCCACCCCACTTCCCCTTTCTGCATCTCTGTTGCTTCTTTCTGCACTTCTCTTGCTTCTTTCTGCACCTCTCTTGGTTCTTTCTGCACCCCTCGTGCCTCTTTCTGCACCCCTCTTCCCTCTTTCTGCACCCCTCTTGCCTCTTTCTGCACCTCTGTTCCTTCTTTCTGCACTTCTTTTGTTTCTTTCTGCACCTCTCTTGCTTCTTTCTGCACCCCTCTTGCCTCTTTCTCCACCCCTCTTCCCCCTTTTTTCATCTCTATTGCTTCTTTCTGCACTTCGCTTGCCTCTTTCTCCGCCCCTCATCCGTCTTTCTGCACCTCTGTTGCTTCTTTCTGCACTTCTCTTGCTTCTTTCTGCACCTCTCTTGCTTCTTTCTGCACCTCTCTTGCCTCTTTCTGCACCCCTCTTCCTTCTTTCTGCACCCTCTTGCCTCTTTCTGCACCTCTGTTCCTTCTTTCTGCACTTCTTTTGTTTCTTTCTGCACCTCTCTTGCTTCTTTCTGCACCCCTCGTGCCTCTTTCTGCACCCCTCTTCCCTCTTTTGCACCTCTCTTGCTTCTTTCTGCACCTCTCTTGCTTCTTTCTGCACCACTCGTGCTTCTTTCTGCACCCCTCTTCCCTCTTTCTGCACCCCTCTTGCCTCTTTCTGCACCTCTGTTCCTTCTTTCTGCACTTCTTTTGTTTCTTTCTGCACCTCTCTTGCTTCTTTCTGTACCCCTCTTGCCTCTTTCTGCACCTCTTTCCTCTTTCTGCACCTCTGTTGCTTCTTTCTGCACTCTCTTGCCTCTTTCTGCACCCTCATCCTCTTTCTGCACCTCTGTTGCTTCTTTCTGCACTTCTCTTGCTTCTTTCTGCACCTCTCTTGCTTCTTTCTGCACCCCTTGTGCCTCTTTCTGCACCCCTCTTCCCTCTTTCTGCACCCCTCTTGCCTCTTTCTGCACCTCTGTTGCTTCTTTCTGCACTTCTTTTGTTTCTTTCTGCACCTCTCTTGCTTCTTTCTGCACCCCTCTTGCCTCTTTCTCCACCCCTCTTCCCCCTTTTTTCATCTCTGTTGCTTCTTTCTGCACTTCGCTTGCCTCTTTCTCTGCCCCTCATCCGTCTTTCTGCACCTCTGTTGCTTCCTTCTGCACATTTCTTTCTGATTTCTGCACCTCTCTTGCTTCTTTCTGCACCCCTCGTGCCTCTTTCTGCACCCCTCTTCCCTCTTTCTGCACCCCTCTTGCCTATTTCTGCACCTCTGTTCCTTCTTTCTGTACTACTTTTGTTTCTTTCTGCACGTGTCTTGCTTCTTTCTGCACCCCTCGTGCCTCTTTCTGCACCCCTCTTCCCTCTTTTTGCACTCCTCTTGCTTCTTTCTATACCTCTCTTGCTTCTTTCTGCACCACTCGTGCTTCTTTCTGCACCCCTCTTCCCTCTTTCTGCACCCTCTTGCCTCTTTCTGCACCTCTGTTCCTTCTATTCTGCACTTCTTTTGTTTCTTTCTGCACCTCTCTTGCTTCTTTCTGACCCCTCTTGCCTCTTTCTCCACCCCTCTTCCCCCTTTTTGCATCTCTGTTGCTTCTTTCTGCACTTCTCTTGCCTCTTCCTGCATCCCTCATCCCTCTTTCTGCACCTCTGTTGCTTCTTTCTGCACTTCTCTTGCTTCTTTCTGCACCCTTCTTGCTTCTTTCTTCACCCCTTGTGCCTCTTTCTGCACCCCTCTTCCCTCTTTCTGCACCCCTCTTGCCTCTTTCTGCACCTCTGTTCCTTCTTTCTGCACTTCTTTTGTTTCTTTCTGCAGCTCTCTTGCTTCTGTCTGCAGCCCCTTGCCTCTTTCTCCACCCCTCTTCCCCTTTTTTCATCTCTGTTGCTTCTTTCTACACTTCTCTTGCCTCTTTCTTCCACTCCTCATCCGTCTTTCTGCACCTCTGTTGCTTCTTTCTGCACTTCTCTTGCTGATTTCTGCACCTCTCTTGCTTCTTTCTGCACCTCTCGTGCCTCTTTCTGCCCCCCTCTTTCCTCTTTCTGCACCCCTCTTACCAATTTCTGCACCTCTGTTCCTTCTTTCTGTACTACTTTTGTTTCTTTCTGCATGTGTCTTGCTTCTTTCTGTACCCCTCATGCCTCTTTCTGCACCCCTCTTCCCTATTTTTGCACCCCTCTTGCCTCTTTCTACACTTCTCTTGCTTCTTTCTGCACCACTCGTGCCTCTTTCTGCACCCCTCTTCCCTCTTTCTGCACCCCTCTTGCCTCTTTCTGCACCTCTGTTCCTTCTATTCTGCACTTCTTTTGTTTCTTTCTGCAACTCTCTTGCTTCTTTCTGTATCCCTCTTGCCTCTTTCTCCACACCCACTTCCCTCTTTCTGCATCTCTGTTGCTTCTTTCTGCACTTCTCTTGCTTCTTTCTGCACCTCTCTTGCTTCTTTCTGCACCCCTCGTGCCTCTTTCTGCACCCCTCTTTCCTCTTTCTGCACTCCTCTTGCCTCTTTCTGCACCTCTGTTGCTTCTTTCTGCACTTCTTTTGTTTCTTTCTGCACCTCTCTTGCTTCTTTCTGCACCCCTCTTGCCTCTTTCTCCACCCCTCTTCCCCCTTTTTTCATCTCTGTTGCTTCTTTCTGCACTTTGCTTGCCTCTTTCTCCGCCCCTCATCCGTCTTTCTGCACCTCTGTTGCTTCTTTCTGCACTTCTCTTGCTGATTTCTGCACCTCTCTTGCTTCTTTCTGAACCCCTCGTGCCTCTTTCTGCACCCCTCTTCCCTCTTTCTGCACCCCTCTTGCCTCTTTCTGCACCTCTGTTCCTTCTTTCTGTACTTCTTTTGTTTCTTTCTGCACGTCTCTTCTTTCTGCACCCCTCGTGCCTCTTTCTGCACCCCTCTTCCCTTTTTTGCACCCCTCTTGCCTCTTTCTGCACCTCTGTTGCTTCTTTCTGCACCCTCTTGCCTCTTTCTGCACCCCTCTTCCCTCTTTCTGCACCCCTGTTGCCTCTTTCTGCACCTCTGTTGCTTCTTTCTGCACTTCTTTTGTTTCTTTCTGCACCTCTCTTGCCTCTTTCTGCACCCCTCTTGCCTCTTTCTGCACCCCTCTTGCCTCTTTCTGCACCTCTGTTCCTTCTTTCTGCACTTCTTTTGTTTCTTTCTGCACCTCTCTTGCTTCTTTCTGCACCCCTCTTGCCTCTTTCTCCACCCCTCTTCCCTCCTTTTTGCATCTCTGTTGCTTCTTTCTGCACTTCTCTTGCCTCTTTCTCCACCCCTCATCCCTCTTTCTGCACCTCTGTTGCTTCTTTCTGCACTTCTCTTGCCTTTCTTTCTGCACCTCTCGTGCCTCTTTCTGCACCCCTCTTCCCTCTTTCTGCACCCCTCTTGCCTCTTTCTGCACCTCTGTTCCTTCTTTCTGCACTACTTTTGTTTCTTTCTGCACGTCTCTTGCTTCTTTCTGTACCCCTCGTGCCTCTTTCTGCACCCTCTTCCCTCTTTCTGCACCTCTCTTGCCTCTTTCTGCACCTCTCTTGCTTCTTTCTGCACCACTCGTGCTTCTTTCTGCACCCCTCTTCCCTCTTTCTGTAACCCTCTTGCGTCTTTCAGCACCTCTGTTCCTTCTTTCTGCACTTCTTTTGTTTCTTTCTGCAGCAGTCTTGCTTTTTTCTGCACCCCTATTGCCTCTTTCTCCACCTCTTTTCCCTCTTTCTGCATCTCTGTTGCTTCTTTCTGTACTTCTCTTGCCTCTTTCTGCATCCCTCATCCCTCTTTCTGCACCTCTGTTGCTTCTTTCTGCACTTCTCTTGCTTCTTTCTGCACCTCTGCCCATTCTTTCTGCAACCCTTGTGCCTCTTTCTGCACCCATCTTCCCTCTTTCTGCACCCCTCTTGCCTCTTTCTGCACCTCTGTTCCTTCTTTCTGCACTTCTTTTGTTTCTTTCTGCACCTCTCTTGCTTCTTTCTGCACCCCTCTTGCCTGTTTCTCCACCCCTCTTCCCCCTTTTTTCATCTCTGTTGCTTCTTTCTGCATTTCGCTTGCCTCTTTCTCCGCCCCTCAACCGTCTTTCTGCACCTCTGTTGCTTCTTTCTGCACTTCTCTTGCTGATTTCTGCACCTCTCTTGCTTCTTTCTGCACCTCTCGTGCCTCTTTCTGCCCCCCTCTTTCCTCTTTCTGCACCCCTCTTACCAATTTCTGCACCTCTGTTCCTTCTTTCTGTACTACTTTTGTTTCTTTCTGCATGTGTCTTGCTTCGTTCTGTACCCCTCGTGCCTCTTTCTGCACCCCTCTTCCCAATTTTTGAACCCCTCTTGCCTCTTTCTATACCGCTCTTGCTTCTTTCTGCACCACTCGTGCTTCTTTCTGCACCCCTCTTCCCTCTTTCTGCACCCCTCTTGCCTCTTTCTGCACCTCTGTTCCTTCATTCTGCACTTCTATTGTTTCTTTCTGCAACTCTCTTGCTTCTTTCTGTATCCCTCTTGCCTCTTTCTCCACACCACTTCCCCCTTTCTGCGTCTCTGTTGCTTCTTTATGCACTTCTCTTGCTTCTTTCTGCACCTCTCTTGCTTCTTTCTGCACCCCTCGTGCCTCTTTCTGCACCCCTCTTCCCTCTTTCTGCACTCCTCTTGCCTCTTTCTGCACCTCTGTTGCTTCTTTCTGCACTTCTTTTGTTTCTTTCTGTACCTCTCTTGCTTCTTTCTGCACCCCTCTTGCCTCTTTCTCCACCCCTCTTCCCCCTTTTTTCATCTCTGTTGCTTCTTTCTGCACTTCGCTTGCCTCTTTCTCCACCCCTCATCCGTCTTTCTGCACCTCTGTTGCTTCTTTCTGCACTTCTCTTGCTTATTTCTGCACCTCTCTTGCTTCTTTCTGCACCCCTCGTGCCTCTTTCTGCACCCCTCTTCCCTCTTTCTGCACCCCTCTTGCCTATTTCTGCACCTCTGTTCCTTCTTTCTGTACTACTTTTGTTTCTTTCTGCACGTGTCTTGCTTCTTTCTGTACCCCTCGTGCCTCTTTCTGCACCCCTCTTCCCTTTTTTTGTACCCCTCTTGCCTCTTTCTACACCTCTCTTGCTTCTTTCTGCACCACTCGTGCTTCTTTCTGCACCCCTCTTCCCTCTTTCTGCACCCCTCTTGCCTCTTTCTGCACCTCTGTTCCTTCTATCTGCACTTCTTTTGTTTCTTTCTGCACCTCTCTTGCTTCTTTCTGACCCCTCTTGCCACTTTCTCTACCCCTTTTCCCCCTTTTTGCATCTCTGTTGCTTCTTTCTGTACTTCTCTTGCCTCTTTCTGCATCCCTCATCCCTCTTTCTGCACCTCTGTTGCTTCTTTCTGCACTTCTCTTGCTTCTTTCTGCACCTCTGCCCATTCTTTCTCCAACCCTTGTGCCTCTTTCTGCACCCATCTTCCCTCTTTCTGCACCCCTCTTGCCTCTTTCTGTACCTCTGTTCCTTCTTTCGGCACTTCTTTTGTTTCTTTCTGCACCTCTCTTGCTTCTTTCTGCACCCCTCTTGCCTGTTTCTCCACCCCTCTTCCCCCTTTTTTCATCTCTGTTGCTTCTTTCTGCATTTCGCTTGCCTCTTTCTCCGCCCCTCAACCGTCTTTCTGCACCTCTGTTGCTTCTTTCTGCACTTCTCTTGCACCTCTCTTGCTTCTTTCTGCACCGCTCGTGCCTCTTTCTGCCCCCCTCTTTCCTCTTTCTGCACCCCTCTTACCAATTTCTGCACCTCTGTTCCTTCTTTCTGTACTACTTTTGTTTCTTTCTGCACCTGTCTTGCTTCGTTCTGTACCTCTCGTTGCCTCTTTCTGCACTCCTCTTCCCACTTTCTGCACCTCTTTGCCTCTTTCTACACCTCTCTTGCTTCTTTCTGCACCACTCGTGCTTCTTTCTGCACCCCTCTTCCCTCTTTCTGCACCCCTCTTGCCTCTTTCTGCACCTCTGTTCCTTCATTCTGCACTTCAATTGTTTCTTTCTGCAACTCTCTTGCTTCTTTCTGTATCCCTCTTGCCTCTTGCCTCTTTCTCCACACCACTTCCCCCTTTCTGTATCTCTGTTGCTTCTTTATGCACTTCTCTTGCTTCTTTCTGCACCTCTCTTGCTTCTTTCTGCACCCCTCGTGCCTTTTTCTGCACCCCTCTTTCCTCTTTCTGCACTCCTCTTGCCTCTTTCTGCACCTCTGTTGCTTCTTTCTGCACTTCTTTTGTTTCTTTCTGCACCTCTCTTGCTTCTTTCTGCACCCCTCGTGGCTCTTTCTCCACCCCTCTTCCCCCTTTTTCTTCTCTGTTGCTTCTTTCTGCACTTTGCTTGCCTCTTTCTCCACCCCTCATCCGTCTTTCTGCACCTCTGTTGCTTCTTTCTGCACTTCTCTTGCTGCTTTCTGCACCTCTCTTGCTTCTTTCTGCACCCCTCGTGCCTCTTTCTGCACCCCTCTTCCCTCTTTCTGCACCCCTCTTGCCTCTTTCTGTACCTCTGTTCCTTCTTTCTGTACTACTTTTGTTTCTTTCTGCACGTGTCTTGCTTCTTTCTGTACCCCTCGTGCCTCTTTCTGCACCCCTCTTCCCTCTTTTTGCATCCCTTTTGCCTCTTTCTGCACCTCTCTTGCTTCTTTCTGCACCACTTGTGCTTCTTTCTGCACCCTCTTTCCTCTTTCTGCACCCCTCTTGCCTCTTTCTGCACCTCTGTTCCTTCTTTCTGCACTTCTTTTGTTTCTTTCTGCACCTCTCTTGCTTCTTTCTGCACCCCTCTTGCCACTTTCTCCACCCCTGTTCCCTCTTTTTGCATCTCTGTTGCTTCTTTCTGTACTTCTCTTGCCTCTTCCTGCACCCCTCATCCCTCTTTCTGCACCTCTGTTGCTTCTTTCTGCACTTCTCTTGCTTCTTTCTGCACCTCTGCCCATTCTTTCTGCAACCCTTGTGCCTCTTTCTGCACCCATCTTCCCTCTTTCTGCACCCCTCTTGCCTCTTTCTGTACCTCTGTTCCTTCTTTCTGCACTTCTTTTGTTTCTTTCTGCACCTCTCTTGCTTCTTTCTGCACCCCTCTTGCCTGTTTCTCCACCTCTCTTCCCTCTTTTTGCATCTCTGTTGCTTCTTTCTGCACTTCTGCTTGCCTCTTTCTCCGCCCCTCATGCCGTCTTTCTGCACCTCTGTTGCTTCTTTCTGCACTTCTCTTGCTTATTTCTGCACCTCTCTTGCTTCTTTCTGCACCTCTCTTGCCTCTTTCTGCACCCTCTCTTTCCTCTTTCTGCACCCTCTTGCCACTTTCTGCACCTCTGTTCCTTCTTTCTGCACTACTTTTGTTTCTTTCTGCACCTCTCTTGCTTCTTTCTGTACCCCTCTTGCCTCTTTCTGCACCCCTCTTCCCTCTTTCTGCACCTCTCTTGCCTCTTTCTGTACCTCTCTTGCTTCTTTCTGCACCTCTCTTGCTTCTTTCTGCACCTCTCTTCCCTCTTTCTGCACCCCTCTTGCCTCTTTCTGCACCTCTGTTCCTTCTTTCTGCACTTCTTTTGTTTATTTCTGCACCTCTCTTGCTTCTTTCTGCACTTCTCTTGTCTCTTTCTGCACCCCTCTTCCCTCTTTCTGCATCTCTGTTGCTTCTTTTTGAACTGCTGTTTCTGCTTTCTGCACCTCTCTTGCTTCTTTCTGCACACCTCGTGCTCTTTCTGCACCCCTCTTCCCTCTTTCTGCACTCCTCTTGCCTCTTTCTGCACCTCTGTTGCTTCTTTCTGCACTTCTTTTGTTTCTTTCTGCACCTCTCTTGCTTCTTTCTGCACCCCTCTTGCCTCTTTCTCCACCCCTCTTCCCCCTTTTTTCATCTCTGTTGCTTCTTTCTGCACTTCGCTTGCCTCTTTCTCCGCCCCTCATCCGTCTTTCTGCACCTCTGTTGCTTCTTTCTACACTTCTCTTACTTATTTCTGCACCTCTCTTGCTTCTTTCTGCACCCCTCTTGCCTATTTCTGCACCTCTGTTCCTTCTTTCTGTACTACTTTTGTTTCTTTCTGCACTCTGTCTTGCCTTCTTTCTGCACCCCTCTTGCCTCTTTCTGTACCCCTCTTGCCTCTTTCTGCACCTCTCTTGCTTCTTTCTGCACCACTCGTGCTTCTTTCTGCACCCTCTTCCCTCTTTCTGCACCCCTCTTGCCTCTTTCTGCACCTCTGTTCCTTCTTTCTGCACTTCTTTGTTTCTTTCTGCACCTCTCTTGCTTCTTTCTGTACCCCTCTTGCCTCTTTCTCCACCCTCTTCCCCCTTTTGCATCTCTGTTGCTTCTTTCTGCACTTCTCTTGCCTCTTTCTGCACCCCTCATGCCTCTTTCTGCACCTCTGTTGCTTCTTTCTGCACTTCTCTTGCTTCTTTCTGCACCTCTCTTGCTTCTTTCTGCACCCCTCGTGCCTCTTTCTGCACCCCTCTTCCCTCTTTCTGCACCCCTCTTGCCTCTTTCTGCACCTCTGTTCCTTCTTTCTGCACTTCTTTTGTTTCTTTCTGCACCTCTCTTGCTTCTTTCTGCACCCCTCTTGCCTCTTTCTCCACCCCTCTTCCCCCTTTTTGCATCTCTGTTGCTTCTTTCTGCACTTTTCTTGCCTCTTTCTACGCCCCTCATCCGTCTTTCTGCACCTCTGTTGCTTCTTTATGCACTTCTCTGGCTTCTTTCTGCACCTCTCTTGCTTCTTTCTGCACCTCTCGTGCCTCTTTCTGCACCCCTCTTCCCTCTTTCTGCACCCCTCTTGCCTCTTTCTGCACCTCTGTTCCTTCTTTCTGTACTACTTTTGTTTCTTTCTGCATGTCTCTTGCTTCTTTCTGCACCCCTCGTGCCTCTTTCTGCACCCCTCTTCCCTCTTTTTGCACCCCTCTTGCCTCTTTCTGCACCTCTCTTGCTTCTTTCTGCACCACTCGTGCTTCTTTCTGCACCCCTCTTCCCTCTTTCTGCACCCCTCTTGCCTCTTTCTGCACCTCTGTTCCTTCTTTCTGCACTTCTTTTGTTTCTTTCTGCACCTCTCTTGCTTCTTTCTGTATCCCTCTTGCCTCTTTCTCCACCCCACTTCCCCCTTTCTGCATCTCTGTTGCTTCTTTCTGCACTTCTCTTGCTTCTTTCTGCACCTCTCTTGCTTCTTTCTGCACCCCTCGTGCCTCTTTCTGCACCCCTCTTTCCTCTTTCTGCACTCCTCTTGCCTCTTTCTGCACCTCTGTTGCTTCTTTCTGCACTTCTTTTGTTTCTTTCTGCACCTCTCTTGCTTCTTTCTGCACCCCTCTTGCCTCTTTCTCCACCCCTCTTCCCCCTTTTTGCATCTCTGTTGCTTCTTTCTGCACTTCTCTTGCCTCTTTCTCCACCCCTCATCCGTCTTTCTGCACCTCTGTTGCTTCTTTCTGCACTTCTCTTGCTTCTTTGTGTACCTCTCTTGCTTCTTTCTGCACCCCTCTTGCCTCTTTCTGCACCCCTCTTCCCTCTTTCTGCACCCCTCTTGCCTCTTTCTGCACCTCTGTTCCTTCTTTCTGCACTTCTTTTGTTTCTTTCTGCACGTCTCTTGCTTCTTTCTGCACCCCTCGTGCCTCTTTCTGCACCCCTCTTCCCTCTTTTTGCACCCCTCTTGCCTCTTTCTGCACCTCTCTTGCTTCTTTCTGCACCCCTCGTGCCTCTTTCTGCACCCCTCTTCCCTCTTTCTGCACCCCTCTTGCCTCTTTCTGCACCTCTGTTCCTTCTTTCTGCACTTCTTTTGTTTCTTTCTGCACCTCTCTTGCTTCTTTCTGCACCCCTCTTGCCACTTTCTCCACCCCTCTTCCCCCTTTTTGCATCTCTGTTGCTTCTTTCTGTACCTCTCTTGCTTCTTTCTGCATCCCTCTTTCTGCACCTCTGTTGCTTCTTTCTGCACTTCTCTTGCTTCTTTCTGCACCTCTGTCCATTCTTTCTACAACCCTAGTGCCTCTTTCTGCACCACTCTTCCCTCTTTCTGCACCCCTCTTGCCTCTTTCTGCACCTCTGTTCCTTCTTTCTGCACTTCTTTTGTTTCTTTCTGCACCTCTCTTGCTTCTTTCTGCACCCCTCTTGCCTCTTTCTCCACCCCTCTTCCCCCTTTCTTCATCTCTGTTGCTTCTTTCTGCACTTTGCTTGCCTCTTTCTACGCCCCTCATCCGTCTTTCTGCACCTCCGTTGCTTCTTTCTGCACTTCTCTTGCTTATTTCTGCACCTCTCTTGCTTCTTTCTGCACCCCTCGTGCCTCTTTCTGCACCCTCATTCCTCTTTCTGCACCCCTCTTGCCTATTTCTGCACCTCTGTTCCTTCTTTCTGCACTTCTTTTGTTTCTTTCTGCACCTCTCTTGCTTCTTTCTGTACCCCTCGTGCCTCTTTCTGCACCCCTCTTCCTCATTTTTGCACCTCTCTTGCCTCTTTCTGCACCTCTCTTGCTTCTTTCTGCACCACTCGTGCTTCTTTCTGCACCCCTCTTCCCTCTTTCTGCACCCCTCTTGCCTCTTTCTGCACCTCTGTTCCTTCTTTCTGCACTTCTATTGTTTCTTTCTGCAACTCTCTTGCTTCTTTCTGTATCCTCTTGCCTCTTTCTCCACCCCACTTCCCCCTTTCTGCATCTCTGTTGCTTCTTTCTGCACTTCTCTTGCTTCTTTCTGCACCTCTCTTGCTTCTTTCTGCACCCCTCGTGCCTCTTTCTGCACCCCTCTTCCCTCTTTCTGCACTCCTCTTGCCTCTTTCTGCACCTCTCTTGCTTCTTTCTGCACTTCTTTTGTTTCTTTCTGCACCTCTCTTGCTTCTTTCTGCACCCCTCTTGCCTCTTTCTCCACCACTCTTCCCCCTTTTTTCATCTCTGTTGCTTCTTTCTGCACTTCGCTTGCCTCTTTCTCCGCCCCTCATCCGTCTTTCTGCACCTCTGTTGCTTCTTTCTGCACTTCTCTTGCTGATTTCTGCACCTCTCTTGCTTCTTTCTGAACCCCTCGTGCCTCTTTCTGCACCCCTCTTCCCTCTTTCTGCACCCCTCTTGCCTCTTTCTGCACCTCTGTTCCTTCTTTCTGTACTTCTTTTGTTTCTTTCTGCACGTCTCTTCTTTCTGCACCCCTTGTGCCTCTTTCTGCACCCCTCTTCCCTCTTTCTGCACCCCTCTATCCTCTTTCTGCACCTCTCTTGCTTCTTTCTGCACCACTCGTGCTTCTTTCTGCACCCCTCTTCCCTCTTTCTGCACCCCTCTTGCCTCTTTCTGCACCTCTGTTCCTTCCTTCTGCACTTCTTTTGTTTCTTTCTGCACCTCTCTTGCTTCTTTCTGCACTCCTCTTGCCTCTTTCTCCACCCCTCTTCCCTCTTTCTGCACCTCTGTTGCTTCTTTCTGCACTTCTCTTGCTTCTTTCTGCACCTCTGCTTGCTTCTTTCTGCAACCCTCTGTGCCTCTTTCTGCACCCCTCTTCCCTCTTTCTGCACCCCTCTTGCCTCTTTCTGCACCTCTGTTCCTTCTTTCTGCACTTCTTTTGTTTCTTTCTGCACCTCTCTTGCTTCTTTCTGCACCCCTCTTGCCTCTTTCTCCACCCCTCTTCCTCTTTTTGCATCTCTGTTGCTTCTTTCTGCACTTCGCTTGCCTCTTTCTCCGCCCCTCATCCTTCTTTCTGCACCTCTGTTGCTTCTTTCTGCACTTCTCTTGCTTATTTCTGCACCTCTCTTGCTTCTTTCTGCACCCCTCGTGCCTCTTTCTGCACCCCTCTTCCCTCTTTCTGCACCCCTCTTGCCTCTTTCTGCACCTCTGTTCCTTCTTTCTGCACTACTTTTGTTTCTTTCTGCACCTCTCTTGCTTCTTTCTGCACCCCTCTTGCCTCTTTCTGCACCCCTCTTGCCTCTTTCTGCACCTCTCTTGCTTCTTTCTGCACCTCACTTGCTTCTTTCTGCATCCCTCTTGCCTCTTTCTGCACCCCTCTTGCCTCTTTCTGCACCTCTGTTCCTTCTTTCTGCACTTCTTTTGTTTCTTTCTGCACCTCTCTTGCTTCTTTCTGACCCCTATTGCCTCTTTCTCTACCCCTTTTCCCTCTTTTGCATCTCTGTTGCTTCTTTCTGCACTTCTCTTGCCTCTTTCTGCATCCCTCATCCCTCTTTCTGCACCTCTGTTGCTTCTTTCTGCACTCTCTCTTGCTTCTTTCTGCACCTCTCTTGCTTCTTTCTGCACCCCTCTGTGCCTCTTTCTGCACCCCTCTTCCCTCTTTCTGCACCCCTCTTGCCTCTTTCTGCACCTCTGTTCCTTCTTTCTGCACTTCTTTTGTTTCTTTCTGCACCTCTCTTGCTTCTTTCTGCACCCCTCTTGCCTCTTTCTCCACCCCTCTTCCCCCTTTCTGCATCTCTGTTGCTTCTTTCTGCACTTCGCTTGCCTCTTTCTCTACCCCTCTTCCGTCTTTCTGCACCTCTGTTGCTTCTTTCTGCACTTCTCTTGCTTATTTCTGCACCTCTCTTGCTTCTTTCTGTACCACTCGTACCTCTTTCTGCACCCCTCTTCCCTCTTTCTGCACCCCTCCTGCCTCTTTCTGCACCTCTGTTCCTTCTTTCTGCACATCTTTTGTTTCTTTCTGCACCTCTCTTGCTTCTTTCTGCACCCCTCGTGCCTCTTTATGCACCCCTCTTCCCTATTTTTGCACCCCTCTTGCCTCTTTCTGCACCTCTCTTGCTTCTTTCTGCACCACTCGTGCTTCTTTCTGCACCCCTCTTCCCTCTTTCTGCACCCCTCTTGCCTCTTTCTGCACCTCTGTTCCTTCTTTCTGCACTTCTGTTGTTTCTTTCTGCAACTCTCTTGCTTCTTTCTGTATCCCTCTTGCCTCTTTCTCCACCCCACTTCCCTCTTTCTGCATCTCTGTTGCTTCTTTCTGCACTTCTCTTGCTTCTTTCTGCACCTCTCTTGCTTCTTTCTGCACCCCTCTGTGCCTCTTTCTGCACCCCTCTTTCCTCTTTCTGCACTCCTCTTGCCTCTTTCTGCACCTCTGTCTCTTCTTTCTGCACTTCTTTTGTTTCTTTCTGCACCTCTCTTGCTTCTTTCTGCACCCCTCTTGCCTCTTTCTCCACCCCTCTTCCCCCTTTTTTCATCTCTGTTGCTTCTTTCTGCACTTCGCTTGCCTCTTTCTCCACCCCTCATCCGTCTTTCTGCACCTCTCTTGCTTCTTTCTGTACTTCTGTTGCTTATTTCTGCAGCTCTCTTGCTACTTTCTGCACCCCTCATGCCTCTTTCTGCACCCTCTTCCCTCTTTCTACACCCCTCTTGCCTCTTTCTGCACCTCTGTTCCTTCTTTCTGCACTACTCTTGTTTCTTTCTACACCTCTCTTGCTTCTTTCTGCACCCCTCGTGCCTCTTTCTGCACCCCTCTTCCCTCTTTCTGCACCCCTCTTGCCTCTTTCTGCACCTCTCTTGCTTCTTTCTGCACCCCTCTTGCCTCTTTCTCCACCCCTCTTCCCCCTTTTTGCATCTCTGTTGCTTCTTTCTGCACTTCTCTTGCCTCTTTCTCCACCCCTCATCCCTCTTTCTGCACCTCTGTTGCTTCTTTCTGCACTTCTCTTGCTTCTTTCTGCACCTCTCTTGCTTCTTTCTGCACCCCTCGTACCTCTTTCTGCACCGTTCTTTCCTCTTTCTGCACCCCTCTTGCCTCTTTCTGCACCTCTGTTCCTTCTTTCTGCACTTCTTTTGTTTCTTTCTGCACATCTCTTGCTTCTTTCTGCACCCCTCGTGCCTCTTTCTGCACCCCTCTTCCCTCTTTTTGCACCTCTCTTGCCTCTTTCTGCACCTCTCTTGCTTCTTTCTGCACCTCTGATGCTTCTTTCTGCACCCCTCTTCCCTCTTTCTGCACCCCTCTTGCCTCTTTCTGCACCTCTGTTCCTTCTTTCTGCACTTCTTTTGTTTCTTTCTGCACCTCTCTTGCTTCTTTCTGTACCCTCTTGCCTCTTTCTCCACCCCACTTCCCCCTTTCTGCATCTCTGTTGCTTCTTTCTGCACTTCTCTTGCTTCTTTCTGCACCTCTCTTGCTTCTTTCTGCACCCCTCGTGCCTCTTTCTGCACCCCTCTTTCCTCTTTCTGCACTCCTCTTGCCTCTTTCTGCACCTCTGTTCCTTCTTTCTGCACTTCTTTTGTTTCTTTCTGCACCTCTCTTGCTTCTTTCTGCACCCTCTTGCCTCTTTATGCACCCCTCTTCCCTCTTTCTGCATCTCTGTTGCTTCTTTCTGCACTTCTCTTGCCTCTTTCTGCACCCCTCTTGCCTCTTTCTGCACCTCTGTTGCTTCTTTCTGCACTTCTCTTGCTTCTTTCTGTAGCTCTCTTGCTTCTTTCTGCACCCTCGTGCCTCTTTCTGCACCCTCTTCCTCTTTCTGCACCCTCTTGCCTCTTTCTGCACCTCTGTTCCTTCTTTCTGCACTCCTTTTGTTTCTTTCTGCACCTCTCTTGCTTCTTTCTGCACCCTCGTGCCTCTTTCTGCACCTCTCTTCCTCTTTCTGCACCCCTCTTGCCTCTTTCTGCACTTCTCTTGCTTCTTTCTGCACCCCTCTTGCCTCTTTCTCCACCCCTCTTCCCCCTTTTTGCATCTCTGTTGCTTCTTTCTGCACTTCTCTTGCCTCTTTCTCCACCCCTCATCCGTCTTTCTGCACCTCTGTTGCTTCTTTCTGCACTTCTCTTGCTTATTTCTGCACCTCTCTTGCTTCTTTCTGCACCACTCGTGTCTCTTTCTGCACCCCTCTTCCCTCTTTCTGCACCCCTCTTACCTCTTTCTGCACCTCTGTTCCTTCTTTCTGCACTTCTTTTGTTTCTTTCTGCATCTCTCTTGCTTCTTTCTGTACCCCTCGTGCCTCTTTCTGTACCCCTCTTGCCTACTTTCTGCACCCCTCTTGCCTCTTTCTGCACCTCTCTTGCTTCTTTCTGCACCTCTCGTGCTTCTTTCTGCACCCCTCTTCCCTCTTTCTGCACCCCTCTTGCCTCTTTCTGCACCTCTGTTCCTTCTTTCTGCACTTCTATTGTTTCTTTCTGCAACTCTCTTGCTTCTTTCTGCATCCCTCTTGCCTCTTTCTGCACACCACTTCCCTCTTTCTGCATCTCTGTTGCTTCTTTCTGCACTTCTCTTGCTTCTTTCTGCACCTCTCTTGCTTCTTTCTGCACCCTCGTGCCTCTTTCTGCACCCCTCTTTCCTCTTTCTGCACTCCTCTTGCCTCTTTCTGCACCTCTGTTGCTTCTTTCTGCACTTCTTTTGTTTCTTTCTGCACCTCTCTTGCTTCTTTCTGCATCCCTCTTGCCTCTTTCTCCACCCCTCTTCCCCTTTTTTCATCTCTGTTGCTTCTTTCTGCACTTCGCTTGCCTCTTTCTCCGCTCCTCATCCGTCTTTCTGCACCTCTGTTGCTTCTTTCTGCACTTCTCTGGCTTGTTTTTGCACCTCTCTTGCTTCTTTCTGCACCCCTCATGCCTCTTTCTGCACCCCTCTTCCCTCTTTCTGCACCCCTCTTGCCTATTTCTGCACCTCTGTTCCTTCTTTCTGTACTTCTTTTGTTTCTTTCTGCACGTCTCTTGCTTCTTTCTGCACCCCTCGTGCCTCTTTCTGCACCCCTCTTCCCTCTTTCTGCACCCCTCTTGCCTCTTTCTGCACCTCTGTTCCTTCTTTCTGCACTTCTTTTGTTTCTTTCTGCACCTCTCTTGCTTCTTTCTGACCCCTATTGCCACTTTCTCTACCCCTTTCCCCCTTTTTGCATCTCTGTTGCTTCTTTCTGTACTTCTCTTGCCTCTTTCTGCATCCCTCATCCCTCTTTCTGCACCTCTGTTGCTTCTTTCTGCACTTCTCTTGCTTCTTTCTGCACCTCTGCCCATTCTTTCTCCAACCCTTGTGCCTCTTTCTGCACCCCTCTTCCCTCTTTCTGCACCCCTCTTGCCTCTTTCTGCACCTCTGTTCCTTCTTTCTGCACTTCTTTTGTTTCTTTCTGCACCTCTCTTGCTTCTTTCTGCACCCCTCTTGCCTGTTTCTCCACCCCTCTTCCCCTTTTGTCATCTCTAGTTGCTTCTTTCTGCACTTCGCTTGCCTCTTTCTCCGCCCCTCATCCGTCTTTCTGCACCTCTGTTGCTTCTTTCTGCACTTCTCTTGCTTCTTTCTGCACCTCTCTTGCTTCTTTCTGCACCTCTCGTGCCTCTTTCTGCACCCCTCTTCCCTCTTTCTGCACCCCTCTTGCCTCTTTCTGCACCTCTGTTCCTTCTTTCTGCACTTCTTTTGTTTCTTTCTGCACATGTCTTGCTTCTTTCTGTACCCCTCGTGCCTCTTTCTGCACCCCTCTTCCCTCTTTTTGCACCCCTCTTGCCTCTTTCTGTACCTCTGTTGCTTCTTTCTGCACCACTCGTGCCTCTTTCTGCACCCCTCTTACCTCTTTCTGCACTCCTCTTGCCTCTTTCTGCACCTCTGTTCCTTCTTTCTGCACTTCTATTGTTTCTTTCTGCACCTCTCTTGCTTCTTTCTGTATCCCTCTTGCCTCTTTCTGCACCCCACTTCCCCCTTTCTGCATCTCTGTTGCTTCTTTATGCACTTCTCTTGCTTCTTTCTGCATCTCTCTTGCTTCTTTCTGCACCCTCGTGCCTCTTTCTGCACCCCTCTTGCCTCTTTCTGCACCTCTGTTGCTTCTTTCTGCACTTCTTTTGTTTCTTTCTGCACCTCTCTTGCTTCTTTCTGCACCCCTCTGTGCCTCTTTCTGCACCCCTCTTGCCTCTTTCTGCACCCTCTTGCTTCTTTCTGCACCTCTCTTGCTTCTTTCTGCACCCCTCTTGCCTCTTTCTGCACCTCTCTTTCCTCTTTCTGCACTCCTCTTGCCTCTTTCTGCACCTCTGTTCCTTCTTTCTGCACTTCTTTGTTTCTTTCTGCACCTCTCTTGCTTCTTTCTGCACCCCTCTTGCCTCTTTCTCCACCTCTGTTCCTTCTTTCTGCACTCTTTGTTTCTTTCTGCACTTCTCTTGCCTCTTTCTGTACCCCTCATGCCTCTTTCTGCACCTCTGTTCCTTCTTTCTGCACTTCTCTTGCTTCTTTCTGCACCTCTCTTGCTTCTTTCTGCACCCCTCGTGCCTCTTTCTGCACCCCTCTTCCCTCTTTCTGCACCCCTCTTGCCTCTTTCTGCACCTCTGTTCCTTCTTTCTGCACTTCTTTTGTTTCTTTCTGCACCTCTCTTGCTTCTTTCTGCACCCCTCTTGCCACTTTCTCCACCCCTGTTCCCTCTTTTTGCATCTCTGTTGCTTCTTTCTGCACTTCTCTTGCCTCTTTCTCCACCCCTCATCCCTCTTTCTGCACCTCTGTTGCTTCTTTCTGCACTTCTCTTGCTTCTTTCTGCACCTCTGTCCCTTCTTTCTGCAACCCTTGTGCCTCTTTCTGCACCCCTCTTCCCTCTTTCTGCACCCCTCTTGCCTCTTTCTGCACCTCTGTTCCTTCTTTCTGCACTTCTTTTGTTTCTTTCTGCAACTCTCTTGCTTCTTTCTGTATCCCTCTTGCCTCTTTCTCCACCCCACTTGCCTCTTTCTGCATCTCTGTTGCTTCTTTCTGCACTTCTCTTGCTTCTTTCTGCACCTCTCACTTCTTTCTGAACCCCTTATGCCTCTTTCTGCACCCCTCTTCCCTCTTTCTGCACCCCTCTTGCCTCTTTCTGCACCTTTGTTCCTTCTTTCTGCTCTTCTTTTGTTTCTTTCTGCACCTCTCTTGCTTCTTTCTGCACCCCTCTTGCCTCTTTCTCCACCCCTCTTCCCCCTTTTTCATCTCTGTTGCTTCTTTCTGCACTTTCGCTTGCCTCTTTCTCCGCCCCTCATCCGTCTTTCTGCACCTCTGTTGCTTCTTTCTGCACTTCTCTTGCTTATTTCTGCACCTCTCTTGCTTCTTTCTGTACCTCTCTTGCCTCTTTCTGCACCCCTCTTCCCTCTTTCTGCACCCCTCTTGCCTATTTCTGCACCTCTGTTCCTTCTTTCTGTACTTCTTTTGTTTCTTTCTGCACCTCTCTTGCTTCTTTCTGCACCCCTCGTGCCTCTTTCTGCACCCCTCTTCCCTCTTTCTGCACTCCCTCTTGCCTCTTTCTGCACCTCTCTTGCTTCTTTCTGCACCACTCTTGCTTCTTTCTGCACCCTCATCCCTCTTTCTCCACCCCTCTTGCCTCTTTCTGCACCTCTGTTCCTTCTTTCTGCACTTCTTTTGTTTCTTTCTGCAACTCTCTTGCTTCTTTCTGTATCCCTCTTGCCTCTTTCTGCACCCCTGTTCCCTCTTTCTGCATCTCTGTTGCTTCTTTCTGCACTTCTCTTGCTTCTTTCTGCACCTCTCTTGCTTCTTTCTGCACCCCTCGTGCCTCTTTCTGCACCCCTCTTTCCTCTTTCTGCACTCCTCTTGCCTCTTTCTGCACCTCTGTTGCTTCTTTCTGCACTTCTTTTGTTTCTTTCTGCACCTCTCTTGCTTCTTTCTGCAGCCCCTTGCCTCTTTCTCCACCCCTCTTCCCCTTTTTTCATCTCTGTTGCTTCTTTCTGCACTTCGCTAGCCTCTTTCTCTGCCCCTCATCCGTCTTTCTGCACCTCTGTTGCTTCTTTCTGCACTTCTCTTGCTTATTTCTGCACCTCTCTTGCTTCTTTCTGCACCCCTCGTGCCTCTTTCTGCACCCCTCTTCCCTCTTTCTGCACCCCTCTTGCCTCTTTCTGCACCTCTGTTCCTTCTTTCTGTACTACTTTTGTTTCTTTCTGCACGTGTCTTGCTTCTTTCTGCACCCCTCGTGCCTCTTTCTGCACCCCTCTTCCCTCTTTCTGCACCCCTCTTGCCTCTTTCTGCACCTCTGTTGCTTCTTTCTGCACCCCTCGTGCTTCTTTCTGCACCCCTCTTCCCTCTTTCTGCACCCCTCTTGCCTCTTTCTGCACCTCTGTTCCTTCTTTCTGCACTTCTTTTGTTTCTTTCTGCACCTCTCTTGCTTCTTTCTGCACCCCTCTTGCCTCTTTCTGCACCTCTTTTCCCTCTTTTTGCACTCTCTGTTGCTTCTTTCTGCACCTTCTCTTTGCCTCTTTCTGCACCTCACTTGCCTCTTTCTGCACCTATGTTGGTTCTTTCTGCAGTTCTCTTGCTTCTTTCTGCACCTCTCTTCCTTCTTTCTGCACCCCTCGTGCCTCTT
Source organism: Calotriton arnoldi (assembly GCA_963921515.1). Taxonomy (NCBI): domain Eukaryota; kingdom Metazoa; phylum Chordata; class Amphibia; order Caudata; family Salamandridae; genus Calotriton; species Calotriton arnoldi. The sequence continues at coordinate 129,688 of CAWUFW010001378.1, forward strand.
TCTGCACCTCTCTTCCCTCTTTCTGTACCCCTCCTGCCTCTTTCTACACCTCTTTTCCTTCTTTCTGCACTTCTCTTGTTTCTTTCTGCACCTCTCTTGCTTCTTTCTGCACCCTCTTGCCTCTTTCTGCACCCTCTTCCCTCTTTCTGCATCTCTGTTGCCTCTTTCTGCACTTCTCTTGCCTCTTTCTGCACCTCTCTTGCCTCTTTCTGCACTCCTCCTGCCTCTTTCTGCACTTCTCTTGCTTCTTTCTGCACCTCTCTTGCTTCTTTCTGCACCTCTCTTGCCTCTTTCTGCACCCTCTTGCCTCTTTCTGCACTCCTCTTGCATCTTTCTGCACCTCTGTTCCTTCTTTCTGCACTACTTTTGTTTCTTTCTGCATCTCTCTTGCTTCTTTCTGCACCCCTCTGTGCCTCTTTCTGCACCCCTCTTCCTCACTTTCTGCACCTCTCTTGCCTCTTTCTGCAACTCTCTTGCTTCTTTCTGCACCACTCGTGCTTCTTTCTGCACCCTCTTCCTCTTTCTGCACCTCTCTTGCCTCTTTCTGCACCTCTGTTCCTTCTTTCTGCACTTCTCTTGTTTCTTTCTGCACCTCTCTTGCTTCTTTCTGCACTCCTCTTGCCTCTTTCTCCACACCTCTTGCCTCTTTCTGCACCTCTGTTGCTTCTTTCATGCACTTCTCTTGCTTCTTTCTGCACCTCTCTTGCTTCTTTCTGCACCCCTCGTGCCTCTTTCTGCACCCCTCTTTCCTCTTTCTGCACCCCTCTTGCCTCTTTCTGCACCTCTGTTGCTTCTTTCTGCACTTCTTTTGTTTCTTTCTGCACCTCTCTTGCTTCTTTCTGCACCCCTCTTGCCTCTTTCTGCACCCTCTTCCCCTTTTTTCATCTCTGTTGCTTCTTTCTGCACTTTGCTTGCCTCTTTCTGCACGCCCTCTCATCCGTCTTTCTGCACCTCTGTTGTTTCTCTCTGCACTTCTCTTGCTGATTTCTGCACCTCTCTTGCTTCTTTCTGCACCCCTCGTGCCTCTTTCTGCACCCCTCTTCCCTCTTTCTGCACCCCTCTTGCCTCTTTCTGCACCTCTGTTCCTTCTTTCTGTACTTCTTTTGTTTCTTTCTGCACCTCTCTTGCTTCTTTCTGTATCTCTCTTGCCTCTTTCTGCACCCCTCTTCCCTCTTTTTGCACCCCTCTTGCCTCTTTCTGCACCTCTGTTGCATCTTTCTGTACTACTCTTGCTTCTTTCTGCACCTCTCTTCCCTCTTTCTGCACCCCTCTTGCCTCTTTCTGCACCTCTGTTCTTCTTTCTGCACTTCTTTTGTTTCTTTCTGCAACTCTCTTGCTTCTTTCTGCACCCCTCTTGTCTCTTTCTCCACCCCTGTTCCCCCTTTTTGCATCTCTGTTGCTTCTTTCTGCACTTCTCTTTCCTCTTTCTGCACCCCTCATCCCTCTTTCTGCACATCTGTTGCTTCTTTCTGCACTTCTCTTATCTCTTTCTGCACCTCTCTTGCTTCTTTCTTCACCCCTCGTGCCTCTTTCTGCACCTCTCTTCCCTCTTTCTGCACCCCTCTTGCCTCTTTCTGCACCTCTGTTCCTTCTTTCTTCACTTCTTTTGTTTCTTTCTGCACCTGTCTTGCTTCTTTCTGCACCCCTCTTGCCTCTTTCTGCACCCCTCTTCCCTCTTTTTGCATCTCTGTTGCTTCTTTCTGCACTTCTCTTGCCTCTTTCTCCACCCTCTTCCCTCTTTCTGCACCTCTGTTGCTTCTTTCTGCACTTCTCTTGCTTCTTTCTGCACCTCTCTTGCTTCTTTCTGCACCCCTGTGCTTCTTTCTGCACCCCTTTTCCCTCTTTCTGCACCCCTCTTGCCTCTTTCTGCACCTCTGTTCCTTCTTTCTGCACTTCTCTTGTTTCTTTCTGCATCTCTCTTGCTTCTTTCTGCATCCCTCTTGCCTCTTTCTCCACCCCTCTTCCCTCTTTCTGCGTCTCTGTTGCTTCTTTCTGCACTTCTCTTGCTTCTTTCTGCACCTCTCTTGCTTCTTTCTGCACCCTCGTGCCTCTTTCTGCACCCCTCTTCCCTCTTTCTGCACTCCTCTTGCCTCTTTCTGCACCTCTGTTGCTTCTTTCTGCACTTCTTCTTGCTTCTTTCTGCACCCCTCTTGCCTCTTTCTCCACCCCTCTTCCCTCTTTTTGCATCTCTGTTGCTTCTTTCTGCACCTCGCTTGCCTCTTTCTCCACCCCTCATCCGTCTTTCTGCACCTCTGTTGCTTCTTTCTGCACTTCTCTTGCTTCTTTCTGCACCTCTCTTGCTTCTTTCTGCACCCCTTGCTGCTCTCTTTCTGCACCTCTCTTTCCTCTTTCTGCACCCCTCTTGCCTCTTTCTGCACCTCTGTTCCTTCTTTCTGCACTTCTTTTGTTTCTTTCTGCATGTCTCTTGCTTCTTTCTGTACTCCCTCGTGCCTCTTTCTGCACCCTCTTCCTCTTTTTGCACCTCTCTTGCCTCTTTCTGTACCTCTCTTGCTTCTTTCTGCACCTCTCTGTGCTTCTTTCTGCACCCCTCTTGCCTCTTTCTGCACCCCTCTTGCCTCTTTCTGCACCTCTGTTCCTTCTTTCTGCACTTCTTTTGTTTCTTTCTGCACCTCTCTTGCTTCTTTCTGCACTCCCTCTTGCCCTCTTTCTCTGCACCCCTCTTCCCTCTTTCTGCACCTCTGTTGCTTCTTTCTGCACTTCTCTTGCTTCTTTCTGCACCTCTCTTGCTTCTTTCTGCACCCCTCGTGCCTCTTTCTGCACCCCTTCCCTCTTTCTGCACTCCTCTTGCCTCTTTCTGCACCTCTGTTCCTTCTTTCTGCACTTCTTTTGTTTCTTTCTGCACCTGTCTTGCTTCTTTCTGCACCCCTCTTGCCTCTTTCTCCACCCTCTTCCCCTTTTTGTATCTCTGTTGCTTCTTTCTGCACTTCTCTTGCACCTTTCTCCACCCCTCTTCCCTCTTTCTGCACCTCTCTTGCCTCTTTCTGCACCTCTGTTCCTTCTTTCTGCACTTCTTTTGTTTCTTTCTGCACCTCTCTGTGCTTCTTTCTGCACCCCTCTTGCCTCTTTCTGCACCCCTCTTGCCTCTTTCTGCACCTCTCTTGCTTCTTTCTGCACCTCTCTTGCTTCTTTCTGCACCTCTCGTGCTTCTTTCTGCACCCCTCTTCCCTCTTTCTGCACCCCTCTTGCCTCTTTCTGCACCTCTGTTCCTTCTTTCTGCACTTCTTTTGTTTCTTTCTGCACCTCTCTTGCTTCTTTCTGCACCCCTCTTGTCTCTTTCTCCACCCCTCTTCCCCCTTTTTGCATCTCTGTTGCTTCTTTCTGTACTTCTCTTGCCTCTACCTGCACCCCTCATCCCTCTTTCTGCACCTCTGTTGCTTCTTTCTGCACTTCTCTTGCTTCTTTCTGCACCCCTCTTGCTTCTTTCTTCACCCCTCGTGCCTCTTTCTGCACCCCTCTTCCCTCTTTCTACACTCCTCTTGCCTCTTTCTGTACCTCTGTTGCTTCTTTCTGCACTTCTTTTGTGTCTTTCTGCACCTCTCTTGCTTCTTTCTGCACCCCTCTTGCCTCTTTCTCCACCCCTCTTCCCCCTTTTTTGCATCTCTGTTGCTTCTTTCTGCACTAAGCTTGCCTCTTTCTCCACCCCTCATCCGTCTTTCTGCACCTCTGTTGCTTCTTTCTGCACTTCTCTTGCTTATTTCTGCACCTCTCTTGCTTCTTTCTGTACCCCTCTTGCCTCTTTCTGCACCCCTTTCCTTTTTTTATCTCTGTTGCTTCTTTCTGCACTTTGCTTGCCTCTTTCTGCACCCCTCTTGCCTCTTTCTGCACCTCTGTTCCTTCTTTCTGTACTTCTTTTGTTTCTTTCTGCACCTCTCTTGCTTCTTTCTGCACCCCTTTTACCTCTTTCTGCACCCCTCTTCCCTCTTTCTGCACCCCTCTTGCCTCTTTCTGCACCTCTGTTCCTTCTTTCTGCACTTCTTTTGTTTCTTTCTGCACATCTCTTGCTTCATTCTGTACTTCTCTCGCCTCTTTCTGTACTCAAATGGGAAGTGCAAGCTGTCAAGTTTAAAGGTCTGCATGCTCTTGTGACTGAGGTATATGTCTACTTGTATATGTATTCTCACATGTGTTATGCATCTGAAGATGGTAGCTTAAAAAGTGGGTAGCTTCTTCTATAGGTGGTTAAATGTTCTCAGTTCTGCTCTGTCATTCAGTTGCACAGGCAGACATGTCTTATGTATATAGGTGTTATAGAGCCCCTCAAATATACTATTGAATACCCATGTGCCCTGTATTATGAGCAGAAAGAAATACATACACCTTTTTGTACACATATTTACAGAGTATGCTGTTTGAAACACAGGTATTCAAGTATTTCTATGTTTATTTTTATGTAACATGTCACTCGGTAAAAGCAGAGACACGCATGCATACCTTCACAAACTTGGTCAGACTTACAACAGTGATATGCTTAGGATTGCTGTTTTATATTTGGTAGGTAGGCCTAACATTCTGAGCAGTCGATTAATAGTGAACCTTCAAGAGAAAAGTGAGGTTTAAGACATCTTGGGAGAAGGATTAGTGATTTGGCTACTTTGTATGAGTCTGTTGTAAGGTACAGTCAAAGTAGGCCTCTTTCTGCACCTCTGTTGGTTCTTTCTGCACTTCTCTTGCTTCTTTCTGCACCTTTCTTCCTCTTTCTGGACTTCTGTTGCCTCTTTCTGCACTTCTCTTGCTTCTTTCTGCGCCTTTCTTCATCTTTCTGCACATGTCCTACCTATGTAGGCATATTTAGAAATTAGCATTTAAAAAACCTTAGAAATTCACTGAAAAAACCAGAGGTTTCAGGGACGTTATAGTTAGGAATTAGCATTTAAAAAACCTTTGAAATTCACTGAAAAAACCATAGGTTTCAGGGACGTTATAGTTAGAAATTAGCATTTAAAAAACCTTAGAAATTCACTGAAAAAACCACAGGTTTCAGGGACGTTATAGTTAGTTGGACATTTCACTTGTACAAAACCAGAGAAATTCGGCCGTTATAGTTAGTTGAGCTAACTATAACTCGCGCCCCGCAATGCACTGCTGATGACGTCACATATTACATCACTCATGACATGGTCAGTGACATCACTGATGACATCACTGATGACATCTCAAATGACATCACTGATGACATCATCCACTTAATATCTGACGCACCTCCTCACACCCTAATATAACCTTTCATACACCCACTCTAAAATACAGACTACCATTCTCGAAACCATAGACACACCAATACCAGTTAGTACATACCCACTCACTGATTCATAGGTCTACACACATCCACTCACTCACCGATACAGTCACTCATACACGCAGTCACTCATCAATACAGCCTCTGATATATGCACTCATACACCCATACAGACACTCACATACTGCCACTCATCCACAGAGATACTCACACACCTAGTCAGTCACCCAAAGACTCAATCACACTGCCATTTACTCACCAATACAGTTATACACACACCACCTCACTTATTCATACAGATACTAACACATACTTACTCTCTTATACAATCACTGACACAAGCACACACTCATCCATACAGCCACTCTCACAATCACTCACTCTCACATATAGTCACTTATATACTCCAACATTCACATATACTGCCTTTCACATATGTAGTTACTCACACATATACCACTGAGCCATCCATTCACCCACCAACACAACCATAAGCACACTCAGTCACCCATACAGCCCCTCGCAGACGCACTCATGAACCCATACACCCACTGAATCACCCACTCACACATCCATGGAGGGAGTCACACACACCCCCACCCACTCACACAGACACTCAGGCACCCATACAGGTAATCAGACAACCAATCATTAACCCATATAGACACTCATGTAGCTACTCACCAACCCATGCAGCCACTTACACACCAACTGACAGACTGATACAGACATTCACACAGATTAGTCATTCACCCATGCATTCACTAAGACACGTTTAATCTCTCACTTAAACAGTCAGTCACGCACCCACTAAATCATCCATTCAGACACTCATACACCTACTCATTCTTCAATACCCCTTTGCGTATCTATACTTAACATTCTTAAACTTTTAAAAATCACCCAGTCTCTGGATGATGTCATCAGTGATGTCATCAGTGATGTCATTTGAGATGTCATCAGTGATGTCATCAGTGATGTCACTGACCATGTCATGAGTGATGTAATATGTGACGTCATCAGCAGTGCATTGCGGGGCGCGAGTTATAGTTAGCTCAACTAACTATAACGGCCGAATTTCTCTGGTTTTGTACGAGTGAAATGTCCAACTAACTATAACGTCCCTGAAACCTGTGATTTTTTCAATGAATTTATAAGGCTTTTTAAATGCTAATTTCTAACTATAACGTCCCTGAAACCTATAGTTTTTTGAGTAAATATATATATATATATATATATATATATATATATATATATAATATATAATATATATATATATATTTTATGGTAGGGAATTTTAAAAAGACATAAAGCGTAATATAATGTAAAATAAATTTTTAAATAATAATATTATGTTTTATATATATATATATTCACTGAAAAAAACCATAGGTTTCAGGCACGTTATAGTTAGAAATTAGCATTTAAAAAACCTTTGAAATTCATTGAAAAAACCATAGGTTTCAGACACGTTATAGTTAGAAATTAGCATTTAAAAAACCTTTGAAATTCACTGAAAAAACCATAGGTTTCAGACACGTTATAGTTAGAAATTAGCATTTAAAAAACCTTTGAAATTCACTGAAAAAACCATAGGTTTCAGACACGTTATAGTTAGTAATTAGCATTTAAAAACCTTTGAAATTCACTGAAAAAACCATAGGTTTTAGGGACAGTTATAGTTAGTTGGACATTTCACTCAGTACAAAACCCGTGAAATTCCCCCGTTATAGTTAGTTCAGCTAACTATAACTCGCGCCCCACAATGCACTGCTGATGACGTCACATATTACATCACTCATGACATGGTCAGTGACATCACTGATGACATCACTGATGACATCTCAAATGACATCACTGATGACATCATCCAGTGACTGTGTTTTCTATAAAGTTTAAATATGTTTAATATATATGCCAAGGTGTATTGAAGAATGAGTGGGTGTATAAGTGTCTGGATGGATGATTTAGTAGGTGCGTGACTGACTCTATAAGTGAGTGATTAAACGTATCTTACTGAATGCATGGGTTAGTGACTAAACTGTGTGAATGTCTGTATCCGTCTGTCTGTTGGTGTGTAAGCGGCTGCATAGGTTTGCGAATAGCTACATGAGTGTCTACATGGGTTATTGATTGGTTGTCTGAGTATCTGTATGGGTGCCTGAGTGTTTGTGTGGGTGGGGTGTGTGTGTGACTGCACATAGATGTGTGAATGGGTGATTCACTGGGTGCATGGTTTCAAGAGTGCATCTGTGATGGACTGTATGGGTGGGTGAGTGTGTGTATGGGTGTGTTAGTGAGTGAATGTATATCTTAGTGGTACATGTGTGAGTAACTAATATGTCAAAGGCAGTATATATGTGTGTTGGAGTATATAAATGGCTATAAGTGAGAGTGTGTGATTGTGAGAGTGGCTGTATGGATGAGTGTGTACTTGTATCACTGATTGTATAAGAGCGTAAGAATGTGCTAGTATTTGTATGAGTAAGTGAGCTGGTGTGTGTATAACTGTATAGGTGAGTAAATGGCAGTGTGATTAATTATTTGCATGACTGACTAGGTGTGTGAGTACCTCTATGGATGAGTGGCGGTGTGTGAGGGTCTATGTAGGTGTATAAGTGCATATGAAAGTCCTGTACTGAGTGACCGTAAGTATGAGTGACTGTAGAGGTGAATGAGTGGATGTGTGTGTAGACCTAAGAATCAGTGAGTGTGTATGTAGTTATTGGTGTTGGAGTGTCTATGGTTTTGACAATGGCAGTCTGTAATTTACAGTGGGTGTATCAAAAGTTATATTAGGGTGTGAGAAGATGCATCAAATTATCACATGGATGATGTCATCAGTGATGTCATCAGTGATGTCATTTGAGATGTCATCAGTGATGTAATCAGTGATGTCACTGACCATGTCATGAGTGATGTAATATGTGACGTCATCAGCAGTGCATTGCGGGGCACGAGTTATAGTTAGCTGAACTAACTATAACGGGGAATTTCACGGGTTTTGTACGAGTGAAATGTCCAACTAACTATAACTGTCCCTAAAACCTATGGTTTTTTCAGTGAATTTCAAAGGTTTTTTAAATGCTAATTACTAACTATAACATGTCTGAAACCTATGGTTTTTTCAGTGAATTTCAAAGGTTTTTTAAATGCTAATTTCTAACTATAACGTGTCTGAAACCTATGGTTTTTTCAGTGAATTTCAAAGGTTTTTTAAATGCTAATTTCTAACTATAACGTGTCTGAAACCTATGGTTATTTCAGTGAATTTCAAAGGTTTTTTAAATGATAATTTCTAACTATAACGTGCCTGAAACCTATGGTTTTTTAAGTGAATTTCAAAGGTTTTTTAAATGCTAGTTTGTAACTACGTGCCTACAGAGGTAGGACATGTGAAGAAAGAAGAAAAACGTACAGAAAGAAGCAAAAGAAATGCAGAAAGAAGCAACAGAAGTCCACAAAGACGAAGAAAAGTGCAGGAAGAAGCAAAAGATGTGCAGAAAGAACCAACAGAGGAGCAGAAAGAGGCCTTGTTCCAAACTCATCCTGTGCCCACAACTTTTTCCAACGTGTACTGGTGGTAACTGACTCTGACTAACCAGAGCCAGTGCTATGCTAAAACACACTTAGAATACAGTTAAAACACCTACATACACTAGGGAACACTATGCGTTGGGGTACCCCTGTGATTAGCATGACCTCCTCTATAAGTCCCTAGTACATAACTAGAGGCAGGGGATTAAAACTACCTCTTAAAACGCGCTACAGGGCGCGTTTGCACAGTGGTGAAGGAGAGGGTGCCTGAGGTGACATGTGTGCAAACGCGCCCCGTGGCACGTTTTAAGTTGCGGGATTAAGTCCCCTTGAATCCTGAGTGTCCCTGGGGCCTAACTAGCCCCCCAGGTACCTACAGTTAGGACCACAGAGCTGAGTTGCAGAGAGGCGTTCCAAGGCCACGCACCTTTTTTTCACCTCTCTGCAGACGCAACTCTGTTGTGCTTACTGAAGGTACCTGGTGGGCTAGTTGGACTCCAGGGACCCTCAGGATTGAAGGGGACTTAATCTCCCAACTTAAAACACGCCACGGGGCCTGTTTGCACACATGTCACCTCAAGCCCCGCCCTCCCTTCACCACTGTGCAAGCGCGCCCGTGGCAGCGTTTTTAATTTGGGGATTAAGTCCCCTTGAATCATGAGGGTCCTGGGGTCCAACTAGCCCACCCTGTACTCCTCCAGTATGCGCCAGGGAGCTGCGTTGCAGAGAGGTGTTCAGAGGCCACGCCCTTTTTTACACCTCTGTGCAACGCATCTCTGTGGCGCTTTCTGGACGTACCTGGTGGGCTAGTTGGCCCCAGGGACCCTCAGGATTGAAGAGGATTTAATTCCCCATCTTAAAACGCGCCACGGGGTCTGTTTGCACACATGTCACCTGAAGCCCCACCCCCTCCCTTCACCACTGTGCAAACGCGCCCCGTGGTGCGTTTTAAGTTCCCTCTGCCACTTTTGGCCCCAGGGACCCCATCCCCCGGGGCCTGAGGATTTTCTTTTTTTTTTTAAATAAAAAAAAACGGGAAGGGGGCCGCGTGGCCCCCCTTCCCTGGGCCTCTATTGGCCCGGGGACCCAATCCCGGGGCATGCCCTCTTTTTTTGTATTTAAATATTTGGAGGGGGCTGCGTGGCCCCCCTCCTCAGGCCATTTAAGGCCCGGGGACCCCATCCCCCGGGGCCGGCCTGTACTAATAGCCCCAATCCCCGCACGGTCCCGCCGGCTCCCCGCGTCCTGCGGGAGCCGGCATTGCTTTTCCATAAGGGAGCTGCTGACATGCAGCTCCCCTTGTAGGAAAAGCAATCTGCTTTGCTTCATTGAAGCGAGAGCAGGTTTCCTGCTCTCGCTTCAATGAAGCAAGCAAGTTTGCAATCACAGGGACGGGAGCCACGAGGCTCCCGTCCTGTCATTCAGAACAGCAGTGTCCCGGGGGTAGGCACCCCGGGACACTGCAGGAGCTGGCCCTGGGGGGTGGCGGTCCCCAGGGCCATCACGGGCTCCAGGAGGGGGGCCGCACGGACCCCCTCCCTTCATTAGTAAAGCCCCGGGGAGGTGGTGGTCCCCGGGGCTTCGGGGGTCCGAAACGGACCCCCACATTTCTTTTCTTAGTGCCCCAGGGAGGTGGCGGTCCCCGGGGCGTGTGGGGGGTAGGAGCCCCCCCACACAGGTCATTGTTAAATAAAAAAAGAAGCCTCGGGGGTGGCGGTCCCCAGGGCTGCGGGAGGGCGGAGAGCCATCTCGCACCATTTTTTTTTAAAGCCCCGGGGGGTGGTGGTCCCCGGGGCTTGGGGGGCCCTAGAGGCCCCCCACATAAAATAAAAAGCAATCCCCCACCCGGGGGCAAAATAGCATCGAAGCGCGGGAGACCGCGCTTCGATTTTTTTTTTTTATCGGCTGGATCCGCGCACCCAGCGCCTTTTTGCCAATTTTTTTTAATTTTTAAAAAAAAATTTTGGGCCCTGAGCAGGCCTAGGGGGTCAGGGTGTTTCTACCCTGCCCCCTTTTTGCGTTTTGCGCAGTTGTTTTACTGCTTTCTTGTGCCTCGGTTCGTACAGAGGAACAAGATGGCTGCCAACACTTCCTGATTTGGAGTGTTGACAGCCAATTAGCATACAGCTCGTGATCGGGAGGGCACGCGGACCCTACGCGGCCATAGATATATATGTGATTTTACTTTTGATTTTCTCAGGAACTACTGAACGGATTTACACCATTTAAGCAAAAGGCATGACTCTGAACCAAGGGCTACCTTTTTGCCAAATTTGGTGTAATTCCGTTCAGCAGTTCGGGCTGTAGCTGTGATGAAAGGTTCCTATGGAAAATTGCATGGGGAAAACACGTTTTGGGACCCCCCTTTTTCTCGGCCCTCACTTGACGAATCACCCCGAGACTTTCAGGGTAGGAGCGGACCGGAGTGGGCCACAAAGTTTGAAAATTTCGTGAAGATTCGTCAACCGGCGCCAAAGTTATTTCAAATAGAATGTTGCGGATTTCCTATGGAAAATAGGTCCTAACTATAACTATCTACTGGCGACCGCCAGTAGATAATATATATATCAAACAAACTCCTTTCATCAAGGAATAGGGTCGCACTCCGCAATTCACAATGATCGTGAGCAAGGTCTTGTGTCAAGACCGAAACGCGTTGATCTGTGGCTTTCATTAATAATGAGCTGAACATTTGAGAAAAATAAAAACGTATTGCTGGAATTGTGGAGTGCGACCCTATTCCTTGATGAAAGGAGTTTGTTTGATATTTAACGGTCTGGCTCGACCGTGAGGATCCCGCACTGGTAGCTGAGCACCGAGCCCCCGACGAAAAGGAGCCTGCTGTAGTGAATATATATATATATATATATGTGTGTGTGCATGTTCATGTATAAAATGTTACTTAAATTTATGTATTTTACATTATAGTATTGTTATATATAAAAATATTTAATATTTACTATTTTAATCTATATATTTCTATTAGAAATTCATATTTTGGTCTCTTTTACTCGATATTAGTGTGAAATGATCATTTTTTCCTCAATATTTTTGTACTTACCTTTATATGTATAGGAAAACAATATTTTTGTGTTCGATATTTTTGACACAATTTTTATGTATCACGATATTTGTGTTTTCGATATTATGTCACTGATCCGGTGAAGGGCCATATCCCACGGGTGGACCCAGACATATTTTAGGTAAACATATTTGTGCAATCTTTTACCTGCTATGCTACAAGTTGTTTGGAGGGGAAGAAAGTGCTCTAGACACCATAGGGCAGTGAGGCTGTGTGGGGAGCACCTACCATTTTGTTGAGCCATGGGTGTTTCTGATTTTCATGATTTTATTCCTTTTTCTAGGAGGATTTATATTAAGAGAAGCCACTGTCCTTTTTGTTGATTTTGTTATTTCCTAATATATTTTCCTGGTATATTCATTTGCGCTTGTGTCAGATTATAATGGTCATAGTTACCATTTCTGATTAACTTTTTCCATTTTTTGCTGCCTCCTATAAGGGCCCCAAAGGCCTTGGTGGGAGGCCAGCTATTTTTAATTCACCTATTCAGTCAGTTAATCAAATTATTTTATTTGCTTATAAATATATAATCATAAATCGATCTAACACATACATTAATATTAAAACATGCCACATGATCAAGGTCACCCATTAAACTCTCAAATGCATTTACTAATGTGTAGTCGGACCACCACAGTGAGTACGGCGGTCCCAGGACTGCAGTACTCATAATAAGGCCCTTAGTGTAAGTTAAGGCATTGCTCCAATGCACCTACTCCCTCACGGAATCCATACTGTACCTTAAAAAATGTGTTTTCATCTGTGGCTGAATCAACAATCCTTTTGTATATTCTCCTATCTACAGCTTTACCCATAGAATCTAATAGATATATAGGGGGCTAAAAACACTGTGGGCCCAGCCAGTGGTCGAAGTGGGGAAAAAAAAGTAGGGGAACTATGGGCAGAGAATCAGAGGACAGAAATAACCCGGAGATTGGATCAGTGGGCGGAGTCAGAGGTGAGGCCAGAATGCGCGAAACATCCCAACGTTTAGTATTTGTTTGCCATTTCACTGACCAGCTACAGCTTATTATGTTATTTAATTCAACCAATGGATACACATGATTATTTAATGTTTAATATGAGTTATTGACGTTAAAATACATTCACAAAGTGGGATATGTTTCCAATCACAGACTCTCCCAAATACGTTTAAAAGTGAAAGCACAAGCCATTTGTCTTCGAGCCATGGAGCTTCTGTCATAAGCACTTCTCCTCCCTATTTCCACAAGAGCAGTTCAAACATGAATGGCAAAATATCCTAGTTTGCAAATGTTTTCAATATAATTATGGCTCTGCCATATTTGCAAACAACAAGTCCCTCATAGAAATGTGTGGACCAAATACTGTAATCCAAATGTGCAAAAGACATAACCCGGAAGGAGTGGACCATTGTATCCCGATCCGGAAATCGTTTACGTAGGAGCGAGGAGGCCAAATTTTCGGTTCCAAGTAAGTCTAAGAACAACGCGATAGTATATACGGCTTGTAAAGGTCCTTTAAGCTTTTTCAAAAAGGGTGTAATAACTGAAGGGGGTAAGACGATGAAATATTGATAGAGTCTTACTCTGACGACGCACAGTTACGTCCTCACAAAGAGGGAGGGTTGTTGCCATCATTTTTATACAATATTTAGACGTAGGGCCCCCATATGGACTAGGAGAATGGAGAGGACCCGGTATAGAGAAAAGATATTTACAATGGACACCGAAACCTAAGAAATTGTCTATTATGATGAGGTAACATACGGATAATATCCGGTATGTTCATAGAGTTTCTAAACAAACTGTTCTTTTTATAATTTTTTTTATTAGAATGGAGAATGTACATTGACTCGGTTCTTTACACATTTTATCCGCACAGAATGTCAGATTGAAGTTGCACAATCAAGGGGAGCAACGTAACCAGCACTTCCTCCTGCACATACAACGAGGATTAAATCATTAGAAGAGCCCAATCACGGCCTATCCTTCTGTATAGAGGATATTTTTGCTGGCTTTTAATAGGTATAAAGATAAGTGTGAATAAAGTGTAGTGATACTAGATAGATGTTTTACTAGAATAGTATTTCCAGAGAGTTGAAACCCCTTTTTTTACTTGTTTGATTTTAAGGGAAATTGACGATAATACTTATCGGTGGCTCCTATGAAATGCGACCCAATAAAAGGAATAGTACCACATAAAAAGGTATGCTATCCCAGATCTTTTATATATATTAATTTGTTAGCAAACTTATGGCGCAATTTTGGCCTCTGTTTGTCTTTTTTTCTTTCTCTTATAATAAGAGGAAGTTCAAAATACTTCTTTCATTTCTCTGAACACTATCTGTATTACTTTAGGTCATTCCTTGTTTCCAATCAGGAAGAGTGGTTCCCACCTATAGCGAATAAGGGATCGACCACTTTTGATATCGATAATAGGTAGGTTATTATCATAATGTGTGGGCTCATATGCTGTGTCTAAATGTGGCAAATATAAGATGGAGAGGTTTTTGTTAATTTGTAAATGTTGAAAACCACGTGTAGGTGGTTTATTACAATGTACGTGACTTGAGAATCATAATTTGATTGTGTAACAAATTATATGATATGGCAATAAATGGATTAATGTGGCAATATGAGTATAGATGACAATAGAATAGAAAAGTTAACCTGACATATTTTTGTGTATTTAATTCGTAGAAAACTCTGTCCTGAAGAAGGTGATCAATCAGCATTTCACCGAAACGCTGCGTCGACTTTTATGTAGTTTTCTGGTGTGCAATTATTGTGTATGAAATTTGTTGTATGTATCAAGTGAAAACCAATTTTTAATGACTTTTTTAAGATTTGTCAATCATGTTTTTTTTTAAAAGAATTTATGAATAAAATCGATTTTGTATATTTTAAATATTGTGTTGGGATTATTGTCGTGTTGATTCTCAAGTGTCATTGAAACAATTGGAAAAGAGTACAATTGGGCTTGTTATGTAGTATTACACTCACAGTGGATAGTTTTGCCTTGAGGTTTTGCACATTTGGATTACAGTATTTGGTCCACACATTTCTATGAGGGACTTGTTGTTTGTAGACTGTAATCACCCTGTCCCTATTTTTTAATAGGGTGGCTCTTGTTGTTGTATCTGCCATATTTGCCACATAATACAACATCTGCTGCATAAACTGACAATTTTAACTAATACATTTTGGCAGCTCAAACGGATCAAAAGTTACTAAAAAATGTGACTTGTGTTTCTGCGAAGTGGATGGCCCTTTGCAAAGGTTGACTGATCACCTTTCTCACTGGTACTAATAAGGCAAAATCTTTCCAGAGGCTGTTAGCATGCATGTGTAAAATTGTCAAAATAATAATGAAAATATACTGCATTACGCTGCAGCCTTTTTTTTGCTGCATAATTTAGCCAACACTGCGGCATAATTTTGTCCTCCTTTGCTGCATGATTCCAGTGGCCCCAAAGCAGGGAGCACATGAAAGTGCTTGTGCATGAAGCAGAGAGACTGTGAAGTTTGCGAACTTAGTTTGGTGTGCGGTGAGTTGCAGCTACTACTGCTGATAACAAGGCCAATGGAAGTACCAATGGGTGAGGCGAATTGGCCTCAAGGGCTGGGCCGGCTTTAGTGCTGGTGGTGCCCTGTGCAACAATGTTTGTTGGTGCTCCCCAGTGACCACCTCCGCCACGGACTGCCTCACTATCACCCTTTAACAGTGCCCCTCAATTTTCCATAACCACACTCTCTCTCAGATGCATTCAATTTGATTTACAGCGCCACTCATACCATTGTAGGGTGTCAGAGCACTTTACAACACACACATTACACAGAGATAATCAATTATATGTGTGTAAATCACTGTATAGGAAATGGTACATAAGACAGAGGACTACAAGTTGTAGGAGTCACATGACAACCATGCTAGTAGGCAGTGAAGTTTAATAGTGATTGGTCTGGAGAAACACAAACTCAGAATTTAGAACGTAATACCATGGTTGGGCGTTCTCTTTAATAATCAGAATTCATTTCTATCCAAATGAACACTTTTTGCAACATTAGGATAATCAAAGACTGGGGGAAAACGCATAACGCTCTAATTTATACTTTGCAGTGTGCATGCAGCTCTTAGATGACAGTTAATAAATCACTGTTCTATGTTAGGATTTTAACTTATAAACTGCAAGTAACAAAAGGATCTCTCTGACAAAAGCAGTAACCCACTGACCAATTTACATTATATGCACTTGGTGATCTGCGTGGTTCTTGTTCTTTGCAGCAGGCACATTAACCCTCTGCGCTACCTTTCCACTGGACAAAACTCCGAGAACATTAATCACCGGAGTTATCATGACATTTTTATTGTTGCCAAAACTTGCTGGTAGCCAGGAAGGAGGCAGCAAGCAACCATAAATACGTGCACCCAACCCAAAGTCAGGGCCTGGTGAGGACACACCGGTCGCACAGCCCTAGAGCCAACCCTTCTCAAGGGTACTGTGACCTCAGTGACAGAGTCACTGTTGCTCTAGGGTGCACTGCTTCATAGGCCTGCCCGCAAGACTGGAGGTGTACTTCAGTATGGATTGTGGCGGACAGGCCTTTAAGGTTAACCC
This sequence comes from Calotriton arnoldi, assembly GCA_963921515.1. NCBI lineage: Eukaryota > Metazoa > Chordata > Amphibia > Caudata > Salamandridae > Calotriton > Calotriton arnoldi. Next base: position 146,164 of record CAWUFW010001378.1, read on the forward strand.
ACACCTGCCACCGCTTGGGTCCACCTGCAGATGCTAAGACACCAAGGCTTCTAAGGTCTTGCGGGGCCTTGTAAGGTCTAGCATGGGAATGTACTCCCTCAGGAGAGTAGCCTGGGGGACTGGTCATAAAGGCTGAACCTGGTTCCCCAATTCCAAATTCAGCAGCTCTGACAATAGTGCCACATCCTCTCCCCCACTGAACACCATACTGCCCCACTGAGAGAAACTTGTGCTGCCTTCAACTACAACCCAATTGTGCCCTGCTATAAACACCTGGATGTGACTCAATTCAAACTACGCACTAGACAAGAGCAATATGCTGCTTAAAAACAACATCCTGGAAAAAGCAAACACTCATAGGGAATGCAAGATTAAGTGAAGCATGTGAAATGTAAGCAGGAACAACATGGTTCCCTTAACGCTTTTACACTCACTATTCAGAAATCAGTGAGTGCTTTTGCCTGAAAAGCTAAGGACATGACTACAGGGCCCGGTAGGGACCTGTTTCAATGTCCATTGCTTATATCCTTACAAAACATAAGCAGTATGGTTTAAAAAGACCACATCCGTGAACACAGAGCCATGGTACACATCTTGTTTTCCAATCCACCCATCAATCAGGCATTGCAGTACCTCCAGAATTGGTGCTCTTACCCACCCAGGGAAAGCAATGCTGTTCAAAGAAAGACAAGAAAACAAAAGTAGCGCTTCACTGGCAAACTCTGTAAAGTGACGTTAATGTGTTTGGGTGTGAATAAAATCAATCTGGCCACTTTGCGACCACCATGTCTTGCTTTATTTAGTGTTTTTTCATATTTTGAACCTTTTATTCCAGAGTCTGCACTTTAGAATAGAAAAATGTCAGAAAAAGATGACATTTCCAGCAAAAGTGTTTTTCTTCTTTGGATCCATTTCACAGGAGAACAAAAGGAGGAAATAGAGGGTGAGAACCGTTTCTTGAAGTCACGTTTTTCAATAAGTGAGGTGGAGCTAGACAGAAAGAGAGGGAATGAGAGGAAGAAAGAGAGAGGGGGCAGCTGCCAGCAGCAGAGCAGAAGTGGACACTGTCCTTGTCTTCTCTGGGAAAGAAAGAAAAGACAGAGTCCTTTTCCTTCTCTGCCCACCCGCCCATCCCCGAATGGCCACGAATGCCGAGCCTTATCTGTAGGCCTCAGCTATTTCTGCCGTCCTGGGACGCATGTTTAAAATTTAAAAGAATGGGAACGGAATCTATTGAATTTGAAGAAGTAGGGGCACGCTGTGCCCTTTTGAACCAACCCACTTCGACCACTGGGCCCAGCTTGTCGCCTTTTCTCAAAAATAGGGACTATGTTTGATGCCCTCCATGACCATGGCATTGTAGACCTGGTGGCATGGTTTAATACATTAGTGAGGAACGATGCACATTGTGAACACTGACATAGTATTGATGCATTGAAATCTAACCACAGAAATATCATAAATTAAATATTGATAGAAAAAATATCGACTCCCTATACTTAACTAGCAAAATATGTATATAGTGGTGATAGTTAGAACCTAGTTTCCATTGGGAAAGCGTTTTTTGACTCGCTCATAACTTGGATGCCGATTGTTGAATCTTCACAAAATTTTCCCCAAAAAAGTGCCACTGTATGTCTAGTTCTTCATTGAAAGTTTTCGGTGATCCGTGAAACAGGGGCCAAGAAAAAGCGGAGGTAAAAAATGTGTGTTTCCCATGCAATTTCCCATAGGGATTTCGAACACGATTACAGTCCGAACTGCTGAACGGAATTACACCAAATTTGACAAGTAGGTAGTTCTTGGTCCAGAAGGAGCACTCTTTGTGATTTTGGTGTAAACCCGTTCAGTAGTTGCGGAGTTATTAAAGATATAGATACCAGGGATGCGGACCCTCTGTGGATCCCCAGCGGAGGATCCGCGGAGTTGCGCGCCACTAGCAACGCCGTGATTGACTGACCACAACCTGACCGGGAGGTTGTGGCCACCAATTTAAGTATTGGCAAATGGTCCAGGGACTTAAAATGCATCTGCAAAATTATTAAAGGGGTCAGGGTAGAGGTAACTTGACCCCATGTGTGTGTTAGAGGAGTATGAGAGGGACCTATGTTGGGTATGAAATTGAGTTACATTATTTTTATTCCATTTCGGGAATCCACGTATCCCCCGCAACGCCTCAGCACTGCCCATGTGTAACTCCATGACGGATCCTCGAATCTTGACACACTTTGAAAAAAAAATACTTTTAAACCCACTCAGACACCCACACAGGTACTCTCACACCCATTTACAGACCCACACAGGCAGTCACACACCCACTCACAGACCTATGCAGGCATTCACACACCCACTCACAGAGCCATGCAGGCACTCTCAGAACCATTCACAGACCCACATAGGTACTCACTCACCCACTCACTGACCTATGCATGCATTGAAACACCCACTCATAGACTCATGTAGCCACTCACAGACCCACTCAAATACCTAAGTAGGTGCTCACACACCTACTCATACACCCACATAGGCACTCAGAGACCCACTCGCAGACCTACACAGACCCACTCACAGACCCACACAAACACTAACACATCCACTCACAGACACAGTCACAGACACACACAGACACTCAGACACCCACTCACAGGCCTACACAGACACTCAGATACCCACTCATAGGCCCTCACACACACTCACAGATCCACTCATAGACCCACACAGACTCTGCCAGTCCCAATCACATATCTACACAGGAACTCACAGCCACTCGCAGTGTCACAGAGGAACTCAAACACCCACAGGAACTCACACATCCACTCACAGACAACAAAGACACTCACACACCCACTCACAGACCCACACAGACATTTACACACCCACTCACAGACCCACTCAGGCACTCACACACCCACTCACATACCCACATAGGCACTCACATACCCACTCACAGACCCACACAGGTATTCGCACACCTACTTGCAAGTCTATGCTGGCACTTTCACACCCTCTCAGAGTCCCACACAGGCAGTCTTAAACCTACCCACAGACCCACACAGCCACTCACACACCCACTCACATACTCATGCAGGCACGGACAGACCCATTCACAGACCAAAAAAGGTACTCACAGACCCATGCCGATACTTACACACCCAGTCACAGACACTTACAGGTACTCAGAGACCCACTTACACACCCACACATCCACTTACAGATCCACACATCCACTCACAGACCTATGTAGGCACTCATATACACATGCAGGCACTCACACACATATTCACAGACACATGCATCCACTTACACACCCACTTACAGGCCCACACAGGCATTCACATACCCACTCACAGAGCTATGCAGGCACTAATAGACCCACTCACAGAGTCACACAGAAACTCACACACCCACTCAAATACCCACAAAACCAATCACACATCCATTCACAGACCCAGACAGATACTCACCCACTCACAGACTCGCTCAGACACACATACACCCACTCATAGATACTCACACAGCCACAGACCCAATCACACATCCATTCACAGACCCAGACAGATACTCACCCACTCACAGACTGGCTCAGACACACATACACCCGCTCATAGACACTCACACAGCCACAGACCCACTCACAAACACTCACATACCCACTCATAGACCCACTAAGGTACTCTCACACCCACACACAGAATCACACAGGCAGTCACAGACCCACTGAAAGAGTCAGGCAGGCACTCATACATCCACTCACATATCTATGCAGACACTAACAAATCCACTCACAGATCCACACAGGCACTCAGAGACCCACTCCTAGATCCATGCAGGTACTCATACACACACTCACAAACCTATGCAGGCACTCATGTACCCACTCACTGACCCATGCATCCACTTACACACCCACTTACAGACTTTGACAGGCACTTGCACACCCATTCACACTCCTATGCAGGCACTCACAGGCCCACTCACAGACCCATATAGGCAGTCATACACCCACTTACAGACCCACATAGGCACCCACATGACCACTCTCAGACCCACATGTCCACTCACAGATCCACAGAGACACTCACACACCCACTCACAGACCCTCAAAGGCACTCACACACCCACTCACAGACCCACACACCCACTCACAGACCCACTCACAGACCCACACAGACACTCACACACCTACTGACAGACCCACACTGGTACTCACACACCCACTCACAGACCCACTAAGACACTCAAACACCCACTCACAGACCCACTAAGATACTCATACACCCAGTCACAGACCCACACAGGCTCTAAGCATAGGATTAGCACAGTGCTATCCATGCCGAGCTGTAAAATGACCAAAGCCTTTTACCACTCCAGGCACAGTATTACAGCTTTGGATTGGTAAAATACCATCCAAGCCAACCTGAAATGAATAAAAGCAACCCCTGACATGTGTTTAGCTCTCATTAGAGCTCTTCAGAGAGGTATAGCTTTGTCCAGAGACAAGGGAGCACCCAGTATAAGTCAAACCAATAAGCAAAAGACTTTGCCCCTTTCTATCTCGGCGTGGATGGCACTGTGCTAATCCTATGCTTAAAAACTTTGATAGAAAAGCAGACATTTGAGGTGAGCAAATTTAGAGCGTCGCTGGTGTTGAGAGTGCTTCATATATATATATGAATATATTTTAAAAAATGTCTTCATTTCAGACATTTGTTCAAGGATCACTATTTCAATACATGATTTCCACAGCAAAGCCAACATGTGTTGCACGGAGTTTCTCAATTCTTCAGGGCTTCCAGTATTGTGAGTAGAATAAATCTGCCCTTGTTCAGGTATCCATAACCTTAATTTCACCTAAATTATCTTCTGTATTGCATCTTTCATCTGTTTTGGGGCTATAGCCATGGTCTATTTCATCTCACTTGTCTGCTATGTCTTTACTGATCTTCACTAGTCATGCAGCTTACCATATGTCAAGTGTTGGTAAAGTGAGATTGAAGTGACTAAAACTACCATGAGGTCCTCTCATTTCAACTCTAACCAAGATGCTAGGCTCCTTTTGCCCTTCTCACTTATCACTACTGATCTTCACTAGGCATGCAGGCTACCATTTCTCAAGTGTTGGTAAAGTGAGATTGAAGTGACTACAACTACCATGAGGCCTTGTGATTAGAACTTTAACCAAGCTGATCAACTCCTTTTTCCCTTTCTCACTTGTCTGCCATGTTACAACTGATCTAAACTAGTTATGCAGCTTAACATTTCTCAAGTGGTGGTAAAGTGACATTGAAGTAACTACAACTACCATGAGGCTCTCTCACTGCAACTCCAACCAAGATGCTATAGTGAATGTAATACACTCACATTGCATACATCCCAGGTCCTGTTTTGATGTCAAGGAAACATCTGTATGGATATATCAATAAACTGAAACACACCTCCTCTGCTATAACTCTGCAGTGGACTCTCACACATCACCCACATGAAAAGGCAAAGCCAGTCAATGGGATTACAATGTTTCTGTGTGAGAACCACCCTAAGGGCACAATGGAAACACTCTCTGCAGGATAGCTATGCCTCTATCAGGGGTAACCCTGAAAGGCTTGGGCCCTGGGGTACAGAATATCAGGGGGAACCCTGAAAGGCTTGGGCCCTGGGGCCCAGAACATTTTGCACATGGATGACAAACTCCATGTGCACTGGACCTATCAGGGACAACCAATAGCATAACCAAGTGCCAGACATGTGTAGGCAATGGGTAAGTGCATCTTATGAAAGCAAACACAGCACTTACAGCACATGGCACACATTTAGATGAAGTAGCTGTAAGGTACACACTGCAAAATGAACACATGTCTATGCGGAACTACGCAAAGGTATGACAAGTTGACACCCTCCATGTGTGGATACACAAATATCTAACTTCAACACGCCTAACACATACCCAACCTACATCATAGGGAGAAGGTCAAGCTAAATGATGTTGACAGTGGGAAGGACAAGCTGAAATACTTACCATGTATCATGTCACCCAATGCAGTATCGACCCCATTTGGATGTCATCCCACATAGATATCCATCCAAAATTACACCTTGTCCTGTGTAACTCCTGTACTGGCTCCTAGGTCACATCATACTAGCCACTTCAAGTGGATAGCAATCAGGGATGAGACAAACACAAATATACTCACGCATCACTAACTATACAAGAACATCAAATAGTCAGACAAGTAATGGCAAGACCAATGTCGTCAAAGTAGGAAAAGATGTTAATGACAGTATGTCACTGTATAAGCAAAGGCCAATGGGCAGTCCATGGTAGCACTCTACGGTTCATGGTCCATGGTAGCACGGCAAAAGGCTGTGCCACCAAACATGCCCATACTGACACTGCCAGGAAACCTCTCCACAAAGGGGCATCCATTGGACATAGCAGGTACCTCAAAGATGGTACTTGGGAAGGGGAGGCCAGAGGTTTAGGGAGGGGTGGGCTTGTCCTTGGGAGGGGGCTTCTTGGGTTTTGGGGGTTTGCGGCTGGGTTTAGGATGTTTTTTCTTTTTTTCCTTCTTTGGGCTGGGGTCATGGGGGTGGGGGGATTGTTTTTCAGGGGTGGAGTGGGAAGTGGAAGGGATGGGTTTTGGTCTAGGAGACGTTTTTGGGAATTTGGGAGGGGGTCAGGTGTCGCGGGGTAAGGGCAAGGGTAAACAACAGATCTTCACAGGGAAAATGGGTAGGGTTTTCAGGATGGATTTCGGGTTGAGAGGAGGGAATAGAAGAGTGAGGTGAGTCAGCTGTCTGCACTGTGTGTTGTGTTGGTGTCTTGTGTGGGTGACTGTGAGCGTTTTTTTTTTTGGGTTGGAGTGATGTGGATGTGCTCGGTGTTGTGGAGGGGTCTGTGGATGTTGCTGTGGCATCTGTGTGTATGATGGGTGTTGTGGAGGGATCTGTGGGTGTGGGAGTGGTGTCTGTTGGTATGGTTGAGTCTGTGGAGGGGTCAGTGTGTGTTGCTGTGGTATCTGTGGGTATGGGTGTGTCTGTAGAAGGGTCAGTGAGTGTTGGGTTGCGTCTGCGGGTATCGATGTGTCTGTGGAGGGGTCTTTTTGTGTTGCTGTGATGCTTGGGGGTATGCTGGATTGTGGGGGTGGTGAGGGGGTGAATGTCTGCTGTGTGCATGCATGTTTGAGTGTTTTAGATATCTTTTGTTTGTGGGTGGTGCTTGTGTCTGATAAAGTGTGTGCATGCTTAGGTCTGTGTGTGCTTGGGATAGAAATGGGAATGTGGATGGGCAAGGGGCAGGAGGGGGTGAAAGGTTGGGATGGAGGAGGCCTTAAAAGATCTCTGTAGGGCAGACATGGCAGTGTGAATCCCTTCTAAGTAGGCACCACCTGGGTCAGCTTGTTGCCTTGCTCCTGGATGGCATTCAGCACTGCAGTCTGACCCACAGAGATGCTCAGGGCAGTGGAGCTAACAGGGGCAAGGGCTGAGGCACCTGGAAAGAAGGGGAGCGGGAACGGCCAAGTTATGGGGGACAACAGGGAGGGTAGCAATGGAACTGGGGGGGTGGACAAGGATAAAGGTAGAACTAATCCTGTTTGATCTGCCACAATTTGGGAGTGTCCACCAGAGAATGACTCAGAAGATGACAAACTTGAGCTGATATCCTCCGGGGCACTCCTCACACCCTCCTGGTCACTGGGTCCCTCCGTGTCTGACAACTCACGCCCAGAACTGCCATGACTAGCTGTGTCCCCACCGACGTTGGCCCCTTCTCCTCTGCTTGCCGTGGATGTATCTCAAATGACATATAACATGGATTTATTGCAACTGTATTTCCACACCTGAGCATCACAAATCTACTGAAAACATTGAAGAAGTTCACATATCACACCACCTTCATGGTTCACTCCATAGGTTTCAAATTTAGCATGAGCACATGCATACATTCTACATGACCTCCCAACAGTTTGGTCCACTCATGTCATAAACCCAGACAGGCCCGAATGCATTGATGGAATTCTCTACACTCTATCCTTATGTCCATACTAGGATAGCTGATTACCTTGCATACTTTGGCACCTATTGTATACCATTGTAAAGGGATGTAACCAAATAGGATGGATCAAAGTGTGAGATGTACATAAGGCTCACACAAGGCCTTGAGTCAAACACATCTAACTGTTACTCAGAACATATCATGATGTCATTAAGGTCAAGTTGAACACCAATGTACCGTCAATTACTGTTGTGACAGACATCATGTCACATGCAAATGCTCATGGCACACTGATGACACTTTGCCTTCCAAATTACATCATATGTCCACTACCTGAAAAGTCAAATTGCAGCTGTACACATGTAGTTTAGCTATATATTACATTTTGCAGATAAAATTCCATGTCAACATTGAGGTCCAAACATTTGGGAGATAGATACTCTGATTTCACACAGCACAACACTCCATTTAGCCATATGAACATCCACAATTCCTACTTGGTACAGGTGATGACGCAAGTCATAGATTGTATATCCACAAGCCAAGTCACCTTTGAAGGTTTTGGGTGTCCATGACAATCTATGACATGAAGATGTGGGGTCACTAGAGTCCCAGTGGGCAAGCACATCACACCACTCTTTGGTATTGCATACTCAGATTGCTTTGGAAGGATCAGTGTAGACTCTCGCATATGTTCCCCATAATTCTACATCACACTCCCTCATGCCTGTCACCAATCAGTGAATGAGTGTATTGAAACACTATTGCAGATGAACCATCAACTGGCAAATGCACACTGGCCTACATGTAGGTACTACCGCTGATGGCACCAGTGATGTTTGTACTCCATTTTCACTGTATAACCAGTACTTACCAATGGGAACTGTTGTATAATCACTGCATGTACTGTGAACTAAATGTCATGTCACATACAATAGGGCCACCATCACATGACAGACAGTAGTGAGGGTACATCACTCCTCACACAAGCAAGACCAGTTGCCTGTGTGCTACAATTTTCACCCAGATTTACTGAGAACATAAGATGATTACTCACTTCACTCAGCCAGGTATCTGCTCAAAAGGAGAGAATTGGATGTGGACAGGACCCTGCTGTCTTCGAGGTCAGAAAGACAATAGGCACAGCAGCATGCACCTACTGCCACACTCACACTAACAATTACTCATCTTGTGTGTGGCACATGGCCCACCACCAATACGGTTGGTGAAATGCATGTCTGTAACACTCAAAGTTGGCAATATGACATGTATGAGTCTGGCCAGGATTCACCCCCTTGTTGCTAACATTGGGCCCTCAGCTGCCCATCTAGGTCCGTGTAGGCCAACGTCAGTATGCAGGCCATCAAGGGGGTGAGGGTCCGGCATACACCCATTCCACGTTGGGAGGACTTCCCCAGCTGGACCTCCGTGATCTTCCTGGTCCAGCGCCGCAGGTCCTCCCACCTATTTTGGAAGTGGACACTACACCAGTTGTAGACCCCCAGGGTCCGCACCTTCCGGGCGATGGCTCTCCAAATGGCCTTCTTCTGATGGGCGTTGACCTGTATGGATGAAATAGATGTAGAAACAGATTGCAACTGGAAGTGTAAGGATATCTGTATGGTTGATACACATTTTGTTAACACCTAGCACAAACATTAATCAAGAGGCAGCACAATACATGTGTCCATGTCACATGCTAAGCACAAATAAAGTATGGATACACACTTTTGTGGTCATGTGATAACTAACCTCAACCCTGGTCATGACCTACACTGACTGATCCAGCCTGCTAACATCATGTAGGGCAGGGCCATCCTACATGGAATGTGATGTGAGGTCCCATGACACACAGCACACCATTTGGACCTTCTAAAGGGTAAACTACCTGTGCACGACTGTCCAGAAACCTTTTCTGCCAGGTCCATTGCAATGATGCATATGGTCCATAGAGGCAAGTACCATAGTATACGCAGTGTCCTAAGACTAAGGTCACAAGATAAGGGTTGGTATGTGTGACACCACTCAAAGCTACCTCTCTGGGGGATGTGTGGATATGTGGACTACTCATATGAATATCCTAGTAAGTCATAAAGAGTTTGTGTTGTTTGTCCTGCCATCACCAGACACCCCTTTTGCCATATGTGGCACTGTAACAGGGATGACACTCAACATACCATTGCATGTGTAATGTGATAGGGAATACTGTAGCCAAGCATATGATTTACATTTTTACATCTGTTCAAAAGTAACCCTCTATCTACACTGTTCATGTCTCAGATGTGCAATAGGCCTGTGCAGTGTAAGCAACACTATTAGAAAAGTGTCAACAGACCTGTGTGAGTAAGGGGACAGTCATTAATGACAGACACACACTGACACTGTGGGTCAATGGAAAGAAGTTTCAGGTCAGAGGATCACCTCAGTCACCTTGCCTCATGTTATCCATGTAACAGCTATCGGGCTATTAGTGGTACAGGTAACTCTTTCTGGGAACATTCATGGATCAGCAGGTCTACAGGTATGTTAATCTGTGCAACAGTTCTCCTGCCACAGTCAGGCCTTGCTCTCTGCAGGCTGCGGCTACTTATCCCACATGAACCTGACATTTCCAGCAATTCAATACAGAAAAGTGAAACTTCTGCCCATTTCATATGTGAACATACGTTTGTGTGGCACTCTGAAGGGTCTGTGAGGTATAGCTACTTCCCAGACAACTGTTTTACAAAGTCTGTTGTGAGCTGAGTGATCAGTGGGACGGTACACTTGGCTAACATCATCCGCAAATGTCAATAACAGTATACAGACATGGCTCATGGTGTAAAGACTATACATACCAATGCACATATACCATGATGTGATTTGAGAACTAATTATAGCTACTATGTACTTGATCCCTGCATAGGGATATGCCTGTAACACAAGTAGAAATCACCCTTATCACACATTGTAATGATGGCCTTCTCTCCACGGTCAGCGGCCCCTTAATCCATCACATGTGTGCCCTATGTAGGGGCCACACAATGCATGCAATCAACATAATGCTTACACTCTGACACTCAGAGCCACATTGTTGCCTATGGAAATAAAAAGGAAGCAGTGAAATGGAGTGCAAGATGTATTTGAGAAACTTACCTGTTCCTCTGGTGAGCCATAGAGCTTGGCATACAGAGGAAGGACCTCGTCCATCAGGGCATCCAGCTCTTCTGGAGTGAAGGGAGTGGCCCTCTTTCCTGTAGTGCGTGCCATGATTGCTCCCAGAGGTGGCAAACAACAGCTAAAATAGAGGAGGTGTTGATAGCAGCAATGTCAGGAGGCAAGTGAGAATTTTTTCCAACACGGCGTATATGTATGCCACGTACGCGGTCATCAGCTTCGGTGTACACAGCCATTGGGCCGTGACAGCCACTATCACCAATGTTAGCCTATGGCTGTGACCGCTGTGTATGCACCCGCCTACCGTGTGGTCGACTACCGCGTGGGGGCGTACGTTCAACATGTCCTATTAGTGAGGTCAGGCATCCGCCATGTTAGCGGTTGGGAACACTGTATTGGTGACTGTTAAGTGCGTCACCACCACTACAAATAAAGACAAACATGTTTAAATTTGAAATGCTCCATTCCCATGTGATGTCCAGTACACAAAACGTAATCTGTGTAGTGCATTACTGTGCACATAGGTAAAATATGTGCGGCCCATGGTACCCCGTGGTTGGCGGTATGTCACATGGAAAGTTATGCTACCCTCACTACAGTGGCAATTTACCTTTTCTAAATTGATGATATGCACAGTTCTGTAACAGACCTTTGAAGGCCACCTTGGGGATAACTGGTGGATTTTAAGATTTTACATTGATGATGTAAAATGTGTAGTGATTCATGAAGCATTAATGTTCAGACACATGAATTTTGCCTTAGTCTTCACATGTGTTACTCTGCATACTGTGACCAATACACATTTTTGTGTTACTCCTCACATAGGTACCCTAGGAGAGGGAGGAGACGTCATGCTCCAGTGTACCGCACATTTCCAGTTCTACACATCATGGAAGAGCGACATGTTATCCAGAAGTTCCATTTGAATTGTCGAACAATCCTGGATTTATGTCATCAGTTGGAGCCTGACATCCTACCTCACATCAATAATCCTAGATCAATACCACCACTTGTTAAACTCATGTCTATTTTGCATTTTTTGGCCACAGGCTCATTTCAATTCACTGTTGCTATTTCAGGTGGATTGTCACAACCTACGTTCAGTCTGGTACTCACAGAGGTGCTAGCAGCACTTTTGAGACACGTGACCAGCTACATCTAATTCCCCAGACATGATGATTTATCCATTGTGAAGGCGGATTTCTATGGATTTGGTCACATTCCACATGTAATTGGATCTATTGATGGCACCCATATTGCCTTAGTACCACCACAAGCCAGCGAGCAAGTGTACTGGAACAGGAAGCACTTCCATCCTATCAACATGCAAGTTGTCTGCTTACCAGATTTGTACATCTCAAACATCTGTGCCCAGTTCCCAGAATCTGCACATGATTTCTTCATACTGCGGAACAGCACCATACCCCAGCTGAGGTCATAACTACTACCGGAGAGGGCCTGGCTTGTAGGTAAGTGTGATCTGTCCTAACTTTGTGTGGGAAATGTCAGACAGTATGATCTGAAAGTGTGTAATTAAATGTTGCCCTTCTGTCATTCTTCCATCTAGGAGACCCAGAGTATCCCAACCGGCTATGGTTGTTGGCATCATTGAGGAATCCTACAATGCCAGGGGAAGTCGCTTCAAAGAGGACCATGGAAGAACACGGCATCCAGTGGAGCAGGCTTTTGGGCTCCAGAAAGGCAGATTCAGATGTCTGGACAGGACTGGAGGAGCCCTCCTCTACTCACCCGAGAAGGTGTGTAAGCTTACTGTGGGTTGATGCATACTCCACAATATTATGCTGCTATGTAACATACCTTACGTCGCAGAAGATGCCATGAAGACCCACTGGGTGGGGACCATGAAATGCCAAATGAAGATGACGATAGTGGTGAAGAGGAAGGAGCTGACTTGCGTCAAGTTCTCATCCAAAACTACTACTCCTGAGTGTAAGTATGGTGTGAGATGTGATGACTTTGTCTATACTTGCAACTCTTGTAGTCATGTTCTGAGGAGGATGTTAATGCTACGTACTTGGAATATATGGGTCTAGGAATATCTGGGGAAAGGTGTTTTTATTAAAAGTGTAGGTTTGTTCAGCTATAAATGCTGTCTTGGACTGTGTTCTCTAGAAGTTGAGAATGTGATGTGTGTCATATGTATGCTTTCTTAGCTAATCTCTCTATGTTGGTCTGTTTTAGATACCCTCACGATGTCACCTTCATTTGGACATTTCAGATTTGTGACATTAGCAGGAAAATGATGCTGTTTAGAGGTATGAAGTGGACATGGATTGTTCCTGGTAATGTCTGTCACAGAGTTTGGGAGTACAAAGCTGGTACCAAGACAGCTTGCACAGCGATAGGATGGAAGTTACCTGGCTTCCATTGGACTTGTTCCTTGTGGTGTGTTGGTCCTAATGCAATATGTGTGCTATTGTGATCCAACACAATATTGTGTTAGGCCCAATTCATGCTATCCTGCCTTCACATTGGCTAATTCCTCATTGTCTATGAACTGGATGTAGCTGTTGATGTGTTTCTTCATTGTAGGCCAAAGTGCTTGTAGCACATCACTGACATTTGTTTGTGACATTCTACCAGAAGCAAGCAACATTGGATTGAAATGATCCTGTGGTCAGAAACTGTTGTACTGACATGTGTCCGTTTATTTCTTTATCTGATGTAGGATTCCTTTTGTGAGGTAGGCAATATGGCTCCAGCTGATGATGTAGACCTAATTTATTGTTGCCTATTATGTAGGATATTGTCAGAGGTATCCCCTCCTTCAATGTTGTGTAAGTCTGCAAGTGATTACGTGATCATTGACAGCGAATAACTGAGTCGTCTTATTATTTGCTATGTGTATGATTTCATGTCAGCCTATGGTTTGAACAATGGAATAAAGATGTTCTCATCCCAGACACTTATATGTATTTGTTGCTGTGACATGGTAGTGATCCCGAGTTGAACATTGTTTACATACAACATATCCATGCTTTCAGAAGTCCCTAGTTTTGACATTGCGAAGTTCACATAGTATATAGTCACATTGTTATATGTGAGAATTACAACAGGAGAAAATGCTTTGTTGATGTGTGTTTTTAATGAAGTGAACAAGGATAAGATCAAGAAATCAACTTAAAATTACACAGTGCAAACAAAATATGAAGTCTTCAGTCAAAGTGGATGAAACCATTGTAGTAGAATCCAAATTGTCAGGAGTCCAAAGTCCAACATACTCCTCCCATCAGATAGTGAAAAGTGGGCAGGAATAGTCTAACAAAGTAAATGTGGAGCACACACAGGAGGACATTAGGGGCAAGGTTTCTACCTGGCGGTGGTGGGTGTCTTGCTATCTTGAGCTCTTGGATTTTTGCGTGGTCATCCTCTCGGTTTGCCAGAGGGGGTATCTGGAGCTGTTGAGACAGGGGCTCGTGCAGACATGCCCTCCTCTGACAGGGCCTTTTTTCCTGTGGCTGTGGCAGATGTTGATGGCCCTGATGTACTCGGATCACAGGAAGGGGTAGATTCAGGTGGAAAAGCCCTGCAGAGGGTGTTGTTGGTGTCCTGCAGCACCCTAACCGGTGAGGCCACCTCAGAGTGGATGCCGGCCACCTCAGTGTGGATGGCAGCAACCTCCTGGTATGTGTCCGTCTGCAGCTCCTTAATTTCCCAGATTTTGGTCAATACCTGGCCCAGGTCCTTGTAGACTCCCAGGACTTGGGTGATGGCAGCCAGGTTGTCTGTGGCCTCAGTGGGCTCACTCTGCGGGCCCACAGTTACCCTTCCACGACACCTAACCAACAGCCCTGTGCCCTTGGCACAGACTGCAACCTCCCTCTGGATCCTGGTTCCTCAGTGACTGGTGTGGTGTTAGCCGCCTCAGAATCCAGGACTGGGGGCACAGGATGGAGCTGACTGTGCTGGGAGCACAGGCTGGGGAGGCAGTGGTTGGCTGTGAGGTTGCAGCTGGGGTTGGAGGTGTTGCTGTGGGCACCGTGAGACCCACTGTTGGCGTCTGCCCAGGCTTACCAGATGGGCCAGGACTGTCAACCACATTGACCTCTTCAGGAGCTTTGTCATCACTGAAGGATTTCTCCTGGGGTGGAGAGGAGCTGTGCTCGGTTTCCAACCTCTGTGCAGGTGCAGTGGGGAACAACCTGTTGAGAAATAGTGAACATTGTTAATGGTAAATGTGAAGTATCTACATCCACGTTGTTTGGGTCAAAGTAAATGGGGCCCTCGAATGGAACAAAATTGATAGAGATTAGTATTGTCATCTATTTGCATGGAGTTGAAGTTGGTTAGTACACATTTTTTGACATTCAATAGATGTAGTAAATTTCAACAGCTCATTTGATGTGCAGATATGTGGCATTTTGACTTTAGGGATAGACAAGACATCTCTAAAACTGTGCTACAATCAATGTAGTCAAAACGTATATTTGTCCATTCCAAGGCCTAGTTGTGTATCATACAGGCAAACACCCAACTTGGTTGTATATTTAGCATTGTTCATCATGTGAGAAATGCGGAGTCAAGGGGTCACCTGGCACTGCTGAGTTTCCTTCATGGCTCATATATATTAGGAGTACACCGTTGTTATGATGTCACTCATGCCATCAATAGTTTCAGTTGATGGGTCCAGGACACAATTAAGCACAGAATTCAGACGTGTACCAGAGTGGAGCATTGTCTGTACACTGCACAGTCCATGATCAGTGAAGATCAGTAGTAATATGGCAAACAAGTGAGAAGAGGAAAAAGAAGTCTGGCATACTGGTTAGAGTTGCAGTCACAGGGTCTCATGGTAGTAGTGGTAGCTTTTCTATCTGAACTTACCAACACTTAAGCCTCATGGTAGTTGTAGTCACTTCAATCTCACTTTACCAACACTTGGAAAATGGTAGGCTGCATCACTAGTGTAGATCAGTTGTGACATGGCAGACAAGTGAGAAGGAGCAAAAGGAGTCTATCATCTTGGTTAGAGTTCCAGTCACAAGGCCTCCTGGTAGAAGTGGTAGCTTATTAATGTCACTTTACCAACACTTGACAAAGGGTAAGCTGCTTGATAAGTGTAGATCAGTAGTAACATGGCAGACAAGTCTGAAGGGGCAAAAGGAGGCTGGAATCTTCGATAGAGTTGCAGTCACAGGGCCTCGTAGTAGTAGTGGTATCTTTTCTATCTGAACTTACCAAAACTTGACAAATGGTAAGCTGCATGACTATTGTAGATCAGCTGTAACATGGCAGACAAGTGAAAAGGGGCAAAAGGAGTCTGGCATCTTGGTTCGAGTTCCAGTCACAAGACCTCATGGTAGTTGTAGTCACTTCAATCTCACTTAACCAGCACTTGAAAAATGGTAGCCTGCATGACTAGTGTAGATCAGTTGTAACGTGGCAGACATGTGAGAAGGGGAAAAGGGAGCCTAGCAGCTTGGTTAGAGTTCCAGTCACAATGCCTCCTAGTAGTAGTGGTAGCTTTTCTATCTGAACTTACCAGCACTTGAGAAATGGTAACCTACATGACTAGTGTAGATCAGTTGTAACATGGCAGACAAGTGAGGAAGGGCAAAAGGAGTGTAGCAGCTTGGTTAGAGTTCTAGTCACATGGCCTACTAGTAGTAGTGGTAGCTTTTCAATGTCACTTTTCCAACACTTAAGAAATGATAACCTCTATGACTAGTATAGGTCAGTTGTAACATGGCAGACAAGTGAGAAGGGGCAAAAGGAGTGTAGCATCTTGATTACAGTTCCAATCGCAAGGCCTAATGGTAGTTGTAGTCACTTCAATCTCACTTTACCAACACTTGAAAAATGGTAGCCTGCATGACTAGTGTAGATCAGTTGTAACATGGCAGACAAGTGACAAGGGGAAAAAGGAGTCTGGCATCTTGGTTAGAGTTGCAGTCACAGGGCCTCTTCGTAGTAGTGGTAGCTTTTCAATGTCACTTTACCAACACTTAACAAATGGTATGGTGCATGATAAGTATAGATCAGTAGTAACATGGCAGACAAGTGTGAAGGGGCAAAAGGAGTCTGGCATCTTGGATAGAGTTGCAGTCACAGGGCCTCATGGTAGCAGTGGTAGCTTTTCTATCTGATCTTACCAGCACTTGAGAAATGGTAACCTGCATGACTAGTGTAGATCAGTTGTAACATGGCAGACAAGTGAGAAAGGGCAAAAGGAGTGTAGCAGCTTGGCTAGAGTTCTAGACACAAGGCCTCCTGGTAGTAGTGGTACCTTTTCAATGTCACTTTACCCCCACTTGACAAATGGTATACTGCATGATAAGTGTAGATCAGTAGTAACATGGCAAACAAGTGTGAAGAATTGCAGTCACAGGGCCTCATAGTAGTAGTGGTATCTTTTCAAACTGAACTTACCAAAACTTGACAAATTGTAAGCTACATGACTACTATAGATCAGTTGTAACATAACAGATAAGTGAGAAGGGGCAGAGGGAGTCTAGGATATTGGTTAGAGTTCCAGTCACAAGGCCTCATGGTAGTTGTAGTCACTTCAATCTCACTTAACCAGCACTTGAGAAATGGTAGCCTGCATGACTAGTGTAGATCAGTTGTAACGTGGCAGACAAGTGAGAAGGGGAAAAGGGAGCCTAGCAGCTTGGTTGGAGTTCCAGTCACAATGCCTCCTGGTAGTAGTGGTAGCTTTTCTATCTGAACTTACCAGCACTTGAGAAATGGTAACCTGAATGACTAGTGTAGATCAGTTGTAACATGGCAGACAAGTGAGAAGGAGCAAAAGGAGTGTAGCATCTTGATTACAGTTCCAATCGCAAGGCCTAATGGTAGTTGTAGTCACTTCATTCTCACTTAACCAACACTTGACAAATGGTAAGCTGCATCATAAGTGTGGAGCAGTAGTAACATGGCAGACAAGTGAGAAGGGGCAAAAGGAGTCTGGCATCTTGGTTAGAGTTGCAGTCACAGGGTCTCATTGTAGCAGTGGAAGCTTTTCTATCTGAACTTAACAGCACTTGACAAATGGTAACCCGCATGACTAGTGTAGAACAGTTGTAACATGGCAGACAAGTGAGAAACGGCAAAAGGAGTGTAGCAGCTTGGTTAAAGTTCTAGTCACAAGGCCTACTAGTAGTAGTGGTAGCTTTTCAATGTCACTTTTCCAACACTTAAGAAATGATAACCTCTATGACTAGTATAGGTAGGTTATAACATGGCAGACAAGTGAGAAGGGGCAAAAGAAGTGTAGCATCATGATTACAGTTCCAGTCGCAAGGCCTAATGGTAGTTGTAGTCACTTCAATCTCACTTTACTAACACTTGAAAAATGGTAGCCTGCATGACTAGTGTAGATCAGTTGTAACATAGCAGACAAGTAACAAGGGGAAAAAGGAGTCTGACATCTTGGTTAGAGTTGCAGTCACTGGGCCTCATGGTAGCAGTGGTAGCTTTTCCATCTGAACTGACCACCACTTAAGGCCTCATGGTAGTTGCAGTCACTTCAATCTCCCTTTCCTACACTTGAGAAATGGTAGCCTGCATGACTAGATCAGATCAATTGTAAAATTGCAGACAAGTGAGAAGGGGTAAAAGGAGTCTAGCAGCTTGGTTAGAGTTCCAGTCACAAGGCCTCCTGGTAGTAGTGGTATCTTTTGTCTCTTAATTTATCAAAACTTGACAAATGGCAAGTTGCATGGCTAGTGTCGATCAGTTTTAACATGGCAGACAAGTGAGAAGGGGCAAAAGGAGTATAGCAGCTTGGTTAGAGTTCTAGACACACGGCCTCCTGGTAGTAGTGGTAGCTTTTCAATGTCACTTTACCAACACTTGACAAATGGTATGCTGCATGATAGGTGTAGATCAGTAGTAACATGGCAGACAAGAGTGAAGGGGCAAAAGGAGGCTGGCATCTTGAATAGAGTTGCAGTCACAGGGCCTCGTAGTAGTAGTGGTATCTTTTCTATCTGAATTTACCAAAACTTGACAAATGGCAAGCTGCATGACTAGTGTAGATCAGCTGTAACATGACAGATAAGTGAGAAGGGGCAAAAGGAGTCTAGGATATTGTGTAGAGTTCCAGTCACATGGCCTCATGGTAGTTGTAGTCACTTCATTCTCACTTAACCAACACTTGACAAATGGTAAGCTGCATGATAAGTGTGTGTAGGAAAGTGGGTTTCTTTTGCAGTAACCCCCCCACTTTTTGCCAGACTACTGATGCACTTTGACTTGATGTGCCCTGGGTCCCTGCCAATCAGGTTACCCGGGCCTGTGTTCCTTCCCCAAATCTAACCCAATTGGCATCTCTGGCCACAGGTCAGCCCCTGGTAAATGGTACCACAGGTACCCAGGGCACAGTGACCAGGGAAGACCTCTAAGGGCTGCAGCACTTATTGTGCCACCCTTAGAGGCCCTGTGCCTTTACACACACACACCCACTGCCTTTGCAGGCTGCGTGTTTTGGTGCAGAACAAAGTGAAGAGTCGACATGGCACACATCCTTGTGTGCCATGCCTACAACCCACTGCCCTGGCAAAGATCAGTCACCCCTCTAGCTGGGTGCACTATACCAGTGGTGAGGGTACAGGTGCATGAGCCCTGTACCCCTACAGTGTCTAAGTCCATTCTTAGACATTGTAAATGCAGTGCTGCCATTAAGAGTATATGGTGCTGGGAGTTTGTCATTACGAACTCCACAGCACCATAATGGCTACACTGAAAACTGAGAAGTTTGGTATCAAACTTCTCCACACATTAAACACACACTGATGCCAGTGTGGGATTTAATGAAAAATGCACACAGAGGGCATCTTAGAGATGCCCCCTGAAAACTAACCCACCACTAGTGTCCAGGCTGAGTGGCTGCTTTCAGCTGCCACCACCAGACATGTTTCTGGACCCCTGGGTCGAGAGCCTGCTGCTCTCTGGGGCCTGAAATAATGCACATCCTGGGACGAGGTGCCAAGCCTCCTCCCCCAGGATAGGCAGGGTTCACGAAGGGGAAGCTTCAAAGGCTTGCCACCATTGTGAGCTTCCCCAGGCCACTTGCTGCTTTCAGCAACTGGTCCCCACTGGTTCTGACCCCGACTTTGGGCAGGAGAACCGGCGGGAAAAACAAGTGAGGAAGAGAGGTGTGACCACCTCTGCCAACTCCACCCCTCAGGTGGGGGAGGCGAGGTGAAACACAACTCCCAGTCCCCGCCATCTTGCAGATGGGGGACTCAGCCAACCAGGGACAGGCTCATGCCCCCTCCCACTGGAGGGTGGCATAATAGAGGGTGTACCTACCCCAGGGAAGGGACCCATTGGTCCCTGCCTTTTACCTGCCTGTAACGCCCCTAAATCTAGTATTTAGGGGCACCCCTGAACCTTGCTTCCTCAGACAAGAACCTGCAAGAAGAAAAGAAGAAGAAGGAACGAACAGCTGTGCCGAAGCTAACAAGAGGAAGACGCCCACTGACTTGGCCCCAGCCCTACCGGCCTGTCTCCACCTCAAACCTGCTCCTGCGAAATCCCGGTGTGTCCTGCAGCCAACAACCTTGAAAACCCCCGAGGACCTGCCTGCCTTCAAGCACAAAGACTTTGTCGCCTGTGAACACCGGATTTGTTCATCTGCAACCTCTGGCTCCGGCCGGACACTGCGGATCCGCCCCACTCTGCACCCACCGTCCACGGCTCGAGCTCGAGTGGGCAAACAGCACGAGGAGGTCACCCCGGCGATCCTGACCCGAGACCCGGCAACCCCTGACCTGCCTCAAGCCTCCAGCCGACGCCTGCAGCCTAAATCCAGAAGGCCCCTCTAACCGCGACCAGGAGCTGGAAAGAAGATCCGACCCCAAAAGGCACCCCTGCACCCGACGCCCCACGGCCTTGTGTGCCCAAACCAACGGTGCCTAACCAACCCCTAACTTCCCAACTTACCTCTCGAAGTGGTGGTCACACCCAGAAGACCTTCGTCCCCGAGCCTGCAGTGCCTTTCAAACCGGAGGTTCCCCATTGAAACCAACAGGGCGCCCGACGTCGAAACAGCACCCTGCACCTGGCCGCCCTAGTGCCGCTGAGGGTGCACCTTTGGTGCTACTTTGTTTCCCCCTTTGCCCTGAGCTAAAGTCCAGGAGCTTTGCTCCCACAACCCAGTGGCCTGCTTGCCAGCAGCCACCAACCGGAGGCCCCCTATCCCCCATTGGATAACATTGGGCCTCAGCACTCTGCACCCTGCCGCCCTTGTGCCGCTGAGGGTGTAACGAGAGTGCATCCTTGACCCTGGGGGAACCCTTGTTCTAACCCCAGAAGCTCAACTCCAAAGACCGATTACTTACCTGGTAACCGTTAACTTCATTTCTCTCCATAGGAACCTATTGACTGTTTTTCTTTGAAAAATGTTCTAAGTGTGGAGTTGATTTGTAGGGACACCTGAAAAATAACAATTGTGCAAAACTGATTTTACGTACCTTTTCTCTAGGAAATGTCCCACTGTGATATCTAGGCATATCACACTGAGTATAAAAAGTAATCTAAAAAGTAATCTCAAAAGTAACGTAAAAGTAACTTACCTGTAATTTTCATTGCAAAGTCGATACAAAGTATATGTACAGCATTGAACAGTATTGCATTACCCGTAATTCAAACTGTAACCATTTCAAAGTACATTTACAACTGCATTTCAAACTGTATATTTACTGCAAAGTATTTATCAACTTACCTGTGCCAGGCTTGCTTGGTTCTAGAAAATAAAATAACTAAAAGAATATTTTTATACAAAACCAATTGGTCTGAAGTTTAGTCTTTGAGTGTGTGAAATCATTTGCTGATTGAGTGGGTACAACAAATGCTTAACACTGTCCTCTGATACTGCCTTACTGCTCGACAACACTACCACAAATAGAGAGTGAGGTGCTATCTAACTTTACCTCTGCCTACCTTTGGGGTTCCACTGGACTCTGTGCACTATACCTCACTTTGGTATAGTATATACAGAGCCAGCTTCCTGCAGTGTGGGTCAGTAGTAACATGGCAGACAAGTGAGAAGGGGCAAAAGGAGTCTGGCATCTTGGTTAGAGTTGCAGTCACAGGACCTCATGGTAGCAGTGGAAGTTTTCTATCTGAACTTAACAGCACTTGAGAAATGGTAACCCGCATGACTAGTGTAGATCAGTTGTAACATGGCAGACAAGTGAGAAAGGGCAAAAGGAGTGTAGCAGCTTGGTTAAAGTTCTAGTCACAAGGCCTCCTAGTAGTAGTGGTAGCTTTTCAATGTCACTTTTCCAACACTTAAGAAATGATAACCTCTATGACTAGTATAGGTCAGTTATAACATGGCAGACAAGTGAGAAGGGGCAAAAGAAGTGTAGCATCTTGATTACAGTTCCAATCGCAAGGCCTAATGGTAGTTGTAGTCACTTCAATCTCACTTTACTAACACTTGAAAAATGGTAGCCTGCATGACTAGTGTAGATCAGTTGTAACATGGCAGACAAGTGACAAGGGGAAAAAGGAGTCTGGCATCTTGGTTAGAGTTGCAGTCACAGGGCCTCTTAGTAGTAGTGGTAGCTTTTCTATCTCAACTGACCACCACTTAAGGCCTCATGGTAGTTGCAGTCACTTCAATCTCCCTTTCCTACACTTGAGAAATGGTAGCCTGCATGACTAGATTAGATCAGTTGTAAAATGGTAGACAAGTGAGAAGGGGTAAAAGGAGTCTAGCAGCTTGGTTAGAGTTCCAGTCACAAGGCCTCCTGGTAGTAGTGGTATCTTTTGTCTCTTAATTTACCAAAACTTGACAAATGGCAAGTTGCATGGCTAGTGTAGATCAGTGTTAACATGACAGACAAGTGAGAAGGGGCAAAGGGAGTCTAGGATACAGTTTAGAGTTCCAGTTACAAGGCCTCGTGGTAGTTGTAGTCACTTTAATCTCACTTAACAAACACTTGAAAAATGGTAGCCTGCATGACTAATGTAGATCAGTTGTAACGTGGCAGACAAGTGAGAAGGGGAAAAAGGAGTCTAGCAGCTTGGTTAGAGTCCCAGTCACAAGGCGTCATGGTAGTAGTGGTAGCTTTTCTATTTGAACTTAATAAAACTTAAGGCCTCATGGTAGTTGTCGTCACTTCAATCTCACTTTACCAACAGTTGAGAAATGGTAACCTGTATGACTAGTGTAGATCAGTTATAAAATGGCAGACAAGTGAGAAGGGGAAAAAGGAGTGTAGCATCTCGGTTAGAGTTCCAGTCACAAGGCCTCAATGTAGTTGTACTCACTTCAATCTCCCTTTCTAACACTTGAGAAATGGTAGTCTGCATGACTAGTGTAGATCAGTTGTAACATGGCAGACAAGTGAGAAGGGGAAAAGGGAGTCTAGCAGCTTGGTTAGAGTTCCTTTCACAAGGCCTTCTGGTAGTAGTGGTAGCTTTTCAAGGTCACTTTACCAACTCTTGACAAATGGTAAGCTGCATGATTAGTGTAGATCAGTAGTAACATGGCAGACAAGTGTGAAGGGGCAAAAGGAGGCTGGCATCTTGGATAGAGTTGCAGTCACAGGGCCTCGTAGTAGTAGTGGTATCTTTTCTATCTGAACTTACCAAAACCTGACAAATGGTAAGCTGCATGACTAGTGTAGATCAGTTGTAACATGATAGATAAGCGAGAAAGAGCAAATGGAGTCTAGGATATTGGTTGGAGTTCCAGTCACAAGGCCTCATGTTAATTGTAGTCACTTCAATCACACTTTAACAACACTTGAAAAATTGTAGCCTGCATGACAAGTGTAGATCAGTTGTAACATGGCAGAAAAGTGAGAAGCAGCAAAAGTAGTCTAGCAGCTTGGTTAGAATTCCAGTCACAAAGCCTCCTGGTAGTAGTGGTAGCTTTTCAATCCCACTTTACCAACACTTGACAAATGGTAAGCTGCCTGATAAGTGTAGATCAGTAATAACATTGCAGACATGTGAGAAGGGGCAAAGGAGTCTGGCATCTTGGTTAGAGTTGCAGTCACAGGGCTTCATGGTAGCAGTGGTAGCTTTTCTATCTGAACTTACCAGCATTTAAGGCCTCATGGTAGTTGTCGTCACTTCAATCTCACCTTACCAACACTTGAGAAATGGTAACCTGTATGACTAGTGTAGATCAGTTATAACATGGCAGGCGAGTGAGAAGGGGAAAAAGGAGTGTGGCATCTTGGTTAGAGTTCTAGACACAAAGCCTCCTGGTAGTAGTGGTATCTTTTCTATCTGAACTTACCAAAACCTGACAAATGGTAAGCTGCATGACTAGTGTAGATCAGTTGTAACATGATAGATAAGCGAGAAAGAGCAAATGGAGTCTAGGATATTGGTTGGAGTTCCAGTCACAAGGCCTCATGTTAATTGTAGTCACTTCAATCACACTTTAACAACACTTGAAAAATTGTAGCCTGCATGACAAGTGTAGATCAGTTGTAACATGGCAGAAAAGTGAGAAGCAGCAAAAGTAGTCTAGCAGCTTGGTTAGAATTCCAGTCACAAAGCCTCCTGGTAGTAGTGGTAGCTTTTCAATCCCACTTTACCACCACTTGACAAATGGTAAGCTGCCTGATAAGTGTAGATCAGTAATAACATTGCAGACATGTGAGAAGGGGCAAAGGAGTCTGGCATCTTGGTTAGAGTTGCAGTCACAGGGCTTCATGGTAGCAGTGGTAGCTTTTCTATCTGAACTTACCAGCATTTAAGGCCTCATGGTAGTTGTCGTCACTTCAATCTCACCTTACCAACACTTGAGAAATGGTAACCTGTATGACTAGTGTAGATCAGTTATAACATGGCAGGCGAGTGAGAAGGGGAAAAAGGAGTGTGGCATCTTGGTTAGAGTTCTAGACACAAAGCCTCCTGGTAGTAGTGGTAGCTTTTCAATATCACTTTACCAACACTTGACAAATGGTAAGCTGCTTGATTAGTGTAGATCAGTAGTAACATGGTAGACAAGTGTGAAGGGACAAAAGGAGGCTGGCATTTTGGATAGAGTTGCAGTCACAGGGCCTCGTAGTAGTAGTGGTATCTTTTCTATCCGAACTTACCAAAACCTGACAAATAGTAAGCTGCATGACTAGTGTAGATCAGTTGTAACATGATAGATAAGAGAGAAAGAGGAAAGGGAGTCTAGGATATTGGTTAGAGTTCCAGTCACAAGGCCTCATGTTAGTTGTAGTCACTTCAATCTCACTTTAACAACACTTGAAAAATTATAACCTCTATGACTAGTGTAGATCAGTTATAACATGGCAGACAAGTGAGAAGGAAAAAAAGGAGTGTAGCATCTTGGTTAGAGTTCCAGTCACAAGGCCTCCTGGTAGAAGTGGTAGCTTTTCAATGTCACTTTACCAACACTTGACAAAGGGTAAGCTGCTTGATAAGTGTAGATCAGTAGTAACATGACAGACAAGTGAGAAGGGGCAAAAGGAGTCTCGCATCTTGGTTAGAGTTGCAGTCTTGGGTCTCATGGCAACAGTGGTAGCTTTACTATATGAACTTACCAAAACTTGAGAAATGTTAACCTGCATGACTAGTTTAGATCAGTTGTAACATAGCAGATAAGTGAGAACGTGCAAAAGGAGTGTATCAGTTTGGTTAGAGTTCTAATCACAAGGCCTCCCAGTAATAGTGGTAGCTTTTCAATGTCACTTTACCAACTCTTGACAAATGGTATGCTGCATGATTAGTGTAGATCAGTAGTAACATGGCAGACAAGAGAGAAGGGGCAAAAGGAGACTGGCATCTTGGATAGAATTGCACTCACAGGGCCTCATAGTAGTAGTGGTATCTTTTCAAACTGAACTTACCAAAACTTGACAAATTGTAAGCTACATGACTAGTATAGATCAGTTGTAACATAACAGATAAGTGAGGAGAAGGGGCAAAGGGAGTCTAGGATATTGGTTAGAGTTCCAGTCACAAGGCCTCATGGTAGTAGGCACTTCAATCTCACTTTTACATCACTTTATAAATGTTAACCTCTATGACTAGTGTAGATCAGTTGCAACATGGCAGACAAGTGAGAAGGGGCAAAAGGAGTGTAGCATCTTCATTTGATTTCCAATCACAAGGCCTAATGGTAGTTGTGGTCACTTCAATCTCACTTTACCAATACTTGAAAAAAGGAAACCTGCATGACTAGTGTAGATCAGTTGTAACATGGCAGACAAGTGAGAAGGGGCAAACAAATTCTAGCAGCTTGGTTAGAGTTCCAGTCACAAAGCCTCCTGGTAGTAGTGGTAGCTTTTCAGTGTCACTTTACCAACACTTGACAAATGGTAAGCTGCGTGATAAGTGTAGATCAGTAGTAACATGCCAGACAAGTAAGAAGGGGCAAAATGAGTCTGGCATCTTGGTTAGAGTTGCAGTCACAGGGCTTCATGGTAGTAGTGGACGCTTTTCTATATGAACATACCAAAACCTGAAAATGGTAAGCTGCATGACTAGTGTAGATCAGTTGTAACATGGCAGACAAGTGAGAAGGGGCAATAGGAGTCTATCATCTTGGTTTGAGTTCCACTCACAAGGCCTCCTGGTAGTTGTAGTCACTTCAGTCTCACTTTACCAACAGTTGAGAAATGGTAACCTGCATGACTAGTGTAGATCAGTTGTTACATGGCAGACAAGTGAAGAGGGACAAATGGAGGGTAGCATCTTGGTTAGAGTTCCAATCACAAGGCCTCATGGTAATTGTACCATACCTATTGGCAACATGCATTTTGGATGGACAATACATTTACATTTGTACACATATCATGGGTCCTGGATTGATATTTTGATGGTAATATCACTTACAGACAGCATTGCAATATATGGCACGTCATGGGGTTGGATACATGTGCTCTTATATGCAGTAATACACATCGACACAGACAAACCAACATCTCATATACTTTGAGTATTGCATGTTAGGAAAGTAGATAGAGAACACAATAGCAAAAGCAGAGTTGTGATATTGTGGCAGTTCTTAAAGTGTAACTTACCAGAGTTCACTCCCCCCTCTATTCCTGTCAAACCCTCAGAATGCAGGTTGGCCAAGACCTTCTCCTCCCAGGGAAAGAGTTGTAATGGTGCTCTGGGAGGGCAACCCCCAGTCCTCCGAGCTTCCAGGTGGTGGTTGCTGTACATGGTATGCACCCTCAGCCTGATGCCTTCCTAATGTTGGACTGTGTGAGTAGGGTGGTACCAGCAACATTCACTCTGGTGACTATCCTGTCCCACATTTCAATTTTCCTGGTGAGAAGAGTATGGTGGACTTGGGATTCAAAAATGTGTGGCGCTACTCTAATGATTTTATCCACCATGACTATCAACTCTTGCTCAGTTAAGAGTGTTTTTTTTTTCTTTCAGGCATGGTGACAAATAAAAAGTGAGTGTGTATATGAATGTAAAACAAACAAGTGGTAGAGGTAAAAAGGGGCTAACCAAAAATTACAGGTGGTGAAGAGTGCTAAATGGGAAGATGATAACGGGTAGCAGTGAAAATGTCTGTCTATGCTGCAGTTGTGAAGCAAAAGATGGTGGTCAGTGATGGGGTGTGTTTTATAGTGAGATTTGCAGGTGTACCCACTTGCCAAAGCACATCAGGTGTGTAGTTTTGTAATCCATCCAATGGTCCACTGTTGTGTTTTTTTATTCATGCTTACTGTGGCGGTCAACCGATATTGGGTAATCGCTGTTTGTTACCCGCTGCTGGGAGACTGTGAGTACAACAGTGTAGTCGCAATATGCTCTGCGGGTGGACTGCGGACCTGACAGTGTCAGTGGACGCACCGCCAAGATTGCAGACCGCCACAGACCCGCCGGGTAGACCGCCGTGGCCCCAGTCGGTGTTTCAGACAGCACAACTTGTAATACGGCGGGTGGCAGATCACCAGTGCAGCGTTGTCGTAGAGGACGCGGATGCAGCGGTCGGACAGTCAGACCGCCAAATTCGTAATCGGCCTCTAAGTATTTTTTAAGGTTTAAGGTTTTTCAGCTTTGTAATATCTTGTAGCACAATACTACTAAAAGTACCAAGGAAGCCCAAAAAATAAACTAGACTGCATATGTATAGTTTCGGATTTGCTATATGAGCAACTGAAAGACCCATTTATGTTGATGTGCTAATGGTAGCTTATAAACAAATACATAACAAATAGAATGCATCTTAACCTACATAAGGTTTCTTTGCATGGTCTGGCTCACCAAATAAAACTGGCCCAACAAGTCAAACAAAAACCAGGAAAATTGACATAGCAGTGAGCCACACAAAGTACTATTTCGAGAACATGATAATTGGCCACTAGGAAAAAAATATTCATTTCAATTTTTAAACAATAACAATGATTGTCTTTCATTCACTTTCACTTTCATATGTAGCACAATCCTACTAATAATAGCACGGAGGCCCAAAAAAATAATCTAGACTGCATATGAAAAGTTTCAGATTTACTACATGAACAACTGAAAGACCCATTTATGGTCACATGCTAATGGAAACCTATAAACAAATACATAACTAACAGAATGCATATTAATCTACATCCGTTTTCTTTGCATGCTCTCTGGCTCAGAAAAGAAAAGTGCGCCTAGCAAGCCAAACAATAACCATCTTCCTTATGTTCTCCTGTGCATCATAATGGAAAAGTGACCGAGCAGTGAGCTTCACAAACTACTATATGGAGGACATGATAATTGGACATTAGGAAAAAAAATAATAGTTTATAACAATGATTGACTTTCATTCACTTTGGGCTTCATATTTAGCACAATCTTACTAAAAGTAGCAAGGAAGCCCAAACAATATACTAAACTGCATATGTAAAGTTTCAGAATTACTCCAAGAACAACTAAGAGACACATTTATGGTCACATAAATAAATAGGTCTGAAAGATGGTTTTTAAAGAAACCTAGTACAAAAATATGAGTTTAAACATGCTTTGAAAGAAGTATGTATATAGTAATATGTGTAGCGCAATGTTCAGAATGGATTTTTTTACATATTATTTTTAAATGTGTTGGTGGTCATCGAATGTCTGCTTTTGTTTACCGTTTTCACAATGTTTTCACGGGGATCACAACGTCGTGGCGAAGATTGACAGAAACTAAAGAAAAACTAAAGAAAAAAACTTCACAATATTTTGGGTACTAGGGTGGCTCTGATAAGAGCTGTTGTGTTGGTTGTGTGTATATGGTTGCTATACATAAGATCGGATGCAGAGTTTCAGGTTACGTAGAAACACCCTCTTGCCTTCTTCTGTAAAGTGCACTCCATCATTTCTATAAATTTCATGCATGTCAAAACGCAGATTGTTGTTTTAGATACAGCTAATGCGATGGTTTCTGAGGAATGCAGAAGCAGTTTTATTAACATATTTCCTGGCTTTGTCAATCTGAGGACAAAATTAATTTGAGCACTTCCATTTCTGTCTTTGGCATATGGTAGAGTACACCAAGACAGTGTGAGGGAAAAGCGACATCAGTTCTGCAAAGGCTTCTTTCATTAGGATTTCCAGCCCTACCCCAGTCAATGTGCCTAGTTCATTGCCACCACAGTGCACAATCATGAGGTGAGGAGCTTGGGAATCCACAATGGATTTAACCGAATTCAGCAACTGATGAAACTTTAATCTTCTCTCGCCAAACCAAGTAATCTGCACATTTAGCAAACCCAAGTCCCTGTCAATACCTCTCTTTTTTGCAGCCTCTTTAGCCCAATAGATATAGCTGTGGCCCACAATCCATACTATAAGCATTTTGAAGGGAAGGAGCAATAGTAGTCAGGAGAAGGCTGGAGCTGAATGAGGTAGTTTTCCAAAGGAAAAGCAGTTAAAATGGAGGTGTTTTTTAATTGTTTTTTAAAAAGATATATTTCATTGGATGCTGTCAGCATGAACGTGAATAAAATTAGGTAGTGTGTTGGATGCCTTAACAAGAAGTCTTATTATTGACTGTTGTTTAAGAAAAGAAATGTAATACAGACATGGATATGCATTTGAATCTGTGGAGTAAAGCTCACCTGCTGTATCTTATTTGGAAGTCGCATGTTCCTTCTAGAATGTGCTATGAACTACGAAGGGTATTAAAGAGACAGAACATTTTTTAAAAAGTTGAGGAGTGATGACACAATTTAAGTAATAGCAAGCTTTAATTTCCAGCTCAGGACTATGTAATACACTGTTGTGTTGTACTTCAATTTTAGAAAAATGAAGCTAGATATAGGTTTGAAATCCAGTTTGTTTGCGATTTCTCAGCGATCATCGTGAATACATCGTGAACGCCCAGAGATAGGAATCTCTTTTTGAAAGAGAGGGAAAAGGTTAACAGATACTAACCATTCACAAGTGGAGATAGTGTAGTCTAAAATAAAAGACATGATTTTATTTGCTGCCTTTCTCATGATCACAGAGGGCAAAGTTGAAGAAGTTGCCATTTCATGGTTGCTTTGTATGAGAGTGGTGTACCATTCTTGTGCTTAGTTTTTTTTAATTCTAACAGCGTGAAAACTATCCAGAAAGAGCTAAAACAACAATATAATATACAAACTAAATTCACAAATAATAACATAACTTTCTAATCCTTTATAAAAAATTACATTAGAAATGAAGATGTATATGGGAGTTTGATAAAAAAGAGTTATCACGGTGATATGAAAAAATATATCAGATGAACTGAATCTATTAGAGGGTATGTGTTTAAGAGGTTAGTGGTGAATGTTTTGGGAACTAAGAGATAAATTAATTAGTGCCTCTTTATTACATTATGTACTTTAATGAAAAATAATAATATAGTATTGTGGAAACTTGCAATGAGGAACTAAGAATGTTTTAAATGTCTAAACATCATGTGCAGAATGGATACATCTGTTATTTGCATTGTAGTAGTTGTAGTACTTTTAGCAACATTATTAAACAGGAGTAGTGTAGTCACAAATAAAAGATGAGACCTTGTTGCCTGCCTGTATATGATTTAGAAAGAAGTAATACTTGTTAGGTATGTATTGGGAAGTGTTTGTCAATGTGGTTTTTAACTTATATGACCGCTTTGCATATGCTTAGATGGTGAGATATGGTTCTTGTGGTTGCAGATAGCTATATATACGTTGGGACTTTTATTTTGAGTTTACTTAAAGATGCAGAGAGGTATATATTTTTGGAAAGATGGCTTGAAGGTGTACATCTATTAAGAAATTGCATATATGTTTTCATGGTGATCTTTATTTAGTAAGCCTGATGAAAATGTCATGTATATGGTGAGGGTGGTGTTTCTTCTTTAAACACGGATTGTTTAAAACTGGGGAGGATTAATAGTGCCAAATGCCTCGAGAGTTCTTGTGCTACCTTCATTTGGAGCGTAACTTTTGTTTGAGAAATGCTGAATATATGTTTTAGAAGCAGAAGAAGTATTTGAGGAATGATGTAGGTATACCATTCACAAAAGAGTTTGTGCTTTGAAAATGTTTTAAATGTTGTTTTCTGTTTTAGAAACTTACTGATGCATGTGCACACTCAGTAACAAAGCAATGTATGCTCCTAGAGAGCCATGTATGCAATTATATATCAAGTGTGATATCTAGACTTCACTCACACATAGCTCAGTAGAAAAGCATATATACAGTACAACAGGTAGTTTGATACTGACAGAAGGATGTAACTAATGAGTCAGAGATATAGTCACAACTGTTATGTATCTAACAGCAATGAAGGTACTTTCACAGTCAGCCAGGCAGTATTCAGGCACTCATGCAATCACCCAACTGCTAGTGAGGTAGTCATCAAATCAGTAATTCTATATCCATGTAGTTATTCAATTACCTAGACACTACACAGGTACTCTTCGAATCAGGCAGGCAGAAACTATGTAGTCATCGAACTATGGAGGCACTACCTATACATTCATCTAATCACCCAGGGGCCGATTCACAGAACTAATCTGAGATAAAATCCTAAACTTACTACTTTTGGTATTCACAGAAGGCATTTAGTAGTAGTAAAGTTAGGACTCCTAACTTTACTACTACTAAATGCCTTTTGTGAATACCGAAAGTCGTAAAGTTAGGATTCTGTCTCAGTTTAGTAGTAGTAAAGTTAGGAGTCCTAACCTTACTACTACTAAATGCCTTCTGTGAATGCCAAAAGTAGTAAGTTTAGGATTTTATCTCAGATTAGTTCTGTGAATCGGCCTCCCAGACACTAACCATTTACTTATGCAATTAAAAAGGCTGTAACTATGCAGTCATTGTAACACTTGCGCAGAAGCTATGCAGTCATCTAAACACCCACTTACTAACCCATTCAGTCATTGAAATACTGAGGCACGTACATTAACTCATGCAAACACTCAGGCACTAGTCATGCACTCATCTAATTACGTTGAGTACCATTGTAGTAAACCATCCAATAGCTATGCACTCATTTAATTACTGAGGGAATAATCTTGCACTAATACGATCACCCCAGCTGTACATTTACTTTCATCCAATCTCTCAAGCTTTAACAATGGAGTCATGCAATCACTCAGACACTAGTCTTGCAATCATCTAATTAGCCAGGCACTACTGATGCACTTACTCAATTATCCAGGCACTACCCATGTAGTTATCCAAACACCCAGGCACTACCTGTTCACTGAACCAAAAACGCAAAGGCAGCAGCCATGTAGTCATGCAGTCACCGAAAAACTACTCATGCACTCATCCAATCTGCTAGGTGCTATGCATGTACTTAAACAATCATGTATGCACTATCCATGCACTCTATAAATTATCTATATACTATCTATGCACGCCTGCAATCATCCAGGCATTAAAGTGTCACTCATCTAATCATCTAACCACTATCTATGCATGTCTTGAATTATAGAGCCTTTAGTCATGCACTTATCTGATCATTCAGGTACTACTCATGCACTCATCCAAACACACAGATAGTAGTGATATACTCATGCAAACATACAGGCAGTAACTATGCAGATTTGGAACGACCCATGGAGTTCTGATATACTCAGGGAATCATCCAGGCACTACCTGTATCCTCAAAGAATCTCCTAGGTACTACCTATGCACTAATTCAATCATCCATGGAGAATTCATGTATTCAACCAAAAACACTTGTTTTTACAAGTTTTACTGAGGAATATGTAGGCTTTTAGAACCATCTTGTGAATTATATATGCACGCGGGTGAAACACTCTTTGCATGTACTTGGAAGAATTAGTGAGCTATATGCTTTGATAGAGATTAATGTACAGATTGTTATATGCACCATTCCCAAAAATGTAAATCTGATACATTTAAGTAGAACAGTACTGAGATACTAAATACACAAGTAACACAGTGGTAGAGAGGTACCCAATAGCTCTTATGTTGTGTTTTCATATTTACAGTGTTGAGACACTGTATGTACTTGTACACTTGGGGCTAAATTTACAAGAAAGTAATGCAGTGCGGAGCCGCAAGCCATTTGGCTGCGCCATGCTGCATTACTTTCAAAGCACAGGGATGCATCATATTTACAACAATATGATGAATCCCTATGCTCTCCCCTGTGCTGGCGCACAACTGACTGCCCTGAGCCCACAGAGGCACCCTTGTACCATGGTGCAAGGGTGCCTGTGTAGTGGGGATGATTGTTTTTGTGCAGGAAGGGACACCTTCCTGTACAAAAACAATCAGAAGAGGTATTTTCCTCTTTCTATGTCTGCTGCAGAATGCAGCATGCATAGAAACAGGAAAAAATGAGGAGAAAGAAAAGTATTTCTCCTCGTTGCATCTCCCTACAACTCCCCTGGGTAGGTGTAGGATTCTGATGCATTCCTAGGTTTACAAATTGTTGTAAATTTAGGTATGTGTAAGAATCCATGGGTTTTGCGTGGGAACACCCACAGCAACACCAGTGGCATGCTCCTGTCATGCAAAGTGCTGCCTGAATAGGGTCCGTATTTATAAGGCCATGAAAAGCAACACAGAGTGGCTATACGTAGTCTTGTAAATATGGAGCACCATATTACGGCGTCGGTGTGGCAAAAAAGTGATGCACCGGAAAGTGCATGGGGCTTGTAAATACGCCTCCTTGCGTTGATGTTCATTTTAAAATTTACTACAGAAGGGATAAACTGTTCTTTGACCATGTATAAGTGAGAAGTGAAATATGCTAGTTGTGTTGTACGACAGGGTGCTAAAATGTTAGAAGGTAACTAATAAATAAAGTTTTGTGTTTTGCTCTGTGTTTGTTATATTGAAGTAAGTGCATGTAGTAATATATCTAGGTTCATCTGTAGATTTAAAACTGCAACATAACATGAAAACTGTTTTTGTATTATGTGTAAGTCAGTAGTAAAGTAGTTGGTAGATTGGCTAGGGTAAAAATTTAAATATACTTGTATTTTTTACAGAACAATATCTACATAACTATACACAGTTAGAATGCCTACAAAAGCTCAGACGGAAAAGCAACACAAGCAACTACAGTATGCTTGCAGAAATGAGTTACAAAAGGGGCAAAATGCAGAAAAAGTGGTGAAAGAAAAAAGAGCTACTGGTAAGAGGACAAAATCATTTCTTAAAAATATATGTGCACATTTGCAAAGATTACAAAATAAAAAAATGAAATTATGACTATGAGAATCAAAAAGAGTGGACAAAGTGTACTTTGCAAGAACAGAAAATATTGTAAAAAAGCATGGACGCACATCAGGAGACAGAAGCAGTTTAAGGAAATCAGAGTCAGGATGTTTCGTAGTAGAGTGGTTGTAAATCTACTGAGAAATTTGAAAAAGTATAGGAGAAGGAGAGATGCACTGAAACAGAAAGAACGAGTTGAGAGAGTAGTTGATAAGGCCTTTGCTTTGAAGAGGAAGCTTTTAATTTTGATTCTAAATAGAATGAAGACTCTTGACAGAATAGTGTTGTGCATGAGGAGACAAACCCAGAAGAAAAGATTAGTGAATAGAAGTAACTTTTGTACCGTTTTTAGTGGAGAATGGATACATACTTCGAGTACAGAGCCTCTCTTTAATGAAGAAAGCTATCTCCAGGACAACAGATTAGTTCATGCTATTGATGAAAGAGGACGATGATATGAAATGAAGAATTTGTTGGGTAAGTGCCACGGGGTACTGGTTCAGAACCTGATTATTTCTTTCACAATCAATAGTGATTTTGTACTAGACATTTATAAATGTACCACACCTCTGTAAGTTTTTATCAAAAATATATATATTTATTAAATTATTTGTTTTGTTTCTCTATTTTTCTCGCTAATTGTGTAAACAATTTTATACAAAAAGATAATACCAATGGGGGCTGTCTGACAAAGAAAACACAATAACAAATACACAGACAATTCAATGGGCGACTGTGGTGACATATAGTGCAAATGGGTGACCTTTCAAATTCAAACAATAAACAAGACAATATCATAAATTCTCCGTCCTTTTCAGGTCTTTCACTTTAGCTAGGCCTATTTTTTTTTTTTAAATAATTGCTAAAGTGAGCCAGGACATGAGATGGTTGTACGTCGACGTTTCAACCCTGTATATATATTTGTTTGTAGATATATCAAGTAGGGTCTTCTTCAGGACAAAAGAAGGAAGTGCGACAGCCCTTGGTGGTTGGGAATTCACAAGATTCAATCTATTAACTCCTCCGAGCCCGGAAGGAGTTCTTATTCAAGAATCATCAATCAACCAGCTTTTCAAACTTTAGCTGTGTACCCCTCTGGATGTGCTTGTCGGCCTCCAGGGGGTAGTTGGTTCAAAATGTTAGTAGTATTCAGTCCTTAGAGATCATCATGTATTGATGCCAAAGTCCATCAGTGCTTGCTTCCCAAACCTCCTCAAGTGCTTGACCGTGAGTTGGTGAGAGAC
Source organism: Calotriton arnoldi (assembly GCA_963921515.1). Classification (NCBI taxonomy): domain Eukaryota; kingdom Metazoa; phylum Chordata; class Amphibia; order Caudata; family Salamandridae; genus Calotriton; species Calotriton arnoldi. The sequence continues at coordinate 182,148 of CAWUFW010001378.1, forward strand.
ACTCAAGAATACAGTATTTAAGCACTGATGGACTTTGGCATCAATATATGACGATCTCTAAGGACTGAATACTACTAACATTTTGAACCCACTACCCCCTGAAGGCCTACGAGCACATCCAGAGGGGTACACAGCTAAAGTTTGAAAAGCTGGCTGATTGATGATCCTTGAATAAGAACTCCTTCTGGGCTCGGAGGAGTTAATAGATTTAATCTTGTGAATTCCCAACCACCAAGGGCTGTCGCACTTCCTTCTTTTGTGCAGCCATTTTCTGGGTCAGCGCTCTAGTGGCTGGACCCCTGCTTTGTTCTGGGCTACATAAGCGCCAGATAGCGTGACCGCGCAGCAGGCGCGCCAGTGGCGCGCCAGAGGCGCGCCAAAGGCAAGCCCGTCTGCGCCCGACCGGGGCCAGGGGCCAGAACCCCTGCTTCTCCTCCCCCATATAACTATTGCTACAACGGTGAGCAGCTCAGACAGCTAAATAGAGCTTTAGGGGCAAAATGTGCCCATTCCATCTCTCTCAGCAAGCCTGTCCCTGGCTGCCCACACTGTCCGTTTATGCTCCTGCCATCCCCTCTTACCCCCCTGCCTTCCCGGAAACTATATAAAATGTTTCTGCTAAATTGCAGATCGCTGCCTAAGCATACAGCGGAGATCTCCATTCTTCTAAAAGACTCAGGTCCAGAAGTTTTGTTTCTCACAGAAACTTGGCTTAACTCAGGCTCAGAGCCCGATATTGTCCAATCCCTCCCTCCTGGCTATCTAATTCAGAGGTTGGATAGAACGACAGGCAAAGGTGGCGGTATCGCCATTATCTATAAAAACTACCTTAGCTGCCGCATGCTCTGCAGCCTGTTAGCAGACTGTGAGAATTTTCACTTCTCAATAGGATTCACTCCTACGCTCTCTCTTTCAGGTATCCTTATCTATCGCCCGCCTGGGCCTATTGGCCAATTTTGTAAATCATTATTGGAGACAGCCGCGAATTTTGCTAGCACGACTGCTAATCTTACTCTCTTAGGGGATTTTAACCTGCATTTTGACGATCCTACATCTTTGGCCGCAACAGAAATGTCTCATGATCTTTCGTCCTATCAGCTTACACAGAAGGTTCTGTTCGTGACCCACGCTAAAGGACACCTCCTTGACCCTATATTTTCTAACTTGGGGGAAATAATTGGAAAAGAACCCATTCCTTTACCCTGGTCTGATCATTTTTTGATACCTCTTTCCTGGACCCCTACAAGTGTTACCCCCCCAACTAGGCCAACACGAGCCTTGTCCCGTCTCTGGCCTAAACTCCCCTTAGATAAGTGGGTCCTGGAACTGGAAAGGTCTAAGCCACCCCTGACATCAATCCAGTTGTCGCTAATGAAAGATTCAACAACTGGATCGAGGGCACGCTTGACCAGGTCCTTCCAAAGAAACTGATCCAGATGAAAGGAGGGTCTAACAAGACGGCTTGGTATTCCCCCAAACTTCGGGAACTAAAACAGACGTGTAAAAAAATTGAAAGAGTCTGGAGAAAAGATTTTTCCCTCAGCAAGAAATTGGATTACAGGGAGGCCATTAGAACATATAAAGCAGAAATCAAAAGGGCCCAGGCCTCTTATTACGAGGAAAGGATTTCCCTGGCCGCCAATTCCCCACGGGCAACCTTTCGCATCGCGAAAAAATTACTTAAAGCCCCCCTTCCTCCTGACGTACCTGATGTATCAGGTCGTCGCTGCAATGAACATGCAGACTATTTCTATAATAAAATTCAAAACATCTATTCATCCTTCTCCTCGGTTGACAACTACATCAATCTCCACCTTGAGGACACTGGCCCGCTTGACAGGGAGTATTCCTTGGAGGCCTTTTCCCTGATGAACCGGGAATCGTTCCAGGCCATTTCGGCACTTGTTAAGAGTGGGTTGCAAAAAGACCCAGCTCCACCCAATATTCTGAAGCAGGCAGCTGATTCAGTTGCCCCAATCATCGTTGATCTGATCAATGCCTCGCTCTCCATGGGCATTGTTCCTCCCCTGTGGAAAAGAGCAATGGTGAAATCTCTTTTGAAAAAACCTAACCTGGACCCGGATTCTCTGGGCAACTATCGTCCCATCTCGCTCCTCCCTGGGATCAGCAAGATAGCGCAGAAACATGTCAACCTCACACTCTCTACGTTCCTGGAATCCCATAACCTTCTCCATTCCTCTCAAACTGGCTTTCGCCCGCGCCAGGGCACTGAAACTGCTCTGTTAGCAGTTGTCGAAGAATCTAGAAAGATTCTTGATGCAGGAGGATCTTCAGCTGTGATTCTTTTAGACCTCAGTGCAGCCTTTGATACGGTCAACCACCAAATTCTGGTCCATCGACCTAGAGGTTTGGGGGTGACCGGTACAGCCTTAATATGGCTGCAATCTTTCCTGGAAGAAAGATCCTTCCAGGTGTTTGAGGATGGAGGCCATTTCAAAATCCCTGCCCCTACATTGTGGAGTCCCCCAGGGATCGTCCCTGAGCCCCACTATTTTTAATGTTTATATGGCTCCACTTGCGGATATTGTGCTTCCTTTTGGGGTTCACATAGTGACATACGCTGATGACACCCAACTGGTCGTAGCACTGAATCACTCCGACCAGGTTTCTACTGGCCTCCGTCCCTGCCTTGAGGAAGTCGCCAAGTGGATGAATCAGTCGCATTTAAAATTGAATGGTGACAAGACTGAGCTTATGGTTCTTGGCAATCCTCTCTGCTTTAAAGCAGACACAATGTGGCCAGTTTGTATGGGCCCTGCTCCTGCCCCTAAGACCGAGATAAAGAGTCTGGGTATCTGGCTGGATCAGGACGTCAGCTTTAAAGCTCAGGCCAGGAAGGTTGTAGCCTCCTGTTACGGCATCCTCAGGATGCTTCGCAAAGTGCTCCCCCTTCTTCCCTTCCAGGCCAAAAAGCTGATGATCCAGGCACTCATTTTATCTCGGCTAGACTACGGCAATGCCTTACATCTAGGTGCGCAGAGCTCGGCACTTGCGAAACTCCAGATAGTGCAGAACTGCGCAGCAAGGATGCTCATGGGGATCTCGAATCTGCACTCTGAAAGGCCCGCCCTGAAGTCCCTCCACTGGCTCCCTATTCAGGAGAGAATCAACTTCAAGGCTCTGTGCATTACCCACAAGTCGCTGGGAGGGAATGGTCCACCAATCAATCACTTTATGGTTCAGCCCTACCGGGCGAACAGGCAGCTGCGCTCAGATGAGCTCCACCTGGCAGTTGTTCCCAGGATCAAGAAGGCCAGAAGTGGCGGCCGGCTCTTTTCTTATAATGCCGCCAGATTATGGAATTCCCTCCCTCTCTATTTACGAAAGGAACCTAACCATCTGGCCTTCCGTAAACATTTAAAGATGTGGCTCTTCCCCTAAGCGTTCTCTTCTGCCTCAGTGATCCGTTCAGTGCTGGGATGCCTCCGGGTAGCTACGCGCTTTAGAAGTGCTGTTTCATTCATTCATTCATTTTGTCCTGAAGAAGACCCTACTTGATGTATCTACAAACACATATATATACACAGGGTCGAAACGTCGACGTACACCCACTCATGTCCTGGCTCACTATAGCAATTATTTAAAAAAATAGGACTAGCTGAAGTGAAAGACCTGAAAAGGACGGAGAATTTATGTTATTGTCTTGTTTATTGTTTGAATTTGAAAGGTCGCCCATTTGCACTATATGTCACCACAGTCACCCATTGAACTGCCTGTGTATTTTTTATTGTGCTTTCTTTGTCAGACAGCCCCCATTGGTATTATCTTTTTGTATAAAATTGTTTACACAATTAGCGAGAAAAATAGAAAACCAAAACAAATAATTTAATAAATATATATATTTTTGATAAAAACTTACAGAGGTGTGGTACATTTATAAAAGTCTAGTACAAAATCACTATTGATTGTGAAAGAAATAATCAGGTTCTGAACCAGTACCCCGTGGTACTTACCCAACGGAACCACTTTTAGCTTTTTAACTATTAACCCAGGTTCCGAGGGATACAGGGTGACCCCATTGATCTTAATGATTTTATATTTATTTATTTATTTAGTGTTTTATAGATGGCAAACGTGACCCGTTAGGGTGTTAGAGCGCTTTAGAGGGATAACACGTTGTATACAAGTATGAAATAGTCAAAGAAAAAAGAAAAACATAAGTAGGAGTAGAAGGAAGTAAAATATTTGGGGAATAACAGGGTGTATACAATGTTCAGATCAAGGTCAGTACAAGATGGATAGCAGCCAGTCAGTCCAAACTCTAGCGGCAACAAAAATAAGCAAAGCCACTGAGCGGTGTGTGCAATGCATGATTTATGGGAGAAACTTGCCCATTAGGAAGGTTTTGGCTTCCTTTTTAAATATTGACAGAGAGGGAATTTTTCTGATGGAAGACGGCAGCGAGTTCCAGATTCTTGGTGCGGCCCCAGAGAAAGCACAATTGTACGTTTTTTCCTTTCGGAAGCGGGGTGGCTGGAGCACAAAGTCTCTGGCGGACCTGGAGTTTCTGGCTACTCCAGAAACTATGATTTTCTTGGCAAGATATGCAGGGGATTTCGTGTGTAGGGCTTAATGGGTGATACATGCCAGTTTGAGTTGGATTCTGGCTTCAAGAGGAAGCCAGCTCAGCGCCTTCAGATGCGGTGAGATGTGGTCAAATTCTTTTGAGCCTGTTAAGAGTCTGGTGGCGGCGTTGAGGCAAGCTTTTAGGGGGGTGTTAGAACTGGGGGTCTCTAGTTGGCAGAGGTAGGTACCTTTGACCAAATAGGGACCCTTGCTTCTACATCAGGACAAAGGAGTTACACTACTGGATAACCCCTGCTCACCCCCTTGGTAGCTTGGCACGAGCAGACAGGCTTATCTCAGAGGCAGTGTGTTAAGCATTTGTGAACACATACAGTAATACAGTGAAAACTACAGATGGACACCACACAGGTTTTATAAAAATAAGTATTCTTTATATAGACTTAACACAAGACCACAAACGACAAAAATCCACAATACTGTACTCAAAATTGACTTAAAGATGGTAGAAGTAACTTAGTTCAAGTTGATGGTAAGTGCGACAAAGTTCTCACAAAAGTACCTGGATGCGTAACGCAAAACAAACAAAAGGTTCGCAGGGATGGAGATGCGTCGGTTCCTTGCTTCGGGGGAGACGATGCGTCGCGCCTCAATGCTTGCGCAGAGTAGGGGATGCGTCTTGTTCCTTACCGAAGAGGAGTTGATGCCTTGATTCTCGGACTGCGTTCCGGTTGCGATGCGGCACGATGGCGCTTCGATGCGATGCGACTATCCGGTGCGATGCAATAAGATGGCGCCCTTGATGCGACGACGTGAAGACGATGCGTGCACGCCCGGCGGCCGTGCGGCGACTCTGTAACTTTGGAGCCACGACAGGCCCTGCGACACGCTTCTCCGGTGATGCGACGGCGACCCTTGCGGTGGCGACACGCTTCTCCGGGGATGCGTCGGGTAACAGCTTTGACGAAGGCTCGCTTCTCTGCTGATGCGGCGGCGACCTCTGCGGTGGCGACACGCTTCTCCTGCGATGCGACGGCAACAGCTGCGACTGCGACACGCTTCTTCTCGTTGAGTCGCGCTTCCAGCTCCCAGCGACACGCAGGCTTCTGCAGACAGAATTCCCAGCAAGGAAATTCAGAGGGGAGCTGGTGGTGAAGTCTTTTGTCCCTGAGACTTCAGCAGGAGGCAAGCACAAGTTCAAGCCCTTGGAGTAATATTCTGAAAGATGATGAAAGTTCTTTAAAAGTTCCTTCTCCTCTCCTTGGCACTGAAGACACCACTGTAGGCCAACCCAGCAACACAGCACACTGGCAGGGGGGGCAGTCCAACTCCTACAGCTTCCTTTGGTTCTTCTCCTTGGCAGAGGTTCGTCTTGTTGTTCCAGAAGTGATCTAAATTTCTGGGGTCAGGGCCCCAATATTTATACTGCAAAATCCTTTGTCCTCTGAAGGCAGAGGGGCCTTTACCTAGTCAAAACCAGTTCTGTGCAGTCCTGGAGCACTTTGTTTACAGGATTCCTTCTTTCTTTTGACAGAGTGGGCCAGGGACATCAGACACACCACAGGAGGTGGAGCCAGCATTGTGGAAGGCAGGCACAGCCCTATTCAGACCCAGGTGCAACTCCTCCCACTACTCTACATGCAGATAGGTCTATTCAGCCCTGTGCTGACTCACCCTGCCTCCTGGAATCCCCCAGCCCCTGTCACTCACAAAGCCAGACACACAATACACAACCTAGCAGAGGCAGGCTTGGACAGTTAGGCAAGAAAATACCTACTTTCTAAAAGTGGTATTTTCAAACACAGAGGGGTCGATTCCGATTCGGGCCGGAAAAAGCACCGACCGACTCGGAGCCGGAATTAATTCCGACCGACACGTACCTGTGGCGCCCGACCCGCCAAGTACGATGCAAAGCGTGCAAAATCCAACCGACACGTACGGAACCCAAGCCGAACGACCGAGCCGCACGGAAAACAGCAATCCGGCCGGAAAAACACGCGAATCGAACCGACCGACACGCACCCGGAACAAATCCGACCGAAACGTACCCGCGAACTCCAAACCGCAAAGTACGATGCAAGGCGCGAAAACCACGACCGAGTCGTACGGAGGACAAGCCGTACGACCGACACGCATACAAAACAGCGAGCCGAAGTAACACAAAACACCGCGACCGACGCGTACGCAGCATTGAAAATTGCACAAACACAGCGTGAACGAAACGGAGAAGACCGTACGAGACAACTGCAGGGTCCGACTCGGTCACAAGAACGTTTCCAACATGCACAGAAAGTACTAAGGGAAAATACACAAAAAAAGGCCAAACAAGCAATTACAAAGCCAATAAATACTGGGGGGTGGGGACAGAGAACAAAGAAACACCCACAACTCCACCCATATAAAGGACACAAATCCCAACCATGATCCTTTGCAAATGCTATTCACCTGCCAGCACTCAACAGACAGCAACCACACACCCACAGCTCATCCCTCACACAAGCCACACACCATCAGCACACCAACAAATAGCTACCTCACATACACCCAGCAAAACACACACTCACACACCTTCACCTGCACACCAACACACACATCACTCACCATCACCACCCATCACCATGCCCCCAAAGAAGAATCACAAGTTCCTAGATTGTGAATTGGAAGTCCTGGTAGACGAGATCCTCAGGGTAGAGCCACAGCTGTTTGGCGCACTGGTCCAACAGACACCCATCTCCCAGAAAACAAAGATGTGGGAGAGGATCATCAACAGGGTGAACGCACAATCACCATGTCTGCGCACAAAGACTGACATCCAGAACAGGTGGTATGACGTGCGCAGGAGGGTATGGGAGCTGCTGAAGAAGGACTACCTCCTGAGCCAACACACCGGCAGTGGCCCTCCTGCCAAGCCAGTATACCTCAGGCCCTGGGAGGAGAAGGTGCGGGCCATCCTTCCGCCAGTGAGCGTCTATGGACTAGAAAACATCCCAGAGCCTGGTGAGTACACAACAAATGTACACAATATTCTGCCACAATACACACACACATCACTGTCAAGGGGAGAGTCAAACCATGCACTCTTAGCAATTACACAGCAACCAGAACAGAATCATCCCAAAATGTGTATGTCAGTCAGATAAACACAACACATGCCATCTCAAAGTTACATTTAACCGTGTCATCACATGTACAAACACAACTACAACTACAGCTAGGCAGTGGCACAAATATAACTAACAAACACATCCAGACATGTAGCCACCACTACAACACCAACACACAGTGAAGACCACTGAAAGAAAGGAATTCTGTGTATGCTGGGCAAGTCAGTGTAGCCAATAGCATCATGGGAGTCGTAGTCACAGATATTGCTCACCCCCACAACTGTCCCATCAACACCACCATGAACCATGCGCACATCACAGGGAGTGGAAAAGGACTCACAAGATGGCTGACACTGGGTACTGCTGTGGGGAGCACAAGGCCCTGCTGGCAACTGTGCAACAACCAACAGCAGGACAACACTGACTGACATCCTGAGAGACAACTTGCACTCCCTGCAATGGAAGCATGTTCCATGGTGGGATATCTAGCTGGGTGGGAAGGAGGACTCACAGCACTGACCATAGTCACAAGCACCTCCCCTCACACACCCCCTCAACACAATCTCCACATAACCCACCTGGGAGAATGCAATGCCTCACATCCTAACTCAAGATCCCACAAAGAACCACCACCCTGGGTTATGCTGTGTGAAGCACAGGGACACTCTTGGGACTTTTAGCCAAACAACTGCCAGGACAACACTCCCAGCCATCCTGTCAGCACAGGCAGCCCACCGCACAGGGAAGCAGAGTCAAAAGGAAGGAAGGAAGGGCATGCTGGGAAGGGGGGTGGAGGCAATAGCATGATGGGAGTTGTAGGCACAGATATTGCTCAGCCTCACAACTGGCCCATCAACACCACTCACAACCATGCTCACATCACAGGGAGTGGAAAAGGACTCACAAGATGGCTGACACTGGCTACTGCTGTGGGGAGCACAAGGCCCTGCTGGCAACTGTGCAACAACCAACAGCAGGACACCACTGACTGACATCCTGAAAGACAACTTCCACTCCCTGCAATGCAAGCACGTTCCATGGTGGGATATCTGGCTGGGTGGGAAGGAGGACTTGCAGCACTGACCATAGTCACAAGCACCTCCCCTCACACACCCCCTCAACACAAACTCCACATAACCCACCTGGGAGAATGCAATGCCTCACATCCTAACTCAAGATCCCACAAAGAACCACCACCCTGGGTTATGTTGTGTGAAGCACAGGGACACTCTTGGGACTTTTAGCCAAACAGCTGCCAGGACAACACTCCCAGCCATCCTGTCAGCACAGGCAGCCCACCCCACAGGGAAGCAGAGTCAAAAGGAAGGAAGGATGGGCATGCTGGGAAGGGGGTGGAGGCAATAGCATGATGGGAGTAGTAGGCACAGATATTGCTCAGCCTCACAACTGGCCCATCAACACCACTCACAACCATGCTCACATCACAGGGAGTGGAAAAGGACTCACAAGATGGCTGACACTGGCTACTGCTGTGGGGAGCACAAGGCCCTGCTGGCAACTGTGCAACAACCAACAGCAGGACACCACTGACTGACATCCTGAAAGACAACTTCCACTCCCTGCAATGCAAGCACGTTCCATGGTGGGATATCTGGCTGGGTGGGAAGGAGGACTTGCAGCACTGACCATAGTCACAAGCACCTCCCCTCACACACACCCTCAACACAAACTCCACATAACCCACCTGGGAGAATGCAATGCCTCACATCCTAACTCAAGATCCCACAAAGAACCACCACCCTGGGTTATGTTGTGTGAAGCACAGGGACACTCTTGGGACTTTTAGCCAAACAACTGCCAGGACAACACTCCCATCCATCCTGTCAGCACAGGCAGCCCACCCCACAGGGAAGCAGAGTCAAAAGGAAGGAAGGATGGGCATGCTGGGAAGGGGGTGGAGGCAATAGCATGATGGGAGTAGTAGGCACAGATATTGCTCAGCCTCACAACTGGCCCATCAACACCACTCACAACCATGCTCACATCACAGGGAGTGGAAAAGGACTCACAAGATGGCTGACACTGGCTACTGCTGTGGGGAGCACAAGGCCCTGCTGGCAACTGTGCAACAACCAACAGCAGGACACCACTGACTGACATCCTGAAAGACAACTTCCACTCCCTGCAATGCAAGCACGTTCCATGGTGGGATATCTGGCTGGGTGGGAAGGAGGACTTGCAGCACTGACCATAGTCACAAGCACCTCCCCTCACACACACCCTCAACACAAACTCCACATAACCCACCTGGGAGAATGCAATGCCTCACATCCTAACTCAAGATCCCACAAAGAACCACCACCCTGGGTTATGTTGTGTGAAGCACAGGGACACTCTTGGGACTTTTAGCCAAACAACTGCCAGGACAACACTCCCAGCCATCCTGTCAGCACAGGCAGCCCACCCCACAGGGAAGCAGAGTCAAAAGGAAGGAAGGATGGGCATGCTGGGAAGGGGGTGGAGGCAATAGCATGATGGGAGTAGTAGGCACAGATATTGCTCAGCCTCACAACTGGCCCATCAACACCACTCACAACCATGCTCACATCACAGGGAGTGGAAAAGGACTCATGTGAGAAGTTGGCCTGGTATATGCTGTTCACTAATTAAAGTGGACACCTTGCACCAGGGCAAATCGACTCTTATGGTAGATAGGTTTAAGACAACCTTTTAAAGAAAGCTATCCTAGTGGTAGCTGTGGAGAGCAGCCTTCAGGCTAAGTCTCGGAGGAATGTAAAGCAGCTTGTTTTACCATATAATCTCTTGAATCACCAAATGAAAAGACACCACACAGGTATATATATCAAATATATATGTATTTATTTCTAAATAACTCTCTACTAATCTCTTTATGAGATTAGAAGACAAACATATGCACAAATCAACGTTTCACAATAAGTTAAGCACAAAATATGGCTGGGGCCCTAGGGGCGTACCAGACCATATACTAAGTAAGAGACTTAGAAACAACGACTTGCAGGGAGACAAGGCCTAGGGCCTTCAGAAGTGCTGGGGCCTCACAAAACCACCCAAGGCAGGTAAGTAAAGGACCCACGGGGGACGCGTGCAGTGTGGATACACAGGCGCGGATCGCCGTTGACTTCAATGGGGCAAGTCGCGGTTGGAAATAAAGAGTTTTAGGATACTTCGGGAGAACCTACAAGCAAGTCACTTACAGGGTAAGTAGTTCTAGGGCCCACACCCACAGGAGCACCGTAGTGCTGGAGTTACCTCACCCAGGGAAGCCGGGTGCACAGGTGTCCTTTGGTGTCGGGTCGCGGCGTCGTTTTCAATGGCGAACAAAGAAGACTTGCTGCTTGCGGGAGCTGAAGAAGTGTCCGGTGGAATCCAAGCCTGGATTCTGAAGAAGGATGACCTGAAAGCAGAGGGGACAGTGTTCAAAGTCACTTGGCAGTGACCCGGGGCAAGGAAGATGGATGCCCACCGTCGTCGGTTGATTCAGGTCGGTTGCAGGTGCCTTGACTCTTCAGCCACGTGGTCCAGGAGGTGTCGACGACGACCAGGAGCTGGATTCGGTGGGTCCCTCGACGTCTGCAGCTGACTGCGGTGTCGGCAACTCGATTGGAGCCAACAAGCCTTGGCAGCCGCAAGTCTCGGGGAGATGAAAAAAAGTCGATGGCGCAAACCAGCAAGGTCTGAGGGACTCACCCAGCGAGGGTAAGTCAGGGCAGGCCTGGAGCAACCAGGGGAGCCCTTTGGTTTCTTTAAGACGTCTTCTGGGGACCCACAAGCCAGCGGGCAAGGGATCGCAAAGACACCTCGGGCGGAATCACTCAACAGGGGCCCACGGTCACTCGGGACAGTGTAGGCCTCTGATCTTCGGAGGGATTCCTGCTGGAGGTCGGGACCACACGTGGTCCAAAGCACAAGTTCGTAGAACGTTGTGAAGGGGTTGCACTCGACAATAGTGCACGGTACCCAGGGGTCGCGGTTCCTCATTACTCGTGGGGTCCACTTGCCTCAGCTTCGCTGGGGACTCACGATGGCCTGGGAGAGGTCAGGAAATCTACTTCTTGGGCTGGAGGGACTTCGTACTCCGGCGGGAGCGGCGTAGTTTGCAACCGTCGTTGTCGTTTTTGGTGCCTGCCAAGCAGGGGAGTCACTCCTTGACTCCAAGGGAGATTCTTCTGTCTTCCAAAGGTAGTGGAACGTCGAAGGGCCAGGATTCTTCTGTAGAGCGTCGTCCAGGGGTTATCTGCTTTGCAATGGCAAGGTTCCCCCTCTTATACTAAAAAGAGGGGATGGACTAGCTCTATGACCCCACCTATGGGAGGGTCAAGGGAGGGGGTGGCTACACCCACTTCCCTTTGTCCAGTTTCGCGCCAGAGCAGGGGCAGGTAGCCCCTGAGCTGGTTTGAACTGGCATATGCACAGAGGAGCCTTCTGCTCCCCCAGTGCAGGACTTCAAAGCACTCTAAGAGTGCACCCACCCAGCCCCAATACACTAAACCCTGTCTGGAAGGTGGTTACACCTCCCTGTGACAGGATGCCTATTGTTGGGCTTCCTCCACTGCGAGTTTCGGTCATCAGCAGGAGGGCAGCCCAGTGTCTGTGACTGGTGGCATCCATTTTGTGATGCCAGGGCTCTTTAGGATTCTACCGCGTTTCCACAGCAGGTACATGTCTTATCCCTCTAGAAGGGTGGAATGCTACCCCCGCCGCCAAGATTGGCGGGGGGTAGTATTCCAAGATGTTTGACACCAAACACGACATGTTTTGATGCAGCCATTCCAAAGTTAGCATTTACCGCGAGGATATAATGCACTTAAATAGTATATGGTTTAACCGCATCCACAAACAGCACCAGAGAATAGACTCTGAGAGCTGCAGAGGGGCCCTGCTCAGGCAGAGGCACCCCCTCACATAGAAGCCAAGCACCCTGCCCTCAGGATTGATAGGGCCTGCCTTAGGGGTGACTGATAGGTTTATATGTGTGTGCAGGAGAGATATAGGAAACCTATATCTCAGTGAGGGGTGCTAGCACCACCTCACCCAGGCTGCAGTAGCAGGCCTGTGGTGTCAGATTTAGACTGCTTCCCAGGGGTGGCATAACACATGCTGCAGCCCCTGGTAGGCCTGTGAAGTACCTATGCCCTTGGCACCTAAGGTACCATATACTAGGGACTCATAAGGCACCACAGTATCCAATCACTAGTGCACCTAGAGTGCACTCCATGTCGTTTAGAGAGAACAGAGAGGCTGGGGCCCTGATTGGCAGGGACCCAGTCAGACTATAGCCAGAAACCAGTGCTAACATCAGAAAAAAAGTGGGGGCAACATAAGAGGCAGATCCTACTCTCCTACACAACCCCCCAAACGTAGGGACACTAAACTAACCTTGACCAGTTGAGTCTTCGTGTTCAAAGTGGAAATACCTTGAGAGTCCATCTGCATTGGCATGTTGGGTCCCAGGCCTATGTTCCACTGTATAGTCCATCCCCTGTAGGGAAATGGACCACCTCAAAAGTTTTGGGTTTTCACCTTTCATCTGCTTTAGCCATAGGAGGGGCTTGTGGTCAGTCTGAACTATGAAGTGAGTACCAAACAAGTATGGCCTCAGCTTCTTCAGGGCCCTTACCACAGCAAAGGCCTCCCTCTCTATAGCTGACCAACGTTTCTCTCTAGGGGTCAGCCTTCTGCTAATAAAAGCTACTGGCTGGTCTTGACCTTCATCATTCAGTTGAGACAGTACAGCTCCCACACCCAGCTCAGAAGCATCTGTTTGGACAATGAACTTTTTGGTGTAGTCTGGACTCTGTAAGATGGGGGCAGTGCACATGGCCTGCTTTAGGTCTTCAAATGCCTTTTGACAGCTAGCTGTCCACTGAACCTTTTTTGGCATTTTCTTAGAGGTAAGATCATTCAAGGGGGTCACTATAGATCCATATCCCTTGACAAACCTCCTATAGTACCCAGTCAGGCCTAAGAAGGCTCTCACCTGTGTCTGGGTGGTTGGAGCAACCCATTCCAGTATGGTTTGGATTTTGCTCTGCAAAGGCTGAACCTGGCCTCCACCTACAAGGTGGCCCAGGTACACAACCTGACTCTGCCCTATCTGGCACTTGGTGGCCTTGATAGTGAGGCCTGCTTTCTGCAGGGCCTCCAAAACATTTCTGAGGTGGACCAGGTGATCCTGCCAGGAGGAACTAAAGACAGCAATATCATCTAGATAAGCTGAGCAATAAGTTTCCATCCCTGCCAGAACTTTATTCACCAACCTCTGAAAAGTGGCAGGTGCATTTTTCAATCCAAAGGGCATCACCACAAAGTGGTAGTGCCCACCAGGGGTCGAAAATGCTGTTTTGGCTTTTGCATCATCAGCTAATCTGATTTGCCAGTAGCCAGCTGTTAGGTCAAATGTGCTTAGATACTTGGCTGAGGCCAAAGTATCAATCAGCTCATCTGCCCTTGGTATGGGATAGGCATCAGTCCTAGTGACTGCATTGAGGCCTCTGTAGTCTACACAAAACCTCATTTCTTTCTTACCACCCTGGGTATGAGGCTTGGGTACCAGGACTACTGGGCTAGCCCAAGGGCTATCTGAAGGCTCAATCACGCCTAACTCCAACATTTTCTGGACTTCAGTCCTGATACAGTCCCTGACATGGTCAGGTTGCCTGTAGATTTTATTCTTGACAGGCAGACTGTCCCCAGTGTCCACCTCATGGGTGCACCAGGTAGTCTGACTAGGGGTCAGGCTAAACATATGTCTAAACTGTTGCAGAACTTGTCTGCACTCAGTTTGCTGATGGTCAGTGAGGCTGCTTGCCAAAGCAACACCATCTACTGACCCATCATCAGGGTTCTGAGAGAGCAGGTCAGGGAGAGGGTCACTCTCCTCCTCCTGGTCCTCATCAGTTGCCATGAGCAAGCCCATGTCAGCCCTGTCAACATATGGCTTTAATCTGTTGACATGAAGCACCCTTAGGGGGCTCCTGGGAGTTCCAAGATTCACCAGATAGGTGACTTCTCCCTTCTGTTCAACTATTGTATGGGGGCCACTCCACTTGTCCTGGAGGGCTGCTGGGGCCACAGGCTCCAACACCCACACTTTCTGTCCTGGCTGGTATACAGTCAGCACAGCCTTTTGGTCATGCCAAGCTTTTTGCAATTCTTGGCTGGCCTCCAGGTTTTTGGTTGCCTTTTTCATGTACTCTGCCATCCGGGAGCGGAGACCAAGTACATAGTCCATCACATCTTGTTTGGGGGGCTTGAGAGGTAACTCCCAGCCCTCTTTTACCAAACATAGTGGACCTCTCACAGGATGCCCAAACAGAAGCTCAAATGGGCTGTAACCAACCCCTTCTGTGGAACCTCTCTGTAGGCAAACAACAGGCAAGGAAGAAGAAGGTCCCATTTCCGCCTAAGCTTCTCTGGGAGTCCTTTAATCATTCCTTTCAAGGTTTTGTTGAAGCGTTCAACTAAACCATTGCATTGTGGGTGATAGGGGGTGGTGAACTTATAAGTTACACCACACTCCTTCCACATTGCTTTCAGATATCCTGACATAAAGTTGGTACCTCTGTCAGAAATGACCTCCTTTGGAAAACCCACTCTGGAGAAAACTCCAATGAGGGCTCTTGCCACCACAGGTGCTGTGGTGGTCCTCAGAGGAATTGCCTCTGGGTACCTGGTGGCATGATCCACTACCACCAGGATAAATCTGTGCCCAGATGCAGTCTGAGGGTCAAGGGGACCGACAATGTCAATCCCTACCCTTTCAAAGGGTACCCCCACCACAGGTAGTGGTATCAGGGGGCCTTTGTTGTGCCACCTGCCTTACCACTGGCTTGGCAAGTGACACAGGAGCGACAAAACTCCTTTGTGTCCTCTGACATATGTGGCCAATGAAAATGTGGAACAAGCCTGTCCCAGGTCTTGTTTTGGCCCAAGTGACCTGCTAAAGGGATATCATGTGCTAAGGTCAAGAGGAACCCCTAAACTTCTGAGGTATTACCAACCTCCTGGTGGCTCCAGGGGCTGGGTCTCTACCCTCAGAATATAGGAGTCCCTCATCCCAATAAACTTTATGGGACCCACTAGCACTCCCAGCAGCCTCAGCAGCAGCCTGCTGTCTGAGGGGTTCAAGAGAGGGGCAGCACTGTTGCTCCTTACTCAGATCTTCCCTAGAAGGGCCCCCTGCCCCCAAGAACTCAACCTGGTCAGGTTCAAGTCCCTCTGGGGCAGTTCCTTCTTCAGGTTCTGCTTCACCTCCCTCTGGAAGTGAATCCTTGATCTGAGACAGAGGGGAAGGCACTGCCTTAACCCTACTGCTCCTCCTCTTGGGAAGCATCTGGTCCATTGTTCCAGGATCCAGAGCTGGTTCAGTGTCATGCATTCTTGCTTGTGACCTGGTCACAGCAAATACCTCTGCAGGGATGCCCATGAGTCCATAACTCTACTTCAGACCAGGCTGAAGTCTCTAGATCATTGCCCAATAGACATTCTACAGGGAGGTCTGCACTGACTACAACCTTCTTGAGGCCAGTTACCCCTCCCCAGGAGAAATTCACAACTGCCAGACTATGGTTGGTCTGGACATTGCTTGCATTGGTCACCTGGTACATTTCGCCCAGGATGATCTGTCCAGGGTCCACTAGGTCCTCTGCCACCATGGTGACACTAGCACCTGTGTCCCTAAATGCCAAAGCCTGTTTGCCATTTATCAAAGGCTGCTGTTTGTACTTGCCCAGATTACTGGGGCTTACTAGGAAGGACATATCAATGTTTCCCTCACAAATCAGCATTGCCTGAGTGGTCACTCTGACTAGGTCAGAATCCACTTCAGAACCCAGGGTCAACCCTACTACACCCTTATTCTGCGTACCACCTCCACCAGTAGCTGAGCTAGGGGGCACAGTTGCCTTAGGGGCAGGAGTGGTGGTGGTTTGGTCTTTGGACTTGGTACAATCAGAAGTCCAGTGCCCTTTCTGTTTACAGAATTTGCACCAGGGCTTCTTTTGGCCTTTTCCCTTGTTGGACTGTGACTCCCCACCAGATGCAGATTTTTGGGGCCCTTGTGAAGACTTCTGGTCTTTTGACTTATCCCCACCTTTCTCAGAGCCTTTAGGATCTTGCTTCTTAGTGTCACCCCCTTGGTTCTGGGTTTTCTGCCTCACCCTGGTTCTGACCCATTTGTCTGCCTTCTTTCCCAATTCTTGGGGAGAGGTCAGATCAGAGTCCACCAGGTACTGATGCAACAACTGGTTCTGGCAATTATTTAGGATCTGTTCTCTCATCATCAGATTATACAATCCCTTGAAATCAGTAACCCTACTGCCAACCAGCCAACCCTCTAGAGCCTTGGTTGCACAATCAACAAAGTCAGTCCAGTCCTGAGTCTGTGCCTTCTGGGTATCTCTGAACTTTAACCTGTACTGCTCAGTGGTTAAGCCAAACCCATCTATCAGTGCACTCTTCAGGACCTCATAATCATCAGCATCCTCCTCTCTAACAGTGAGGAGCTTGTCTCTTCCTTTATCTGAAAAGGAGAGCCACAAGATTGCTGCCCACTGCTTTTGGGGGACCTGCTGTACTCTACAGGCCCTCTCCATAGCAGTTATCCACTTGTGGATATCATCCCCACTCTGGTAGGGAGGAACAACCTTGCTCAGGTTCCTATGGTCAGGAATATATTCTCTGCCTCTAGGGACACTGTTGCTGCCACCAGGGGGTTCTAACCCCTCTTTTCTAGAAGCTCTCTGGATCTCCAGGGCTTCCCTATCCAGTGCCAACTGCTTAGTTCTGAGGGCCACTCTGGCTTCCTCATACTGGAGCAGTTTGCACCTTCTCTCAGAGGAGGTCTCTCTTAAGGAAAAGTATGAGCTCCTCTGCTGGACAAATTCTCTGCCAGAGTGATAAGAGTGGTCAGATTCCCTGGAAGGGGATCTGTGCCTCTCCTCCTCTCTGTCAGTTCTCTTAGGGAGAATTCCTCTGTCCTTTTCAGGCCCCATGGAGCCTGGCCCTTCAATCACAGAGTCTTGGTCATTCTGATTTTCATCATCTGACCCAGATACTATGACTGACCCACCCACTGATTCAAACCCTTTAGCTCCTAGAGCCAATCTCAGGTCATCTGCTGTCAGCAGATCTATCAGGTGCAGGGTTGAGGGACTCTGTCCTATCCTCAGGTGTCTGTCAACACACATGGCTCTCAAGTCAGAGAAAGCCATGTCCTTATACTGAGGCTGAGTGGATCCACTGGGTCCACCCTTTAAGGACATTCTAGTGTTGTGCAGTGTTGTACTACCTACACTAGTTTGTGGCCTACTGATCCTAGCTTGAGCTGTGGAAAGGGTGTGCTATCCCTTGGCACACAGCTCTAAGTTCAGTAGAACTTATTGATACTAAGCTTGACTTTATATGTACCTTGAGTACCTATAATGGTTTTCAGTAAGTAATTCAAATAGAGATTTTCTGGTAAAACAATGGCAAGCTGGAATCCCACACGCTGCCCACCAATGTGAGAAGTTGGCCTGGTATATGCTGTTCACTAATTAAAGTGGACACCTTGCACCAGGGCAAATCGACTCTTATGGTAGATAGGTTTAAGACAACCTTTTAAAGAAAGCTATCCTAGTGGTAGCTGTGGAGAGCAGCCTTCAGGCTAAGTCTCGGAGGAATGTAAAGCAGCTTGTTTTACCATATAATCTCTTGAATCACCAAATGAAAAGACACCACACAGGTATATATATCAAATATATATGTATTTATTTCTAAATAACTCTCTACTAATCTCTTTATGAGATTAGAAGACAAACATATGCACAAATCAACGTTTCACAATAAGTTAAGCACAAAATATGGCTGGGGCCCTAGGGGCGTACCAGACCATATACTAAGTAAGAGACTTAGAAACAACGACTTGCAGGGAGACAAGGCCTAGGGCCTTCAGAAGTGCTGGGGCCTCACAAAACCACCCAAGGCAGGTAAGTAAAGGACCCACGGGGGACGCGTGCAGTGTGGATACACAGGCGCGGATCGCCGTTGACTTCAATGGGGCAAGTCGTGGTTGGAAATAAAGAGTTTTAGGATACTTCGGGAGAACCTACAAGCAAGTCACTTACAGGGTAAGTAGTTCTAGGGCCCACACCCACAGGAGCACCGTAGTGCTGGAGTTACCTCACCCAGGGAAGCCGGGTGCACAGGTGTCCTTTGGTGTCGGGTCGCGGCGTCGTTTTCAATGGCGAACAAAGAAGACTTGCTGCTTGCGGGAGCTGAAGAAGTGTCCGGTGGAATCCAAGCCTGGATTCTGAAGAAGGATGACCTGAAAGCAGAGGGGACAGTGTTCAAAGTCACTTGGCAGTGACCCGGGGCAAGGAAGATGGATGCCCACCGTCGTCGGTTGATTCAGGTCGGTTGCGGGTGCCTTGACTCTTCAGCCACGTGGTCCAGGAGGTGTCGACGATGACCAGGAGCTGGATTCGGTGGGTCCCTCGACGTCTGCAGCTGACTGCGGTGTCGGCAACTCGATTGGAGCCAACAAGCCTTGGCAGCCGCAAGTCTTGGGGAGATGAAGAAAAGTCGATGGCGCAGACCAGCAAGGTCTGAGGGACTCACCCAGCGAGGGTAAGTCAGGGCAGGCCTGGAGCAACCAGGGGAGCCCTTTGGTTTCTTTAAGAAGTCTTCTGGGGACCCACAAGCCAGCGGGCAAGGGATCGCGAAGACACCTCGGGCGGAATCACTCAACAGGGGCCCACGGTCACTCGGGACAGTGTAAACCTCTGATCTTCAGAGGGATTCCTGCTGGAGGTCGGGACCACACGTGGTCCAAAGCACAAGTTCGTAGAACGTTGTGAAGGGGTTGCACTCGACAATAGTGCACGGTACCCAGGGGTCGCGGTTCCTCGTTACTCGTGGGGTCCACTTGCCTCAGCTTCGCTGGGGACTCACGATGGCCTGGGAGAGGTCAGGAAATCTACTTCTTGGGCTGCAGGGACTTCGTACTCCGGCGGGAGCGGCGTAGTTTGCGACCGTCGTTGTCGTTTTTGGTGCCTGCCAAGCAGGGGAGTCACTCCTTGACTCCAAGGGAGATTCTTCTGTCTTCCAAAGGTAGTGGAACGTCGAAGGGCCAGGATTCTTCTGTAGAGCGTCGTCCAGGGGTTATCGGCTTTGCAATGGCAAGGTTCCCCCTCTTATACTAAAAGAGGGGATGGACTAGCTCTATGACCCCACCTATGGGAGGGTCAAGGGAGGGGTGGCTACACCCACTTCCCTTTGTCCAGTTTCGCGCCAGAGCAGGGGCAGGTAGCCCCTGAGCTGGTTTGAACTGGCATATGCACAGAGGAGCCTTCTGCTACCCCAGTGCAGGACTTCAAAGCACTCTAAGAGTGCACCCACCCAGCCCCAATACACTAAACCCTGTCTGGAAGGTGGTTACACCTCCCTGTGACAGGATGCCTATTGTTGGGCTTCCTCCACTGCGAGTTTCGGTCATCAGCAGGAGGGCAGCCCAGTGTCTGTGACTGGTGGCATCCATTTTGTGATGCCAGGGCTCTTTAGGATTCTACCGCGTTTCCACAGCAGGTACATGTCTTATCCCTCTAGAAGGGTGGAATGCTACCCCCGCCGCCAAGATTGGCGGGGGTAGTATTCCAAGATGTTTGACACCAAACAGGACATGTTTTGATGCAGCCATTCCAAAGTTAGCATTTACCGCGAGGATATAATGCACTTAAATAGTATATGGTTTAACCGCATCCACAAACAGCACCAGAGAATAGACTCTGAGAGCTGCAGAGAGGCCCTGCTCAGGCAGAGGCACCCCCTCACATAGAAGCCAAGCACCCTGCCCTCAGGATTGATAGGGCCTGCCTTAGGGGTGACTGATAGGTTTATATGTGTGTGCAGGAGAGATATAGGAAACCTATATCTCAGTGAGGGGTGCTAGCACCACCTCACCCAGGCTGCAGTAGCAGGCCTGTGGTGTCAGATTCAGACTGCTTCCCAGGGGTGGCATAACACATGCTGCAGCCCCTGGTAGGCCTGTGAAGTACCTATGCCCTTGGCACCTAAGGTACCATATACTAGGGACTCATAAGGCACCACAGTATCCAATCCCTAGTGCACCTAGAGTGCACTCCATGTCGTTTAGAGAGAACAGAGAGGCTGGGGCCCTGATTGGCAGGGACCCAGTCAGACTATAGCCAGAAACCAGTGCTAACATCAGAAAAAAAGTGGGGGCAACATAAGAGGCAGATCCTACTCTCCTACAACTCACAAGATGGCTGACACTGGCTAATGCTGTGGGGAGCACAAGGCCCTGCTGGCAACTGTGCAACAACCAACAGCAGGACACCACTGACTGACATCCTGAAAGACAACTTCCACTCCCTGCAATGCAAGCACGTTCCATGGTGGGATATCTGGCTGGGTGGGAAGGAGGACTTGCAGCACTGACCATAGTCACAAGCACCTCCCCTCACACACCCCCTCAACACAAACTCCACATAACCCACCTGGGAGAATGCAATGCCTCACATCCTAACTCAAGATCCCACAAAGAACCACCACCCTGGGTTATGTTGTGTGAAGCACAGGGACACTCTTGGGACTTTTAGCCAAACAACTGCCAGGACAACACTCCCAGCCATCCTGTCAGCACAGGCAGCCAACCCCACAGGGAAGCAGAGTCAAAAGGAAGGAAGGATGGCCATGCTGGGAAGGGGGGTGGAGGCAATAGCATGATGGGAGTAGTAGGCACAGATATTGCTCAGCCTTACAACTGGCCCATCAACACCACTCACAACCATGCTCACATCACAGGGAGTGGAAAAGGACTCACAAGATGGCTGACACTGGCTACTGCTGTGGGGAGCACAAGGCCCTGCTGGCAACTGTGCAACAACCAACAGCAGGACACCACTGACTGACATCCTGAAAGACAACTTCCACTCCCTGCAATGCAAGCACGTTCCATGGTGGGATATCTGGCTGGGTGGGAAGGAGGACTTGCAGCACTGACCATAGTCACAAGCACCTCCCCTCACACACCCCCTCAACACAAACTCCACATAACCCACCTGGGAGAATGCAATGCCTCACATCCTAACTCAAGATCCCACAAAGAACCACCACCCTGGGTTATGTTGTGTGAAGCACAGGGACACTCTTGGGACTTTTAGCCAAACAGCTGCCAGGACAACACTCCCAGCCATCCTGTCAGCACAGGCAGCCCACCCCACAGGGAAGCAGAGTCAAAAGGAAGGAAGGATGGGCATGCTGGGAAGGGGGTGGAGGCAAAAGCATGATGGGAGTAGTAGGCACAGATATTGCTCAGCCTCACAACTGGCCCATCAACACCACTCACAACCATGCTCACATCACAGGGAGTGGAAAAGGACTCACAAGATGGCTGACACTGGCTACTGCTGTGGGGAGCACAAGGCCCTGCTGGCAACTGTGCAACAACCAACAGCAGGACACCACTGACTGACATCCTGAAAGACAACTTCCACTCCCTGCAATGCAAGCACGTTCCATGGTGGGATATCTGGCTGGGTGGGAAGGAGGACTTGCAGCACTGACCATAGTCACAAGCACCTCCCCTCACACACACCCTCAACACAAACTCCACATAACCCACCTGGGAGAATGCAATGCCTCACATCCTAACTCAAGATCCCACAAAGAACCACCACCCTGGGTTATGTTGTGTGAAGCACAGGGACACTCTTGGGACTTTTAGCCAAACAACTGCCAGGACAACACTCCCATCCATCCTGTCAGCACAGGCAGCCCACCCCACAGGGAAGCAGAGTCAAAAGGAAGGAAGGATGGGCATGCTGGGAAGGGGGTGGAGGCAATAGCATGATGGGAGTAGTAGGCACAGATATTGCTCAGCCTCACAACTGGCCCATCAACACCACTCACAACCATGCTCACATCACAGGGAGTGGAAAAGGACTCACAAGATGGCTGACACTGGCTACTGCTGTGGGGAGCACAAGGCCCTGCTGGCAACTGTGCAACAACCAACAGCAGGACACCACTGACTGACATCCTGAAAGACAACTTCCACTCCCTGCAATGCAAGCACGTTCCATGGTGGGATATCTGGCTGGGTGGGAAGGAGGACTTGCAGCACTGACCATAGTCACAAGCACCTCCCCTCACACACCCCCTCAACACAAACTCCACATAACCCACCTGGGAGAATGCAATGCCTCACATCCTAACTCAAGATCCCACAAAGAACCACCACCCTGGGTTATGTTGTGTGAAGCACAGGGACACTCTTGGGACTTTTAGCCAAACAACTGCCAGGACAACACTCCCAGCCATCCTGTCAGCACAGGCAGCCAACCCCACAGGGAAGCAGAGTCAAAAGGAAGGAAGGATGGCCATGCTGGGAAGGGGGGTGGAGGCAATAGCATGATGGGAGTAGTAGGCACAGATATTGCTCAGCCTCACAACTGGCCCATCAACACCACTCACAACCATGCTCACATCACAGGGAGTGGAAAAGGACTCACAAGATGGCTGACACTGGCTACTGCTGTGGGGAGCACAAGGCCCTGCTGGCAACTGTGCAACAACCAACAGCAGGACACCACTGACTGACATCCTGAAAGACAACTTCCACTCCCTGCAATGCAAGCACGTTCCATGGTGGGATATCTGGCTGGGTGGGAAGGAGGACTTGCAGCACTGACCATAGTCACAAGCACCTCCCCTCACACACCCCTCAACACAAACTCCACATAACCCACCTGGGAGAATGCAATGCCTCACATCCTAACTCAAGATCCCACAAAGAACCACCACCCTGGGTTATGTTGTGTGAAGCACAGGGACACTCTTGGGACTTTTAGCCAAACAGCTGCCAGGACAACACTCCCAGCCATCCTGTCAGCACAGGCAGCCCACCCCACAGGGAAGCAGAGTCAAAAGGAAGGAAGGATGGGCATGCTGGGAAGGGGGTGGAGGCAATAGCATGATGGGAGTAGTAGGCACAGATATTGCTCAGCCTCACAACTGGCCCATCAACACCACTCACAACCATGCTCACATCACAGGGAGTGGAAAAGGACTCACAAGATGGCTGACACTGGCTACTGCTGTGGGGAGCACAAGGCCCTGCTGGCAACTGTGCAACAACCAACAGCAGGACACCACTGACTGACATCCTGAAAGACAACTTCCACTCCCTGCAATGCAAGCACGTTCCATGGTGGGATATCTGGCTGGGTGGGAAGGAGGACTTGCAGCACTGACCATAGTCACAAGCACCTCCCCTCACACACACCCTCAACACAAACTCCACATAACCCACCTGGGAGAATGCAATGCCTCACATCCTAACTCAAGATCCCACAAAGAACCACCACCCTGGGTTATGTTGTGTGAAGCACAGGGACACTCTTGGGACTTTTAGCCAAACAACTGCCAGGACAACACTCCCATCCATCCTGTCAGCACAGGCAGCCCACCCCACAGGGAAGCAGAGTCAAAAGGAAGGAAGGATGGGCATGCTGGGAAGGGGGTGGAGGCAATAGCATGATGGGAGTAGTAGGCACAGATATTGCTCAGCCTCACAACTGGCCCATCAACACCACTCACAACCATGCTCACATCACAGGGAGTGGAAAAGGACTCACAAGATGGCTGACACTGGCTACTGCTGTGGGGAGCACAAGGCCCTGCTGGCAACTGTGCAACAACCAACAGCAGGACACCACTGACTGACATCCTGAAAGACAACTTCCACTCCCTGCAATGCAAGCACGTTCCATGGTGGGATATCTGGCTGGGTGGGAAGGAGGACTTGCAGCACTGACCATAGTCACAAGCACCTCCCCTCACACACCCCTCAACACAAACTCCACATAACCCACCTGGGAGAATGCAATGCCTCACATCCTAACTCAAGATCCCACAAAGAACCACCACCCTGGGTTATGTTGTGTGAAGCACAGGGACACTCTTGGGACTTTTAGCCAAACAACTGCCAGGACAACACTCCCAGCCATCCTGTCAGCACAGGCAGCCCACCGCACAGGGAAGCAGAGTCAAAAGGAAGGAAGGATGGCCATGCTGGGAAGGGGGTGGAGGCAATAGCATGATGGGAGTAGTAGGCACAGATATTGCTCAGCCTCACAACTGGCCCATCAACACCACTCACAACCATGCTCACATCACAGGGAGTGGAAAAGGACTCACAAGATGGCTGACACTGGCTACTGCTGTGGGGAGCACAAGGCCCTGCTGGCAACTGTGCAACAACCAACAGCAGGACACCACTGACTGACATCCTGAAAGACAACTTCCACTCCCTGCAATGCAAGCACGTTCCATGGTGGGATATCTGGCTGGGTGGGAAGGAGGACTTGCAGCACTGACCATAGTCACAAGCACCTCCCCTCACACACACCCTCAACACAAACTCCACATAACCCACCTGGGAGAATGCAATGCCTCACATCCTAACTCAAGATCCCACAAAGAACCACCACCCTGGGTTATGTTGTGTGAAGCACAGGGACACTCTTGGGACTTTTAGCCAAACAACTGCCAGGACAACACTCCCAGCCATCCTGTCAGCACAGGCAGCCCACCCCAAAGGGAAGCCGAGTCAAAAGGAAGGAAGCATGGGCATGCTGGGAAGGGGGTGGAGGCAATAGCATGATGGGAGTCGTAGTCACAGCTCAACATCCCCCACCACATGGCCCAGCAAGCTCACACTCACGCATGCACATCCCACAGAGAGTGGAAAGGCCCATCAAAGATGTCTGACACTGGTGCTGTGTTGTGGGGAGCACAAGGGCATGCTGGGAACTGCACATCAACCAACAGCAGGACACCACTGTCAGCCATCTTGCCATTGCTCTCACACCCACACACACTGAACTCCCCACAAAAGCAAGTAAGTATGGGAATGCTGGGAAGTGGGGTGGAGGCAATAGCATGATGGGAGTCATAGTCACAGACATAGCTCACCCCCACAACTGTCCCATCAACACCACCCTGAACCATGCTCACATCACAGGGAGTGGAAAACAACTGACAAGATGGCTGACACTGGCAACTGCTGTGGGGAGCACAAGGCCCCGCTGGCAACTGTGCAACAACCAACAGCAGGACACCACTGACTGACATCTTGAAAGACAACTTTCCCTCCCTGCAATGCAAGCACAGTCCATGGTGGGATAACTGACTGGCTGGGTGGGAAGGAGGGCCGGCTGTCAACAAAATACAACCAATGCAGACCATGTTCACACCCCAACAAATACATAGAAATGCCCAAATAATGCAGGACAATGTGCTACACCAATATCAACCCCTGACTGTGACAACTTAGGACAATGCAATGTACAGGCCCGCACCCAGAGGCACAGTCACAACTGTCAGGTGTGTCAACCATTGATGCCTGCAGAAACATAACATACATTGTGTGTGTCTCCCAAAAACAGGTGATGATGGGGACACAGCAGCAGACGCTGAGGAGTCCCAGTCCCAGGCTCAAGAGGATACGGAGCTCACTGGTGTCGAACAGCCTCTGCCCTCCTCGGATGAAGAAGACCAACCTGGCTCCTCCGGTGCAAGTCAACATGCAGCACCAGCAGGACCACCAGCTGCAGCACCAGCAGGACCACCAGCTGCACCCCCTGCACCCACCCCTCCAACGACTGTCACCACAAATACCATCCCTGCCGACATGGACAGAACAAGGAGCACCACCAGCACAGGGACCCTGGACCAACGTGGGGCTATGGACACCACCACCACCACCAACCCCCAAGGGGGACCAGGGTCATCTGTGCGTGCCACTGCATGCACTGCACATGTCGGCAGGGGTGGTGGGAGGGGTGGGAGACAGAGGTCGCTGCTTGCAGAGGTGTCTGGTGTGCATGATGACCCACAACTGGCACGCATAGCCGATGCGTACCAGTCCAGCACCGGAGATCTCAGCCAGGTAGTGGGGCTCCTCAGGGACATTAAACAGCAGCAGGCTGCCCATCATGCCCGCTTGGACTCACACATGTCCCGCGTGGAGTCCAAGTGGGACACACTGCAAGAGATGACGGCGGTGCATAGGGACATATTACAATGCCTCCGCCAGATGACCAGCAACCAGTCTACACCTCCCTGTGTGCCAACAACATCTGGTGCTGAAACAACTGCAACTGCCACAGGGAGGGAGGATGATTCTGGCGGAGAGTCCCCTGCACCGCAGCAGCCTGTACTTGAGGGGCCCCCCCAAAGAAGAGGGGTCGTCCGAGGAGGGGGCAAGTGAGAGGCCGATGGCCAAGTGCAACCCCAGGAAGCCTGAACCTGTTCTGGATGTTCACCTTTGTGCGCTAACTGTTCACCCTGTTGACGGCAACACAATTCCCACACATGACATGGGGAGTACAAGTTGGACCAATGTCTCAGACAACTGTGGCCCCGATACTGGGGATTTTGTCTACCAGGACTTTCAATTCATCTAGGAACTTCTGATTGCAATATAAATGTACAGCACTAACCATCGTATGCACTATTCACACAAATGTATCACAATAAACACACTAATACACCATACTTGCCTCTGTTGTGATTCCAACGTGGGTGCTGTCATGGGGATGATGAACTGCAAAATTACACTGTGTATGCGAACTGCAACAGCAAGTACAACACAGGCATGTGAGTAATGGCAACGTGACACATATGAGGGAGACACACCACCAGGGCTACACAACACATACACACCTAGGCCATCTGACTCATTGCCTACACTGATGTTGCCAGGAAAGACGGTGCAATGCACAGACACCACACCTATTCCCAGTTGTAGTCAAGTAGCCCACAGGTGCAGTAAGCAAATGGCAGTCAAATGTGTGACCACAGACAACGCACATCACAAAGTGAAGCACAGGTTTATTACACAGTTGCAACATGTCGTAACCACTACAGATGCAAGGTAATCCCACCTGGCAGCGGGCACACAGTCAACAACTGTAGAAGGAAGGAAGTCCATGGGTGTGGCGCACATCACCTGTAGGGACACAACAGCTACCACCCTGGAAGTACAATGACGTCGTCGGTGGACACAGTTGACCAAACGAATCTGAAAGTACCCTGTGAAGGACAGAAATGACACACAGTCAAAAGCAATGGAGAACAGGACAGAACAGCAAAACTCATGCACAATACATGTTACAAGATACCCACCGAGAACCAAGTTAGCATGTCAACACTGTTGGGGAGTACAGACCACCTGTAAGCACACATCGCTACACACATCCAGTCAAGTAGCCCATGGACACACTCCAACAGCACCAGAGCACCACCTACACATATCATGCCAACTCACATCATTGACATGACACCTCAGGATACTCACATTCAGCTAAAGAAGTTGGTGATGAGCTGTGTGCGGACATCACCATCATCATCATCATCACTGGCATCGTGGTCCAGTCCAGGATCCTCCACAGGTGGCGGATGTTGGTCATTGTCATCATGGATGAGAGGCAACTCCTTCCGCACTGCCAGGTTGTGGAGCATGCAGCAGACGATGATAATCTTGCACACCTTCGCTGGGGCATATGGGAGGGACCCTCCTGTCTTGTCCAGGCAGCAGAAGCGGCTCTTCAGGAGACCAAATGTCCGCTCAATAACTCTCCTGGTCCGACCATGTGCCTCATTGTAGCGCATCTGGGCTGGTGTCACAGGGTTCCTGAGGGGTGTCAGCAACCACGGCATGTTGGGGTATCCCGAGTCACCTACGGACAGACAAGTGCACATTAGCTGACTTGGAAAAGTGGGCGGAATACTACAGATCAGATCACACACAATGGCACAAAGTCAGTACACACCGACAAGCCAGGCACGCTGGTTCTGCATCTGTGCCATCATCCTGGGGATGCGACTACTCCCTCATCACAAAGGCATCGTGTGCTGAACCAGGGAAACGGGCACATACGTGTGAGATGGTCATATCTGCAAGACACACCACCAGTGCATTGACCGAGTGGTAGTGCTTGCGGTTACGATAGGCCTGCTCCTGGGCCTGTGGTGGTACCAAAGCCACATGTGTCCCATCAATGGAGCCAATGACATGCGGCATCCTCCCCAGGGCATAGAAGTCACTCTTCACATCAGTGAGTCGTTGCAGTCTAGGGAAATAGATGTACCGGTTCAGGTATAGCAACATTGCCTCCAAAACATCGCGGAGCACACGGCTGAACATGGTCTGTGACATCCCACCAGCAGTCGCCACAGTATGTTGAAAGGTACCGGTGGCAAAGAAGTGTAGGGCTGCCATCACCTTCACCTTGGGGGTCAGCGCTGTAGGATACGGCCGGCCAGGCTGCAAATGTGGGGCCAACTGCACTGCCAAATCCTCAATCAGCTGCCTGGTGAAGCGGTACCGTCGGATGCTGTCCCGTTCCACCATCGTTGCCAGGTCTGGGAATGGTCTATGGACAGCAGGAGCCCTGCAGTGCAGAGGAGAAGAAAGCAAGATTGTCAGTCACCCCACATATGCGGCATTGAACACACTCAATATCACATCATACATCATTATGAGGCACAACTACATGAAGTGTGCAGTTCCGTAAGGACATGTATGGTACATCACGGTTCAACAAGTGGCATCAATAAGTCCCAGGTTGGCCCATTGGATATCATGAGGCCGTGTCACAGTTCCCATCTCCTGCTGCCATGTCACAATCACTCCCCACAGTGACATGTGAGGACAGATGTGCCCCAGGCATCACAGCTCAACGACAGGTACATTCCCAGGGTCCCTGTATTGCCACATGGACACTGGCATTACATGGAGTATCATGTATACACCACAGCAAAACAACCATGACCCCCACAGGTAGTGGTTCCACTTGCCTCTGCAGGACAGACATGGACGTCTGTGACACACACACGCACAACATCAAAGTCCATGCACACACAACGTGGATGTGGAGACTGTCTCCCATTGTGCACATGAAATCAGAGACATTGTAAACACTACATGCACACAGACTGTGGAGGACCATCACTATTGTGCCACTGGGTCACCCTGGCTCAAACATACCGTCCCACATGGGACTCACGGGGTATGTGACATGACATACACATACACTACCGTGAAATGTGACCATGGCACATGCTCAGATATGAACAGTTGCACATCACAGTGGTCATGTACACGTAACACCCAGGATCCTGTCCCCATGAACACGTGCACAGCCTGGGGGTGGCTGCCCCCAGGTGACACCCACAGGACAACATGTACACCAACATACACACAATAGGAAATGCAGCCTTACATGCCTTATGATACAGTTTGGACAGGCTGTGGTGTTGTAGGTGTGCCCCTCACTCCCTGGGAGCTATTTGTGGCTGGCATATGTTCATCTGAGACAGGCATGGTGACATATGCCAGTCACTTGTACAGGGATGCGTTGAACAGCAATGGACCGATCGGTGTGCCCGGCCAGCCCATTGCATCCAATGTGTGCGGGTACGCGTTGTACCCCTGTATGCGTTGAACCGCAATGGACCGATCGGTGTGCCCGGCCGGCCCATTGCATTCAATGTGTGCGGGTACGCGTTGTACCCCTGTACGCGTTGAACAGCAATGGACCAATCGGTGCACCCGGCCGGCCCATTGCATTCAATGTGTGTGGGTACGCGTTGTACCCCTGTACGCGTTGAACAGCAATGGACCGATCGGTGCACCCGGCCGACCCATTGCATTCAATGTGTGCGGGTACGCGTTGTACCCCTGTACGCGTTGTACCGCAATGGACCGATCGGTGCACCCGGCCGGCCCATTGCATTCAATGTGCGCGGGTACGCGTTGTACCCCTGTACGCGTTGAACCGCAATGGACCGATCGGTGCGCACCCATTGTCAATGGCCTAGCCTGGCAACGGACGCGTTTTCGAAATTCGAATGAGTCGGTTGCTGGAAATTCAGTTGGTCACCCACAACAATGTTGCAAAATCATGTATGTCATGAAGTCGAAGATTTGAAGGATGCTGTGGGCGTGTATTGGTGCTGCTATTCCATGGATTGGCCAGATTCAGAAGATGCAAATGACTTGGACCTATCACTTTGGACACATGGGACAGTATCTGCCTCTGCAGCACATATATATTGCTGGCTGTTCCCCTGAGAGCTCACTTGCCTGCACTACATGCTCCAGGATGACATCTGCCACTGCACTGCTGCTGTCTCTTCCCCCTCTGGACCCTGCAATGGCACGTACTGTGGAGAGAACCCCAGCCTTCAGCCTTGAGGAGAACCAGGCCCTGCTGGACAGCCTACTTCCACAGTACAGCAAGCTGTATGGGACACCAGGGGAGCAGGTGAGTGTTCTGTGCACTGCCTTTCTGAATGTGCATTTTGTCTGACTAGCAAGGCTGAAAGTCTGCACGCCACTGGCTAGCAGGCTCACTGAGTAGTTGTCACCCCCATAGTGTGTAGTGACATGCACTGGACAGGTATGGTGCAGTGACAGTGCATTTGAACAAGGTTTTACTTCCCATGCAATGATACCATGTAGTGACTTCTGGCAAACTGTCCATGGGCAGCGTTGCACTGCCTGTGTACATCATGTGCCCCTGTGATTGAGACATGTATATACAACTGTGTCATGCACGGATATGTTGCATGTGTAGTAATGGCCTTTTCACTTTGTCATCCTCACAGGTTAATGCCCATCGGAAGCAGGAGATCTGGAAGGACATCGTCCGGGCTGTCCGGTCCGTGGGGGTCTACAAGCGCCGGATCCGCAACTGCCAGAAGAGGTGGCAGGACCTTCGGGGCTGGACCCGGAGGATTGCACGGGTCCAGCTGAAGCTGTCGCCTCCTCGCAGGAGGGGCGGAACACGGACCCTGACCCCCACATGCTCCAGATCCTGGCGGTGGTGTTTCCAGACCTGGATGGGCAGCTGAAGACCAGACAGCAGCAAGGAGGGGGTGAGTCAAAGACTGCACTGTGAACTCTGTATTACATGCTATGTGCCCTCCTCTGGCCTGGTTAAACTGCCACAGTACAGCAGTCATGTTGTCCAGGAGCCATGTCCCTCTATTGTGCACTGCCCACTCCTCATCTGATACCCAGGTGTGGCCCTTACATTCAGGGAATTGTGTCACTTGGGACTGTGTCCTTGCAGTTTGCTTCACTCAAGGTGGGGGACAGCATCTGTTTCCCTAACTCTGTTGTGGGCATCATGGGTGGGTCCATTGTTCACACAATGCCTGTGTTCGGACATGTAATCTGCGTGTTGCTTTGATATGCGGTCCACTTGCTGAGCTGAGCCACCACATGTGCCTGGGGTATCTGGCACACACCCATGCAGCGGGTGGGAACAATGTTTGGGCCCCAGGAGTGTGCAGATTACGTGTGTCACACATACATAGCCAGCTATCCACTGTCCAGGGCTCATCCCTCATTCATGTGGGGCAGGACAGTCATGCCTACTCCAGCCCATCCAATACACCTGTACTCCCACTCCCGTGTATCAGCTGACACGTTGTGCGCAGTGATTTGACCCCTCAGGTGTCTGCCTCTGTGTCAGTGTGCTGTGGATTTGTTGCCAGGACTGCTGGGGGTGTTTCTCGGTAGGGGCTCAGCATGCCACTGGAGATGTGACCATAGGAGACAATACTTGTGTGTCACATAGGTGTTTGATCAGCTGCCCGTGCAGACTGGGGTATGCAAATGTGAAGTTCAGGCAGCTGTTTCCCATTCACAGCAGATTGTGAGGGGCTCAGGTTCAGAGGGTAGTGTCACAGGTCTCCCATATGTCCAATCGGTATGACCTGGACAGATGAGGGTTAAGATGATGTGTTGTGTGGGGGATGTACATGTGAACTTGTGCAGCTCCAGGGCTTGCATTCCCCATGACCTACTATTGTGACACAGTGCAGAGTGTTGTTGTCTGGCTGCCAAGTCATACATCACTGAGACAGTGATGTATGACTTAGCAGTCATGCCTCCGCCATGGCATGTGTCTACTTATTGGTGATCCTGCAGGGGAGTGACATGTGCTACATGCACACCATTGTGGCGATGGCTATCGGGACATGGGTGCATCATGGTGTCTGTCGCTGGTATGCATCACATGCATTTCCTATTTGACTCTGGGCATCCCTTTCATCCGGAAACCTGTACTGACTCAGTGGCAAGAGTTGTGATGTGTGCATGTCCACATGCTACACCGTGTCCTCTGCACTGTCCAACTACTGTGTAGGTGGTGCATGTGTCCACACTGGGGTGTTGCTATCCAACAGACACCAGACAGATGGGTGCAAGGCCATGTGGGATGTGAGTGCCATGGTTGGCATCGGACTGACAATTGGCTTCTCCTGATCAGTTAGGGCACTTTTAGCAATGTTCAACTAATGATGCCAGGGCTTGCTCTGTAATGTGCTGTGCTCACAGTGGTGTGTGCGTTTGGTGCAGGTGACTGATGTCTGTCTGTTTCCCCATTGTTTGCAGATACATCCACGGCCACGGAAGGGGACAGCTCCACGGACCAGGAGGAAACGGAGAGCCAGACTGGGTCAGCAGCCGAGGAGTGGTCAGAGGGACCCAGTGGCACGGAGGGCGAGGGGAGCCACACCGAGGAGTCCTCAGCAGCATCCACCTCAGCTGAGGACCACAGCGGCTCGGAGGATGACTCCCTTATGGAGGCGGGTGTCAGCAGCCACCACACCCCAGCTAGTGTTGCTGTCCCCGCCACCACAAGCACCACCCCCGCCCTCCCATCGGCTCCCATTCCCCAGGTCCGTGGAGGCTCCCATGTTCGGGAGCGTGTCTCCTTCGGGCCAGGCACCGCACCCCTGCCCCTGTGTCCCCTGCTGCCCTGAGTGAGGAGTCTGTGTACCTCCTTCGCCAGCTCCATGTAGGGCAGACAGCCATGCTGAGTGTCCTCCATGCGCACACCGCTCTGTTGACTCAGCTGGTGTCGTTCATGGAGGGCATCTCATCGGGCATGTCTGACCTACAGAGGGGCAATAGGTCCATGGACTCCTCCCTGACGGCAGCAGTGTCCCTCCTCAGACAGTCCCTCACCCCTCCTGCCTCTGCTCCATCCACACTCCCCAGCACCTTACCCGTCCCAAGCACACACACACCGGCACAGGCACACACCAGCACACACACGTCCAGCACACAGACACACACGCCACAAACAAAACGCACACGCACGCACAGTCAGGGGACTGAAACCAGACTCACAGGGGATTGGGCCCTGGAACACACACACGCATCCACAAGCACTGCGCAGTCCTCAGTTGCCTCTCCCTCCAAAGCACCCTCCCTTGCCTCACCTGCAACCCCAAAGTCACAGCAGCTCTTCCTCTGTGACCTCGGCCTCATCCCCTACGATCCAGCTGCTCCAGCATCCAGGGGGAAGAGGAAGCCCACCCACACGGAGCAGAGTGCCCCTCACCCCCGGACACCCTCCCCCAGGCGCAGACAGACTGAGGCCCCCACCCGCAAGTCCCCCCGGAGTCGTAAGAGCAAGACCCCGCCGCCGCCCTGCAGCTCAGGCACCAGGTCTCCTTCCTCCATCCCTCAGGCCCCCACTCCACAGGTGCCCCCACCACACCCTGCCCCAGGTTCCCCCACCCACAGATATACCATCCCCAAGAGGATCCGGCCTTCTCCCCCTGCCACTTGCTCTCCCGGCACCACACCCCCGCTGCGCTTGTCTGTGCCACTGATGTGGTGAGGGTGTCCTCCCCCTCTGTCCAGCCCACCTTGCCTGTTCCCCATTCTCCTCCCCTGTAGGTAGGCATTGCAGTGGAGTCCACTACCACCCTGTCTGACTTGGGCACTGCAGTGGCGGACCTGTCCACTCCATCTGCAGGGTCCACTGCAGTCGTGCCGGCACCCACAACATCTGAGTCATGCCCCCAGTTGTGCCGGCACACACCATGTCAGACACCTCCACTGCAGTTGTCAGTGGCTCTCCAGCACCCACCACCCCTTCCCTGCCTCCTCCTGGTGAGCCCTGATCCTGTCCCTGCGGTGCCTGGCCTGCCCCCCGGTTGCCCCTCCTAGTGGATTGTCCCTGGTTTTGTGCAGTGCAGGCATGCGTAAGGTGACATCTGCCACTGTCACCCTGTATTGACTTACTTGATGGACTGGCCATTGGCCTTTGTTGGAGCATTACTGTTCTCTGAGTTTTTGGACACACATATGCTGAATAAAGCAACTTTCTGTTCTCTAGTGCTTATGCTTCTGATGTACATGTTGTTGATGATGCTAACCATGCCCTTGCTGCAGTGATGGTGATATTTGGTCTCATGATAATGAAGTGTTACTGTGCAGGAACACATGTGGTCCAGGGGGAATGTGTCCTATCCTGTGGTGTATCCATGTCATCCTTAGCAGCATCTGAGGGTGTCATGTGTTCAGTATTTGGCAATGGGATTTCCTACTTACATTAGCAATTTCACATCTGTGGCTTCCACCCCTGCACATCTGTTGTGCCTGCCATTGTTCAATTCGTCTACTTCCCTGACCGTGTGGCCATCTCCACTGGACATGCAGGTTTGGGCATCAATGGGGAAGGACTCATCTGTGTTGTCAGTGCAACATTGCTATACAAGTGTGTTGGATCTGTGCTGATGATTTCGTTGGCACTCCCATGACCAGGCTGATGTGACGGGAGCCTTCATTTGGTGCTAATTGTTGATTGTGTGACCAAGTGGTCAGCTGACATGATGGGGCCCTACTGAGGCAACATATGGCACAGCTTTCCTCACACAGGAGTGGGGTCCCCTCATGGCAGTGTGTACTCCTGTGACATTGCCTGCGCCCAAGGTGTGTGTTGTATGAGCATGTCTGTGTGTTCACTTCCGTTTTGCTGTGCATGCTGGGATCCCTAGTGTTGTACCTGTTTGTGATGCTTGCTGAGTTGACCTATGTTCCCCCAAAGTCTTCTCCCTGGGTTCTCTGTGATGTGGGTGCATGGCACATTACTAGTCATCAGGGTGTCACCCATAGGTGTGTTTGCTGTCAGGGCTGAGTTTGTGTGCAGACGCAGATGGGTCACAGTCAGGTTTCCCCTTGGCACTTGTTGTTTACACCTGTCATGTGATTTCCAGTTTGTGTTATCTTTCAGTGATTGTGACACGTTGTGTGTGTGACTGCTGGCACTCCTCAGGGTCCGGGCTGCAATGTTGGTTGTTGTCTATGTGTGTTCTTTGTGGGTGACCTTGGCTTCTTCATTGGTGTGTGACTGTGGCTGGGATCCCATTGGTTGGTGTGGTATTGCCGTCATGTCCATGTACAGCGTAGTGTGCAGTGTGTCAGACATTCAGGAGTCTTGTTGAGTGGCCATGTGTGATGTGTTTCTGCACCTTGGTTCCCACCCACCACCCTGGGATTGTCATGGGTGCATGTGCAATGTCACCAGTGCATGTGTGCTTCACTGCTGCACATTGTTGGAGGTCGAGGTGTGTGGTGTTGAGTTTGTGCAGATGAGAGTTGTTGCCCGGCTAGACCCCTGCCTCCATGTTGGCCTTGGCTTACTGGCCGTGCTGATTGATTTTTGCTTGTGTAGGTGTGATGGTAGTTTGTTGCTCAGGACACATGACTGTGGTTCACAGTGTGAACGACATTTAGCTTTGTCATCACAGTGGGATTGTAATGCAGCCCAGGGTCACCACATTGTGGGGGCCCTGGGGGTAGTGCTGTGGTGTGTCTGTGTCTTGCTGTGTCAGTTGCTGTTCCTACATGCTTGTGTGACATGTGTGATTTGTGCTCCCTCTCATCTGACAATGCCTGATTGCCCACATAGGGGATTTGGATCCATGAGTTACCTTTGTGTGGCACTGTATGCACATCTGTGTAATTGGTATTCAGGCCTCCTCATGTGTTGTGTGGTTGCCTGGGGACACTGGCACCCCCCCTCACCTGTTGTGTTTGATGTGCAGTGTGGGTCTGCCTGTTTGTGTTTGTGCATCTGCACCACTGCATTGGCATATCTTAGGTGTGCCATTGGCTGTATGTTGTTTGGTGGGTTTCCCCTGCTGTCCCTGGGACTCCTAGGTCATCGGTCAGCACAATGATCATGGTTTGTGTGTCCCATTGCTGCCATGGTATGGTATCTGTTCACCTCACATCTACAGTCTCCACAGGGTATCTGCATTTGTGTGCCCATTGGTGCAAATATGTGGGTCTGCATTCTGATGGTCACTTCTGTCATTGTGTCATTGATGAATGTTGACAGTGTCAGCCCCCATGGGTGTTGTTTGTCTGCACATGGCCAAAGGTATGTCTTATTTGCAGTGCAGTATTTGCCTCCCCAATCTATGTTGCAATGGGACACATGCACTACTTTGCCACTGATGTGTTTTATGTTCTGTGACCAGGAATCATCCATGCAGTTTGGCAGTTGCAGCTTTTTCTTTGTCAACACTTGCATTTTGGTCACAGTGATGATGGGGGTTTGGACCCCATTGCCACAATGTTCAAAATGTGCTTCAGCTATGGACCCCACACTTACCTTTTGGTCACTGTGATGATGGGGGTTTGGACCCCATTGCCACAATGTTCAAAATGTGCTTCAGCTATGGACCCCACACTTACCTTTTGGTCACTGTGATGATGGGGTTTGGACCCCATTGCCACAATGTTCAAAATGTGATTCAGCTATGGACCCCACACTTACCTTTTGGTCACTGTGATGATGGAGGTTTGGACCCCATTGCCACAATGTTCAAAATGTGCTTCAGCTATGGACCCCACACTTACCTTTTGGTCACTGTGATGATGGGGGTTTGGACCCCATTGCCACAATGTTCAAAATGTGCTTCAGCTATGGACCCCACACTTACATTTTGGTCACTGTGATGATGGGGGTTTGGACCCCATTGCCACAATGTTCAAAATGTGCTTCAGCTATGGACCCCACACTTACATTTTGGTCACTGTGATGATGGGGGTTTAGACCCCATTGCCACAATGTTCTGAATGTGCTTCAGCTATGGGCCCCCACACTTACCTTTTGGTCACTGTGATGATGGGGTTTGGACCCCATTGCCACAATGTTCAAAATGTGCTTCAGCTATGGACCCCACACTTACCTTTTGGTCACTGTGATGATGGGGGTTTGGACCCCATTGCCACAATGTTCAAAATGTGCTTCAGCTATGGACCCCACACTTACCTTTTGGTCACTGTGATGATGGGGGTTTGGACCCCATTGCCACAATGTTCAAAATGTGCTTCAGCTATGGACCCCACACTTACATTTTGGTTACTGTGATGATGGGGGTTTGGACCCCATTGCCACAATGTTCAAAATGTGCTTCAGCTATGGACCCCACACTTACATTTTGGTTACTTTGATGTTGGGGGTTTAGACCCCATTGCCACAATGTTCTGAATGTGCTTCAGCTATGGGCCCCCACACTTACCTTATGGTCACTGTGATGATGGGGGTTTGGACCCCATTGCCACAATGTTCAAAATGTGCTTCAGCTATGGACCCCACACTTACCTTTTGGTCACTGTGATGATGGGGGTTTGGGCCCCATTGCCACAATGTTCAAAATGTGCTTCAGCTATGGACCCCACACTTACATTTTGGTCACTGTGATGATGGGGTTTTGGACCCCATTGCCACAATGGTCATGGCCTGCTTGCATTGTGGGGGCCACACACATATATGTGTGCCACATGTGATAGGGGGTCACATTGTATGTTCAAAGTCATGTTCAGTGTTGTAGGCATTTGACACAGTCTACACACGCTTGTCATGGTGTTGGGGGGATGTCTTTTTCTTGCATTCCCTAGGTTGTGGTGTGCTGGTTGTGTCATGCATTGTCCATCCTATGAGTGGGGGTGGTGTTGGTGGTAGGCATCCAGCCCCCCATGGGTAGAGGTGGTAGTAGTGACAGGCATCCAGCCCCCATGGGTAGAGGTGGTAGTAGTGGTAGGCATCTGGCACCCCTGGGTAAGGGTGGTAGTTGTGGTAGGCATCCAGCCCCCTGGCTAAGGGTGGTAGTAGTGGTAGGCATCTGGCACCCCCATGGCTAAGGGTGGTAGTAGTGGTAGGCATCCAGCCCCCTGGGTAAGGGTGGTAGTAGTGGTGGGCATCTGGCACCCCCATGGCTAAGGGTGGTAGTAGTGGTAGGCATCCAGCCCCCTGGCTAAGGGTGGTAGTAGTGGTAGGCATCTGGCACCCCCATGGCTAAGGGTGGTAGTAGTGGTAGGCATCCAGCCCCCTGGCTAAGGGTGGTAGTAGTGGTAGGCATCTGGCACCCCCATGGCTAAGGGTGGTAGTAGTGGTAGGCATCCAGCCCCCTGGCTAAGGGTGGTAGTTGTGGTAGGCATCCAGCCCCCTGGGTAAGGGTGGTAGTTGTGATAGGCATCCAGCCCCACAGGCTAAGGGTGGTAGTAGTGGTGGTGGGCATCTGGCACCCCCATGGCTAAGGGTGGTAGTAGTGGTAGGCATCCAGCCCCCTGGGTAAGGGTGGTAGTTGTGGTAGGCATCCAGCCCCCTGGCTAAGGGTGGTAGTAGTGGTGGGCATCTGGTACCCCCTGGCTAAGGGTGGTAGTAGTGGTAGGCATCCAGCCCCCTGGCTAAGGGTGGTAGTAGTGGTAGGCATCCAGCCCCCCTGGCTAAGGGTGGTAGTAGTGGTGGGCATCTGGCACCCCCTGGCTAAGGGTGGTAGTAGTGGTAGGCATCCAGCCCCCCTGGCTCAGGGTGGTAGTAGTGGTAGGCATCCAGACCCCCCTGGGTAAGGGTGGTAGTAGTGGTGGGCATCTGGCACCCCCATGGCTAAGGGTGGTAGTAGTGGTAGGCATCCAGCCCCCTGGGTAAGGGTGGTAGTAGTGGTAGGCATCTGGCACCCCCATGGCTAAGGGTGGTAGTAGTGGTAGGCATCCAGCCCCCTGGCTAAGGGTGGTAGTAGTGGTAGGCATCTGGCACCCCCATGGCTAAGGGTGGTAGTAGTGGTAGGCATCCAGCCCCCTGGCTAAGGGTGGTAGTAGTGGTAGGCATCTGGCACCCCCATGGCTAAGGGTGGTAGTAGTGGTAGGCATCCAGCCCCCCTGGGTAAGGGTGGTAGTTGTGGTAGGCATCCAGCCCCCCTGGCTAAGGGTGGTAGTAGTGGTTGGCATCTGGCACCCCCATGGCTAAGGGTGGTAGTAGTGGTAGGCATCCAGCCCCACAGGCTAAGGGTGGTAGTAGTGGTAGGCATCCAGCCCCCCTGGGTAAGGGTGGTAGTAGTGGTGGGCATCTGGCACCCCCCTGGCTAAGGGTGGTAGTAGTGGTAGGCATCCAGCCCCCCCTGGGTAGGGGTGGTGGTGCGCATCCAGGCCCCTGTGTGCATATGTGGCATTGGTGATGGGCATCCCGCCAATATGGTGCTGCTGTTGCTGGTGTAAGTAAATTCTGCATCCCTCTGTGTGTGTGTGTGATGTGTCGTGTACGTGTTGTATGTTTTTGTGGTTGGTGTCTGACTTACCTTCTGCGCCGTACGCGTCCGTGCCTGTTCCGGTAGTAAATGTAGAATATTGGTAGGATCGGAACGAAGGGATTCATGGTTGGTTCGTCTCGTTCGTCTTTCTCGTTGCTTCGCGTCGTCCTCGTCGCTGGCGTGTTCGCCTCGTAGCCGTGGATCGTGTTGTGGCGCGAATCGGAGCTTATGTGCGCGTCTCCCGGAAGCTTTGACGTGCCGGACGTAGCGACGGGTTCGGCGCGTACGGAAAGCGCATCGTACTTGTCCGGCCGGACGGGGCTGCATTTTCCCTTCCGTGCGACTCGATTCGGCGTTTCCGGATTCGCCTCGGTCGGAGAACAGGACCTGGATTGGGTGAGTACGACTCGGCCGGATTCTATGCTGTTGTGCGCATCGTACTTACTCGTTCGGAATGATGTACGGATCGGTCGGGAAACAGGCATTCGCATGGCTTTTTTCCAGACCGAATGGTATTGGGTGCGCCTCCGACAGAGATCGGAATCGGCCCCAGAATGTTAAAACCAACTTTACTAAAAGATGTATTTTATCATTCTGAGTTCAGGCATACTAAATTCGTTTTTCTACCATGTTCCCTGGGTCAGTTAGGATTATAAGATGTTATAATCAAACTGCCCATTCTGGCCTATGGGGAACAGGTAGCCTTGCAATAGTGAAAAACGAAAATGGCTGTAATTCACTATTAGGACATGCCACATACACCAGGGCATGTCCTACCTTATACTTACAATGCACCCTGCCCTTGGGCCTACCTTAGGGGTGTCTGATATGAAGATAAGGGAAGGTTTAGGGACTGGCAAGTGGGTGCACTTGCCAAGTCGACATGGCAGTCACAGACTGCACACAGGCTCTGCAATGGCAGGCCTGAGACACACTTTAAAAGCTGCTTCTGTGGGTGGCACAACCAGTGCTGCAAGCCCACCAGCAGCATTTGATTTACAAGCCCTGGGCACACCTGGTGCACTGTACTAGGGTCTGACAAGTAAATCAAATGATCCAATCATGGAGTCACTAATCAATACATCAATTTAACATAGGGAGCACTTGCACTGTGGCACTGAATAGCAGTGGCACAGTGCCCAAAGCATCTAAAACCAGCAAACAGATCAAAAACGGAGGAGGCAATCAGAAAAAAGTGGAAGGGAGACTCACGCCAATGGTACCAGGTCTATCAGGGGGCCATGGAGATCTTGGGCAGGCCTGAAAGGGTTGAGCATCCGTATTCGATTCTGGAGATAACTAATGCCTGGACTGCCATTTTTAGGTCCGAGGCATCAAGGAAAGGTTTTAGTTTCCTCAGGTAGCTCAGGTGAAACCTGGCAGTTTTAGCCATCGAGTTGATGTGGTCTCGCATATTCAGTTTGCTGTCTAGGATTATTCCGAGAGATTTGGCAGATTCCACTATGGTCGGTGTGCAGTTTAGTGCTGTGATCGACTTGGTCCATTCCCGGATGTCAGTGTTACTTTTAGGGGGGGAGATTAGAAGGCACTCCGTTTTTTGTGCATTTAGTTTGAGCTGGTTGCAGGTGAGCAATTGAACAGTCAGCTTTAGGGCCTCATTTATAGAGTAGATCTCCTCTAGAGATGAGATTTTGATGTAGATCTGGGTATCATCGGCATACATGTGGAAGTAGATGTTGGCGGTACGTAGTAATTCAGCTAACGGTTCAAGGTAGAGATTGAAAAGGGTTGGGAAAAGAATTGATCCTTGGGGGACTCCGATCATTATCAGGGAAGGAACAGATAGATTACTGTTGACTAAGAATCTCTGGGTGTGGTTCCGGAGGAAGGATCTAAACCATCCGAGAATGGTTCCCCTTACTCCCATCCTGAATTCGAGGCGTTCAAGTAGTTTCTCGTGGTTGACTGTGTCGAATGCCGAGGATAAATCTAGTACAATTAGGAGACATATTTTGCCTTGGTCAAGGGCTTGAAGAGCATCATCCACAATATGGAGAATAGTAGTTTCTGTGCTGTGCCCAGGCCTGAACCCGGATTGGAATTCGTCTAGCAGATTAAAGTTGGTGATATGTTGACTCAGTTGAAGTTGCACACATTTCTCCAGAGCTTTCGCTAGAAGTGGGATATTGGATTTGGTCTGAAATTGTCTGGAGTAGCAGGATTCAAGGTAGGTTTTTTTAAGATGGGGACGACTTGACTGGCTTTTAGAGAGTCAGGTATGGACCCTTGTAGTAGGGAAGCGTTGATTATTGTAGTCCAAATGGGAATGATAAATTGGGAGGTCGCGGCCACGCAGCTGGACGGGAGTGGGTCATTAAAGTGGTTATTCGGATTTAAGGAGGATAGAATTTTCAAGATGGAATGGTCGTCATATAACTTGAAGTTGGACCAGTGCGCTTGGTTTTTGGGTGTTGTCTGGGGGGGAAGAGAAGAGAGATGGGACCCGGCAGGAAGAGGTCGGATGTTGGTGGCGGAATTAAGTTCTTTTCCTAGGCAGGTAATTTTGGCTGTAAAGAAGGAGGAGAACTCCTCACAGGTTATTAGGGATTTTGAGGTTTCTTTGGAAGTTTTATCCAGTTTGTTAGATTGGTGTTTGACCCTTTCAAAGAGCTTACGACGTCTGTTCTTAGCGTTTTCCAGTTCCGATCTAAAGAACTCTTTTTTTGATTTGAGGATGTTCCTGTTGTAATCATTTCTGGTCTGTCGGAGAAGTTTTAGTTGGGAGGCTGAGTGGTGCTGTCTCCAGGTTCTTTCTGTTAGCCGGAGGGTTCTCCT
The DNA here is from genome assembly GCA_963921515.1 of Calotriton arnoldi. NCBI lineage: Eukaryota > Metazoa > Chordata > Amphibia > Caudata > Salamandridae > Calotriton > Calotriton arnoldi. The sequence continues at coordinate 225,008 of CAWUFW010001378.1, forward strand.
TTCATTGTTGAGGGATCCGTTGAACTAGGGGTTTTTGTCTTTAACTCTGGATCTTTTTAGCTTTAGCAGGGCAAGATCATCAATTATGTCAGACATAGTCGAGTTGTAGTGTTCTGTAAGGTCGTTGACCTTTGACAGATTTGGGGGGGAGGAGGTCATTCTCGCAACGTGCAGCCAGCTTCTGGAGATCTAGGTTCTTTGTATCCCTGAGCCAGAGTTTCAGTTTCACAGGTTGCCCTGGCCTTGTCTTGTGGGTGCCAGGCAATAGGAAGGTAATAGCGTGGTGGTCAGACCAGTCGCATGGATCTATTGAGTTAAGCCTGACCGCCGTTGCCTTAGCAATGATCCAATCCAGTGTGGCGCCTTTCGTGTGAGTTGGTAATGTGCAGGCTTGAGTAAGTGATCAGTCAGCAAGGAAGTCTTTGAGGGCGTTAACCTGAGGGTCATTGAGGTCATTCCAGTGCAGATTAAAGTCTCCGAGGAAAATGTCATTGGAGTGGGGGAAACCTTAGCTGTAATGATTTCCATGAGGTGGTCGATGAAGGTGTCGTTCTTGCCTGGGGGGTGGTAGAAGATGTGCAGTTTGCACATCTGGGTAGCGTTGTTACATATGATGACATGATGAAGAATGGCAGTCCTATAGCAAAAGAGGTGATGGCACCTCGAAGTGTAGTAGAAGTTATTGCAGAAGAGGTACAAGGAAGGCGTGGCCAGGCCCCTGTATACAAATGAAATTGTAGAAGTGTTTGTAGTATTAGACAGCAATCCATTGATATATTAAGAAAATTCCTACGTATATTTCCAAGATGAAGTTTTAAACACAAAATAAGTACTTTACAAGGTTTGGATCATTGCAAGCTGAGAAAGCATACAAATTTGCAGGGACACTCACTAGCTTGTTTATCAAAGAAAGTGTACCAAAGCACATTTCATCATTTTAGGATGTTAGCAGTACACCACTCAATAATACAAGCTTTAGTTAGGAGGCTGTACTATGTGAAAACTCCTGCTTTATGTTTAGGAGAAATTTGCATGGTACTGTGGCAGAGGTAGAAAAGGTTTGTGATGATGTGCAGTTTCGTTTCTTTGGTTCAGAACAGGACTGTAGGGAAATTGAAGAGTTGATAACAGGAGGAGTTGCAGAGCAGGACACAGGTACCACAGTTGATAGTTTTGAAGAAGAGATTACAAAATTTAAGACAGTATGTTCTGAAAAACCAGAATATGGTGGTATATGCTGTGGACGCACTCACTACAAAATTCAAACATGGACTGTTGACTTATATTTAAAAAGTGAAAAAGAGAATAATGATAACTGGCAAAAGTTTGCACTATACTTATTTGTAGAAGAACTATTTGACTTGCCCACACAACAAGTTACATGTAAGTACTGCTACAATAAATTTGAGGATAATAAAATGACTGCTAGAGCTGTGCATAACAAGTTAGAACTGGTTCCCATTCCAGAAGCACTTCACGGTTTAAATAATTATGAGTCCATTCTTATCCAAACTATATATCCATTTCAGGCTATAGTACGTATGCAGCCAAAGACAGGCAAGTTATACCAAACAGAGCTGCAGAAAAGTCTAAAAGGTAGAGTAGTGTATTTGCCATTAGATGTCAAGAAAAACATTGAAACAGTAGGGGTGGATAGAGATTCAGAGGAAGGACTAATAATTCTTGTAAATGGTGTGCCTACCAAGAACAAGAAGATATGCCAGGAGTTAGCAGATGTTACCAAAGATAAAAAAGCAACTTTATATCTGGTACAAAACAATGTTTACCATAGAAATGTGGAAAGCCTGCAAGATATCACACATATGGAGGATCAGACATTTCCATCAACAGGTCAGATTGAGAAGGTGGATCAGTCAAGAACAGAAGAAATTTATGAACATAGCATCCACCCTTTGCATTCTAAAGAGGTTTTTTGTGATGCCATTGAGCTGTTTCAAATAAAGGAAGCAAAAGGAGCTCCATTAAGTGTGTGGGGAAAAAGTTTAGAAGCTCGGTGTTTCCACATCTTTTTCCTACTGGAGTAGGTCGCGGGTATGATGAGCGGCCTGTGAAATTACCTGTAGCTGAGTATAGATGTAGTAGACGTTATTTAGAAGACCCTAGATTTCATCAGTGTATTCCATATATATTTCAACTATTATTTGAGAGTGACTTGTCTAGCCTCTCTTATGTTTTGAATCATATTCTAAAAACAGGGGTTAATTTGCATAATATATCAGCAAGAGAACTTTTGGAGAGAGTTCAAGGAAAAGATGAGCACTTGGAATACAATTTAATAAACCTATTGGCATGTCAGCGTGGGACTAATGAATATTGGTATTGGCGTCATGGTGAACGGAAGTGCACGTTGAGGAACCTTGGAGCACCTACTTGGTTCCTGACTCTGAGTTGTGCTGAATATGCATGGGTTGACCTGCTAGAATTCTTGCAGGAGGCAAATTCAAATATAAAAGACATTCATCTGAAGACGCCAGGAGAACTGTGCTCACTAAACCCTGCAAATGTTTGCAGATATTTTAATCACAGATTTCAAGCAATGATGTCTTTCATCTTGAACAAAATAAAACCTCATCTTGGTGAAGTGATTGATTTCTTTTGGCGTAAGGATTACCAAGCCAAGAGGTGCTCCCCATATTCACATGCTGTTGTGGGTAAAAGATGCCCCGAAGTTTGGAACAGACAGAGATGAGTTTGTGTTGTCTTTTATTGAGCAGTATGTAAATTGCTCCATCCCAAAGGAGAGTAGTGACAACATAATAAGACAACAAGTTCTACGATTCTAAAATCATAGATGCAGAAAATACAGTCAGCGAAAATACAGAGCAAAAGGGAAATTTTATACAAGATGTCTTTTCAGATTCCCACGACCTGTCATCTCAAGGAAGAGTCAACAGCTTACAAGGAAATCACAGAAAAATACATACAACCTAAAAAGAACAGAGGCCTCCAAGTACATTAATGACTACAACCCTGTGATTCTGAAGATGTGGAATGCAAACATGGATGTAGAGTTTGTTGCAGACAACTCAGTTGCTGTTGCTCTGTACTTTACATCTTATATAACAAAGTCAGAGAAAACTGAGATGAAGGGAGGAGATTTCAGCAGAAAAGAGTCTTACGAAGAAATTGTACAGTTTTAGTTTGAAAATGCTTTCTCACAGAGAGATACGTTCCAATGACTGTGTAGACCGGTTAAGCTCAGCTAGTTTGTTTTCTAAATCTAGAGAAGTTCTATGGGTGAGTTTCGGGCTTGCTAACACTCGTAACAGAGTACTGAAGTCTTTTCCTGAAATTCAATCTCTTACAGAATTTGAGCCACACAGCACAGATATTCTGAAGAGTAACATGCTAGATACGTACTATCCAAGAAGAAGTCCTCATCTGAAAAGGATGTGTCTCTATGAAATACTTCAACATTATACTTTCAGAAGTAATGTCAGTGAAAACATAGATGAAGGTAAATTTGCTGTGGCTGGATGTGAAGGATGTTTGGTGAGACATAACAAAGGAAATGTAATCAACCATTGAAAGCTAAGTTGCCAAACTCCAGACAAAAGAGAGTTTTTCTATTTAACCTTGTTACAGTTGTTTAAGCCATGGCGAACTGAAAGAGAGCTACTTGGAGAATTTGACTGTTATGAACACTCGTTCAACACTGTTAAAGACAGCATTGAGTGCTGTGTGTTTCCAGTGTATCTCCAAATGTTTAGAGAAGAGAGTGAATAAGAAGAAACAATTGCTGCTGAGATAGCAAGAGAGAGTTCTCAGAGCAGCCAAAGTTCAACACCTGGAAGTCAACATCGTTTTGGACAGCCAATCATTGAAAATGAAGCTGCAATAGCTGTGAATGAAGTGGAGAATGCAATGCAGCAAGTAAGACGGGAAACTGTGGATCAGAACTACTAATACAGCAACTGAATGCAGATCAGAAAGACGTTTTTGAAGAGGTAGAAGGTAAAGTAGAACATGGATTTCTCATGAAAAAAAAGTGTGCATGTTGTACATACAAACCAGTTCTATTGTACATAAGTGGTCAAGCTGGAACTGGAAAAAGCTTCTTGATTAAAGTACTGACAAGTTACCTACAGGAGACAACAGATTCCAATTTGTCATGTGTAGTCACTGCACCAACAGGCTTAGCTGCTCATAATCTTAAAGGAGTTACCCTTCATTGATTATTAATGCTGACTGTTGAACATGACAACAAATTACAATACAACAAATTATCTGGTGATGCTTGTCATGAAGTGGCAAGAGTATTAAAGAAATGAAAGCTACTAATTATTGATGAAGTCAGCATGGTGTCTAACCTAATGCTAGCTTTTATACATTTAAGAATGCAGCAAATATTAAAAACTGACTTCGATGTATTTTTTGGAGTAAAACACTTAATAGTCTTTGGAGACCTGCTACAACTAACTCCCGTAAAAGGACAACCTGTATTCAAGAAACTGCTCACTTTGCCACTGGATTCAAGCTAGCCTGGCTGATGAGGGCTGTTAGCCCAAAACCGGTCCCAGGATGCTTTTTTCCGGTCCAGGGAAGATATGGCTTGGCAGTTCGGGCTGGACTGTTCCCATGAGGCAGAGGGTCAAGACTGATTTGCATATAGCTGTGTCTGAACTGGGGTGGCGAAGTGAGCTAAAGAACGATGATGGATTCAACCCAGATCTGTGACTGGGGGTGAGTGTCTGAAAAGTTTCAGCGCTCCGTCTATCATCTCCTTGTGTTTGCTTTGTTCGCCCTAAGTTGGCAGGGTATGCCCAGACGTGGGTCCCTTGCTCACTTTGCCACTGGATTCAAGCTAGCCTGGCTGATGAGGGCTGTTAGCCCGAAACCGGTCCCAGGATGCTTGTTTCCGGTCCAGGGAAGACATGGCTTGGCAGTTCGGGCTGGACTGTTCCCATGAGGCACAGGGTCAAGACTGATTTGCATATAGCTGTGTCTGAACTGGGGTGGCAAAGTGAGCTAAAGAACGATGATGGATTCAACCCAGATCTGCGACTGGGGGTGAGTGTCTGAAAAGTTTCAGCGCTCCGTCTATCATCTCCTTGTGTTTGCTTTGTTTGCCCTAAGTTGGCAGGGTATGCCCAGACGTGGGTCCCTTGCTCACTTTGCCACTGGATTCAAGCTAGCCTGGCTGATGAGGGCTGTTAGCCTGAAACCGGTCCCAGGATGCTTGTTTCCGGTCCAGGGAAGACATGGCTTGGCAGTTCGGGCTGGACTGTTCCCATGAGGCACAGGGTCAAGACTGATTTGCATATATCTGTGTCTGAACTGGGGTGGCGAAGTGAGCTAAAGAAGGATGATGGATTCAACCCAGATCTGTGACTGAGGTTGAGTGTCTGAAAAGTTTCAGCGCTCCGTCTATCATCTTGTGTTTGCTTTGTTCGCCCTAAGTTGGGAGGTTATGCCCAGACATGGGTCCCTTGCTCACTTTGTCACTGTATTCAAGCTAGCCTGGCTGATGAGGGCTGTTAGCCCAAAACCGGTCCCAGGAAGCTTGTTTCCGGTCCAGGGAAGACATGGCTTGGCAGTTCGGGCTGGACTGTTCCCATGAGGCACAGGGTCAAGACTGATTTGCATATAGCTGTGTCTGAACTGGGGTGGCAAAGTGAGCTAAAGAACGATGATGGATTCAACCCAGATCTGTGACTGGTGGTGAGTGTCTGAAAGGTTTCAGCACTCCGTCTATCATCTCCTTGTTTTTTCAAGAAACTACTACATAATGAAACAAGGAATTCACTAGGAAGTATTGGAAATGTAAACATTTGGGAAAACTTTCAATACAAAGAGTTAATCCAAAATATGCGCCAAGCATCAGATATGCATTATGCAGATATACTAAAGGATATAAGAGTGGGAGTCCTCACAAAGAGGAAAAGACAGTATTACAAACCTGTCTCATCAAAAATTTGTTTCCAAGTAATGTTTCAGCTGCTGATGTACTGTATAATTTTGTTAAGGAAGAGAAGTCTATTGTTTGTTTGATGCCAACTCTTGAGGAGTGTAGTAAATTCAATGAACATTTATAGCAACTGGAAAATGAAGAGATTGTCGAAATCAGAGCAAATGATAAAATGGAACATCAAGGCGTTACAGTGCTACGAGGGGGTGTGCCTAGCCAACCAAGATGGCGGACGCGATCTTCTAACGCTCCCGCTAGTCTCACCCCATTATCCTGAAAAAACAGCATTATATCTACGCCTTGCCTCCTTATAATCGCAGGAGGAGGAGCGGAGACGTTCCTCGTCAAATTGGTAGGAAAGAGGGCTGAAATGAGATGGCAGAGCACGCATCGCCGGAGGCGCACAGTGGTTGTAAGGAAGCTGACGGAGGCTGACGCAGAGCGAGAGCCACCAAACCCCTGGAGTTGGGAGTCCTGAGAGTGCCCGGACACTCACAGGAATCAGCAGAGTCGAGACCTTGACTGAGCAGTGGGGGAAGAACCCCACGGGGGTGGGGAACCGAGGCGAGATGCTGGAGGTCGGCCGCCGATTGCCGAGAGCTGAAGACACCACCGGTAACAATGCTGGAGACAAACAGGTACGGCGAGGCCCTGGCGAGGGGTGACCCCCTCTTTTAGCGTTCCCCTACACCAGCGTTGTGGGAAGAAAGCGCTCGCTCCCAAGGTGAGCCTGCCGAGACCGTCACGTACCTTGGAGGCCGCAGGAAGAGGAAAAACAAGGCCGCAGGCGCCAGATGCGGACAAGAGGCCCCCTGGGTATTGCGGAATCCTCCCTAACGTCTCCCGCCCTCCCCTAAGGAGACACACCTGCATCCACTGGAAGGTGGCGGGGGCTGGAGCACATCCGCCATAGACGGTAGGAAGAAGGCAGAACCGTATCCGCTCCGACCTTGTACATTGGAGGGGTTCTAGGCTATACAACCTGCGGCCACAGTGACACACACGTGGAGTGAAGGTCGGACCCCCCAACGGAACGAAAACGCACAAGGGTAACAACACACAGCGCAACATGGCCCGCGAGCCTCCCAAACCGAGGGTACAGAAGAAGGCTGCAGTATCCAGTGTGGCCCACGTGGGAAAAACAGTACAAGACCGTGCAGCGCGAACAGTGGTCCAGCAAGGCGGGCCTCCTGGGCGGTGGACCTGCTGATGCCCTGCCCGCAAGGCTGAAAATCGAACAACTGGACCAACGAGCCAAGTGTAAAACTTGACAGGCTGCAAGCAGTACTCACAAGAGAAGAAATCGAGGCCCAGCCAACTGCACTGACCGCCTTCCACCCCCCGGGACACGGGGACCTGCACATGGGGTAGTCGGCATGGGCGCAAGGTAGGGACCAAGAGGCACTGAACACTAACGCCTGGCTAACCCCAACAAACTGAAGTGGTGGGAAACACTAACCAGCTGCTGACAATGCCTCTTGCACCAGCTAACACTCAGGCAGCCACATCCAGAGAGCAGAAGGCACCAACTCTGTTGATCACTCGCATGCCCACAGCCCGGCAGTTAGTCATATGCTGACTGCGGACTAACGTGCAACAAACTCCCGCGCACCCAGGCACGCATGGAACACAGCAGGCAGAACAAAATACAATGAGTGAGACCCCCAGCTCAGCAATCTCGACAAAGCTTGACTCGGTGCTGGAGGTGGTGGAGAAGATAGGCCTCACGCTAGAACATACCCGAGCCTCTCTGGAATCCAGGATCGATAGGGTTGCTTCGTATTTCACCGTGCTGTATGCAGACCACCGAAAGCTAGCCGAGAAAGTTCAAACAAATGAGCACACCCTTTCAGAGCTGGCTCCCACCACTCGCAGTCATGCAGCGGCGCTGCAAGATGTCATGGATAGAGTGGCCACCCTGGAGGACAAGCTGGATGATGCCGAGGGCAGTTCGAGGTGCAATAACATACGCATCGTGGGCCTCCCAGAGGGAGAAGAAGGGCAAAAACCAGCTACATACGTGGAGTAATGGCTGAGACAACTGCTCCCGGAGGCTGAATTGTCGCCCCAATTTGTTGGAGAATGGGCACATAGGGTGCCGTCCCGTCGGCCACCACCGGGGGACAGACCCAGACCAATGCTATTCAAACTGCTCAACTATAGGGACAGAGACACCATACTTAGAGAAGCCCGAAAGCTCCCTGAAATAAAATTGCAGAGCCAACTAGTCATTAGCGCAAGTACAAAAAAGGCATAGCTCCTTCACCTAAGTCAAGCGCCAGCCACAGTCCCTGGAAATAAGACATTCCCTGATGTTCCCTGCGAGACTGCGCACAGTTGTAAAGGGACTAACAAGATTCTTTGAGACACCAGCGGAAGCCTGGGACTGGTTGGAAGAGGCAGGGCTACTGGCAGGACGTAAGCCACCTACGGACACGCAAGAGCCCTGCTGGGACAGGAGAAGCCTCCGCCTTGCCCGAGGGAAGGGCCCCAGGAAGATACACTCGCAGGCAGCGATACCCGGTATAGAGCAAAGAAAGTTGGAACGCCAGGAGGCTCTCAGCGTAGCGGCGGCCATTCATGCTACCTCCGCGTTCTCTGAGCCGGAATCGCGCTCGCTCTGCTCACAGAGCCCAGACAGATCATCGCCGGCAAGATCTGAGGATCGAGACTCCCTCCAGATGCCAATCGTCACACCACAGACGTCAGACAATATTGTTTAACCAGTGAACAATTGTTTATTGCCACGTATCCTTTTTATTGCTGAGAACGGCGAAACACATACAAGCTCGCATACCCACACACCTGAAACAATATGCCTGTGCTCTGGCAAGTGCGCAGTCCTGCCAAGTGCCACGCATCATGCGTTAGCCTAACACATTTTAAGGCAAGTCCCCGCATTAAAAATAATGATCACGCAATATAGCGCCTCCTCTCCTTAGCTGTTAAGGCTGGAAGACTGTAGTATAATAAATAGCATTCTGAACAAAGCTGTCAGCGTTCCGCGCTGCTCACCATTTGGGGCTGGCTCAGCTGCGCTAGCAAGCTCTGGATACATTCACCCATAGCATTCTGAATCACGTGCGCAGGTCAGGAGAGTGGCTGCAGTGATTTGCCTAATGGATGCGCAACTGAGACAGGGCACTTAAAGGCGGGCCGGGTTGGTGGTAACTATGTGCAGTTTGAGACAGCCACAAGTCCTGCCGCCCTAGTGCTCGCACCGTTTGTGTTGCGCTGCGGTGCTAATATATACAAGTTAATTGATCACGCCGCCGCCCGCGCGAAAGAGTGCCTGCAGCTATACCTCTTGAGAATGCGGCGTGAGTCCTTACCGGACGGGGACCGCTGTGGGAGCAGTCGTCATGTCTCAGCTCTGACCCGTACAGTGGTGGCACTGGCTTTGTCAAGTAAAATTAGTGCCAAGGTATCTACCTCCTTTGACACACTAATGTTTTAAATCTCAATTTCCTGCCCGCCCGGCCCCCAAGAGTTAATTGCCGCCGATGTGCCGGGTTAAATAATTACAGGAGGAGGGCAGTGTTCGACCTGTCACCTCCTGACCTGACACTTGCTGCCTGCTCAGCCCCTGTTGTGGAGGGTCCCCGGGGATTCTTTCCAGTCGGCGTGAGTCTTAGAGCAGGTGCTGCGTGTGTTTAAAAGGCACAAGCAGAGCTCTCAAGACAGCGGTGCCACTTTGCAGCTTATCTCACTGTCGTCACTATGTAAAATGTATCCCGATTCTCAGCAGCTGTCTGCAGCCAAGGAGCGTGACAGGACAGACTCAAAGAGACTGCGAGGACCCATGGCCAGCAGTCTTTATATCCCCAGATGCAGCACTGTGACTCACATACTTGGTAAGTGTAAAAAATGAAAGCTGCTGTCATAAATATTCCTGCAAAGGTCAAAGTTGTAGTTTTAATATCATGATTGAAGTTTTAATATCAGGGTTAGATATTTGTTTTACGGTACGATCAGGTTACAAGGGCACTAAGTTAGTGCCTTTCCATTTCTTGTGCTTTACAGCAGTTTCAAAATCTTCTTAGTTTCTCGTTGCTCAAATGAGTATAATTTCTGATATATATGTTTCCCTTATCTTCACTGTTTGATTTTGGGTGAGAAAGTGTCACTCATAGTTTTTGAAATGTCACTCATAATTACACTAAAATTGTGGAAATGTCACACATAGCAATCTGAAACCTTGGCAGCTATGAGTGCGCTATCTGACACCTGTGGTGAACCCGTGGTACATATCATGCAGGGCGTACTCCTCAGTGGCGTAGACAAAAACTCAACCAGAGCAGACACTGGGGTGCATTTCAGAACACGCGGCTATGCAACACGCAACTCATACATGTTAAAGGCCGCTGTTAAGCTTACAGTTTGGATGAGCACCACCCAGGTAATCGCCCTTATACAGTTACATGCAGCCTAGCTGCACTTTCAGTTCTCCCCCCCTTTCTGTTGACCCTCCCTAGAGATAGCGGCAAGCTATCCCTGCCCTGTCCAAACAATCATCATCCCGTGCGCGGGGCACCACAAGACACACGCATGGTACAGACCAACATTGTAACCTGGAATGTGAGGGGCATGCACACGCCTGCTCGTAGATATTCAGTGTATGCTTACCTAAGGCGTAGACATGCACACATTGGTTTCCTTCAGGAAATGCACCTAATCCAGAATAAAGCAGATCGCCTACGTAGGCTCTGGCGAGGTCAAGTGTACAGTACCAACTACTTTGCTCAGGCACGAGGGGTGCTGATATGGGTAAAAGCAGGAGTACCATACATTGCAGAAGAGGTGGTCACGGACCTAGAGGGGAGGTACGTCTTTGTGAGGGGAAAACTAAATGGACAGGAAATGCTTATGGGAGCCATATATGCACCAAACACCGACCAACCTGCATTTCTTAGCAAGCTCACAGGGGTGCTCACTAAATGGAATGGACTACTGTGGTTACTTGGAGGGGACTTTAATGCTGTCTTAAGCACAGAATTAGATAGATCATACCCGCCCCTAACACGGACAACAGCAACCTCCAGTGCACAAGCCCTGGCAGATTGGCTAGCGAACTGGGCACTAACAGACATATGTCGCGCGCTCAACCCAACGCTGCGTATTTATTCGTTCCACTCTATAGTACACGACTTACAGGTCAGACTGGATCGCTTTGTAGGATCATCTGCTCTTCTCCCACTTATCAAACAAACAGAATATTTAGGTCGCACACATTCAGACCACAACCCTCAAATCATACAACTTACATGGGATGCAGGACGTCCCCCGATCCCCACATGGCGCCTGCAGCCAGCGGCCTAGAAGACCCGGCATTCTGTGCTTCACTAGGTACAAAAATATTAGAGCACTTTGAGATTAACGATCATACCACTGATAACTGTCTCCTTGAGTGGGACGCTTTTAAAGTCACCCTGAGAGGATACTGCCTGGGGGTCACCTGGAATATCCGTAAGCAGTTAAACACATCACTAAGTAACATTGAGAAGAAGATACAGGACCTGGAAGTTAAACAGGTGAAAGGGGATGGTAGCGACAGAGGGTTAGCAGACGCACGGGTGAAGCATACTGACTTAATAGAGCAGCTCCGTTGCCATAACTATGCAGCACACTCAGCACACAGGAACGCCACTGCAGACCGGGCGGGCAAAATGTTAGCATGGCTGATACGCCAAGAGCAGTCACGCCAACCTATAATAGCCCTGATAACTGATCCGGGACTGACTGTGCATACGCAACACGAGATACACAAGACAATGACGAAGCATTACGCCGCACTGTTGCCAGTCTAAAGGACTACAGGTGGCTCACCGTCTTGCCCTATTTCTAGCACCGTTGCAATTGCCAGAAGTCACGGACAAGCAAAGGGAACAGCTGAATGAGGCTATCACGACTGAGGAGATACACAGTGCGATAATGGCACTGGCAAGCCATAAAGCCCCTGGGCCGGACGGATTCCCTGCGGAATTTTACAAGACCTACGCCACCACACTCATTCCTTTCCTGCACGAAATGTATAAGTCGGCCATCGGTGAAAGTTGTCTCCCTCCTTCAGTGAATGAAGCCAACTTGGTGTTGCTGCCAAAACCCGACAAAGACCCTATGGACCTGGGCTCCTACAGGCCACTGACACTCCTCAATGTCGATTATAAAGTGCTAGCGAAGCTGCTGGCGGACCGGTTGGCACAGGTAGTCCCCACCCTGGTGCACCCAGATCAGAATGGGTTTGTGCCTTCGAGAAGCACATCCCTAAACCGCAGGAGATTCTTCAGGGTCGCCACCTACTCGACCACCCAATCGCCAAGAGCGGGTTGTCTAGTGCTGGACCTTGAAAAAGCGTTTGACTCCCTCGAATGGGAGTTCCTCTTCGCCGTGTTAGATAAATACAAGCTGGGAGACTCCTTCCTGGGAATGGTCCGGCTGATATCTAGCGCCTCCACGGTGAGAGTCAAAACAGGTCCCTATATGTCGGAGCCTCTAAATGTCAGGAGAGGGACGAGACAGGGATGCCCCCTTTCCCCGCTGCTCTTCACGTTGGCGATTGAACCACTGGCAGAAGCAATACGCTCCGGGGTGAATAATGGCATACCACTGGGAGACAGCGTGCATACAATATCGCTGTATGCTGATGACCTCATGGTATATATACAGGATATCGTAATATCCCACAGAACCTGGCAATGATCTTAGACAACTTTTCAGCCACATCTGGGCTGCGCGTCAATGTAGCCAAATCCAGCCTCTACCCCTTCAGTGAGCAGCTTGAAAACCCTGGCTATGTACTCGGCGGAACGGAGGTCCGCTGGTGCCCAGACACGTTCCGTTACCTCGGACTCCGGATATACCAGAATCCAGTAGACTTGCAGGACAGAAACCTAGGCAGGGCCCTGACCGCAATCAGAACACAATCGGCATTTTGGAACACCCTTCCATTATAAGCGAAGGGGAGGGTAGCCTTAATAAAGATGGTGATACTACCCCGGCTACTATACTACTTCACGAATCTTCCACACTAAATTGTGCTATCATTCTTTCACCCCCTGGAAAAGTTGATTAAAGACTTCATATGGGGCAACTCCGGGCACCCATAGGTAAGCTTTATTTACCCACAGATCAGGGAGGCTTAGCAGTCCCACACCTAGAGCAATACTACTTGGCAGCACAGCTTCAATGGATATCCAGGTGGTTGGCAGGACGTCACACCGGTGACACAGCAACAATGCAACCGCCCTTGTCAGCCACAGAACTAACAGCGCTATTCCATCCATGCTCAAAAACCAAGCCGCCAAACTCACTACAAATGACGGTAGCACATAGAAGCTACTGCAGAGCGCTATACGTCACTCGAAAAACGGTCCCATAAGTGCCTGCACTACCGTTGGAAGGCACACCCAGGGGCACTACAATCACCACGCCAGCAGAACTAAAGGATTGGCATGCGGCAGGGGTGCAAGATGTAGGAGACTTATACAATGAAGGCACAATGACTCCGTACATGACATTGGTGGCAGAGGCAGATATCCCCCCCTGTCAGTTCCTACTCCACCGCTCTCTAATAGCAGCACTCACAGCAAAATGGGGAGACTTAGCAGCCGAACCAGCTACACACCTTACAATACAATATCTGCACGTCATGGGCCAAGGGGGACACCTCACCAAGTGGTTCGCGGCGCCACTCAGACACCACACAGCTGCCAATTTAACACCCCTCCGCCAACATTGGGAAACAGGTCTGGGTCACCCGCTCACAGACCCGGAGTGGATCTCAGTATTAGAGGCCCTGACAAAGATCCCTCGGAATGCGTGCCTGCGCCAAATCCAATTTCACATACTGCATAGGGCATATCTCACGCCCGCAAAAATAAATCAATATTTTAAGCGAAATGACTCGACATCCCCAGATGTACGCGCGAGGACACGGACATATTACATATGCTGTGGGGATGCCCACGACTGGCAAGATATTGGTCGGAAGTAGCAGACACGCTGACACAATGCACTAGTCGCACCATTCCATTTCAATGGCACATTTACCTACTACATTTACACCGTAGGAACTGTAATATTAGAGCCACCTCTAGGTTCCTCGACCTGGGAATGGCAGTGGCAAAACGCTTTTTCACTAAGCGCTGGAAACACCCTGACCACCCAAATATAGACATGTGGAGATACTCGATGCGCACCTGGGCCAAAGCAGAAGGTGTCGCAATACGGCGCGAGGACACATTAGGCCTACGTAAGGTACCTCTGGCCACACACTGGGACGCAATATTAGCGGCCCTAACCCCTCCACAAGAAGCTGAAGCCTTACCTCAGGCCCCAGAAGATACCGAGGCCCGACCCACATAGATCCCCACAGAAAACGTCCAAGATAGAGCACACCCAAGTGCATGCCCCGCGACACGTTAGTAGTCACCACTAGAGCAGAATTATGCCCAGCGACAAGTGGAAGGATGGATCTGGAAAACACTTGTGCCGGTCCCCAGTTTCATACTCTTTACGTATTAATTTGCCCCGGTTCAGTTACAACCCGCCTCCACAATTCTTGAAACATGCAGCAACAGACCGTATGTGCATAAATGTAGAACATGCAAACATTACTGTGTAAATACTGTTAATCTCAATGCAACAGCATGGAACTGAATATGCAATCAAACAAAATGTAACAGAATGATTCATTTGGCTGTATGTGTTGGAAAAGTATGTTAATGTGTATAAAAATCAATAAAAACAGATTTAAAAAAGTAAATGAGTTACAGTGCTACTAACAGAAAAACAGCAATTGAAATTGAATAGTTTCGAAAAGTCTGTGTTGAAAACTGCAGGATTAGAAAAACAGATACCCATCTGTAAAAATTGTTGTGTAATCTTACGTGGCAATTTAAATGTTGAAGAAGGGCTAGTGAATGGCGCAATGGGTAAAGTTATGAAATGTATGAATTATCCAAACAGAAATGATGTGGAATACTTAGCCATAAAATTTGATGAATTACTGAAGCTAAGCAGATTGGTAGATGCATTGTACGTGAAATGCTTGTATGTCCAGCGAAAGCAGTTCCCAGTGTCTTTAGCGTATGCAGTAACTATTCACAAATTTCAAGGTTTAAGTGTAGATACAGGTCTTGTTAATATTGGTAGTAGTGTATTTAAAGAAGGAATGTCATATGTCGCTATGTTGTGAATTAGAACATTGTCTGGTTTATTTCTGATTGATTTTGATGAGAAGAAAGTAAGTGCTGATGTGTGCTGTATAACAGAGTATAATCGGTTAAAAGCTCAGTATGCTCCTCATTTAGGCCAGTACCCTGTGGTTCAAACAGTAATACTGTGTCCAAAGCGGAAAATATCAAAGCAGTCTATCTGAGTTGAATAGAAAGATGAACAAAATGAAAATCAACAAGGAGGAAGGAAAAGAAAACTACAGCACAATGAGGAAATACAAACAAGACTATCACTTTGATAATAAATGTGGAGTGAACTGTTAAGCAATTGTAGTGTTAAATTGACTATATCTTTTGCCTCATTTTACAAATTCTATTAAAGAAAAGGTAGATAAAATAATGTCTTCACAACTATGTAGTTTACTTGAAGAATTAAGAAGTGATAGAAGAATTATACATTCTGCTACCAGAATAAGAAAACTTCCCGATGACTGTACTGGAGCAGTAGTGTTCTCTCAAAATCTTCAGGAGGATGCTCAAGAATTTCTAATGGTAATGCTAGGACTATTAGATGAAAAAGATGTGAATATCAATGAATTATTTGGTTTAACTTATAAATGGACCCATAACTGTGAAGATTGTGAATTTACGTCTAGCACTGAAATCAATTCAGAATGATTCCTCTACTTGAAATTACCAGATTGCAAAGCTGTGCCCTTTGAAGATTTAATTACAAACGCCCATCAAGATATGACCTGTTCAAACTGCAGATCAGAACTTAGGTCCATGTTGTTTCTACAAAGGTATTGAAAATATGTCATAGTCATGCTACAACGATGCAGAGTGAATGGTACTAAATTAGGAACTGAAATTACAAACTTTAAAGCTGCACAAATTTCCATCTCAAAAAGAACTTTCACAACTATAGTATTTGTGCTTACTGCAGGTAGTGCTTGTGATAATATCTGGGAAATCAACAGTAACAACTGGCCCACCAGCCCATAAAACAGGCCACAAACAGCTAAAAACAAAGGCCAGTAAGACCAGCCTTTTTACCATACAGACCAGTGAACCTGTGTCTCCCCTGCAGCCTACTCACAAGTTAATGCATTTAACACCTCGTCATGTCCTTTCAAACAAAGGGACAGAGCTAAAGGGCTTGTAAGGTGTTAAATGCATTAGCATATTTAATTTATTTACACTGCAAGCCTGATAAGTCCCTTCAGAATACTGATGGGACCCTAGCAGGATCTCGTTTTAACTGGATTCCCCTTTTGCAGCGCACACATGAAGAGAAAACTTCCTTCCACGCTGCTGCATTCTTTTTAAATGAGCAGCTGGGGAAGTCTTTCTTTCCGTGCCTGTAATCCGCTGTGCGCTCTTGCAGAGGAGCTGAGCGCTGTGAAAGTGTAAGGTGCACCCTTACTGGGAACATAGGTGGTGGGCACTTAGAAGTGCTCATGTAAGTTTGGCTGGCCGTCTTAGGCCGGCCAAACATATGCGCACTTCTATTTCTCCAAAACAGCTGTTTTCACAGAAGGGTTGGAGAAAAGCCGCAGGCTCACAGGCACGGTCTGAGTGGCCGACTAGACTGCTCAGACCAATCCTGGTGCTGCTGTCATAGCATGAGAGCAGGGTCTGGATTGGGTTGGGAGCCTGTGCTGAAGTAACTGCGGGAGAGAAGCACCAAGGTGGCCGTCGGCGTTGGTGGCAGGAATAGGTACTTTTTTAATTAATATTATTTTTTCCCTCATTCCCTGGCCCCATTCCCCCCGCCCCCTCCCCACTTGTGTTTTGCGGCGGCCGTCACTGACAGCCACAAGTTCACCAGTGCAGACAGAGAGCAGGAATGTACCATATGTTAGTAATTATGATGTATTCCTGCTCTCTCCATTTGACCAGTGCAGTAAGTTGTCTTGCTGTGTTGCGAGGCGTTGCACCAAATGTTGATAAATCTGGGACCAAGGATTTGAGTGGTTTGTGGGAAAGGTGATGGTGTGACCATGTATTATAAGGGATAAAGTAGCCCCTGCCATACATGATAAGGATACGAGTTCCATAACCTTATTAAGGAACTTGGCCTTGTTCTTCTATGATCACATAACTCCTTGGTGACTTGCAATATCCCTATAATATACAGCAGGGAGTACTTCATCCCATATATAATAGGCAATTGGGTGTGTCACAAGTAGCCTATTATAAAGAAATTAGAGTCTGATTTTTAAATAGGAATTGCAGAATCCCATGTATTCTATTTACATCTGTGAATAGGGCCCATTGTGCTCAGATAGAACCAGCAGCCCTTGTATGAAGAGGAGGAATGGAAGACCTTTTTACTACCAATGCAAAGCTCCAAGTGGTTCACTTAAAGGACAGGCAATTTTGTCAGAGTTGTGTTCCTGCAATGCAATTGTTAAGTGCCAAATCGAGCAGAGCTTGGCCCTCACACCTGAGTTTCATTGTATGGGTATTTTTATAGCATACTATTACCCTAGAGGGCATCCTGGCGCTAGCCCTGTGGGGACTTAATCAAAGATTCAAGTCTTCAGCTTTTTGTGGAATTCAAGAAGGGAGATGGAGGCCAGACAAAGGGGTCGATTCCGATGTCGGCCGGAAGCGCACCTAACAGTATTCGTCCGGAAAAAATACCAGCCGATCGCGTGTTTTCCGACCGACTCGAACACTCTACCGAACGAACAAGTACGATGCGCATAACAGCCCAGATTCCGAGCGAGCCGTACTTACCCATTCCAGCTCCTGTTCCCCGCCCGAGCCGGATCCGTAAACGCCGAATCGAGTCGCACGGAACCAAATACACAGCACCTTCCGGCCGGACTAGTACGATGCGTCTTCCGTAAGCGCCGAAATCGTCGCTACGTCCGGAACGTTTGAGCATCCGGGAGAGCTGCACATAAGCTCTGATTCGCGCCACAAGACGATCCACGGCGACGAGACGAACAAGCCAGCGACGAGTACGAGTCGAAGCCACGAGAAACCCGAGCGAGACGACCCAACCATGAATCCCATCGTGCAGGTCCTACCAATACTCTACATCTATTACCGGGACCGGTACGGACGCGTACGGCACAGACGGTAAGTCAAACACCCACAACACAAACAAACGACACGTACCCGAAATATGTCACACACACATAGGGATGCACAAATGACGTACACTAGCAACAGCAGAACCATAGGGGCGGGATGGCCATCACCAATGCCATACACACCCATAGGGGGATGGATGCCTGCCACTACTACCATCCCCACCCATAGGGGGATGGATGCCTACCACTAACACCACCCCCACTCAGGGTGGGCTGGATGCCTACCACTACTACCATCCCCACTCAGGGTGGGCTGGATGCCTGTCACTACTACCATCCCCACTCATGGGGGCTGGATGCCTACCACTACTACCATCCCCACTCATGGGGAGCTGGATGCCTACCACTACTACCATCCCCACTCAGGGGGGGCTGGATGCCTGCCACTACTGCCATCCCCACCCATAGGGGGATGGATGCCTACCACTAACACCACCCCTACTCAGGGTGGGCTGGATGTCTGTCACTACTGCCATCCCCACCCATAGGGGGCTGGATGGCTGTCACTACTACCATCCCCACTCATGGGGGCTGGATGCCTACCACTACTACCATCCCCACTCATGGGGGGCTGGATGCCTACCACTACTACCATCCCCACTCATGGGGGGCTGGATGCCTGCCACTACTGCCATCCCCACCCATAGGGGGATGGATGCCTACCACTAACACCACCCCTACTCAGGGGGCTGGATGCCTGTCACTACTGCCATCCCCACCCATAGGGGCTGGATGGCTGTCACTACTACCATCCCCACTCATGGGGGTCTGGATGCCTACCACTACTACCATCCCCACTCATGGGGGGCTGGATGCTTACCACTACTACCATCCCCACTCATGGGGGGCTGGATGCCTACCACTACTACCATCCCCACTCATGGGGGGCTGGATGCCTACCACTACTACCATCCCCTCTCATGGGGGGCTGGATGCCTGCCACTACTGCCATCCCCACCCATAGGGGGATGGATGCCTACCACTAACACCACCCCTACTCAGGGTGGGCTGGATGCCTGTCACTACTGCCATCCCCACCCATAGGTGGCTGGATGGCTGTCACTACTACCATCCCCACTCATGGGGGGCTGGATGCCTACCACTACTACCATCCCCACTCATGGGGGGCTGGATGCCTACCACTACTACCATCCCCACTCATGGGGGGCTGGATGCCTGTCACTATAACCACCCCTACTCATAGGACGGGTAATGCATGACACAACTAGCATACTCCCACATAAGGACTGTCTGTAAATTACATCCCACCCCCAACACCATGACAAGCGTGTGTGGTCTGTGTCAAATGCATACAACACTGAACATGACATTGAACATACAATGTGAACCCCTAACACATGTGTCACACATAATTGTGTGTGTGGCCTACACAATGCAAGCAGACCATGACCACTGTGGCAATGTGGCCCAAAGCCCCATCACCACAGTGCCCAAAAGGTAAGTGTGTGCTCCATAGCTGAAGCACTTTTTGAACAGTGTGGCAATGGGGCCCAAAGCCCCATCACCACAGTGCCCAAAAGGTAAGTGTGTGCTCCATAGCTGAAGCACTTTTTGAACAGTGTGGCAATGGGGCCCAAAGCCCCATCACCACAGTGCCCAAAAGGTAAGTGTGTGCTCCATAGCTGAAGCACTTTTTGAACAGTGTGGCAATGGGGCCCAAAGCCCCATCACCACAGTGCCCAAAAGGTAATTGTGTGCTCCATAGCTGAAGCACATTTTGAACAGTGTGGCAATGGGGCCCAAAGCCCCATCACCACAGTGCCCAAAAGGTAAGTGTAGTCCTGGTAAAAGCTGCAAAAACAAAACTGCAGGGATTATTCCTGGCCACACAACACCAAACACTACAGTGGCATTGTAGTGCTTGTGTCCCATAGCAACATAGATTGTGTGAGGCAAGCAGTGCAGTGCCAATGACACATCGTTCTGGCCATGTGCTCACAAACTTCAGCCATGGGGGCCCACATTGTCTACATTCACAAATAACACAATGACAGAAGTGAGCATCATAATGCAGACCCACATATCTGCACCAATGGACACTCAAATGTAGATATCCTGTGGAGACTGTAGATGTCAGGTGAACAAATACCATACCATGGCAGCAATGGGACTTACTAACCATGATCAATGTGCTGACTGATGACCTAGCAGTCCCAGGGCCAGCAGGGGAAAGCCAACAAACAACATACAGCCAATGGCAAACTAAAGATATGCCAATGCAGTAGTGCAAATGCACAAACACAAACAGGCAGACTCACACTGCATATCATACACAACAGGTGAGGGGGGTTGTGTGCCAGTGTCCCCAGGCAAACACACAACACATGAGGAGGCCAGATTCACTAATACACAGATGTCAACACAGTCACATACAAAATTAACTCATGGATTGGATTCCCCTATGTGGGCAAACAGGCATTGTGAGATGAGAGGGAGCCCAAATTACACATGTCACACAAGCTTGTAGGAACAGCAACAAACACAGCAAGAGACAGAACCACCACAGCACTCCCGCCAGGGATCCCACATTGTGGTGACACTAGCCTGCATGACAATCACACTGTGATGACAAAGGTAGATGTCATCCACACTGTGAACCACAGCCATGTGTCCTGAGCAACAAACTACCATCACACCTATACAAGCACAAAGCACTCAGCATGGCCTGCCAGCCAAGGAAAATATGGAGTAGTGCCCCAGCCGTGCAACAACTCACATTTGCACACACTCAACGCCACACACCTTGAACTCCACCAATGTGCAGCAGTGAAGCTCACATGGACTGCTGACATTGCACATGCACCCATGACAATCCCAGGGGTGGTGGGGGAAATAAGGTGCAGAAACACATCACACATGGCCAGTCAACAATACTTGTGAATGTCTGACACACTGCACAGTATGCCGTACATGGGCATGACATGAAATCCACCCCAAACAATGGGATCCTGGCCGTAGTCACACACCAATGAAGAAGCCAAGCTGACCCACAAAGGACACACATAGACAACTTCCAACATTGCAGCTCTGACCCTGAGGAGTGGCAGCAGTCACACACACAACGTGTCACAATCACTGAAAGCATACACAAACAGAAAATCACAGTACTCGTGTAACCAACAAGTGCCAAGAGGAATCCTGACTGTGTCCAATCTTCGTTTGCCCACATCCCCAGCCCTGACAACAAAGACAACTAGGGATGACAACCTCATGAACATTAGTTTGCCATGCACCCACATCCCGGAGAAACCAGGTCCAAGATGCTGGATGAACACAGAACAACTCAGCAAGCATCACAAACAGGAACATCCGTAGGGACACAGCCTGTGTAGGAAAAGGAGAAGGGAACACGCACAGACATGCCTACACAACACACAACACGGGCACAGCCTATATCACAGAATCACGCACTGCCATGAGGGCACTCCACTCCTGTGGAAGGTCAGCTGTGCCAAACCTTGTCTGTGCACTACTCAAACATGTCAGCAGAACACTCGGTCAGTGAGTCAACAACTACAACACACTGAAGGCTCTGCTCATATCAGCCTGGGCACGGGAGTGTCACGTCAGTCATCTACATACACCCAAGACACGTGTCAAGCAACTTGCACTGTGTACACAGATGAGTCCTCCAAATTTGATGTGCTAAACTGCATGTCCATTGGAGACGGGCACACAGTCAGGGTACTAGGAACATTGGACAGTGGTAAGCCCACCAGATGTGCATCAGTGTAGGACAAAGATGGTAATCTACAAATGCTAAACGTACATCCCTGTGTCAAATGCTGAACATTACACCCTCAGACTGCAGCAAAGGATGCTATAGATCCAGACTAGATTAGGACACATATCCCATGGACCACATGGAGCCCATCACAGCAAAACTTCATTTACCTGATCTGAACACTATTACAACAGCAAATGCATGATTCTACACATCTACATCATGTACCTCCAAAGATTAACCACAAGTAAACAAAAAGAGGCTTTATTCAGCAAGTGTGCAACTCAAATCAAAAGTCCAAAATAAACTAAGGCCAATGGCCAGTCCAAATATACAGTCCCAACAGGGTGATGTGTGACAACTTGTCAACAATTGCTTGCCTGCACAGGTACGGACAGTGGACATCCCCCTTGGAGGGGCATACGAGGGGCAGGCCAGGCACCGCAGGGACAGGATCAGGGGATGCCAGAAGGAGGCAGTGAAGGGGAGGTGGGTGCAGGAGTGTCACCGGCAACTGCAGTGGAGGTGTCTGACTCAGGGGGGCTGGCACCACCGCAGGGCTCAAGTCAGATGGTGTTGGTGCTGCAACCACTGCAGTGGGCTGGTCAGATGGAGTGGACTGGGTCCCCAATGCAGTGCCCGAGTCAGACGGGGTGGTTGTGGACTCCACCGCAGTGCATGACTCCAAGGTAGTGGAAGGGGGGGCAGAAGAGCTGGGCAGGACAGGGGGGACACACAGTCTCCACACCAGTGGCACAAACAGGCAGAGCGTCTGGTTTTGGGGTGGAAGAGCAAGTGGCAGGGGGAGGGCCTAAGCAGTTTGGGGATGCGGTATCGGTGTGTGGGGGAACCTGGGGCAGGGTGTGGCGGTGGAACCTGTGGAGTGGTGGCCTGGGGGATGGAGGTGAGAGACTGGGTGGTTGACTTGCAGGGCGGTGGTGGGGTCTTGCTCTTCCGGGACCGGGGGGACTTGCGGGTGGGGGCTCACTCTGCCTGCGCCTGGGGGAGGGTGTCCGGGGGCGAGGGGCACTCCCCTCTGTGTGGGTGGACTTCCTCTTCCCCTGGTATGCTGGATCAGCGGGATGGGAGGGGAAGAGGCCGAGGTCACAGAGGAAGAGCTGCTTATCAGGTGGGGTTGCAGGTGAGGCAAGGGAAGGGGTCTTGGAGGGAGAGGATCTTGAGGATTGCGGAGTGACTGTGGTTGCCTGTGTATGTGTGTGTTCCCCATCCCCTGTGTCTGTGGTATCAGTCCCCTGAGGATGCTTGTGTGCACGTCTTGCCTTTCTCTTGGGTGTGTCTGTGCTGCTCGTGTCTGTGTGTTTGGGTGACTGTGCAGGTGTGCACTTTGGACAGGTAGGGGGCAGGAAGTGTGGATGGGGCAGAGGTGGGAGGGGTGAGGGACTGTTGGAGGAGGGACACTGCTGCCGTCAGGGAGGAGTCCATGGAATTATTGCTCCTCTGTAGGGCAGACATACCCGTCGAGATGCCCTCCATGAACGACACCAGCTGTGTCAACAGAGTGGTGTGTGCATGGAGGACACTCAGCATTGCTGTCTGCCCTACATGGAGCTGCCGAAGGAGGTACACAGACTCCTCACTCAGGGCAGCAGGGGACACAGGGGCAGGGGGTGCGGTGCCTGGCACGAAGGAGACACGCTCCCGAGTACGGGAGCCTCCACGGACCTCAGGAATGGGAGCCAATGGGAGGGCGGTGGTGGTGGTGGTGGTGGCGGGGCCAGACAGACTAGCTGGCCTTTGGTGGCTGCTGAGACCCGCCTCCACAAGGGAGTCATCGTCCGAGCTGCTGTGGTCCTCAGCTGAGGTGGATGGTGCTGAGGACTCCTCGGTGTGGCTCCCCTCGCCCTCCGTGCCACTGGGTCCCTCTGACCACTCGTCCGATGCTGACCCAGTCTGGCTCCGCTGCTCCTCCTGGTCCGTGGAGCTGTCCCCTCCTGTGGCCGTGGATGTATCTGCAAACAATTAGGGAAACAGACAAACATCAGTCACCTGATTATTTATATATATTTATATATATTAGGGATAGTGGGTTAGGTGCTGAGGCCTATGGGGTTCCTCTGTCCAGTTCCTTTTCTTTAAAATTAACTCCCCGATTAGCACTGACCTGCCCTTGAGATTTATACTACATATTTTTCTGCTATAAAATTTAAGAATGTCAAATTTTAAGGATAGACGACAAGAATTAACCCAGGACTTATTCTCCAATAGTACTAAAACAGGAGGCCTGTTAACAAATGCTCCTAAGTTGGAGGGCCTCAAAACAAAATTCCAAAAATTAGAGAAATTAAAAAAACAAGAAATGTCCAGGTGGTGGGACGGCACCACCTTGGAAAAATACATGGAGAATGAGAAAATCCCAAGAGGGCTTAGAATTTTAATATTTCCTACGTTTGAGGATCTCGACCAGGAATCTCTCAAGGACTGGGAGGGAAATCTTCGCAATGCTTCATTTAACATGATGCGCATCCTTATTAAAAATGCAGAAAAGAAATGCCTCAACCTACAACAGGAAATAGAAGAATTAGAGAAAGAAATTGCAACATCAGATCTTAGAGAAATAGTGAAAAAGAATTTTGAGATCTTAGTCAAAATCTTAGATGATTATCAGATTTATTTACGAGATAAAAAGGTTAAATAAATTAAACGTGATGATAAGGATTACAGGGAAGGAAGAGTTTACATGTTTGCTCGTAAATATGATAACATCAAAGTTTCTGGAGAGGGTAAGAGACAGCGTGAAGATACCCTAGAACTTACCTCTACCAGCAGCGTCACCTCCTTATCCTCAGTAGCAAGTTCAGTTCAAATAGAAGAGGCTACAGGTGTGGTGGAGGTGGAAGGGCGCTCGACTTTTTTATTAGAAATGGAGAGATTCAGAATAGGAGCAAAAACAACAGCAAAAGATCAAAAACAAGAAGGGGGGGCAGGAGATGGCAGGAATATAAACAAAAACAAAAAATCAAGGAACGAAAATTTCACAAGGACCACCAGATCCAAGAAGTGGGAGGACAAGAAGGAATAGAGAATGTTGTAGGGAGCGCTGCACAAGAATTAATGATTGTTAACTTGTCTAGTAAAAATTTATCAGAACATGAGTTGTCTGTATTGAGTAAGGGTTTGGGTTTTTGCCCAACGCAGTCGGGTAATGATGTTGATATTTTTGTGGACTTGTTCAAATTTGTTAGACTATTAAAACTTAAAGATCATTTTTCCCGTAATCCATCATTATGTACTAGAAATGTGGATGAATATACAGCACCTTCACACACTGTTTCTGATGTGAATATGTTACAGATGATGATGTCTTTACAATATGAAATGCCGGTTGATATTGATGTTATCAGAGCAGAACTCAATATCATTGAAGATGTTGAAATGGACAGTGGTTTAAAAACCCGATCCAAATATATCCTGGTAGGAACACACTCAAACATAGATCAATTCAGGGAGAAAGTCACACAGGGCTTCCACAAATTTCTGGACAAATCCACATCTCGAAATAAAATCACTAAGAACCTCACCATAGCAGAGAATAAGGCTTTAAAGGAATTAAAATCTGACACCTCCATTGTCATACGGGAGGCGGATAAGGGGGGAAATGTGGTGGTCATGGATAGGTCAAACTACATGCAGGAGATCAATCGTCAACTAGCAGACACAACATGTTATACTAGACTGTCTGACAATCCTATAAAAGCACTTAGCAACTACATCAATATGAGGCTGGTGGAATGGCGGGAGAGTGGGCTCCTAAGTGAGGTTGAATGCAATTACCTATTGGTTAAGGAACCAACCTCACCATGTATATATGTGCTTCCAAAAATCCACAAAGGGGGACCTTTCCCCCCGGGACGTCCCATCATCTCGGGGGGGTCAATTCTCCAACAGAAAGGCTCTCTGAATATTTGGATCAATTTTTACAACCTCTGGTACAAAATTTACCTGCCCACATCAAGGACAGTAAGGACATCCTTGTTAAGTTTGATGGGTTTACTTGGTCAGAGAACCTTTACTTTGTAACCATGGATGTCGCTAGCCTATATACTTGCATAAAAAAGGAATTCGGAGTCAAAGCTTTGGAGTTTTTTTTGGGTCAGAGATCAGCAGATCACTATATGCATAATCAAGTATTGATGGATATGACCGATATTATTCTGTCAAAAAACTTCTTTTTACATGACTCAAAGTGGTACCATCAAATACAGGGCACCGCGATGGGTTCTAGGTTTGCTCCCGCCTATGCCGGGCTCTTTATGGGCTGGTATGAGCGGGAGCATGCCTGGGGCCGGCGCGCGGCACGTTGGATGGAACACATCATTTTCTGGGGCAGGTACATCGATGATGTCATCATGCTCTGGGATGGACCTGCCCCAGACCTTTTAGAGTACCATGCTTACTTAAATGAGAACCCGTATAATGTAAAGCTCACCATTGAATACAGTAAGGAACAGATTAATTTCCTGGACATACATTTTTATGTGGAAAACGATTGCGTGCAGAGTATGATCCATCGCAAAAGTACTTCTTGCAATAGTACCCTACACTTTGAGAGCGCCCACCCCCTCATGTGATCAACAACATCCCGTATGGCGAAATGGTTCGCATGCGGAGAAATTGTAGCACTGATGTGACTTGTAATAAGTACATCGAGGAGACTAAACATCGCTTTCTTGCCAGGGGTTACAATAAAAATATTGTGGAGAGGGCACATAAAAGGATAAATAAAACTTCTAGGCAAAATACTCTCAAACCTAATTACCAAAAAAGGAACAAAATATCGTATGTGGCCTTCACTACACAGTATAATGATCGAAGCAGTAAAGTATATAATGTGCTATGTAAACATTGGTACTTACTGCGGGAAATTCCCGCTCTCAAAGAATTTGTGACCTCTAAGCCCAAGGTCACATACAGAAGAGGGCAGAACTTGAGGAATATTCTATGCCCAAGTTATATAACCACGCCAAAGATAGCTTCCTGGCTGCCCCACAAAATTGAAGGCTTTTTTACGTGTGGAGATTGCAATGTGTGTAAACTTGGGAAAAATAAAACAAAAACTTTTTGTTTTAATACCAATCGTACATATAGTATCAACCATATGATCAATTGTAAGACTCAGTACGTTACGTATATTCTGGGCTGTCCATGTAATAAAATCTATGTGGGCAGCACCATAAGGCCACTCAAAACGCGGATTCAGGAGCATGTGAGGGCCATACGTAACGGTGATCTTAGGTATCCACTAACATACCACATGCAGGAAATTCATGGAACTGATGAAGAATGCTGGTTCATAGGCATTGATCATGTCCCACCTCATCCGAGAGGAGGGAATAGGGAATTAATGCTGAGAAAAAATGAGGCAGGTTGGATATGTAAACTTCGATGTATTGAAATGGGACACAACAATGATGATGAAATGCACTATTTTCTCTAGAGGGTGATCATCATTTTAATGCCCCGGATAAGGTCCTGTGATTATGATGCATTGAACCGCTTCTACTGTAATCTCGCATGTCCTGTTTTTTGTATATTGGTCACGATTAATGAACTGTGAGATTGACCTATGTGGGATTTTAACAAAAGACATGGCACTATAAACATTAGACTGTCCTTCATATGAATATTATCATGCATTTTCTTTATTTCCATCCCGACGGAATACCACTTCTATACGTTGGATGTGCTTTTCTCTCTAATCATTTGTTACTGTCTCTCCTTACCTCTATTTCTTCCACCTCAGCACTCTGTTTTTGACTTAGTTTTTGTTCATGCTGCATTAATCAGGGTGAAACTCATTACTTGTGCAATGCAGTTTGGGAACCAATGCTTATATTCATATCTCTACCACTTGGGTTGGAGATGTATTTTACTAGTTTTTTTTTTCTTTTTTAACCAGAAGATCTTTATGGTTTCACTCTAACATAGCTTATCTTTTTTCTTGCATAATTATTTGCATTCTGTGACTCTACATTGTGATCCGAGTTGGGCTCATCACTCGTTCTTAGGGACCTTTATCCTGTTCGATATTCTCCTTCCCTTTAGGATAAGGAATCGCCTTTTGACATTTATATCGTTAGTCAATACATATTAATATAAAATGACGGCGGTTAAAGTTCTGGAACGTTGGTTGGATCTTTGCATGATTAGATCGCCACTTTAGACATATCAGTACAAGATGGCGGCCGCATTAGATCCTGTAATTCGAACAAAACCGGGTCTCCTTTTAACACGACACCTCGTTATGGTTTCTATTGTTTATCGACTATGAGTCAAGTAATAAATATAGAACCTACTAGGCGTCGCCTGTATTAGGCATATATGTCGTTCGTGATTTATGAGTAGCGAAATGTAACGTTGAATTACATTTTAACCTTTAGTACATTAGTTGATTTCATCGATGTTTGGATATCAAACAACACTTGATTTATACAATGTGTTGTCTTTGTCATGTTTAAAATATTAACTTTCCAATACCAGTGTAAACTAATGCACAGGATACACCATTATAAGATGGCGGCCGTTATGGATTACGGAACTCTGTTAGTCCTACAGTACTCGCAGCTGTTTCCGATGAATGCTAATGAGCGCGGGTATATCAAGTCGTTTCTTAACACGGCCACATATGCTTCTATTCCCCAACGGGGTGAGGACTGCCCCGACTGATTCCGGTAAGTTATTTGATGCCGATTTCTGATGTGGCTTGGTCGATGCCCGGCTTTGAGTGTTGTGCATTAGATTGTGTGTCGACTGTGTAATTAGCGTTGCTTGCCTGTGGTATGGCTTATTATTGAAGATGAGTAAGGGGTACATTACGTGTCCCCGTTTTGTACCTGTTATGTTTGATGTCGCTTCCGGACTAGGGGGATTTAATACTTGGATTAGCCATTATGCTCAACCACGTGTTGATTCTGACTATTGTCGATTCCATGACCACTTAGGTACTCCTCTTTTTTCCCGGTGTAGGTCACTTGTAGGGTCTGCGAGTCCCTTGGTTTTGGCGGTTGTCGGTCTTTGACTAAGTGGACTGCTTCATTATTGTGTTCTTTTTATTTTCCTTTTTACATTTATCCGTTTATGTTTATATTGATTCTTTACTTGTAACTGCTATTGATGCCGTTACGTAGCAGCAGGGCATCTCTAAGATTAGTTTAATCTGGCATCTCCTTTTTAAATCATATGATCACGCCCACGCTAAAGATGTGCTTGTTTTGAACTGCACATTGAAATTAATATTGCAAATTTCTCTTTTGCAAATACAGGTCGGTCATCGTAAATGATGTCATCATTCTTGTATATTTCCTAAATCCCGGACCTGGGATAGAGAACTAATTAAACTGGGAGTCATCATATACCCATTCTTTTCATTTAGATCAAGGCACCAGTAACCACTTTTATATATAGTGAGTATTGGGCATTATACTAACTTTTATAATATCAGTTGCCTGCTCAATTTTGGGGAATTTTAACCCATCTATTTTCTTTAATATAGACATATTGAAGGACGGATGTCTATTGGTGGTCCATACTTGGCCTTCTGGGTGACTTAAATCCTTCAATTAATATCAGTATCAAATATTAACTTGGTAGGTATTATATGCATGGTTTGATTATATAAATGGGAATATTGCTCCTTTTATGGTTCCCTTAAAATAACTTACTTTGTTCTATTGATAGCTCACAACCCTGGGCTTCCTTAATAATTTGAATCACGTGATCTTTCCTTCTTTTCTGTCTCCGTTTCACTTTATCTGATCCTTAACTCTCAACCCTTGAGCTCTTTAATCTCATTTCTTTCTACACGCATCTGTTAGGTATTAATACCTGAACATAAAGAGGCTGAAATTATTAGTTAATAATAATTTTTTAACGAGATGAAATGATAGTAATCAATTGGTATTTTACAAAAGAACGTTTGTCATTAGTGTGTGTTGTCTTAAGTTTTGTCGTCCTATGTGTATGTATATATATATTTATAAGTGTATTGTGTTTGTTGAATTAACAGCCCTGAGGAAGTCCTTTTGATAAGGACGAAACGCGTCGGCTGTGTCTCAAATCACCTTGATTGTGTTTTAAAGACTTCGTTGAAAATAAAGGAAGAAACTTGGAAGAAAACTTTGTGGACATGAATTTTATACAACTTTTTGTCTAATTTGTTATGTGGTGCACCTGTGCTATTATGTTAAAATTGTTATATTCCTGTATGGGAATCACACAGTGACAGTGGGTGTTTTGTCAGTGTGCACACATATTTCTGGGTAGTTCCAGATTATTTATATATATTAGGGATAGTGGGTTAGGTGCTGAGGCCTATGGGGTTCCTCCGTCCAGTTCCTTTTCTTTAAAACATCAGTCACCTGCACTGACCGCACACACCACAGTAAGTACAGCACATTACAGAGCAAGCCCTGGCATCCTTAGTTGAACATTGCCTAAAGTCCTCACACAGATTCGGGGAAGCCAATTGTCAGTCTGATGGTCAACCATGGGACTCACACCCCTCCTGCCCTTGCACCCATCTGTCTGGTGCCTGTCTGATGGTAAGACCCCAGTGTGGACACATGCACCACCTACACAGTTGTTGGACATTGCAGGGAACACAGTGAAGTATGTGAACATGCACACATCACATCTCTTGCCACTGAGTCAGTGCAGGTGTCCGGATAAAGGGATGGCCAGAGTCTAACTAGAAATGCATGTGATGCATACCAGCACCAGACACCATGATGCACCCATGTCCGGATAGTCAATGCCACAATGGGGTGCATGTTGCACATGTCACTCCCCTGCAGGATCAGTCTCAGGAAGTTTAATGCCATGACACAGGAATGCGTGCAAAGTCATACATTACTGTCTCAAGTCACATGGCCATGGCAGCCAGCCAACAACAGTCTGCACTGTGTCACAATCCGAGGGCATGGGGAATGCAAGTTATGTGACTGACAAGTGCACATGTCCATCCCCCAAATACCACATCATCTGTACTACTATTTGTCCACGTCATACCAACTGGACATATGGGGGACATGAAACACAACTCTCTGAACATGAGCACCTCACAGTGTGCTGTGAATGACAATACAGCTGCCTGAAAGTCACAGTCGCAAACACCTGTGTGCACAGTCAAGTGATCAGACACCTATAAGTCACAGAAGTATCGTCTATCATGGTACATCTCAGATGGCATGCTGAGCCCTAACCGATAAACATACCAGTAGTCCTGACAACGAAGACACAGCACAATGAGACAGAGGCAGACACCTGAGGGTACATTTCACTGATCACAACATGCCAGATGATACACGGGAGTGGGAGTACAGAGTGTATTGCATGCCCTGGAGTAGGCATGACTGTCCAGCTCCACCTGTAAGAGGGATGAGTCCTGGACAGTAGGCAGGTGGCTAAGCATGTGTGACACACTGGATACACATACTCCTGAGGCCCAAACATTGTTCCCACCAGCAGTATGGGTGTGTGCCAAATTTCCCAGGGACATGTGGTGAGTCAGAGCAGCAAGCGGACCACATATCAAAGTTACACCCAGATTACATGTCAGAACTTAGGCATTGTGTAAGCAATTGACCCACCCATGAATCGCACAACATAGTCACGGGAACAAATGCTGTCCCCCACCTTGAGCAAAGCAAAATGAAATGACACAGTCCCCAAATGACACAATTTCCTGACTATAAGGGCCACACATATGCGTATCAGAGGAGAAGTGGGCATGTCACAAATGAGGGACATGGGTCCTGGACCACATGACTGATGTACTGTGGAAGTTTAACCAGGCCAGAGGAGGGCATATAGCATGTCAGACAAAGTGCACAGTGCAGTCATGGACTCACCCGCTCCTTGCTGCTGTCTGTCCTTCAGCTGCCCATCCAGGTCAGGGAAGACCACCGCCAGGATCTGGAGCATGTGGGGGTCAGGGTCCGGTGTCTGCCCCTCCTGCGAGGAGGCGACAGCTTCAGCTGGACCCTTGCGATCCTCCGGGTCCAGCCACGAAGGTCCTGCCACCTCTTCTGGCAGTTGCGGATCCTGCGCCTGTAGACCCCCACGGATCTTACTTTCCGGGCGATGGTCAGCCAGATTTCCTGCTTCTGGTGGGCATCAACCTGTGAGGATGACAAAGTGAAAAGGCCATTACTACACATGCAACATATACGTGCATCACACAGTTGGATATACATGTCTCAATCACAGGGGCATATGATGTACACAGGCAGTGCAACAATGGCTATGAACAGTTTGCCAGCAGTCACTACATGGTATCATTGCATGGGAAGTAAAACTAGTTGGAATGCACTGTTACTGCACTGTACCAGTTCAGTGCATGTAACTACACACTTTGGGGTGTGACAACTACTCAGTGGGCATGCTAGCCAGTGGTGTGCACACTGAAAGTCCTGCTAGTCAGACAACATGCACAATTAGTGAGGCAGTGGACAGCACACTCACCTGCTCCCCTGGTTTCCCATACAGCTTGCTGTACTGTGGAAGGAGGCTGTCCAGCAGGGCCTGGTTCTCCTCAAGGCTGAAGGCTGGGGCTCTCTCCACAGTACGTGCCATTGCAGGAGCCAGAGGATGCATAAACAGCAGCAGTGTTGGTGGCAGATGTCGTCCTGGAGCATGTAGTGCAGGCAAGTGAGCTCTCAGGGGAACAGCCAGCATTATATGTGTGCTGCAGAGGCAGATACTGTCCCATGTGTCCAAAGTGATAGGTCCAAGTCGTTTGCATCTTCTGAATCTGACCAATCCATGGAATAGCAGCACTAATACACGCCCACAGCATCATTCAAATCTTCAACTTCATGACACCCATGATTTTGCAACATTGTTGTGGCTGGCCAACGGAATTCACTGCATCAGACTCGTTGGAGCTTCGAAAACGCGTCCGTTGCCATGCCAGGCCCCAGCCAATGTGTGCGCACCGTTCGGTCCCCTGCTGTACAACGCATATTTCGGGATACAACGCGTACCCGCACACATCATATGCAATGGGCCGGCCGGGCACACCGATCGGTCCATTGCTCTACAACGCGTACCCGGGATACAACGCGTACCCGCTCACATCGTATGCAATGGGCCGGCCGGGCACACCGATCGGTCCATTGCTGTTCAACGCGTACCCGCACACATCATATGCAATGGGCGGGCTGGGCACACCGATCGGTCCATTGCTGTTCAACGCGTACCCGCACACATCATATGCAATGGGCCGGCCGGGCACACCGATCGGTCCATTGCTCTACAACGCGTACCCGGGATACAACGCGTACCCGCTCACATCATATGCAATGGGCCGTGCGGGCACACCGATCGGTCCATTGCTCTACAACGCGTCCCTGGACAGGTCACACGCATATGTCACCATGCTGGTCACTGGTGAACCTATGCCAGCCACATATACTTTCCAGGGACTCAGGGGCACACCTACAACACCACACCCAGTCCACACTGTATCTAAGGCATGTGTGGCAGCATAACCTTATCTGTGTATGTGGGTGAACATGTGGTTTTTGGGGTGGCACTTGGGGGCAGACACACCCAGGCTGTGCACATGTTCATGGGGACAGGGTCCTTTGTGTGTTGTGCACCTGACCACTGTGGTGTGCAACTTTTCATTTTGGAGCATGTGTCATGGTCACATTTCCAGGTTGTGTATGTGTATGACATGTCACATACCCCCAGGCTCACATGTGGGAAGGCATGTACGTCACAGGGTGGCCCATTGCCACAATAGTGATGTCCCTCCGCAGTCTGTGTGCATGTTGTGTGTTTCACATGTCTCTGACTCCATGTGCACAATGGGAGACAGTCTCCACATCCACGTGGTTTGTGCATGAACTTTGATGTTGTGTGTGTGTGTGTCACAGACGTCCATGTCTGTCCTGCAGAGGCTACAGGGGCCACTACCTGTGGGTGTCATGTTTGTTTTTCTGACGTGTACATGATACGCCATGTCATGCTAGTGTCCATGTGGCAAGACAGGGTCCCTGGGAATCTACCTGTCAATGAGCTGTGATGCCTGTGGAGCATCTGTCCAGACATGTCACTGTGGTATGTGTGTGGAACGTGAGAGCAGTAAATGGGTACTGTGACACAGCCTAATGGTTTCCCATAGCACACCCTGGAACCTGTTGTCAACACTTGTTGAACAGAGATGTTAGATGATGTCCATGTAGGTGCCATATATGTCCAAACAGAACGACACACACATCAAGTACTTGTGTTTGTTAATGATGTATCATGTGAAATTGAGTATGGTGAACGGCACATAGGTGGGGTGACTGACAATCTTGCTTTCTTCACCTATGCACTGCAGGGCTCCTGCTGTCTATCGACCATTCCCAGACCTGGCAACGATGGTGGAACGTGACAGCATCCGAGGGTACCGCTTCACCAGGCAGCTGATTGAGGATTTGGCAGTGCGGTTGGACCCACATTTGCAGCCTGGCCGTCCGTATCCTACAGCGCTGACCCCCAAGGTGAAGGTGATGGCAGCCCTACACTTCTTTGCCACCGGTACCTTTCAACACACTGTGGCGACTGCCGGTGGGATGTCACAGACTATGTTCAGCCGTGTGCTACGCGATGTTTTGGGGGCAATGTTGAGATACCTGAACCAGTACATCTATTTCCCAACACGTCAACGACTCACTGACGTCAAGAGTGACTTCTATGCCCTGGGGAGGATGCCACATGTAATTGGCTCCATTGATGGGACACATGTGGCTTTGATACCACCACAGGCACATGAGCAGGCATACCGGAACCGTAAACATTACCATTCGATCAATGCTCTGGTGGTATGTCTTGCAGATATGACCATCACACATGTGTGTGCCCGTTTCCCAGGTTCGGCACACGATGCCTACGTGATGAGGAGTAGTCGCATCCCGAGGATAATGTCATAGATGCCAAACCAGCGTGCCTGGCTTGTTGGTGTATACTGACTTTGTACCATTGTGTGTGTTCTGCTATGTTGTTTTCCGCACACATTTTCAAATCGGCTAATGTGCAATTGTCTGTCTGTGGGTGACTCGGGATACCCCAACATGCCGTGGTTGCTGACACCCCTCAGGAACCCTGTGACACCAGCCCAGATGCGCTACAATGAGGCACATGGTCGGACGAGGAGGGTGATTGAGCGGACCTTTGGTCTCCTGAAGAGCTGCTTCCGCTGCCTGGACAAGACAGGAGGGGCCCTCCCATATGCCCCAGCAAAGGTGTGCAAGATTGTCATCGTCTGCTGCATGCTACACAACCTGGCAGTGCGGAAGGAGTTGCCTCTCATCCTGGATGACGATGACCAACGTCCGCCACCTGTGGAAGATCCTGGCCTGGGTCACGATGCCAGTGAAGATGATGATGATGATGATGGTCATGTCCGCACACAGCTCATCACCAACTTCTTCAGCTGAATGTGAGTCTCCAGAGGGTTGTGATGTCAATAATTTGAGTTTGCATGATATGTGTGTGTGGTGCTCTGGTGCTGTTTGAGTGTGGCCATGTGCTACTTGACTGGATGCGTGCAGCGATGTGTCCTTGCAGGTGGTCTGTACTGCCCAACAGTGTTGACATGCTAACTTGGTTTTGTGTAGTTATCTCGTGACATGTATTAGACATGAGTATTGCCATTCTGTGCTGTTCTTCAGTGGTTTTGACTGTGTGTCATGTCTGTCCTTCACAGGGTGCTGCCGGAGTTGTTTGATCAACTTGGATCCCACAAATCCATGATTCAACTTCCAAGGTGGAACCAGTCGTTTCCCTACAGGTGATGTGCCACACACCCCTGGACTTTCTATCTTCAGCACTTTTAGACTTTGTGGCCACAGCCAGGTTGGATTAGCTAGCATTTGTAGTGGAAACAACATGTTGCAAATGTGTAATAAACCTGTGCTTCACTTTGGGATGTGCGTTGTCTGTAGTCACACATCTGACTGACATTTGCTTACTGCACCTGTAGTCTAGTTGACACAGACTGTGAATAGGTGGCGTGTCTGTGCATTCCACTGTATTTAGTTGCAACATCAGTATAGGTGATGAGTCTGATGGCCCTGGTGTGTATGTGTTGTGTGGCCCTAGTGGTGTGTCTCCCTCATATGTGTCACGTCGCCATTACTGACATGACGGTGTTGGACTTGCTGTAGCAGTTAGCATGCACAGTGTCATTTTTCTGATCACCATCTCCATGACAGAGAGCACGTTGGAATCACAACAGAGGCAGATATGGTGTATTTGTGAGTTTATTTACATACAGGTTGAGGATGGTGCACAGGATGGTGGGTGCTGTACATAGAAATTGGAATCCAAAGTTCCCATGTGATTCGGAAGTCTTGGTAGCTGAAATGTCCAGAGTAAAGTCCACAGTCAGCTGATAAATTTGGCCAACTATAGCTCCCCATGTCATGTGGGAGAGTTGGGTTGGCTTCGACAGGGCGTGCAGTTTGCACACAGAGGAAAAGTTCCAGAACAGGTGTTGGCTTCCTGGGGGATGTAGATGGCCATCGGCCTCTCAGTTTGGCCTCCTCGGACGGCCCCTCTTCTTGGGGGGGGACCATCAGGTGCAGGCTGCGGCGGTGCAGGGGACTCTCTGCCAGAGTCCTCCTCCCTCCCTGTGGCATTTGCAGTTGTTTCAGCAGCAGATGTTGTGGGCACACAGAGAGGTGAGGCCATGTTGGTGCTGATCTGGCGGAGGCATGTCAGTATGTCCCTATGCACCGCTGTCAGTTGTTCCAATGTGTCCCACTTGGACTCCATGCCAGACATGTGTGTCTCGACATGTGACATGTGTGTCTCGACATGTGACATGTGTGTCTCGACACGGGACATGTGGGAGTCCAAGCGGGCATGATGGGCAGCCTGCTGCTGTTGTATGTCCTTGAGGATCCCCCTACCTGGCTGACCTCTCCGGTGCTAGTCTGGTACGCATCCGCGATGCGTGCCAGTTGTGGGTCATCATGCAGTCCAGACCCCTCTGCAAAGAGCGACCTATGTCTACCACCCCTCCCACCACCCCTGGCGACACGTGCAGGACCTGCGGTGGCACGCACAGGTGACCGTGGGCCCACTTGGGTGTTGTTCCTGGGCTCGTTGTCACCAGCTCCAGTTTGGGTCTGGGTCCCTGCGCTGTTGTCATCTGTGTTCCTTGGTCTGTCCGTGTTGGCAGGGGTGGCTGTGTGTTGGCAGTTGTTGGAGGGGTGGGTGCAGGGGTGCAGATGTTGGTCCTGCTGGTGCTGCATGATGACTCACACCGGAGGGTCCAGCTGGTTCTTCGCCATCCGAGGAGTGCAGAGGCTGATCCACACCAGTGAGCTCAGTGTTCACCGGAGCCTGGGACAGGGACTCCTCCTCATCTGCTGCTGTGTCCCCATCATCACCTGTTTTGGGGAGAGACACAGATTGTATGTTATGTTTCTACTGGCATCAATTGTTCAAACACCTGACAGTTGTGACTGTACCTCTGGATGTGGGCCTGGACATTGCATTCTCCTAAATTGTGACAGTCAGAGAGTGATATTGGTGTAGCACATTGTCCTGCCAACCTGTGGCATGTCAATGTGAATGTTGAGGTGTGTGCATGACCAGCATTGGTGGTATTTGCTTGCCATCTGGGCCTCCTTCTCCCCCCAGCCCAGTTATCCCACCATGAAGCGTGCTTCCATTGCAGAGAGTGCAAGTTGTCTTTCAGGATGTCAGTCAGTGGTGTCCTGCTGTTGGTTGTTGCACAGTTCCCAGCAGGGCCTTGTGCTCCCCCAGCAGTACCCAGTGTCAGCCATCTTGTGAGTCCTTTTCCACTCCCTGTGATGTGAGCATGGTTCAGGGTGGTGTTGATGGGCAAATTGTGAGGCTGACCAATATCTGTGACTACCACTCCCATCATGCTATTGCCTCCACCCCCCTTTCCAGCATGCCCATCCTTCCTTCCTTTTGACTCTGCTTCCCTGTGGGGTGGGGTGCCTGTGCTGACAGGATGGCTGGGAGTGTTGTCCTGGCAGTTGTTTGGCTACAAGTCCCAAGAGTGTCCCTGTGCTTCACACAGCATAACCCAGGGTGGTGGTTCTTTGTGGGATCTTCAGTTAGGATGTGAGGCATTGCATTCTCCCAGGTGGGTTATGTGGAGTTAGTGTTGAGGGGGTGTGTGAGGGGAGGTGCTTGTAACTATGGTCAGTGCTGTGAGTCCTCCTTCCCACCCAGCCAGATATCCCACCATGGAACATGCTTCCATTGCAGGGAGTGCAAGTTGTCTTTCAGGATGTCAGTCAGTGGTGTCCTGCTGTTGGTTGTTGCACAGTTCCCAGCAGGGCCTTGTGCTCCCCCAGCAGTACCCAGTGTCAGCCATCTTGTGAGTCCTTTTCCACTCCCTGTGATGTGAGCATGGTTCAGGGTGGTGTTGATGGGCCAATTGTGAGGCTGACCAATATCTGTGACTACCACTCCCATCATGCTATTGCCTCCACCCCCCTTCCCAGCATGCCCATCCTTCCTTCCTTTTGACTCTGCTTCCCTGTGGGGTGGGGTGCCTGTGCTGACAGGATGGCTGGGAGTGTTGTCCTGGCAGTTGTTTGGATACAAGTCCCAAGAGTGTCCCTGTGCTTCACACAGCATAACCCAGGGTGGTGGTTCTTTGTGGGATCTTCAGTTAGGATGTGAGGCATTGCATTCTCCCAGGTGGGTTATGTGGAGTTAGTGTTGAGGGTGTGTGTGAGGGGAGGTGCTTGTAACTATCGTCAGTGCTGTGAGTCCTCCTTCCCACCCAGCCAGATATCCCACCATGGAACGTGCTTCCATTGCAGGGAGTGCAAGTTGTCTTTCAGGATGTCAGTCAGTGGTGTCCCACTGTTGGTTGTTGCACAGTTCCCAGCAGGGCCTTGTGCCCCCCCAGCAGTACCCAGTGTCAGCCATCTTGTCAGTTGTTTTCCACTCCCTGTGATGTGAGCATGGTTCAGAGTGGTGTTGATGGGCCAATTGTGAGGCTGACCAATATCTGTGCCTACAACTCCCATCATGCTATTGCCTACACCCCCCTTTCCAGCATGCCCATACTTCCTTCCTTTTGAGTGGACTTCACTGTGTGTGAGTGTGACAGCAATGGCAAGATGGCTGACAGTGTGGTCCTGTTGTTTGTTGGTGCCCAGTTTCCATCAGGGCCTTGTGCTCCTCGCAGCAGTACCCAGTGTCAGCCATCTTGTCAGTTGTTTTCCACTCCCTGTGATGTGAGCATGGTTCAGAGTGGTGTTGATGGGCCAATTGTGGGTGTGACCAATATCTGTGACTACCACTCCCATCATGCTATTGGCTACACTGACTTCACCAGCATACACAGAATTCCTTCCTTTCAGTGAGCTTCCCTGTGAGGTGCTGTTCTAGTGGTGGGTAAATATCTGGGAGTGTTTGTTGGTTCTATTTGTGCCACTGCCTTGCTGTATTTGTTGTTAGGTTTGTACATGTCATGACACAGTTACATATCACTATGAGATGGCAGGTATTGTGTTTGTCTGACTAGCATTCACATCTTGGGATGAATATCTTTTGGTTGCTGTGTATTTGCTAAGGGTGCATGGTTTGCCTATCCCCTTGACTGTGATGTGTGTGTGTTGTCACACCATATTGTGTATATTAGTTGTGTACTCACCAGGCTCTGGGATATCTGTTAGTCCGTATACGCTCACTGGTGGTAGGATGGCCCGCACCTTCTCCTCCCAGGGCCTGAGGTATACTGGTTTTGCAGGAGGGCCACTGCTGGTGTGCTGGCTGAGGAGGTAGTCCTTTTTGAGTAGGTCCCGGACCCTCCTGCGCACATCATACCACCTGTTCTGGATGTCTTCCTTTGTGCGCAGACATGGTGATTGTGCGTTCACCCTGTCGACAATCCTCGCCCACATCTTGGTTTTCTGCGACATGGGGGTCTGTTGTACCAATGTACCAAACAACTGTGGCTCTACCCTGAGGATCTCATCTACCATGACTTCCAATTCACTGTCTAGGAACTTATGATTCTTCTTTGGGGGCATGGTGATGGGTGGTGGTGGTGATTGATGTGTGTGTGCAAGTGGGGGTGTGAGTGTAGGTTTAGCTGGGTGTGTGTGAGGGTGCTATTTGTATGTGTGGTAATGGTGTGTGGCTTGTGTGATGTATGAGCTGTGAGTGTGTCTGTGGTTGCTGTGTGATGGTGTTCTGTGCTGGCAGGTCAGTGGAATTTGCAAAGGATCATGGTAGGGATTTGTGGCCTTTATGTAGGTGGAGTTGGAGGTGTGTCCTTGTTCCATTTTTTTTTTCCTCCCTGTATTTATTGGCTTAGTGGTTGCTTGTTTGGCCCTTTTTTTATTTTATTTTTTCCTTGGTGTTTTTGGTGCATCTTGTGTCCGAGTAGGACGCTGCAGTTGTCTGGTGCGATCTTGTCCGACTCGTTCCCACTGTGTGTCAGCTAGGTTTCATATGCGGCGTACGAGTCGGTCGCGGAGTATTGGGTTGCTTCGGCTGGGTTTTGTATACGTGTCGTTCGTACGGCTTGTGCTCCGGGCGATTCGGTCGTGTTTTGCACGCACAGCATCGTACTACGCGGGTCGGAGTTCGCGGGTACGTTTCGTTCGGGTTCAATCCGGGTGTGTGTCGGTCGGTTCGTTTCGCGTGATTTCCCGGCCGGATGGCTTGTTTACGTCCGGCTCGGTCGGTCGTTTTGTATTC
Source organism: Calotriton arnoldi (assembly GCA_963921515.1). Lineage (NCBI taxonomy): Eukaryota > Metazoa > Chordata > Amphibia > Caudata > Salamandridae > Calotriton > Calotriton arnoldi. The sequence continues at coordinate 265,676 of CAWUFW010001378.1, forward strand.
TGTCCGAGTCGGTCGGATTTCACATGCATTTCATCGTACTACCCGGGTCGTACGGCGCCGGTCCGAGTCGGTCGGACTAAATTCCCGTACCGAGTCGGTCGGTATTTTTTCCGGCCTGAATCGGAATCGGCCCCTAAATATTCCAACTAGCAAAAACAAGCACTGTTAAATTCAATAGGTTTAGCCCTGGCTGGCAGCATATTGGCTTTGCCAAAGACAATGTTTTTAAATGTTTGGTAAACATTTTTACAAAAACATTAAAAACGAGTGCTCCTGCATGCACACACGTGCATGCAAGAGTGGTCTTCTTTGAACATTTTGATATTTTTTTTAATTAACAAAGAAAGATGTATGTGCATGTGTGCATGGGCTATGGAACACTGTAAATGGAAACAAGGTCTAAAAAGCTGCCAGGCTTTCACAAAGTGAAAACAAAAGTTGGAAATTAAAAAATAATTTTTAAAAAATGGCCCACAAGTACTGGCTTCTGAAGGGGATTACTTAGTTGTCACCAGTACACTTTGTACAGAAGCAGTGCTGTCACTCATCATGAACGGAGCAATAGTTCAAGTGGGCTGACCCACTGCTTCCTGCAGCAGGCAGCAATATACAAAGACCAATGGATGAGAAGTGCTGTCTGAAAGTCCTCTATGTACATTTTATATATGCATTTTTACCAAATCTTGCTAACAGTAGACCTAAAATGCCAGAGTCCTCATGTGGCTTCAGAAGTCGACAATGGCATACACCCAGAGAGCAGTTTACTTTCACAAAACTGTGAGATGTATAGGTATAGTTTATAATTATGCTAATAATCACCATTTATGTTGGAGATAGTGCAGACAATTTTTTCGAACTTAATACATGTTTAATTTAATCCAGCTCAATGAAATCCATTTGATCAACCTTAGAACTAAATATTGGGTAAAAACCTACAACTATTCAAATGCGTTTCTTTCTTGTTAAATGCAGCTGTTAGTAGTTGGTGCCCAACAATGCCTGCAATAAATACATTAACCAGTTGAGCTATGTTACATCGGATTAAATTGTGTGATATGCTAATTACGTAGAAAGCTCTTCAGTAGGCAAGTTAATCTGCTATTTTATTATTCAAAACAGAGAACAGAGATCACACACCAAACTCTGTAGCAAGTGCAGTAACCACTCAAGCTATTTGTGTTGAAAAATACACTGGGACTTGCTGGCTTAAGAATGATATTTAGAGAAAGTGCATTAACTCCTTAATCCAACTTGTAACGTGGTCTACCTGTGACGAATACAGTAAGTTGACACAGCTCTACAAATTTATTTTTCTTTGTTGTCAATTTCTGCAGAACTTGTAAAAAGTGATTATGGGCTGGTAGAGCAGAGGCTCCTTTCACTCAACCCTCAGGGCTCAGCTCTTCCTGGTTCCACCACATTTAAACATATATAACTATTGCAGTTTGTGGGGTCCTGGAGTCATCTTTCTTCCATTTTCAGCAGTGTGCACTATAATATTGAGCTCTCAGATACAATGACGGTACAGCAGTACTTTGCATACTGGGATTCTTGACCTCATTCTTGCAATGTTCAAAGTAAAACTAGTGCAACATGTTATTGATGTAAACGCCAAGGATGGCTGAAGATTTCACTCGTGTCATGGTGCTACTTGACTGTTGTGGAGACAGAGGATCTCACAGATCTCTTAGGGATACTGCAGATACAGGAAAAGACTGCCATGCTAGCGCGGGATAGGCAGGAAGCCGTGATTGACCCTTCAAACAGTTTGATTTGCAGTGGCACCACACTTTATCTGCACACATCCGATGCCAGGCCAATTTTCAAGTACTTTGCTTCATAGAGATGGGCGAGATGGAAGATGTAATATAAGGTGGCCATTTTACAGATGCCTTATGTCAGAGTGCCATGGGACAGGCTGGAGCTACTGCGTCAAACCGTGGGGGGTTGAGGTCTTTTAATCATGATGTTCCGGGGCCAACCTACTCTGTTTTCTGAACAAATGGGCCAAGTACTCCTTCAGCACTTGACTCTCAGTAGTAGCGCGGGTTAAGCAGTCACAGGCTTCTCAGCGGTGGGGGTGGGGAGAGTTAGACACATGGGGGGGTGAACACAGGCTTACAACTCAAAATACGTTCAGCAGCAGCAATAGATGATTATCCAGTCAAATACTTGCTTTTATGACAAAAGGAGTTTTTATATACCAACACAAAGTAAACTATGGCATTCACAAACATTACGCACAGTCCCCTGAGGTCAGCGCCCCTGAGTCCTACTCCACACTTGGTAGCGGCAGTGGTCATTCTCCATTCACTATACACAACATTCAGGTTTAAGCCCCACTAGTATTCCAGGGGCCAATTTGTATGTTGGCAGAGAGGGAACTTTGTTGCAACTGTGTACCTTCCCCACTAAGATGCTGATCCATCTGCCCGATCTAAATGCAGGCGGACCATAGTTTTGCCACTGTGGTGACTACTCAGTCACCACCGTTGCCTAACTTCTCAGATGGCCTGATGGAGTAAGGGCCGTCGAAGAACTGGCTGTATGTCCATCTGCATTATTAGGATGGCTTACATAATGCTGTCAGGGCCAAACCCTGGCTGTAAGGTACAGTAAAAAATCGAAATGTCACCCTCACCTTGAGAGATGGCTCCCATGGCAAGGAGGGGTATTATCATTTTTTTTGTTTTTTTTAAATACAGCTTTAGTGTTTCCGTTTTGAGCCTGTCCCAATGAAATCCCATTATAGGGTGAAGCATGCCTTCATGCAATACGACATGCGCTCTGCAGTTCTTGCTGTCCTTTGAGTTGGGGTTAGCTGCTGCACTAAGCTGGCTGAGGCTCCCGCATTAAATCCGAGCTGGAGCAGTGGAGGCTCAGGCTTCTACCTATTCAGCGGAGTGTGTGCAGCCAGCAGGAAGGCAGTGGCGGCTAGTAGAGATTGGTGGCCGGGCTGCGCCACCCTGGATAGCCACCATTTGGGAGGTAAGTCTTAGACTCCTCCTAGTCTGTGGCACTGGTAAACTCCTCTCCCCTGCGAATGCTGAGTTTTTGTAAACTTCGCACCCCAAACGGAGTGCAGAGTTCTAAAACTTCGCCAACTCCGCTGGCGGAGCGGAGTTAACCGCCCACCCTTAGGTGCAGGTCCATTAACCTTCAAGGGACCTTTCCTTCCCGACAGATGCCCCTCTCAGATCAGGACACCCCGAACCAACTCCTAACCTGGAGAGGTTGGGTGGTCAGAATGTAAAACTGGTGGGAAAGTCCATCAGCATTCCTGTGGCTCAATCCCGCTCTGTGCTCCATTACAAAGTCTAACCCTTGCAAAGAAATAGACCATCTCAACAACTTGGGAATCCCTCCCTCAAAGCCATTAACCATTTCAGTGACTTATGATTCATTTGCACCACAAATGTAGTGCTAAACAAGTAAGGACGGAACTTATACAAGGCCCACACTATGGCAAAGCTCTGTTTCTCAATAACCGCCCACTTTTGTTCCCTGGATAGTAATGTCCTACAAATAAAGGGTACCACACGCTCTCTACCTTTGTCATCTTTGTCATTCACCGCTCCAACTCCCTTGTCAGAAGCATCCATCTGTACAATGAGAGGCTGACTATAGTCAGAGGCTTTCAGTACAGGTGCAATGTATAATGCTTTCATCAGTTCCTCAAACTCTTTCTGACACTCCTCAGTCCATATCACCTTCTTGGCTTGCTTCTTGGAGGTCAAAACAGTCAATGGTGCAACTATACTTACATAGTTTGCCACAACGTTCCTGTAATACCTGGTGAGTCCTAAAAGGCCCTTACCTCAGTCTGAGTAGTAGGCTCCTCCCATCCCATCACACACTGAATGTTGGCATCAAATGAGTGAATCTTCCCGTTCCCGTCTCGTCCAAGGCTTGACTACAAAGGACTGCCCACCTGACACTTGGTTGTCTTGATGGTCAGTGTTGCCTCCTGTATCCTAGCCGACACCCCTAGGGGCCTCATTACGATGTCGGTCGGAAAGCATTCGGACCGACTCGGTCTCGGAATGGTTTCCGACTGAATCGGATTCAGGGAGTCCAACCGACCGATTACGATGTGTCCGAACACCTTTCGGTCGGACTCCCATTGACTTCAATGGGAGCCTGTGTTCAGACTGACAACTCAGGCTCCCATTGAAAAAAGGGGTGGTTGCAGAAAACTGGGCACTCTGTGGCGGGCATCCCTTGGTGCATGGTTGGAAAGAGGGGACCCATGGGTACTCCCACAGGCCCCAACCGGAAGGGGGGCCTGCTACGGGCCCCCAAAGTCGGATTCCGACAGCCGATCTGTGTCTGATAGACTGTTTCAAAAAGGCTGTCCGAATCTGACATCGTAATTGCTCGGTCGGAAACGCAGTCCGCAGAGACACACGAGTCGGCTCCGACCGACTCGGTGTCTCCGAATGCCATTCGGACAGTCCAAACGGTTTCCAACCATCGAAATCGGTCGGTCAGGAATGTTTCCAAGTCGGTCGGAAATAAAGCTTCCGACACGGATTCAGACGAACCGAATGCCATTCGGAGCCTTTCCGACTGACATCCCAATCGGCCCCTAGGTGTCTCAGGTGGTCCTGCCATGAATTGCTGAGAACCACAATGGCATCCAGGTAGGCCACATAGAACTCATCCAGCCCTGCAAGAAACATGATTCACCAGGTGCTGAAAGTGGCAGGAGCATTCTTCAACCCAAAGGGGATCACCCTGAACTGATATAGCCTCTCTGGTGTTGAAAATACAGTCTTCTCCTTGGCATCTGGTGCCAAAGCAATTTGCAAGTACCCACTCCTCAGCTCCAATGCTCTCAAATACCTTGCAGCACCAAACTGATCCACGAGCTAATTCGCTCTTGGGATTGGATGGTATCGATCTTGGTAACCCATTGAGGGCTCGGTAGTCCACACAGAACCGCAAGTCAGTGGACCCTAACATTGGTATTAGCACAACAGGACTAGACCACGGACTATGCGATCTCTCAACGACTCCCAAGTGCAACATTGTGGCAGCTTCTGCCTTAATGCATCCCTGAACCTGGTCAGACATTCTGTGCATCCTGCTCTTCACTGGCAGACCGTCACCTGCGTCTATGTCATGCACACAGACAGGTGTCAACCCTGGAGTGGGCAGGAAGGGGTTGGCAAACCGTCCCGAGACCTCTCTACACTCTCTTTGCTGCTCAGGCATTGCCTTAGGGGCTAGCTGAACTCCTACCAGAGTGGCATCCCTCACGTCACTAAGCAGCAAGTCAGGCAGAGGCTCACTGTCCTCTTCTTCTTCCTCTGCCATAGCCATGACATTCAATGGGTAATCTCTCTGGAGGTAAGGCTTTAGCCTGTTCACATGGAACACTTGGGTTCCCTTGGGGCACCTGTGTCCACCAAGAATTTATCCCCAGAAATGTTCAGAACTACCTAACTACCTTGTATGGCACAACACCATTTGCCCTGCAAAGTCCTGGCACAAATAGGCATTAGCACCAACACCTCCTGACCTACCTTCCTGAGACCCAGTTAGTGTAGCTTTCTGGTCGTACCATTCCTTCAGCAGCGCTTGGCTAGACTGAAGGTTTTCCTCTGCCTGACTGATATATTGCACCATCAATTTCCTGAGGCTAATCATAGTCGACCACATTCTTCTGTGGAGACTCTGAGTTTCCTTTCCACCCTTCTCTGACTACAGTGAGAAGACCCCACACCGGGTGTCTATACAGAAGCTTAAAGAGATAGAACCCTACCCCTTTCTATGGAATCTCATGGTAGGCAAACAAGAGACATGGCAGGAGAACATCTCACTTCCTCATCATGCTCACATCATGCTTTTCAGTGTCTTGTTAAATCACTCCACAAAGCCATTCGTTTGGCCATGGAGAAGTGTTATGTCACACACAGCTAACTTTCCACATCTCTCTCATGTAAGAGGAGATTAAGTTGGTTGCCTGATCAGATATTACAGTCTTCAGAATTCCAACCCTAAAAAAGATACCAAGGAGAGCTCCTGATAGCACCCGTGCAGTCATGCTGCTCAGAGGTACAGCTTGATCCACCACAAGCAAGATATACTTGTTGCCTGACTGTGATGGGGGGGGGGGGGGGTCAAATGGACCAAATATGTATAATCCCACCTGATCCAACAGAACACCTACATCTGGTAGAGGCTGTAACGGTGCCTTTGTTCTTCCTCTTGTCTTACTGCTTATAGGACAAGCAGGACAGGTTCAATAGAACCTCTCTGTGTCTCTGTCGATTCCTGGCCAGTAGTACAGAGGGTCTGACCTATCCTGGGTGTTTCTAATGCCTAATGTGTACTGCCTAAAGCACTTCATGGGCCAGTGACAGCAGGAAATGTATGTGCACTAATGGAACAACTAGGCTCTTGCTAGTTCCTGGCTGAAGATTCCCCGGCTCACTTCAAAGTAGGCCATGCTCTCATTAAACATAGTGTTTACCGACCACTCCTTTGCTGACCTGTTCCTAGGCTTCCTTTCAAAGGCCCACAAGCGTAGGACTTCTTCCTGTGCCTTTCAGAAATCATCCCGGGTAGGCACCCCGACAGTTAGCAAACCCTGCAGTGCTATTCTCCCCTCCCTCTAGAGCAAAAGCAATGACATCCATGGCCATTTCCTCCCCACAGTCTGCCCTTTCCTGCAAACCACCAGCAGATCCAGGTCCCTGCAAATCAGGAATGATCATAGTCCCACACCAAGACTGAAGTGCAGTCTGTGTTCTGGTCAACACAGCTGATGTGATCCAAGCCATAAAGGCTTACGACTCTGGCACTAAGCCAGGGGCAATCAGGTCACTTTCCAAGAGATATCCAGCACTTTGCTTTCCCCTTATCCCAACATCAACCACGGCTGCCTTGCCATTGAGCTAAATCTCAACCCTAGCAAGATGATACTCCATGCCCTCCCCACTGGCTACCAATGGTTCACTGACAAAATATCGTGCTACAAAAATATCGGGACATAAATATCTAAGTCAAAAATATCATCATCCTATGCTTAAAATGGTAAGTACAAAAACATTAAAAAAATATCGTTGTCACTAATATCAATGTATGAAATATCGTTTTTTACATATATATACATTTTAATTGTAAATATTAAATATATTAAATAATAACATTAATATAAGAAAAAATAAAATATATTTAATGTTTATTTAAATTTATCTAAAAATTATACTTATTTTTAAAAATGTTCAACACTGATAAATATATATATTTACATATATGTAGTTGAAAAAAGAATTATTAAACTAATAATTCTAATTTATAATAATAATTGAATTATTTTTGCAATAATGTAATAATATAAATAAATATATATATATATATATATATAAATATATATATATATATATACCCAATAACATAAAAAATATTTAAAAAACAGCCATTTTAATTACAAGTAAGAAGTAAGAAGTAAACAACATAAAAAATTACAATTTAGTAAAAATATTTAACACAATAAAAACAATCATTATAAATATTATAATTTTAAATAAACAAAACCATACTAATATAAATTGTAACAATATAAAATAAACTATAAAAATGTAATATTAATATATTTCCCACTACAATTTATGCAAAAGTAAGCAAAGTGTTGAACTGAGGAGGGATACAATTTACTATTCCCACTTCACACAAAGCAACTGTAGGAAAACTGTTACATTACACAGGGGTAACATTCACTATTCCCACTCCATTCAGTGTAACAGTAGGGCAATTCTTAAATTGTGAAGGGGGAGCATTTGACTTTTTCCACTACAGTCAGTGCAACAGAAGGGAAAGTGTTGAATTGCGGAGGGGTAAAATATACTATTCCCATTCCAGTCAGTGCAACAGTAGGGAAAGTGTTGGATAGCGGAGGGGTAAAATTCATTATTCCCACTCTAGTCACTGCAACAGTAGGGAAAGTGTTGGCTTGTGGAGGGGTAAGATTTACTATTCCAACTCCACTCACTGCAACAGTAGGGAAAGTGTTAGATTGCAGAGGGGTTAAAATTGACTATTCCCACTCCGGCCAATGCAAGAGTAGGGTAAGTTTTGGATAGTGGGGAGGGTAAAATTTACTATTCCTACTCCAGCCATTGCAAGAGTAGGGTAAGTGTTGGATTGTGGGGAGGGTAACATTTTCTCTTCCCACTCCAGTCAGTGCAACAGTAGGGAAAGTGTTGGATTGCTGAGGGGTAAAATTTACAATTCCCCCTCCAGTCAGTGCAACATTAGAAACTAACTTATTCACTTCAACATAATAAAATATTTTCAAAAACAAAGTAAACAATAAAAAAAATATGTTAAAAAACGTAAATATAAATATATATATGATGTGATCAAGGCTGCATGTCTGGCAGCCGAAACGCGTCATGTTGGACCTTGTTTGATGTGTGAATAAACCTTCATCTTTTCCACACCAGCTTTTGGAGTCTGTGCCCGTGTGTTGCGCCGGAGTGTCTGTCGTGACATTGGGATTTCTTCGTGATAAATATATATATATATATATATTGGTTTAAATAAATAAAATAAATACGTATTGCATTATTAAATACATGTCATAAATGACTACAAATATCATTATAATTAAAATACAAAACTATGGGGTCTATTACGATGGCGGTCGGATGTCCACCGCCGGACCGGCGGTGGACATCCGCCGCAATCGCAACCAAAAAACTGCCGGTCAAATTAGGATGGCGGTGGTGACCGTGGCGGTGGAAAATTCCGACCGCCGCTTTTCCGCCGGTTGCCATCCGCACTCCTGCCTGGCAGATGGAGCAGGACCGGGATAATGGTGGCGGTGCAGAGCAGGCTCCGCCGGCAGGATTATGATGCCGGCGGTAGCCAGTCTTTCCTCAGCGGTCAAACCGCTATGGAAAGGCATGCAGAGATTGTCTTCCGGGGGCCCGTTGCGGGCCCCCAATGTGTTGGGGGGTGCACTGGGGGGGTACCCATGGTCCCCCCTACATTTCCCTGTACCAAGTGGCAGGCACTGTGCAGTGCCTGCCACGCAGTGCAGGGAAATGCAGTACATGCTCCTTTCGGCATCGCAGCGGTGCTGCGGGCAGCAGCAACCGCCGCAATGTTAAGGCCCGCGATCAGACTGCCACGGTCGGATTTCGAGCGCAGGTCATCGTAATTCGACCGGCGGTGATGTCGCGGTCCATGCGGGCGGTCTTTTCCCGCTACCATGGCGGTCGGGGAGGTTTCCCGACCGCCATCGTAATAGGCCCCTATATTCTCAAAATAATAACAACTAATAAATACAATATTATTTACATTTAAAAACACAACACAATTAACACATACAATAATAAATAACATAATTAAAAAATAATTAACTATTTTTAAATTTGTTATTACTTAAGTAACCTTCTACTGTATAATTCAACAAAGTACACAACACATATCTAACAGTTTTTATTAACATAATATTATGTGCACATGTCACATAATTAGATGTTAGTTACAATATTAATAATTATTATTTATTCCTAAAATAACTGTAGTTATTTACCACCCCACCCTTTGTCCATACAAATAAATCAACAAACACCAAATATATAAATGTTAAAAATATTATTTCCATCATTTACATAATTACATCTCAATCAAACATTTATTATTAATAATTAAGTAATAATACATCATTAATATTTATTTACCTTCCCACCATATATTCCTAAAAATTCAACTACAACTATACCTAATATATAATATTAAAAATAGTTTAATTACATATTTTATATAATTATTTATTATTTCTATAATTTTTTATAAATTACCTTTATTTATTATTTATTATAATTACATTTCTACACACCCTTGACAAATACAAAAACAACAACACACACCCCAAAAAAACCATTTGAACATATTTATCACAATTTCCATAATTATTTTTAATTTAAATTATTTATATTATTTAAAAATTAATTATTAACAAATAAATTAATAGGTAAATAATTCTAATTTAGTTATATCCTCCCTGTACTCCTACAAAACCCACAGCCCGCTCCAAAAATTTAACATAACAAAAATTATGTGCACAATTAACATAATTAATTGTCATTTACATAATGAACATCAATTACAAATGAATTATTACTTAATTAAAATGTATTTACTTCCCACCCTATATCCCTACAAAATCCACAACCCACACCAAAAAGTTTACTTAAAAACTGTAATTGCACAATTGACATAACTAATTATCAATTAAATAATTAATATTCATTAAAATCTGATTATTAATTAATTATAATTAAATTACTTCCCACCCTGTACCCCTATAAACCCACAACCGGCCACAGTACTAAAAATCACAAAAATGTATTAAATTTAGTTGAATAACTACTAAAAATTAACAACCATATTAAAAAACATAAACAATAGTTATACAAAAACTTTACAACATATACATTTAAATTATATACTAAAATGCATAACAATAATTAAAAAACGATATTATTAACAACTATATTTTTGTGAACAGTATTAATGACTTCAATATTTTCAAAATCGATATTACTTACCTTAAATCGATATTCTTGACAATGATATTGTTGCAGACGATATTTCCATATCACGATATTTTGGACACAATATTTTGGTAGCACGATATTTTTGTTTTGATATTTTGTCTGAATACCGTTGCCAATACTGTATCCTTGGTCTCAGTGAGTTTCTCCTCAGGCTTAAGGTATGCTTCCTCTCAACCATAGTGCGGAAGGCTCCCGTATCCCTCAGGGTAGGGACTTTCCTCACATTAATTCTAATTTCCTGCACAAACTCCATTGCGTTATGACATAGGTATTCACAAACATTTCCACAGGGGCCAAAAGATTTGGTCTGGGTTGTGTCCGAGGGCCGCAGGGTGGCAGTCCGGAGAGGGGGGGGAGAGTCCGGGGATTGTATGGGAAGAGAAGCATGTACATCTAGTGGCTGAATTGTACAAAGTGAAACCAGAATACCTGGGATCAATCCTGGTTTCCCCACTTGAACAAACAGTGTGATCCTGGGTTTTATTTCACTTTGCCACCTTTTTCTTTATTATCAAATATAAGATGACCTCAAAATACATAACTTCAAGCTGTATGCTTTACCAGTCTTCTCTTATGTTTGATTTGATAACCTATAATGTTGTCCATGTATAATAGCAAACCAAGCACCCAAAGGGTGCACATCACAACTGACTTGCCTGTTGGTGCACTATTGGCAGTGTTGTCAGGGTGGGGGAAACCATGAATGTTCATAAATTTCTGTTTGAAACTTATCACTTAAAAAATGCTTCTCAATGCGCTGGTATAATCTGATGTACTAAGGTGAAATGCTTCTGCATGATAATGATATATATTTTTTGAATTTTGAAGAGGCTTTACTATGGGGCCGATTCCGATCTCGGCCGGTAGTGCTCCGAATCGGATTTGGATTTACCGGATCCGATTCGGAGACCTGTGTCCCGACCGAATCGTACGCGGGTCCGGCCGAGCGAGTACGATGCAAGCTCCCGCGAAATCGCCGACCGACTCGTACGCGGCTTCAACACGCTCCGACCGACTCGCACGGACACGACTCGCACCGCGCTATGGAGACGTTTCCCGGCCGGGTAAGTAAGATGCGCGCCGCGAGCAGTCCGACCGACTCGCGCCGTCCGGCTCGAAAAAGCTGTCGGAGCCGGACTTTGGGGGTCCGCGTCGGACCCCCCTGTACGCGTAGGCACGCGTGTCGCACATACCTGTGCATGTACGCCGCGTACCCGCTGTAGGGGGCGCCATTGTTCGCCTCGCACCCATTGAGTCAATGGGAGCCCGCGTACGCGTTGTACGACCGGCTCCCATTGACTTCAATGGGAGTCCGACCGAATCGAGTCCGATAGCATGCGAATGCATCGTACTCGTCGGCTGCTAGGGTCCGATTAGGTCGGAATTCTCTCCGGGTACGGCTCGGTCGGAGAGATTTCCGGCCGGAATCGGAATCGGCCCCTATATGTTTACAGGTTTGTTGCAAGGTGTCTTTAAAAATGAAGATGTTCCTAAAGTTGAATGGTAAAAGGTGCCTTCTTTTCTAGTTTCCCTTTACTTCAGTTTAGTATAAATGTTTTCCTGTTTACTAAACATCTTTTTAATGTCAGGGCTAAGTCGTGTAAACAGCAGCCCAGTGCTGCTGATGACCATGGTGCCGCATGTAATCATTAGGAGGGCCACAAGTGGCCCCCGGGCCGTACTTTGAGTATTACTGTGTTAGGATGAATGTGCTTCAGAGCATCTGGGTACCTCTCCCAGGTCTCCATATCAACTAGGTTGACTGCAACCTGGCCCTCTCATGTCCCTTCCCCCACGTGAAACATATTTGTTATTATAGGTGCTGCTTGGTCAAGGTCTTTCACATGACAATCCCTCTTGAAGTGTCCCACCTCGCGGCACATGTAGCAAGTCACCACCTTGGACTGGGAAGAAGTTCCCTGTCCTCCGTCCTCATGATGCCCCTTCCGGGACACACCGTTCCCCTTTTCGCTTCGGCCCTCCTCGAGTCCCATGGGAAACACCCTGGCTATTACCCTCTGGTTTGGAACCAGTTTATGGAGAGTTCGTCTTCCCCTTTGGCTTAGAGCCCCCTGTGAACCCTGCTAGCTAACCACTTGTCAGCCAACACTGCAAGGTTCTCTGGGTCCCTTTAAGTCAAATCAGACAGGTGTTGCCTAAGTAGGTAGAGCACTCCTGCTTCAGTCGCTCTGTCACCATCAAGTGGTTAATGGACTGAAAGTCCTTGGCATCCATCCCTCTCACTCACATATTCCAATCATTCAATACACCATGAATCCAAGTCTCAAACAGAACACCATCTACTCTCTTGCAGTCGTGGAATCTGGGAAGGTACTGGGGTGGCTTCAGCCCAAACCGTCTAATTAGAGCTATCCTTTCCCTTGCCAGCTTTCTTTCATTGTCCTTCTGTTTCTCCTCCCACTCTGTCTGTTTCCCCTCCCTTTATCTCTGTTTCTCTTCCCTCTAACAGTTTCTCTTTCCGGGCCCATTCTCCCTGTCTCTCCCGCCTCCTCTTCTTCCCGGTGAGCTAGCCTTAGCTTCTCCCTCTCAAACACTCTAGCCTTTTCCTCTTCGTTAGCCTTCTAAAGAGCGAGCTGCAAACTCAGAGTCTCTGCTAGACTCAACCCATCCAAGAGATTTATTCCTGGAAGTGGTGACAGCGGTAACTTAGAAAATCGAGGTGGTGTACACACCTGGGGCATTCTAGTAACTAAGGTGATGAGTGTCTTGATGAAACTCTGGAAAATGCATTAGGGGACACATTCTGTGTGTGTCTGGAATAGATCCGTCCTAAGAGGTTCCTAGAGCCTAACTCCACAGCACATTCTTCCTGGGCTCGTAACATGGTTTCCTCCTCAGAGTCAACTACAGCCTCATCCCTTTCTCCCAGTGTCTCAAACTGGTTCCTAATGAAGTTAGTAAGGAACTCTATGTCCCTAATCCTGGGAACCATCCACCCTCTGTCTCTACATAAATCCTTCATCTGAGCTATGAACGTGGTACTGAGGTCTATTCCAGACCCTGTGTTTACCACTGTCTATGTGTGGCCCCTTTGTGCGTAAAAACTGGACTTAATGTTCTATTGTCGTACTTTGGAAATGGCCAATGCCACACCTGTATTCAAGGCTCCTAAATGTAAGGAACCCCACAACTTGCCTGAAATTGTCAGAGCCCTGTTCAGAGGGCCACAGGTCAAGCAGGAGTACTGGGCACAATCACGGGTGTTGAGGCCTTTTTCTCCTGATGTCCCAGGGCCCAATATACTATGGGTCATGAGCAACTGGGCCAAGTACCCCTTCAGCACTTGACTCTCAGTGGTAGTGCGGATCGAGCAGTCCAAGGCTTCTCAGGGAGGAGGTAGACACAGGGGGGTGAATGCAAGCTCACAACACAAAATATGTTCAGCGGCAATAAATGATTGTCCATTCAAATATTTGCTTTTAAGAAAAAAGGAGTATTTACATACCAACTCAAAGTAAAATACTACATTCACAAACAATACGCGCAGTCCGCTGAAATCAGGGCTCTAGTGTTTTAACAGGTGGGTCCCTGAGTTCTACTCCCCTCTCGCTAGTAGTAGTGGCTATTCCCCATTCAATATAGGCAACATTCAAGTTAAGCCCACTACTAGTCCAAGTCACAGGAGTTCCACTCAGACTCTTTATTAAAATTAAACGGTTTCCACTGACAAAGCGCTATGTGGCAGGCAAGTTCCCCCGGGGCCATCTGGCCTGTAAATCAGTCTTACTGTCACCAGCAGGATCTTTGAGCATGCCCCCTTTGTGGACGCTGAAGCTGCAGCAGCTGTTTCCAGGGAGTTCTTCACATGTGGCCCTGTCAAGGCAGCAGTCGGGTGTCTTCAAGTTCTTCACACACAGTCCTGCTGAGGCAGGGGCTGGGGGGCTCCTTTATGCTCCTCCAATGCTGGTGCGCTTTCTGGGATCCTCCCAACAGGTGGGGAGGGGGAAAGTGATGCTCCTGGTGCTGCTCCTCAGTTGGGGCTTAGGCACCAACGTATCAGCATGGCGGCTTCCTCCTCATGACTACAGTCTCAACTGGACAATGCTCCCTGCCTTGTCCCAGTGGCCTTCCCCGGTTTACGGGGTCATGGTCCTCAATCTGGTCACAGGCTATTGTTCAATTGCCACAGAAGCAATCTTCACGGCGGGGGCCATCGGCCGTATTAAATTATCACCTTCACTCCGCTATGGCCAGACCGGCATGGCAGCAATCTTCACAGTGACCCCACCTGGCATGCGGGGTGGCCAGCTTCAAACCTAAACACGGGCAATGATACGATCTGTAAAACAAAGTTCATGGCTCCCTTCATGGCGGTTCTCCTCTGGATATGGGGATAGCTGACTTTACCCTGCGTGTGGGCAATGCCCTGATCAGTGCAGAAGCTATCTTCTCACAACTTGTTACAGGGATCCAGCCACCAGGCTCCCCAACTGCGCCTTGCAGCCCTCCAATGCTCTCCTCTTCCTCACATGGCACTCCGGTCTTGGCAAAGAGACAGGCAGTGGTGCTCCAGCCTCCAGGGGCAGGTGATCTTGGATTACCCGGGTGATGTCCCGTCACCTCGCTGGGTGACTGGCAGGCATTGGCTCCCAGTCCTGATCACAGGCAGAAGTCTAGCAGAACTTTTCTTCCTCACACAGCCCCAATGGCTACTTGACAGTTGACAGTTTTAGAGGCCTCCAGCTCCCTTTCATATAGTCCACTTCCAGACATCACAAGTGTTTTAGAGTCTGAGTCTTTTAATTTTATGTTGGGGGTGTGCTTCCATTTGAAGTGCCCTATCCTCTGCTCTGCCCTTCCTCCAGAAAGCAAAATGGAACCCAGAATCTTCCATGCATTGTACCATTCACAAGCACTCACATGTATTTAATACACACACACACACACTGCACAGCACTGAATCATCCATGTATTGTACCATTCACATACATCTAGCACATATATATAATATACATGCACTGTGCAGCACTACACGCCAAACCAATGTAAGCCAAGGGGGAGTTAAGCACACAGCAGCGGAACTTTAAATAAGTGAGCCTGTAGGCCTCCCTCCAGTGACACAAGTAAAACGACCTGTTCACTCCTACCGATCACGACATGGTTTGCTGCCACCATTGCGCTCATGCTGCTTAACTCCTGGATAAGGCAGTAGCCTTTCAGCACTACGACGGAGGCACTTTGAGCACCCCTCCCAATCCAAAAAAGCCACAATCTGTGAGACAGGCCTACATCATGGCACACATGCATGATCCGTGTTCACCCATGGTAACAAAATTCAGCATCAGGGATCCAGACATCAGGCTTTACAAAAAAATATACAATTGGTAGTAGCAATCCCAAAAGGGATAAACCGCACCTCAAGAAGAAAAAGCAACAGTATAATTGTTAATTAATATAAGCGTAAATATTTGTTCAACAATGTAGGAAATTGGGGTGCTGTGATAACTGAGAGCACCAACTACCACATGGTGCTGTTAGCAAGTTACAAGAACATGCACATAAACAATTCAAAAAATACAGTTGTAGCACACCCTAATAGTCACAATAAATTGAATTCAAACATATATTCCATGTGAGAATATGTCCAGGCAATAGGTATCAAAATCTCAGAGTCCAGAGGCGAATATATCCTGTTCAAATCACACAAAGGTTTTCAAGGACTTTCACAAAGTGAATGAAAAAAAATCTCCTTTATTTGTGTACGATAAATTCCCAGCAGTCATTGAAGCCAACACGTGTTTCGTCTGTACATGTCAGTATTCAGACTTTTTCAAGGCTGGAAAATAAACATCATATGCAATCCATGAGCTGTTGTATCTAACAACTAATACAGGCACATATGCTATCTATACCTATTACTTATAAATAAAACAAGTAAATAGAAAAAAAAGTAAATAGAAAAAAGAGTGGAAAGACACCGTGGATTAAAATATACTGTCTGAGGTGTCATGTTATTCGACACCGTATTGTATAATCAATGTCGGCAATTGTTGACTACACTGTGCCATCCTTAAAGGTTAAAAACCATTAGAGGAGAGAGAAAAGATGAAAAAGAAAAAGAAACAGGTAGCCCCACACCAATGGTGTTGCACGCAGTGGTTAGGGGATAGGTCCATGATGCCCCATGTACCATGCTTGACATACTGCATAAAACAACCCGTGACTCGAAGTGATTAAACAATACTCGTGTTAAACAATGCACTCATATTAAAAAAATCCATCAACACCCGCCAAACTAGAAAACCGAGTCGGGGTTCCACGTCATAACGAGTCCTTCTTGTAGGTGGTGTCCAAATAAACACTGCTAATAATATGAAACAAAAATATGAAAATCTAAAAAATAAGTAGAACTATGCAATGTATTGCAAATCCCGTAGGCTATACAAAGAATGTACCTAAATTCAAACAATAAATAGTTCTGATCAACTCCACCTTATTGGAAAGCATGGTTCTAAACACAAGCCATCCCAATCACGTGAGCTACAATATAATTCATGGCAGCAAGTACACCCACACTTTAGCATACAATTGTATATACCGGATGTGCCGTGGTGCAAATACAATGTAGGGCAACCTAAATTGGTGCCCCTGATCTATCATGAGGTGATTGCACAAACAGATGGAGGGCCAAGACCCCTAATCCAGGTTGATATACCCACCGCAATAGGATATAAACATAGTGTGATATATGTCCCCAACACCTGAAGTAGCCCAATGAAGACATCAGTAGCAACCACAAAGAGAAACTGTCGAGAATTAAACCAATGTAACTTAGGTGATGTTACTATTCAATCTTAACAAAGTAATGGGTCCTGGGATGACACTCACCAAAATAGTCATATGCTCTTAAAATAGTTGGCGAGTCCACCCCTATATCCAACGCGTGCTCAATAAATAAGCTCCTGATTATTGTAAAGCGAACATCCACACAACTGGTGGCCTGTAAAGATATACAGACAAACAGTGTCAACCACCATATCTGATAACCAAACAACTCCTGTGATGAAATCGCTCTGGGAAAGACTCACCCCAACTCAAAAACCGTTATGTCCCACGTGGTAGATAGGAACACTGTCACTTAGGCGGTAAAGCAGAGATAATATCTATTGACGAGGGAGGCCAGACCTTGATACGTCGGTTCCCTGTAAATATAAATAATATGGTTACTCACCCCTTATATATAACTAAAGGAGAAACCCCCCTTGCTCTCACCAAACACTTACCTATCCCGCCAGAGTAATCCAAAACTCACACCATCCGTGAGTTGATCCACGTAGTTATGAGGACGCCGGCATTGCCCTCTCACAGTGTTTGTAACCGTGTAATGGTCATATGACCTGCCGAAAAACGTAACCAGCGTAAAAGTGAAGCCGACGCGTTCCTACTGGAAAATAGAGCGCCATCTTGGAATATAATGGAACCAATATTGATCCCAGGTTGGCCATAGAAGTGACTAAGCGATCGTATGAAGTCACGCTCAGTATTTGAAGTAGGCGTATATAGATGAAGACATCTAAAATGGACTAATATTAAAAGAATATCCACTACTTATCTGAGAACAACCATATGTCTTGAATGTCCTCTAATAACATCTTGGCGTATAATAAAACCAATACTGGTCCCTTCCTAGCCATAGAAATAAATGAGCCATCGTGTGCATCGTGCTCATAATTTAAATACAACAAGTGTGGAGTATAATACACTAGCTGGCCATAAAAGAACCTGAGCGACCATATACATCACGCTCGGTATTTAAATAGAACATATGTGGATGTAAGCAGTATAACTAGGCTTGAAGTAAGCAAATATCCACTACTGTCTGGAAATAGACGTACGTATTGAGTATTGTAAAATAATATCATGCCTGCCCAAAAAATATATAAAATAGAGTACAAACCATGCACCCTCGCATTTCAAACACATGGTAAAAAACCACATCAAATAGTGTGGAAATTCCCGCCATTGTAAGCACGAAAAGGGTAACGTGCACCTAACTGGTGCATACCCCCGCGCACTCGTCTACAGTCTAACAAGTGCACTGCATAATAAAACACAGGCCAGATCATTGTGGCCTACAAGTTATCCAAACTAAGGTCTCATGTTGAGAGAGACCACACTTAACAAAACACCACCATAGACACTAGTCTCTGTACACAATTATAAAACCCATAGTAGGTCAGACAATCACCAAATGGGAACCATCCTAAACCCATAATCACTGGAGCTGAAATAAGAGCCCCGAGACGATGAAAACTGGATGTCTCATGTAAGTTAGTAGTGAGGTGAAAAAAATAATAAAAGGATAGTGACAAGATCAATCAGGTACTCATAGTTAGCAATCTTAACAATTCAAATTCATTTGCACATCCATTGCATGGTATAATAACATGACTCCATGATTAATAATGGACTCTCAAATCAGTTGATGTAACATTCTTCTGAGTCACAAGACCTATGAACAAATGAAAAATTCTTGGCATGACCATTACGTCAATGACCTGTACAGTATCCTCAACGGATACCTATTAAGAAGCACTGAATTCCAAGAACAGGGGAGTCTACTCTAATCCACATATAACTGTATTGAAAAGTTTCAGACAAATGTACAAAATGATAGGGATGCTTTAATCTCTTAAAAATACATGCATCTCCCTGTCAATATTTAGCCCCAGATCAACCGATCTCAATTTGATCAACCATTTGGCCTCCAGTTTCCTTAGCCTGGAAACTTTGTCACCTCCACGGGGGTCATCTTCCACTATTGCAATACCATGAAATTTAAGCTTTATAACTTCAGCTGATTGATGTAATGTGTTATAGTGTACTGCCAATGGATAATTCAAGTTGTTATTTCGAATCGCTCTGATGTGTTCCTGGATTCGTTCCTTAAGTGGTCTGATCGTACTCCCCACATATATCAAATTACATTGGCAAATTATACAATACACAACATACTTTGTATTGTAATTGATAAAATGCATGATATTGTGTGTCTGTCCTGTGTTGTAACTAAATTTAGTGATCTTGTTGTCTGCAAAATGACACACGTTGCACATTGTGCATTTGTAAAAACCCTTGGGTTTACTGGGTAACCAAGTCTGTCCCTGCCACTCTTTTTTCTATTTACTTGTTTTATTTATAAGTAATAGGTATAGATAGCATATGTGCCTGTATTAGTTGTTAGATACAACAGCTCATGGATTGCATATGATGTTTATTTTCCAGCCTTGAAAAAGTCTGAATACTGACATGTACAGACGAAACACGTGTTGGCTTCAATGACTGCTGGGAATTTATCGTACACAAATAAAGGAGATTTTTTTCATTCACTTTGTGGAAAGTCCTTGAAAACCTTTGTGTGATTTGAACAGGATATATTCGCCTCTGGACTCTGAGATTTTGATACCTATTGCCTGGACATATTCTCACATGGAATATATGTTTGAATTCAATTTATTGTGACTATTAGGGTGTGCTACAACTGTATTTTTTGAATGGGATCCAGACATCATTACAGTTGGGGCATTCAGTGTAGGGGTCAGCGGCGGCTCCTCCGTTGTGGTGGAGGAGCGTCGCCCCACCTGCTTCGAGTGCAGCAGGCACACACATTAATAAAATGGTAATAAATACCATTTTATTAATGTGTCCTAGGCTCGTGCCATTACAGCACGATGGCAGGGGCCGGGGCTGATTAGTGCAATTGCACTATTAATGCAGCCCCCTACCAGTGCGCAGGTCAGATTTGCCAGCTGCCTACAGCCGACCAATCTGACCTGCGCACTTCAGAGCCTGCAATCCCAAGGCTAAGAAACAGTCTAGGGATTGCAGCCACAGGTCCCCAGCCTCAAAATGAGCGCTGGGTTAGCCTGCTCCAACCAACCGCAGCTCCAGTATTGGTTGGTCTTGTGTTGTACTAGAAAAAGTCCTTCCCTTTCTACCCGAGTCAGCACCGCGAGGAAGTAGGAGTCCGCATCAGGAGCCTACGCAGCAGCGAGGACATGGAAAAGAGTCGGGCAGCAGGTGGAAGGTAAGTTATTTGTTTTTTTTAATGTTTATTTGTTTTCCCTTGCCACCTTCCCGTCGTCGTCCCCGCCCATCACACCCCCCCGCCTCGCCACTCCGCCCACACACCAGCCGCTACTGGTAGGGGTACTGGTCCATCATCAAGCAGGGGCTTTTCAGTTCCAACCCCTTATATGTGCTATCTCAATGTCAAAATGTGCTTGCCATTTGCTGTGTTTTTTTGCGCTATGATTATGTCACGCTGTATGTTTCTCCTGAGAAATCAGTGATCGACGGAGATGCTTAAAATTATCTGCAACACTGGAAATTGCTCTGGGTGCATTACACACTACTGTTTTAAAGCTCACCGTCCCTGGACTATTACAGACTGGGAAGAACAATATGCACACCTGTCTTAACACCTCAGAAAAATAAATAATTCAACCTGAACTGCTGAACGATTCCCCTCTAAACAAGCGTCAGAGGTGAGATGCAGCTTGGGCCCCCGTAGCACAATGGTAGCAGGACACACTTATGGCCATTACGGGCATCTTCTACTTACCCAGTGAAAAATTACAATAGTAATGGATGGAAATTATTGACATGTTGCTGCACCATACTATGGCAATTCTAATTTCTGTTATGTTCCTAAAGGCTATTTTTATGCTGCTGAGTGCTTAAGCTGTTCCATATTGTGTTTCTACCATGATAGTGTATTCCATGTCATGTTTTGTGATGCACACTTACAAAGCTCTAGATATTTACAGCGAATGGCTCAGGGTTCTGGCTAGCTTGCTGTCAGTTTTCCATGAAGAACGTGTAGATTGTTTTACCTTTTTATTTTCCTCTCACTTATATAAAAGATTTATCTACTTTCAACAGTGTTATTAGGACTAGAATACTTTAAATTAAGAAACTGTTTCTCTATGTCTTCATGTCATTGTTTAGCTTAATAAATATATGAGGACAGTCCACTTTACCACTACTGGCGGGGATGAGATTTTCTTTGATGAAACCGGCAGCCTCCCAAGTCAGTATGACATCCAGAACTGTGTAGTACTGGCAGGCGGAGCGATGACCTGCAGTACAGTTGGGCGCTCTTTCCTATCGAAGGGGGAACAGTATCTTCTGGTAAACGACAGCGCTATCCATTGGCATCCTTCCTACTCACAGGTACTTTCAGAGCACTTTGGCAGGATGAAATTCATTCATTTATTCAGTGGTCTTTGTCACATGTGAATTGCCAGTAACAATATAGTTGCAGATGGATGGATGCTCAGTTAATTGTGCATATGAATGAATGTCAGCATTCAGAAAGAATCTCTGAGAATTTGCGGAGTTCAATTCTGAAATGAAAATTGACTGTGACATTTTTTATCAAGTATAGAATAAATCTTAATGCAGTTTAAAAAAACACAAACTATAAAAGAGATGTAACCTATGTAAAGATGGAAGCCCATATGGAGTTATATCATAATCAAACATATTCTTAAAAATACATCTCTGCCATGGAATGGAACCAAAACACTAACTTACTTGTATACCACAAGTAAGTTAGTGTTTTGGTATCATTTTTTCTCAGACCTTTCATGACATTTTGGGAAAATTATACAAAAAAATGTGGTAAATCTCGTTAAATGCACTTTGAGCTACTTCGAGTGGCAATTGAATGCAAAAGTAGGAATTTTAAAGCCACTTGTTATGTAATCAAGGTGACTGGATTGACGAGCACATTTCTCTTGCGAAAAATGTTCTGCTCGAACAAGTCTCACACAAGAAATTAGCTGCTCGAACCTGTCCCCCGCAGCAAGAACGTGCGCTTAATTGTTTATCTGTTTAATTCCCAAAATGATACATATTTGGTGTAATGAGAATGGATGAAAATGTGCAAATTATGCAAGCACATTCAAAATGGCACATTCCTCTATCTTTAACATTTAAATGTCGCAATTCAATTTTAAGATAAAGGCCAATATTTTTTCAAAATTAATTTCTTGCTCTGCATAAGTAAGACATTACAACTTCCATCAGCGCTCCTATCTATGATTTTTAAAAAGAAATGGTCTCAATAGATTGTAGAAAATGTTTAGCTAAAATGCTTATAAAACGTTTACTCAACTTTAGTCGTGGGAACACACTTCCCAGTACTGAATAAAGTGTAAATGTATTGCATTTCATGATTATCTAGCTTATCTGCAGCATCGTCACCGAAAATTACTGTATACGTTGTTAAGATAGTACTATTCATCTGGTGATGGTCTTAAGTCTATTATCTATCTACCACAAATGCGATTTTATGAAGAAAGTATATGTTACTTTTTCTACCTAGATATAGATACAGTTTTGCCCAATCTACTGAATGGACCTAAGGCAAATACAACTATAGTGTTTTGAACTTTTTTTTCAGTAAGGAACTTACCTCGTTATTTCTTTCAGTAGGAGCCAATACGTGCTGAAGAACGACAGAGGTTCTATGACAGAGTAATACATCAAATAATTCCTGTCTTCAATGTAACCCACGTGTTTTGCAAAGCTGTTTTTTATTTGAGTAAATCATAGAACTATACTTCGTAGAAGAGGTGGCAAGCACTCAACCATCTTTCCCTGTCTTGAGCCATTTTCTGTACTGCTTTTCACTCAGCCGTCCCTCACTCTCTGTCTTTAACTGAAACCATGTGCCCATATGGGGATTAAAGTAGAGTGACTTAAGGTCATTGTTGACATCACATGCATTTAACTTTGATCAAAAGTAGTTCTGGTCAGTTCTTAAAGCAGTCTAAAGACCAATGGAAATGAACACTCTCTTTTTATAAGGCTATCTTTTAGAAATTCGGTTGTTGGTTGCCTTGGGTATGAGACTTGGTCAAGTAGCAACCACAATCCTAGTCAGGGTGTCAGACAAACCCTAAATTAACCTGTGATCACCCTCTGGCACAGAGCAGTCAGGCTTAACTGGGAGGCAGTGTGTAAAGTATTTGTACAACATTTCAACCAGTAAAACAGTGAAAAATACCACACAAAAAAGATTCCACACCAGGTTAGAAAAATAGATCTCAATTTTATAAATAATACAAGACCAAAACGACAACAATCCAAAAAGTAGAACCAGAGTTACGAATGCCTAAAAAATAAACTGCAATATAGTGCCTAAAAGCATAAAGTGCCAATCGCGGCTATCTGGTCATGCTGAACAGGGTGAAAATCAAAGGTTCAAGCCAACTGCGATGGAGTGCAGGTCGGATACAGTCCCAGATTAGTCCTGCTGGAGTTTTACCTTCTCAAGAATTTTGCCAGGAGTCCCGTTCATGGTGAAAAATGTCGTCAGGACCAAGGAGAGCATCGCTGCCGATGGTCAGCGGTGCTCGAGGAGCAGGCTGGGTGTCGCAGGCTGGAGCCTCGTGGTGGCGATTCCCATGGGCGGACAATGCTTGCTGTGCAAAAAGTTGACTTTGCGGCTACTCACGCAGATTTCCAGGTGAGCAAAGAGGTTTCGAAGTGAACTGGCCCATTCATGTTCGCTAAGAGCCCAAAAGCTTTACTTTAAGAGCTTAAAAACCACTTCCAATGGCCCAGGCCCTGAGGCCCTTGAAAGTGGTTTTGGGGTTCAGGAGCCTTTGGGGGTCAGGAGCTAGTTGAAGATGGGCCCAGGAGCTATAGGGAGCCTTATATGTCCCTGTGGCTCAGATCAGGAGGCCAGCAGACTAACCCTTTGAGTCCCTCTGGGGTCCTGGGTTCAAGATGGGTGACAAAAAACTGAGTATGCAGTTCCTAAGGAAGGCGGTGACTGGGGAAAGGAGGGGTTATGTCCCAGGTGCCAGGAGGTTGAAAGAGCAGCTAGGGGGATCGCACTTTTAAGGAGCAAGGGCTCTCACACAACCCAGAGGTTGTCATGCTTCATCATCGGGCAACTCCTCGTTGGGCCGGCACTGCAATGCCCAACGGGTCCCACGGGAGGCTCTTTGCCGGAGGTCTTCTCTTTTTGCCAATGTGAAGTCTGAGGGGTGAGGGGGCAAAAAACTAATGTGAGTAGAGACAGGAAAGTGCAAGTGAGAATTAAAAATAGCATTTGGCAACCCACAAGATATCCTTTATTCACTGGGTTTCTATGCTATAATAAAAACAAGGACTGTAAAGCTGTGGCTGGAGAGGGGAAAAGTTATAACCCGCCCAACCTACCCAAACTCGGTAGACATGGAAGGCATACCCTGAGGAGCGCTGATTGCGGCTCCCTTTCTCGTCATTGAGGGGACGCCCAGAAAGACACGAGGGGGCCAGTAGTTCCCCCCTCGAGGTGTATCCAGAAGGTACCTTGTTCTTCATTTGTCCTGGACTACACCACGAGTCCAGCCTCCAGGGTACGTCACTTCACATACACAAACACACATTCAATCAGTCCGTGTCATAGTAGACGAGGATCCCTTGGTCCTGACGAAATGCTGAGATCCCTTGGACTTTAAACAGGCATGAAACATGTTGACACCATTCGCTACACATGTTCTATTTTGAGCTCAAGAGGTTATAACTTTTCCCCTCTCCAGCCACGACCTCTTGGGGGTGTGAGGGCCCTTGCACCTTAAAGGAGCTATCCCCGTAGCTGCTCTTTCAATCTCCTGGCACCTGGGACATAACCCCTTCTTTCACCAGTCACCGCCTTCCTTAGGAACTGCATGCTCAGTTTTTTGTCATTCGTTTATAGGGGCGTGTATGCTGGACCTAATAAAAAAGCCCCTGTCCCTCCCTTTGTGATTTAGATTTAAGATGGGTTCCAGATCCAGTTCTTCCTTTCCAGGCAAGAGGGCAGCAGGTCAGCACAGCAAGGCAGCAGCTTCTTCAGAGTGGCAGTCCAACAGACTGGTAGTCCTTTCAGCAGCACAGCAGTCCTTCTTCCTGGCAGGGTGTCCACAGGTCCAGAATTGTACTGAGTTTTTTGGTGTTAAAGGTCCAGTACTTACACTTAGTTGGGCCTTTAAAGTGGGGAGACTTCAAAGACAGACCTTTGAAGTACACAGAGGTTTTGCCCTTCCTACCCTGGCTCCAGACTCACTAAAGGGGGTGATACGGCCATTTGTTTGGGGATAGGACACAGCCTATTCAATTGTAAGTGAGGCTGTGCCCAGCTCCGATCTCCCATCCTCTCCGGATGGCCCATCAAGTCACACCTAAGCTCCCATTGTGTGTGGCTGTCTAGAGGTAATACATAAAGTACAGCTGTCCCCCACACTAGACAAGTGATCAAAGACCAAATGGCAAAAGTCAGAAAATGACAACTTTCTAAAAGTGGCATTTTTCAGAATTGCAATTTAAAATCCGACTTCACCATAAGTTGTGATTTTGAATTGTGATTCCAGAGACACCAAACTCGAAAAGTTCATCTCTTTCAGATTGCGAATTACACTTATAAGATGTAATAAGGTAATCCCAATGTTATCCTATGGGAGTGATATGCCTTGCTCTAGTGAAAAATGACTTTAGGAGTTTTCTACTACCAGGACATGTAAAACTTAAAAGTGCATGTCCAGCCTTTTTAATACATTCCACGCTGCCCTCTGGGTTGTCGAGGGTCTACCTTAGGGATGACTTGCATATATAAAAAGGGAAGGTTTGGGCCTGGCAAAAGGTTTATTTTGACAGGTCGACATGGCAGTGTAAGACTACATACACAGGCTCTGCAATGGCAGGTCTGCAGCATGGTTTAAGGGCTACTGAAGTGGGTGGGACAATCAGTGCTGCAGGCCCACAAGTAGCATTTAATTTACAGGCCCTGGGCACATGTTGTGCAATTCACTAGGGACTGATAAGTAAATAAAAATTGACAATTGGGGATAAGCCAATGTTTCCATGTTTTAGAGGAGAGAGTAAAAACACTTTAGCACTGGTTAGCAGTGGTAAAGTGCACAGAGTCCTAATATCAGCACAAACGAGGTCAGAAAAATGGAGGAGGTAGGCACAAAGTTAGAGGGAAGACCACCCTAAGACTGTCAGGTCTAACGGTATCCTAATGAAAATTGATACATGAAAATAGGTACATCTTTTATATATTCAGAGAGAGGTGTTTCCCTCTGGCAACCAGATTGCAAAACTGGAATCAAGCTATGCACTAACACCCACTCCATCATTTTCATATGCAACTGGTGACTGAAGATTTTGGCATCATAAGCAAAGGGTGCTCTCACACCATACGTACCTGGGCTATGTGAATCAACCATTCTAATGGCTGATAGATTGTCCTTTAATGACTGGAGCATTGAGCATAATGCCTGTTAGGACAATGCTAATACAACACAGGGGAGCAAAGATTTCCAATAGCCCAGTTCTCCCCTGAGTACTAAGGAATTGATTTAGCCCCTGGGAGGCAGAGAACTGTCTATGATGGTGGTGGAGGGCTTAATGTCCACCACCATGCCGAACTGTGAACAGTGCTTTTAGAGATGACTGCCGACCCTGTACATTGAAAGGAACCTCTGTGGCAGCAGTTCCCTTTAAGGTGCAAAATGTTTGGTGGATGGCCTCCGTTGATTTTGATGGCTACCCAGTAAGCCTTTACCCTTTTTTTTGTTTTTCAAAAACAAAAAACTAATGACCCTCACACCCAGGGAGCTTTCACCCACCCGGTTTGGGGGTAATTTTTTTTTGTCCCTCCCCCCAGGTTTTTACATCAGACCATCCACTTGAAATATAGTGGGTAGTGTGATGGCTTTTATTTGATGGCCCCTGCTCTGTTGGGCCATCAAAGGTACCTTTCTGGTGGGGGCGTGGCTGGACGCCGATGTAGAAGGAAGCGGGTCTCGGGGCTCCGACCCCGGACTTCCTAGACTACCATAATCCTGAACCCCCGGCACCCCCGACGGAGGAGTAAACAGTGGCGGACCCCCTCAGGAGTCTGTGGAGACCGGCGGCAGCTGTAATTTGCGGAGCAACGCCGCAAACGGCGGTCATTCACGACGCGGAGGCACCGAGACGCTGCTGCCAAGATGGCGCCCGCGGGGTGAAGACAGGCTGCGGAGCCCGCGAATTGGCTGGAGTGAAGGACGAGGAGCGGGCGGCGAGGCACACTGCTGGCGCCGGATCCACCGGAGGGCCGCTGAGGGACAGCTCAGTTACTGGTAGAATACCTGGGTGAGTCAAGCCCTGAGAGCGGGGGGAGCGGATCGATCGGCCCGGGACGAGCAGGGCGTGACCGCCGGCGAGCGCTGAGCTGGAGTGAGCACGCCGCAACAATTGAAAACTACGGAGGACATGGTTGTTTGGAAAATATGGAGTGCATACTACCACTCTTCAACACTTTTAGAGAGTGGGCATTTCTCTGCTCTTACTGCTCTGTGTGCCTTGCAGCCTGTCTCCAATACACGTCTGGGCTGGGTGATAGTTACACTTTGTGCATTGCCCCCAGACAGCCACAAATGCAGGAAGGCTAGGTGTGGCTGAGTACCCATCTACATACATCTGCAT
Organism: Calotriton arnoldi; assembly: GCA_963921515.1. Classification (NCBI taxonomy): domain Eukaryota; kingdom Metazoa; phylum Chordata; class Amphibia; order Caudata; family Salamandridae; genus Calotriton; species Calotriton arnoldi. The sequence continues at coordinate 293,725 of CAWUFW010001378.1, forward strand.
TCTGATGACCCCTCCTAGGCAGGAAGGGAGGAAGGAACTAACACTTACACTTCAATAGGTAGTGGCCTGACCCACACAAAGGACTGATTACCGCCCACAGAAGGATACTGGTGCACTTCAAAGCTACTCTTTGAAGTCTCCTCCCACTTCAAAGGCACATTTGGGTATAAGTACTGGGTGTCTGACCCCACCAAATCAGACACTTCTGGATCTACAACTGAACCTCTGTCAGAAGAACTGCTGTGCTGCTCAAAGGACTCAATTGGACTACTGATCTGGAAGGCCTGCTTTTCTGTTTGTTGCCCGGCTGCCTCTTGCTCTTTGGCTCTGCTGAAGGAGAGCTGGACTCTGTCTTCGTCCAAGTGATCTCCAAGGGCTTGTTGGCTTGCCTCCTGTTGTTTGAGACTCAGGGATATCAAAGTCTCTACCCTTGCTCCTGTGCCTGGCTCGCTGGAAGTGGCCCAGATACTTGCAGCATGGATTTTGACGCATCTCCTGTCCGTCTGTAGCAGAACCGGTGCATCAACCTGGTTGTGGGAGTAAAATCAGTGCATTGTCTCAGAACCAGCGCTTTGCCTCCAGAGATCGACTCATCGGACTACGCCGCCACTGCAGCTTGGTGAAATCAACACATCCTCTCAACTGTATGGCAGAAACCGGCACACCGCTCGACGTCTCTCAACTCTGGCACCCGTCTTCAGAATTGACGCATTGCCTTTACTACGTGGAGAAGATCGATGCACCCTGCATCTGTGGGCTTCTACATCGACGCATCTCACTGTTTACGACCAGGAAAGGTACTTTGTTCACCGGGGCCTGCGTGGGTCCTGTAGCCAGTCGGCGCTCCATCGTGGTAAACTCGAACTTTGACTTTGCCCTGGTCCAGCGTGAGCTAAAGTAATTCTTTTAGCGCTACTTGTTTCTAAGCACTAGAACTGGTTTTATTAATTAAAAATTCATATCTCCACTTCTGCATATTGGTATTTTGTCATTTTGGTCTTGTTTTATTTATAAAGTCATACTTTATTTTTCTAAACTGTTGTGGAGTCTTTTTGTGGTGTTTTTTTCCTGTGTTACTGTTTAATTTATTGCAAATACTTTACACTTTGCCTTCTAAGTTAAGCCTGCCCGCTCTGTGCCAAGCTACCAGAGGGTGAGCACAGGATAATTTAGGTTGTATTGTAACTTACCCTGACTAGTATTGTGGTCCTTACTTGGACAAGGTGCGTACCTCTGCCAACCAGAGACCCAATCTCTAACATTATACTACTCTACAAGTAACTTATAAGTAAATTAAATATGCCAATGGGATATAAACCAATTTAAGCATGTTTTAGGGGAGTGAGCACAAGCACTTTAGCACTGGCAGCAGTGGTAAAGTACAAAGAGTCCTAAGGTCAACAAAAATGAATTCAGCAAAAAGTAGAGGGAAAAAGGTTAAATGATTGGCGGTTACACTGTAGAGAGGGTCAGGTCCAAAACAACCCCCATCCAACCTAAATTCAGGGGAGATTTATCAATTCCTTGATGGACATCCCTGCTTAGATGATAGAACATGGACACTGGCCCTCTACTGCAGGCCTGTGCCAAATGTATGTCCCTCTGAATTCAATTGAATCCCTCTATCTACACTCTCCTGAGCCACTAAACTGACCCATGGGGAACTCTTGTCCTCATCTGTGGACCCCATCTGTGCAGCACCTGACCTTAATTGCTCACAGATGCATCCCAGTAGGAAGACAGTATCATCATGGCCGATAAAGTGATGTGGCCCATTCCACCCCTTGGATCAGACTTCTGTCCCCAACCCAAGGAAAACTCTGACCCATAATGACAGCAACCAACAGAGGCCACTGACTGCTGTCATTGTCAACAGCCAGGCCCTAGGCCATCCAAGGTCCCCTGTCCTCTGTGGTTTTTCAGAGTAGGGGGCAAAAGCCCCAGGTGTTAGGCACTCTTTTTCCACTCTCCTTCCCGCCAGTCCAGGGGTGGGAGACTGAGACTGGTCACTCAGACCAGGATCTGTACCCTGAGGCTGAACAAAAGTCAGGGGTGAGTCTTTTTTTCACTCTGCCCCTCCATCTGGGCCTCTGTACTCTCCATTTGGGAGTAGTACACCCAGATGCCTGAGCTTTCAGGGATCCCTGTGTGGCCTCCCCTTCTAGCACCGGTGGCAACTCATTCCCCAGAAAACAATCAATGGGCATCAGGGGACTAACATGGGGGTCACCTCCCCACCCCTTCCAGGGATACCAGGGCCATGGGGCAGATAAAGTCCTACACCTGATCAGTGTATTGCTCTGGGGAAACCAGCCTTTCCACTACCATGGTCTGGCTGGCCCCGGTGTCCCTCAGAGCAGTGACAGGGACCCCATTCACCTTGACCTGGTGTAAGTGACGACTCCCACCCTCAGGGATCACCAGTCTACCCTCTGAGTTCATCCCCCAACTAAGGGAGCTCAGGTCTTGATCTACTTCCTGTCCCTGAGGACTACCTACCCCTAACACTATATTGGACACCCATGCAGAGATCCCACCAGTGGGCGATTTCTTTGGACAGATAGAGTCCACATGCTTGTGTCCTAGCTGAGAATAATCAAAGCAGAGGGGTTGGAAATGGGGCACCCTGGGCCATCGCCTTTCAGAACCTCCCACCTTATTTTCAGAAGGGCTATGTGAACCCTTTCCTTTCTACTTAGCCTGAGACTTGTCGTTGGCGTCTATGACCTCCCACTCACTCTGCTGAGGGGAACCTGAAATACCCATCTTGAGTTCACCCCCTGCTACCATCTTGGACACTCTGGTGCTGACCCAGAGGTCCACCTCCTCAGCAAGCTTCTTGGGGTCAGTAAACATGCTATCCACTAGGTATTGGTGCAGTTCTGTAAAACAAATATTTAGCATATGCTCTCTCAAAATTGGGTTGTACAGCTCAGTAATATAATCCACTTTGCTGCTGGCATAATCTAAGAAGTCCACCCAAAACTGGCTTGGGAGTTTATGAATGTCCCTGATCCTCTGATGGTACTTCAAAGCGGTCAGCTCAAATTTAGTGACAAGTATGGCTTTCATGGAGGCATACGTTCTCTGATCCTCTGCCTCTAGTGTAAGAAGAGCATCCCTTCCCACTTTGGACATGTGTTTCCACAAGCTCCCCTTCCCCCCAGTATTCCTCTGGGACCTTGTATATCCTGAGTGCAACTTCATATGCAGCAAACAACATGTCTATATCAACTACCACCACATGGCTAGGCACTAACTCCTGTGGTATATGGACTATCACCTCTCCAGCATACCCTGTTCGTACGCTGCCACCATCACTGTTAGGTCTTGAAGGTTGCCTTGCCTTTAGCTCCAGTTCCCTCATGCATTTCTCATGCTCCTACAGCAATTTCTTCTCTGCTAAGACCTCTCAGCGTCAGCCTTCTCCTTCTCCAGTTTTAATTTGGCCAGCTCCAGCTTGAGCTTCCTCTCTTCCCTCCTGCCTTCCAACTCCACTTGTGACAGGCCCCCGGATGATACGCTGCTCTCCGCCTATTTTGGTTTCTCTCTGAGGGGCAGTGGGCTCTCCCTGCACCTTAGAGTCCCCCTCTGGATTCTGTTTCTCATTCTCATTCACGTCCCTGTCCTCTTCAGGGTCATGATCCAGTTTTGCTGACTGCAACCTCTTAAACGCTTCATAAGCCCCGAGGGCTATCTGTAGATCCACTTTGGGAGCTTTCCTGCCCACATTCAGCCCTCTGTTCCTACAGAACTTTGGGGCAGCTCAGGCCTGGTGAGGTTGTCAACATTGATCTGCTCCATCGCCCTGGTAGCAGATGATGGTAGAGTTTCTTAAATCTAGAAAAAAGAAAAATAACAACCAATGGAGACTAAGGAAATTGAAATAAGACTCTAGTTGGTATCAAATTATTTAACTGGGATTTTGTGTTATACAAATCACAGTATGGCACGGCACAACCACAAGTCCTAATCCACACCGCCGAACGCCAATGTGAGAAATTGGGTTGTTGTTTGATTGGGGTGTGATCCCTGGCCAAGCAACAGCCACAATCCCTTGCAGAGCGAACCAACAAAAAAGTTACTAAATTAACCTGGGCTTAACCACGGGTAGCTTTGCACAAAAAGCAGTCAGGTTTAATATAGAGGCTATGAGTAAAGTATTTATGCAGCACACAAATAGTAATAGAGTGAAAACAGAACACAAAAGACATCTCACTCCAATTTAGAAAACTAGAGTAAATTTTTATGAATTACTTGACACCAAATGACAAAAATCCAATCAGTAGAACCGGAGTTATGAATTTTTTAAGGTTTTAGTGAAAATAGAGCCAAAAAGCACAAAGCACCAACTATGGAAATCTGATCGCGCTGTGCCGGGTCAAAGTCACAAGCTCAGGCTAACCGTGATGGAGTGCAATTCGGCTACAGTCACCAGATTAGTCCTGCTGAAAGTTTTAACTTCTCAAATCAGCGCCAAGAATCCTGTTTGCGGTAGAAGTGGCTGCGAGGAGCAGGGAGAGCATTGCGGGAGGCTGCCGAAGTAGCACAAAACTCCTGTAGTCGCCACGGACAATCCTTGCTGGAGCTTTGCATTGGAGTTCCCTGCGAGCTTTCAATGTTGTGGTGCGAAGAGGTGGCTGCCAGAGCTTTACATTGAATCGCAATGTTGGCAGCGAGGTCATGTTATGGACGGGCCCCTTGGCTGTCACGAAAAGCCGATTAACCGCAAATCAGCACTCTGAGGCCACACCAAGGGTCCAGGACTTGAGGGGCACCACTTGGGGGTCAGGAACCCACTTCAGCTGGGCCCAGGTGCTGGTGCAGGATGCTGGGGAGCATTTTATGTCCCTGAGGCTCAGATCAGGAGGCCAGAAGACTAGCCCTTGGAGTCACTCTGGTAGCCCTGGGTTCAAGATGAAGTTGCAGGTGCAGTTGTCCTCATCCAGGCAAGAGGACAGCAGGGCAGCAGGGAAGAAGTTCAGCAAAGCAGCAGCCCAGCAGGGCAGCAGTCGAGCAGAGTAGCAGTCCTTTCAGCAGCACAACAGTCCTTCTTTCTGGCAGAGTCTATAGGTCCAGAAGTGTAATAAAGAGTTGGTGTCTGAGACCTTATTTTTATACCCTGGTGCTCTTCCTTCTGGAAGGTGGGAAGCTTCTAGACAGTGCCTTTGAAGTGCATGGGATTTCCTCACTCCCCTGCCCTGGCTACAAGCTGGCTGCAGTTAAAATATGGAGGTCATAGGTCCTTTGTGTGAGGCAGAGCACTCCCTATTCAGTTGCAAGTGGGGCAATGCTCAGCTCAGTCCCTCATTCTGCCAGAAGATGGCCCATTAGGACCCACCTAATCACTCTATTGAGTGACTGTCTGGAAGGATTCACAAATTCTGTCAGTTACACCCAGTCGTGTAACCCAAGAAAGGTTGCAGGCACAAAAGGGCTAAGAACAGAAAAATACCAACTTTCTAAAATTACATTTTCAAAATTGTAATCAAAAACCCTACATTACCATTAAATAGGTTTTCTCATTACAATTTGGAAGACACTAAACATGATACAGCTAACTGCTCCCAATTGGAAATTACTGATTATTAAATGTAATAATGATTCCCCAACATTAAGCCTGTGGAAGGGGTAGGCCTTACAGAAGTGAGAAATACATTTAGGAGTTTTTTACTACCATGACCAGAAAATTTAAAAGTACATGTTCAACCTTTTAATTACACAGCACCCTGCCCTATGGGCCACCTAGGGCCTACCTTAGAGGTGACTTACATGCAATAAAAGGGAGCTTAAGGCTTGGCAAGGGGGTTTTAATGGCAAGTTGACATGGCAATTTAAAACTCATTCAGGCTGCAGTGACAGGCCTAGGACATGTTTTAAGGTGCTACTTAAGTGGGTGGCACAATAAGTGCTGCAGGCCCACTGGTAGCATATAATTTACAGGGCCTTGATAAATGGCATACAACTCTACAAGAGACTTATAAGTATATTAAATATGCCAATGGTATATAAGCCAATTTAACCATGTTTTAGGGGAGTGAGCACAAGCACTTTAGCACTGGTTAGAAGTTGTAAAATGTGCAGAGTCTTAAGGCCAACAAAAACAAATACAGCAAAAAGTGAAGAGAAAAAGAAACAAGTTATGGGGTGACCCTACAGAGAGGGCCAGGTACAACAATGTGTCTAGGAGAACCTACTTCTCCTACTAATGGGAGACCCACTGTCCACAGGCAATACATGTGTAGTAGTTTTCCAAGATTAAATGGAAGTGGAATGATTGTTGTTGAGTATTGCTCTATATTTATCAGACCAATGCAATACAATTTAATTTATTCCATTTCTAAGTATAACAAGCAGTGCATTGTGCCTCACGAGGATAATGTGAAACAGTAGAAAATTGTAACATAAGTTATGTAAAGAAGGAGAGGATTTTACTGACAGGTGGCTTTGTAAAAACGCAAAACATTTGTGATGTCAGAGGGAAACGTAAGCAAGAAGAGAACTGTGATTACCCATGGTAATGTAAACAGAACATTGTGATGTTTCAGGGATGTGAAAAGAAGCAGAGAACTGTGACATTAGAGCGAATACAAACAGAGCATTGTGATGTCATGGAGCTACACAAAGAAACACTGTGACATCAGAGTGTATGCAAACAGAGCATTGTGATGTCATAGGGCTATGAAAAGAAGCAGCAATTTGTGACATCAGAGTGTTTATACGGAGAGCATTGTGATCTCATAGAGCCATGCAAAGAAACAGAGAACTGTAACATCAGAATGTATACAAACAGAACATTGTGATGTCATGGAGCTACACAAAGAAACAGTGTGACATCAGAGTGTATGCAAACAGAGCATTGTGATGTCAACGGACTATGTAAACAAGCAGAGAATTGCGATCCCACATGGAAATATAAACAGAATATTGTGATGTAACAGGGTTATGTACAGAAATAGAGAATTGTGACGGCAGAGTGTAAACAAACAGAGCATTACAATGTAATAGGACAATGTAAAGAAACATAGAACTGTGACATCAGAGTGTATTCAAAAAGAGCATAATGATGTAATAGAGTTTTGCAAATGAACAAAGAAGTGTGACATCAGAGTGCATACAGACAGAGCATTGTGATGTAAAAGGGCTATATAAAGAAACAGAGGACTGTGATGTTAGTGGGTAATGTAAACAAGCAGAGCTGTTTTGTTATCAGTGGCCTATGTAAACATGAAGAGAACTGTGAGGAGATTTGGATTTGGCTATGTGAAGAAGTTGAGTAATGTCAGAAGGGTATTCCAAGATGGAATGCGTTACCAGGTGCCAGAAGGAAGTGTAAGCTAACAGAACATTGTGATCAGAGGGCTATATAAACAGGCAGGTAACTAAGATATCATGCAGTAATATATATAAGCAAAGCAGTGTGATCTAAAAGTGCTATGTGACCAATGAGAGAACTGTGATGATAGAGGGCTATGTAAAGAAGTCGAGCATTTGATGTCAGGAGGTTATGTCAATAAGTACAAAATTGCAATGTTTAAGCAAAAAATATTTATTGCATCACTCTCTTTTCCATGCTATAACTATAAATATACCAAACTTATATTAGATCCTGAATATCACATAGCATATAAAGGCTATATTTAATATTAACAGTTTCACACATTGAGCTCCTCACTAATGACCTGCATTAACACGGATTTGTGGTAAAATGTGCAGTAACCTGATTGCTGCACATTTTGCACCTATCCCAGATTTAAAATGATATATTTACGCCTTACTGTGAATGGCGGCTAGTGAATACTAATGCACCCATGCATTACTGTCACTTTGCCTGCACAACATCTGCGTTGTCACATAGTCAAACTTTCAACTGTGCTAGCTTTTTCAATTGGCACCGCAAAATGGGGCGATTTGTAGCAGTCACAGAAATATCTCCCCATGATTAACAATGAAGCAGGATGTATTCTGTGCATGCTTGTCAGTGGAAGTAAACGCAGAGATGAAGTCAGGCATGGGACAGGAGACCTACATGTCTGCTCTCATATTTACAGTGTGCTGGTATGGAGACAGGGGGCAAAAAAGAGTACTAGAGGTATGCAGCTGTCCTTGGGAGCTGTGTCTGTTCTCTTAAATACCCACAGCTGAAGCTCACAGAGTGGAAGCTATCCTTCACAAACAGCACAAATGTTGCAGGTCATATTTATGACAAAGTTGCGAAGCGCAGCAAGTCTCCTGGCATGCTTTGTAAGGAGGATTGTTTTTGTGCAGGAAGAGACATCTTCCTACCAGTGCTTAATTTGTGCCGGTGCTTTCCGGTGCTTAGCACTGGCACTTATTACTCAGGGCCAGGTCTATGAAATATCTGCCAATTCATACGATGGTTATCTCTCATTTTAGAACTGCATAATCATGACAACAAACCCCCTGACGTTTCTCACCTGTGCGAAAACTTTTTAAAATTCGATGCTGCGTCGCAGCCGCCCTCCTTATCATGAGGCACACACACCACCAGAAACTGCGTGGGTCCCTACCTCAGCGTAACAGCCTGGTGACAGGTCCAGCAAACATAGTAGTGCAGTGCTAGTGCGTTACAAATGACCACTCACCGCTTGCAAAATAAAATTAGCCCGTCCCTCGTTGGCGTTGAATCGTCAAGTCAGGTGTCCCGCCCCAGCATACTGCGCAACCGCAGCTCAGTTGATCGAAGAAGCAAGCAGTGTGACGGACTTGGGACTCTTGACTCGTGTAGCTGCAGAAGGCCTCACGCCTCAGATTAATTAAAGGCAATGCCAGTAAGTATGGATTTTGTAGCATACTGCTAGTAGTGTAAAGTAATGGAGCTTAAAATATACCATGACTATTTTCTGTTAGATCACAAGGTGACAACGTGTGTCATGATCACTGTATAAAACTCGTTAAAATGTTGTGTTTTGAGTGTTATTCCCAAAGAGCCCATCATATGCCATTAATGTCTCCCTCTCTCATGATCAGAGCTCTGACATGCTGATGGGAATAACGCAGCGTGGCTCCACCGTGAATATTATCGTTGCTGCCATATTGAGAAACTGCAATCAGGTTGGGAAAAAAGAAAGCAAACCTAATTTCCCAGATATTGCTCTGCACTTCAACCTCCAAGAAAATATTGCATGCGGATCACCTCTCATCTTAGAACTGCATAGTTTGGGCAATTTTCCACACAAATGGGTGACATTCTCATTTGTGTGGGGAAAAGCAGTGACAGTGTGCGCGCCGCAAACTTTTTTAAATGTAATGCCTCACCACAGCTTCCCGCCTTATCATGAGGCACACACACAAACTGCCTGTCCCACAAGTTTATGGACCACTACCACACTACCAGCTGAAATTTAATTAGAGGCAGTGAGGCACCCTTGGACAATTCTTAAGAAGCTGTTTCATTCACTGATGTGATATGCCATGCTGTGAAGGACCCGCAAGACAGTCAAATGGCGGCACAGAAGGCGGGAGTAACCTTAGAGGGAGTTTGGCTGTTACGTTCCCCTTCCTTATGTTACTGCCTCCTGCATCTTTGGCACCGGGGGTCGTTGGGACTACAGTCCCCAGTCTGCTTTGCGCCAGGAGGCGCTCTTGCTGATTTTCGCGCCCGGAGGCGCTACAAAACCACCTCGCGGCTCCCGCAGCGCGGGAAGCCGCCTCCTGCATCTTTGGCACCGGGGGTCGTTGGGACTACAGTCCCCAGTCTGCTTTGCGCCAGGAGGCGCTCTTGCTGATTTTCGCGCCCGGAGGCGCTACAAAGCCACCTCGCGGCTCCCGCAGCGCGGGAAGCCGCCTCCTGCATCTTTGGCACCGGGGGTCGTTGGGACTACAGTCCCCAGTCTGCTTTGCGCCAGGAGGCGCTCTTGCTGATTTTCGCGCCCGGAGGCGCTACAAAACCACCTCGCGGCTCCCGCAGCGCGGCAGCCGCCTCCTGCATCTTTGGCACCGGGGGTCGTTGGGACTACAGTCCCCAGTCTGCTTTGCGCCAGGAGGCGCTCTTGCTGATTTTCGCGCCCGGAGGCGCTACAAAACCACCTCGCGGCTCCCGCAGCGCGCGAAGCCGCCTCCTGCATCTTTGGCACCGGGGGTCGTTGGGACTACAGTCCCCAGTCTGCTTTGCGCCAGGAGGCGCTCTTGCTGATTTTCGCGCCCGGAGGCGCTACAAAACCACCTCGCGGCTCCCGCAGCGCGGACGCGCGCGGGCGAAGCCCGGGCCAAGGGCGAGCCCGTCTGCGCCCGTCCGCGGCCGGGAGAGGCTGGGCTGGGCCAGGGCTCTAATCCTCGTGGTGTGGTCTGTGTCCCACCAGGATATGGCATAGAGATTCGAAAACGACAAGGTACCTGTCCGTACTATTTTAATTTACTTTGCGTTTTGTTTGCCACTTTGCTGTTATCCAATTTGGAGCGAGGAGGGCTTGGTCTCTCACTGGTGCTGTGGCTTACATCAAGTTTTTTTTTTTTTTTTTTTTTTGCTGTTTTTGTCCTTTATTATTTTAAGTGCTTCCTGGCCAAGCGGAAATGGGCAAAAGGAAATTGATTGTGGGGGAGCTTCAGGGCCAATTGCTGCAGGCTCAGCTGGGACGATAGATGCCTTTTTAACCAGGGCAGCTGATGTCTTAACAAAGGAGATAGCCCTCACTGAGAAAAGACTTTCTCTGGAAACTGAGAAAATTGCACTGGGCAACGTTGGGTGCGGTTGGAATCAGGGGGGAATCAGGGGGGAAACAGGGTCCTATCGGAAGAAATAGGCTCCCCCGCACCATCAAGTACATTGTTGGAAGGCCAAATGGGTGGTCAGGACCCATTTATTGGCACTCCTGTGGCCACTGTAACTGTAGGTGATGATCTGGACAGCCCACCAACGAAGAGAAAACGAACTGCGGGAAGTAAAACCTTGAGAAAGCCCCCACGGACCAAATCAACATTACCACTGGCAGCGGTATTGGCTGAGCAAAATTCGGACCTGCTGCTGGATGGCCTTTTTTGAGACTGGAGTCTATGACTAAAGCCTTATTAGAACCTGTAATTGCCAAGATAGAGGGCATTAAGCTAAAACTTGACTCCTTTGTCTCTATGCATAAAAATTGCATAGTAGGGGGTGATATTGCAGCTGGTGGGAGAAGGGGTGTCATTGAAGTTGCTAATGGCCCAGAATGTAGACACCCGAACGGTAGCATACAAATAGATAGGGTGACTGGCACTCAATCCACCCTGGGTGTGTCTCATCTTAGCTCCCTAACTACTGATTGCGTGCCACTGGGGGTGGTATTGAACCGCGGGTAGCTTGTCAGGAAACCCGGGAAAGTGTGAACGAGGATCTCCCATCTACACTCACGTTAGCCCATAATAAACGGGTAACATTGATAAACAAATGTATAATTGATCTCCCACCGCAATCAGCGCCTTTAGTAGCTGTACTTGTGGGGGTCCCTCCTCTTTCATCTGGTACAAAGGAAACCTCATTAGATCTGATACATAAGATCATCCACTGGTGTAAAAATAATGTGATAAACAGCTCAAATATCACTCCAGATATTATCATGGCAAGAAGGGTTGGTTGGATCGGCCATGGGACTAGGAAAAATAGGGAGGGGGATTGTATAATTGTTAATTTTAAGCACCACTTGCAAGCTAAAGCACTATTAGACTGCCAACATAAATATGACGCCAAAACTACAATTAAAATAGTCCCACTACAAATTTTTTATCCTCCCAAATACTTTCCGGCAAATAGCGATCGGCATATGCCTGGCTGGCAGAAGCCTTTTAAGCTACTCACATGCCCCCAAGAAAGCAATCTTAATACTACATTATCATTATCAAATCGGTTCTTACCATTAGCGAATCTGCAAGGACTTGATGAAAATGACTGACTGGCAATGGCAGTGGGAATGCCACAGGTTAAGACCACACAGCCAGTGGCACATATAGAACCATCAATAGTTGCCCCCACTTCCCAATGTTTGTTGGATAATTCTACCAACTCTAGTATTATAGCCCTAACAATGCCTCTATGAAGGTATTGTCATGGAATATAGCTGGGCTGAGATCAAAGAGGGGGATACTCGTGGGTATACTTCCTTGCTAAGCATCATATTATTGCCCTTCAAGAGACCTGGGAATCTAACGATTGCTTTTATCTTGATGGCTTTACCTCTTTTGCAAATATGCAATCCCGTCTAATATGGGTAGAGCCAAGGGAGGTCTCCTTTTGATGTTTAGTCTTAAACTCTGCTATAGGGCTAAACTGATTGATTCTTCATCACCCTATGTGCTAGCAGTGGAATTGTCAGGAAAGAATCTTACCACTATGCTAGTGGTAAATTTTTATAATTCTTTTTCTAGGACCCATGAGACTGAGCATCTCCTGGCCCTGGAAGAATTATTAAAAAATTATGGAGAAGACAGCCAAGCGTATTATGACATGCTAATCATGGGGGATTTTAATACACGGAAATGTTGCTTTAATTGTCCTTTGATACTGAAGGAGGTAGATGATTTACAAGGGTCAAACCACTTTGAGCATACATTGTCAGGAACGCTCATAGAAGGACTGCTCTCTGTGTTTAATCTGAACTGTTTACAACAATCTGACAAATCTGTCCTGGTTCCCACCTATGTAGGAAATGGTAGTGTTAGCACAATTGACCATATCTTTTTATCTGTTTTAATAACTTCGGCTGTACAGACTTTTAATGTTATTTGTAATTGTTTTAGTGATCATAACCCTTTAATATTGGTTCTCCTCCTCTCATTTGGTATAACAGGGGGGCTGCGAACCATATCACTAATGTAAACATTACTACTAAAGATCAAGCACGAAGGTTGAGGTGGGAAAAGATTACTCCAGATAGTTTTTTGGAGAACTTGTATACTACTTGCACCCCAGAGCTTAAAGTATGCATGGACCCTGCATTACAAGATATATCTACCTTAGATGCCTTTGATATTATTGTTAAAATGGCAGCCTCGAACTTAGTGACTAAAACCAAGGTGAAATCCTCAAAATTAAAAAGGTGGTTTGATGACACATGTTCAGCTGCCCATAAGGAGTTAATGAAGGCTGTAAAGCAAAAACCGAGGGACCTGATACTAACCAGGAGTTGCAGGAAGGCGTATAAACTGGCTGTGTGTGAGAGGAAAAAACAATTAAGAGAGCACGCCTGGGAGGAGCTTGGCCAAGCTTAGTGTCCTGTCGGACAGCTCACGATTTTGGTCCATAGTTAACAGTCCTCTTTTCTCAGACATGCCAAATTTAAGTAAGGACTGTATAATACCGGCAGAGAAGTGGGTCCAGCATTTTGGTAATATCTATAGTGGCTCCAATTTAGCAGAAATAGTGGGATATGTAGCTCCCGGATTAAACAGTGCCCCCTTCATTTTAACATAGAAGAAGTCTACAAAGCTATTTTATCGACATCGGGGGAAAGGCTCCTGGCCCTGACGGGATACCGGCAGACCTTTACAAGGCAGACCCCAAAGTCTGGGCCAGGATCCTAACACATGTTTTTAATGCTGCCTGTGCTTATGGTTTCCCCGTCATGGGCAAAGGCAGTAATTGTCCCCATTTTTAAAAAGGGCCTCCGTGACGATCCGGCTTGTTATAGGCCTATTTCGCTCTTAGATTCTGCGTCTAAAATTATGGGCAAGGTAGTCCTGGATCGTCTTACAGTCTGGCTTGATCATTTTAATGTTATTTCTGATCTCCAATATGGATTCAGACAGAGAAAGGGGACAATAGACCAATGCCTGAATCTCCATTTGGTGATCGGGAAGTATACCATCGCTAAGGGAGGTGTCTTGCATCTGGCCTTTGTGGATCTAACCTCAGCTTTTGACCTTGTCAATAGGTCTAAGCTGTGGTTGGTCCTTCGTGATATAGGGCTAGAGGCTGAATTGATTTCCTTCCTGCATACTGCACATGTTAATACCACGGCTGCGGTACGGTTTAATGAAGATGGCAGTTTGACAGATTCTTGGCCAGTAGGAAGGGGGTCCGGCAGGGGTGCATTTTGGCCCCCTGCTATTTACCCTATACATCAACAAACTGGGGGATATTTTAACATCATGCTGTAAGGATACGCCAAGGGCCGGTGCCAAATTGATTCCCGCATTGTTGTATGCCGATGATGCGGTTTTATTGTCCAGAACTGCAAGGGGTCTGCAACAACTTTTAAATTGTTTTATAGATTTTATGAATTCACTAGATTTGATAACGAATTTTAAGAAATCTCATGCAATGACGATTGGTTCGCGTAAGGCTGCCAAGGCCAAATTTTATTGTAATGGTGATGAATTAACTAAAGTATCCACTTTTCCATATCTTGGGGTACTTTTTGATGATCAAGGTACATGGGGAGCACAACGAACACTTAAAAAGAATATTTTGGCAAGAGCAACGGGGGCCACTATGGATTTTGCAAAAGATTAGGGTCAAAACCCCTGCCCGCACTCTTGAAAGTTTATACTGCAAAATGCATTCCTATGGCCACGTATGGATGCGATATCTGGGGCTATAAAGATGTAAAGGAAATACAAGTGGCAGAGAATAACTTTATGCGCAAACTCCTTGGGGTCCCTGTAGCCACCCCTGTTTACTGCCTGCATGAAGAGCTGGGGATGGGATATATTGCAGACCAGATCGCAGTTTCCCCCTGCTACGATGGCTTAGAATCTGGACTCAACCCCCTCCGAATTTAAATCAACTTATAATCTCGGACTGTATGGCGCTAGAGAGAGCCCAGCATATCCCTTGGCTTAAATATATAAAGGAAGAAACAAAATGTCTAGGGTGCCCAGATTTGTTTTTGACCCCAAAGCCTTTGGGCAAGACTGCGATTATAAATTTTAAACGGCAGTTTGTGGATAGGCGGAAATGCCTTAGGGAGGAGGCTGAGCTAGGCAAGCCTTCGGTGAGAAGGTATGTCACTCTGAGCCTAGGCCCGCAATTGCAACCATATTTATCTTATGTTAATAAACCATTCCATCGTTTTGTTTTAACAAGATTTCGTTTAAATATGGTTCCTTGGTTGCTGGCATTCCCGAGAGGATATTCAAAATCTGAATTGTTAAAACCCTGTCCCTGTGATAACTTCTCGGAACAGGATACCTTGCACCAAATGTTTTTTTGTAGCTACTATGAGTCCCTACGTAGGCAGCATATCCTCCCTTTACTTAGGGAATGCCAGTTTGTCCAAGTGAGGCCAGCCCTGCTTTATTTACAAATGCTGGCATCACCCATGGTTTGCCTCGGGGTCGCAAGTTTTTTAACTGGGGCCATTAGACATAGGAACAGACTACTTCCGTAATTGAAATCTTGTGCTGTCTGTTGGTTCAATTGTGTTTTCTCCTTCCTGATTATTATTTTTAAACGTGATATTAAATAAGATTTTGGTCTATTGCTTAAGCACAGTGCACTTTATATGATATTGGCTCTTTTTATGAATGTTTTTAGATGTGAATATTGTGATTGATATGTGGGATTATTTTATTGCTATGTATTTGGCTGGAATGTGTATCTTCTTTTAATAATATTGTAAGCTTTTATGACTCTTGGCTGTCGAATAAAGTATTTCTGACTGACTACTGTATCACTGTATCTTATGAAAACATCTAGAATCTGCAATTTTCAAAGTCTGCGATGAGCTTGAGATCGGTGGCAGGTTCGGGATTCCTCCATCTGTCCAGAAATAATTTGGATCTGTCTTTTCCTCCACACTGTTTGCACCTGGCTCAGCAGAATATTTGCAACAGGCGCCTTACACATGACTGCACAGGGCCAGCTCTAGGGCAGAGTGACCAGCGCTACAGCGCTGGGCGTTGACTTTGGGGGGTGAGTGGGGGGCATTTTCTCAAATATATGATGGAGTTAAAAGCACCTGCTACAGTGTTCCTTGCCTCCAGCAATTTTCTGGCAAAAATAAAAATGTCAATATAACTGGTGATTAATGGAGGTGATGGTCAGAGAATCGAGCTTTGTCTAGTGGAAGTTTACTTTTGACTCATTATAAGGTAGCGCAGAGGGTTTATGCTTCAAAGCACGTGCACCATGCAGATCACAATGCGTGTGTAACATAAATAGTTCAGTGGGATACTGTTTTAGTGGGGGGGATCCTTTTATTACTTGCAGTCTATAAGTTAAAATACTTATATAGAACATTGAGCTACTACCTGTCACCAAGAGCTGCATGTAGAAATGCATGTGAGAGGGTGCGTTATAGAGATTGGGTGGGGACAATAGACTAAGTGGGTGGAGCCAGAGGAGGAAGTGGGTGGAGCCGGGGAAGTAGGTGTGGCCTCCTAAAAAAAATTGAGCACCTGCACTTAATATTTTACAAATTAAGCACTGCTTCCTACACAAAAACAATCCCATGAGGCATTTTCTATTGATATAAGATATTTCTCGTGTTATGCCTCACTTGGGAAGAATTTTGATGCATTCTCAGGTCTACTACCTTCTGGTAAATCTGGGAATGCATCAAAATTCATGTTTTTTGTGTGGGAACACCCATGCAACATCCATGGAACGCCTCCCTGGGGCAGAGTAATGCAACGCAGCACTTTGAGCTGTGTTGCGTTACTCCAGATTTATCAAACCACTCAGGGCCACGCAAGGTGGCCTTGCATGGCTTGATAAATTGCATTTTGGACTTGCGTCGCACATGCACCACGTTGCGTGATGCAAGAGCATCACAACCCCACTTATAAATATGCCCATTAATATTTTATGAAAAGGGCAATTAGTAGCATTGTCAATGCTTTGCAACTACATGAGCACTTGTAATGCATTAATACATTTCCTTGGAAATGAGAAGAAGGGGACGACTCTTCCCTCCTGTCTCCACTTTTTCTTACAGAACGCAAGAAATTTCAATTTAGCTATGAATGGAAAAGACATTTGTGACTCTGTGGTTATTTTTATACTTTGCAATTTGCGTTTTCACCCTCTCATAGCCTGCCATTTTGTACAAAGCATGCTTTGAGAGAGTGAAAAGCCTCTGATGCACTGGGTCTAAAATCACACAAGCATTGTTTAGTAGTAATGTGTAGTTGTGACTGAAGTTTACTTTTTATTGTACTTATGTTTCACTTGACAGACTCCCATCTCAGTGTGCAATCCAAGCTGCCCTCCAGGATTAAGAAAAGTCCCAAAAGAGGGTGACCAAATCTGTTGCTTTTCGTGCTATGCGTGCCCGGAAGGGGAGATTTCCAATCAAACTGGTAGGGGAATTTTCACTCAAACCAACTATGTAATCCCTGTCTTTTGAAAGCTCCCCAAAAATGACTTAATCAACAGAAAATGTACAGTGAAAACGAGCCTTCATGAGTAATACTGAAACAAATTAATATTGGGCCAAATGCATTATTTAAATACACTATAGAGAATTACTTAGGGAATCATTTTTATCATTTGCATGTTTTAGATCAGTGGTCCTTAACCTTTTGACTTCTGTGGATTCCCATTAAATCATTACTGGAACATGAGGAACCCACTGAATCATTATTAGAATACGGGGACCCCACTGAGTAATTACTGGAAGCCGGTGACCCCTGCCAAAGCATTTTCGATAATTTGAACAGCAAATTGATACATAAAAAACAGAAACAAGCATTCAGCAAGCACATATAAAAATCATGAAATATTTTATTTAATTCACAAATATTTAAAAAAATATAAATTTGAATGAGAAGGTTGGAGCTTTTCTAAATACAAGTGAGGCCACTCATCGTCCATGCTCCATTCAGTTTGAAGCACTTGCACTGCTCCCATGAATCAATCTCAGGATATTATCTTAATTTTTAGATTCCAATTTTAAATTCCTTCACAATTACAGAATATTCTAAAACGTTAAATTGTTAATTTTGCTTCTTTATTTCCATACACGTTATCAATTAATCTGTTTGTATTATTTAATTTTCTAAGCAGTTGCGGACCCCCTGAGTAGAGTTTGTGGACCCCTAGGGCTCCCCAAATCACAGGTTAGGAACCACTGTTTTTGATCATATACCCATTGTACAAAATTGGTTTTATTGGTTGAGGGGAGTGTAAACCCTTCCCAGGCAACAACCACAGTCTTCGTCAGGGTGAACCACTAAAGTCATAAAATTAAGCTGTACTTACCCCTCTGGTAGCGTGGCACAAAAACAGTCAGGCATAACTTAGATGCACTTTGTTAAGTATTTATGCAGCACACAACAGTAATAAAGTGAAAATACAACACAAGAAAAACTGCACACCAATTTAGAAAAATACAGTGACATTTAATAAATACAATTACACCAAAATTAATTAAATCCAATCAGTAGAACTAGAGTTATGAATTTCTAAAGATTTAAGTCAATCAATCAATCACGGCATTGAAAAATAGCACCTAAAAGATCAAAGCGCCAAACACTGGCATCTAGTCCCACAAAATCAAGGCAAAGTCAAAAGTAATGCTGACAGCAATGGAGCGTGGCTTGGCTACACAAGGTAGATTGGGCCTGGTCTCGGGTTACCTTCGTACTTAAAAGAAATTTTGAAGAAAATTTTTATCAGAAGTAAAGTTCAGCGGGGCAAGGCAGCTGATTGTGTTTGAGGAATAGGCGTCATCGTCAGGCAGCCGCTGGATAAAGTCGCAGTGAACATTTCTACCTTACAACTTTGTCACTTTTTTGGAAAACGAAAATCTTAAGCATGATGAAGCTGAAGGATGTAGCCAATGAGGGCCCCATGAGCCCGACTACCCTTTCCGAGAGGTCCCGCTGAAGAGGACTTGCTGCTGCAGAGAAGAACATAGCGGGATCTACCATGAAGTCGGGCCAACCGGAAATGTACCTCGGGAGGATTGGCGAGCAGGTAGGTCCCGGTCTCCTGTCGCTTCTCACACCATTTTTCAGTTTTGACATGAGGAGCATTATTAGTACCACTTCCAAGGATTCAGTACTGCTTGGGAACCACTTGGTGGGGTCAGGTATCACTCCAGGCAGAGGCAATGTGCAGGGTTCAAGGTC
Organism: Calotriton arnoldi; assembly: GCA_963921515.1. Lineage (NCBI taxonomy): Eukaryota > Metazoa > Chordata > Amphibia > Caudata > Salamandridae > Calotriton > Calotriton arnoldi. Next base: position 312,733 of record CAWUFW010001378.1, read on the forward strand.
TATGGAGCTTGTGTTCTCCTTGTAGCTCACACAGGAGGCCAGCCAGCTAACCCTTGGAGTCACTTTGGTAGTCCTGGGATCAAGCAGCAAGGCAGGACTTAAGCAGCAGGGCAGTCCTTGGATGGTACAAGGCAAACCACAAGCCACAAGGTCGTCCTCTGCTAGCAGCAGGGCAGTCCTTTGATTTATAAAGCAGGCCTTAATCAGCAGGGCAGTCCTCTGAAAGATAAGGCATTCATTCTAAAGGTCCTTTGCAGGTCCAGGAGCGTACTGAAGAGTTTGGTCTGATGGTCCAATGTTTATACCTTGTGCCAGCCTTTGAGGAGGGGGAAACTTCTAGGCCACCACCACACCTGGTCCTCGAAATGTCCTTCCTTCCCCTGCCAAGGCCCCAAGTGGTCTAGGGTAACAGTAGGCTGGTGACAGGTTCCTCTGTGAGCATGCTGGAGACAGACCTTTGAAATATATGTGGGACAGGGAACAGCTCCGTCCCACCCACCCTACACCTCACCCATCCCGGCAGGATTGCTCATCCTGCCGACATCTAGTCCCCCTATGTCTTACTGTCTGGGAAGAATACACAGTCATAGGACCCAGGACACATGTTGCCTGCACCAAAAGGTAAGGCCAAGAAAATGTCAACTTTCTAAAAGTGGCATTGCTAGAATTGTGACTTAAAATCTGACTTTACCATTAAATAGGATTTTAGATTACAATTCTTTTGAGATCTAACATGACATTTCTACTTGTTTACAATCAAATGTTAGCACTTATTAAATGTAATACGGTGACCCAATGTTATCATATGTGAGAGGGATGCCTCACAGTAGTGAAAAACGAATTTGGGAGTTTTTCACCAACAGGACTGGTAAATCTTAAAACCACATGCCCTACCTTTAAAATACAATCCACTCTGCCCTATGGGCTGTTTTGGGCCTCCCTTAGGGGTGACTTTCATGTATTAAAAAGGACGATTTAGGCAGGACAAAAGGTTTATTTTGCCAGGTCGAATTGGCAGTTTAAAACTGCACACAGGCTGTAATGGCAGGCCTGAGACATATTTTAAAGGGCTACTTATTGGCACAATAAGTGTTGCAGGCCGACTAGAAGCATTTCGTTTACGGGCCCTGGTTACCTGTGGTACCACTTTACTAGTTACTTATAAGTAATTGAGCGTAAGCCAATTTTACCATATTTAAAGTAAAGAGCACACGCACTGTAGCACTGGTTTGCAGTGGTAAAGTGCACAGAGTCCTAATGGCAACAAAAAAAAAATCCAGACAACAATGAGGGGGGAAGGCAAATGATTTGGGAAAGACCAAACCAAGGATGTCAGGTCTAGTCAGGTCTAACACTCATCATTCAATGCAATGTGTGTTGTTATGCTTGTTTTTTTAATTCAACGTGAATCGAGGGGTCTGTTCACACCAAGGTGGTGGTGTGCTTTAGTCTGCCTTTACTATTCCACTGTAGCACCAGGTTCGTCTACATGGAGGGTGCCAGCATGCAAGTGACCTGCCTATGAAGAAAGAAGCTGGCAGTCGACCCCATTGGTGGTGCGTAGTGGCCACCTCCATCCACCTTTGTGTAATGTGAGGTACTGTGCTAGTAAAAGGATGCTATTGACAGCAGTAAGATACTTTCCAATGCACACAGAGATCCCTCACGTTTCTTAGTCTGTGCAGTTGATCTTAAGATCTCTTCATTATGTTCTTTAGATAATGATAATGAAAGTGAAGTTTTCGTCAAGCTGGGCAGCTTGGACGCTGCTATTGGAGAGCTGCCATCTGATGCTAGGGCTGAATGCCAAATCTAGGAGGGTAAAGGAGAGGCAAACAACAATTGAGGGCCTCATTCACCAAAGAAGTCTGAAATCTGCAGTTGAAGGTTTCTAGCTTTGCCCATTTGAAACTGACAAACGTTTATCAAGGCATGCCTTTGAAAATGCTATGGACACCATTTTCCAACTGTGCTTCCGAACACCACTCTTAGCTTTCAGAAAATAACTCAAGACACATCTATTCAAACAAGTCTGGTAACAGTAACTTCTTCTCTTCTATCCTGTCATTGACGATAATTATAACTACAACATGGCTGTAGTTTCATCATGTGAACTGTTCTTTCTCCCACTTATACCAGAGAGAAAAAAAGAAAGAAATCTGTGAATTTTATTTTCTCATATGATAATATATAAGCGTATACTTGTACACTGGAAAACCGTTAGCAAAAAAGCACTTGACAATTTTGTTATTTTACCTAAAGTAAATATTTTTCCTGTAGAAGAACTCCTTTCTCTCCATTTTCACCAATTTAGTGGGGGTTCCTTTCCCCTTTCCACCCTGGAAATGCATTCAGTTCTTCCCTTCACAGGAGTACATTTCCAACCTTTTTCAAGACGGGAAGAGCTTGGTCATGAGTATGTGAATACCCAGAAACGTGCATTTGTGGGTTCTGACAAACTGACAGGACATGCCAACCATGTAACACCCACATGGCACCCACCCATTCCCCACATATGCTTGTAGATTTGACGCCACAGAAATGCGTATTGAAGTAATTTGATTTACAAGTACAAAACCAACTTTTTGAAATTAGAAAAGTGGTTTTGCACATGTAAATAAGGCTTACACAAGCCATAGAGTTTAACAATGGGCGCTTAGGTTTTTTTGAGTGTGTGGCTTTAGGAAATGGTGAGGCATCCAGTCCTGTGTCATAAGTTGAAAATTACACCTGTTTGCAGGTACCTTAAAACTTTTTTAAAGACAAAGTAAAAGCTACCAGTTCCATTCCTTTGTAGCATTCGGGAACAAACAGACTGACGATGATGCCATTTCATCCATGAGAGAAGAACTGCGTGGAGTCTCAGGAGAAAAGCAAGTGTTCCTGCAAGTTGCCATCTCAGCAGCCTCTACCGCTGCAGTGGAAGAGGAAATTGTTGGCTCCATTCAAATATTTCACCTCACAGAACACCTTACCACCAGACAGGAGTTTCCCTGTGGATCTCCAACTCCCCTGGCACCTACTAAAAAGCATTGGATACTGACTGGCCTCCAAACCCCTCTCGGCCTGAAGGTACCACTGTGCCTCCTCTGCTAAAGGCCTCCTGTTACCTCCTTGGCCTGTCCCCTTCTTTGTACATGTAGTCAGCCAGGCGTCAGTCCAATGAGAGAGGAGCTGCTCATAACCAGTTTTGAGGGACCACAGAGGAGACATTGCCCATTTCCCTGGCCACACCTCTAGAGTGGGCAGAGGAGCTCTGCATAGGGGTAGAAAGATCCTGTCATTATGGTTTTAGGTAGAGAGTGGCACTGTGAGATTGTTTACATGGGGCCCACAGGAACTGCTGAAAAAGTAGGAAAGGGTTACGCCTGAAAACATTTTCACTATTAGTTAGGGACGGCCTAAAAAGTCAGCTAGTGCCAGCTAGTGCCAGGCATAAATGTGACATCTCTGGACACCCTCTTCAGAACCCTGCTGGACTTTTGGAGGACAGAAGAAGGACTGCACCTGCTGTTGAGAACTAGGAGAACAGTAAGGGTTAAACCTGCTCCCACTTGTACCCAGGATAAAGAAGTGGTCTCCAGGTGTCAGCTGGCTGACCTCCTATTCAGCTAAAGGGACATAAAAGAAGCAAGAACCCCACTCTCCTGAAAGACCCCAGCTGACCAGTTTCAAGTGGGCCTGCCCTGGACCCTGCTGAAGGCTTATGTTGGAGGGACTGAGACCAACCTGCCAGATGACCCACTGAGCGTGGTTAGCCCGTGCCTTTGACTTTGCCGCAGCTCCCTATACGTTCTTCTCTGCAGCAGCAAATCCATTTCTGTTGGACTGATGCCAGCCGGCATCTGATGGCGTCGAACCCTCCTTGGCTACAGCCAGCAGCTTTGGCCTCCTGAGTAAAACCTACTTCCAGGAAAGACTCCAAGTCTGAAAGTAGAAAGCTTTACTGGGCCACACGCCGAGCAGCATCCTATCAACGTAGTCAACTTCCTGGATGAGAAATCCAGACTTTTCCCACATTTGTTAACGGTTTCCCTGAGACCTTGTCCTTCCTCAACCCATGCTTGACAAGTCTGTCTTCAGATCCAGCCTACAGACTTGCCCCACTGAAGACTTTCCCTTCTCTGAAATCTTCTAAATGTGAGGATAACTCTGACCGGGACAAATCCGACTTCTGGATTTAACCCATGCTCCATCACGGTTGGCATTAAACCTAGCACTTGTCTTAGTCTAGCAGTTGCCTGCGGTTGGCGATGTGGGCTTTTTAGAGATATTTATATTCAAAAATTTAAAAAATGATATCCCCAGTTCTCCTTATTGGATTTTTGTCATTATGGTGTCATTTTGTTCATTAAAATATTTTCAATTTTTTAAACATTCGATTTTTTGTGCTGTATTTTCTACTTTTTAACTGTTGTGGTACTTCTTAACGCTTTACACATTTTCTTAAGTAAGCATGTCTGCTCTGTGCCATAGCTACTAGGGGTTGAGGTCAGGTTTAAATTACTGAAATCTTTACTGGACCTAACTGGAATACATTATTACTTGTAGTGGACTACTATCAACCCCAACTAATTATTTTCTTTTTTTTTAAATAAGTTTTTATTATTTCCGAAACATAACGATACAATCCTCATCAGAATATGCAAGCAAGCAGGTGCTCATGCAATGAGAATACGACATGGTTGCGCCCAGGAACAATTGACATATCCATAATCAACATATACTGAGTTCCACTCTTCAATACAATAGTGTCAGATGTCAATGAAAACATTGAAAGTGAATATATTAGTAGCAACCAATTGTCATTAAGGATAATGTAAAAAGGCACCATTGCCGCACACTTGATAATACTAAACGAACTTCCCTCCCTCCCTCTTATCCCCCCCCCTCCCCGACGTGTCACACTTAACCAGCGGTTATAGCAACATCAAGTTGTGTCACAAGTGAATACAGTAAAAGTAAAAGTATACTGCAGCAAGCATCAGAAACGTCCAGAGGCAGATGTAATCGGGGACACAAGAGGTACAAACAACAAATTATGGGATATACAGTGGTCAGGTCAGGGCGGCCGGATCAACAGCGACTGGGTCTTCATCCAGATCAGTGTCTGGGATTTTCAGCAAGACTACTAAGTTTTCCCAAGCCCTTGCTGCCTCCAGAGCTTTCTCACTATTTGCTCGTTTAGCTAACTGTAATCTAACGGTTCCTTCGCATTCCGCCCATTTAAGGAGGTCTGACTTCCATCTCTGAACACTTGGGCCCTTTTTGGATTTCCAATGCGCTGTAATGTCTCGTTTAGCCAAGAGAAGGCCAAAGTCCAAACATTTGCTAGTAATCTTGTTCTTGGATGTATGGGGGAACCAGTGCAGCAGACAAAGGCCTATAGTGGGCTCTACATCTCTATCAGTGATTTCCTGCAGTAGTGTAACAACCTCTTCCCAATAAGTCCCAAGCTGAGGGCAGTCCCACATCATGTGTCGAAAAACTGCACCCTCCGTGTTGCAGCGCGGGCACTTTGCCGAATTCGTATTAAAATATTTATTGATTTTGGCTGGGGTAAGGTACGCCCTGTGTAGTATATAAAAATGCACCAGTTGGAAGCGGGCATTTCTAGAGCTTTTCCACGCCCGTTCAACCAACTCAGCCCATGCTTTCTCAGGAATCTCTTCACCTAAGTCCTCCTCCCATTTCTGTCGTAGTGTCAGTAATGGAGTCAATGCCTCATATGTCATACGCCTATAGAGACAGGTGACTGCCTTAAAAGTTCCTGCAGGCCATTGAGGTTTGAGGTTCACTCAGCCCCTCTCTCCAATGCTTTTGAATGGCCGCAATGAGAGCCGAGTGAAGTAGAAAATCCCCTCGAGACAGGTCGTACCATTCCTGCAATGTAGCGAAGGGAAGCAGGGTGTTGTCCTCATACAAATCCCCCAGTGTAGTCAGACCCTTCTCCGTCCAATCAGTCAGCGCAGTCCAGTTACCCCCATGTGGAAGAGCCGTACACATGGCCAAGGGGATCTCAGGGGCATAAGGACGCGTAATCTGCGCTCTCTTCTGACTCCTGTTCCAACACAGCCGAAACGTCTGCCATTCATTAGAAAGTGACTTAAGCCGTAGCGGTAGTTGTAAGATAATTTGGGAGAGTATCTGCCCAGCGGTCTGCCCTTCGTCTCGCCCTCCCTGCCCTCGGAATTCTAGTGCTACTGCTTGGGTAAGCCATTGCAGCTGGGCCGCCAAGTAATATGTCTCAAGGTCAGGAACCGCCAGTCCACCCTCTGATTTCGGCCTCATTAAAACTTTTAGAGCCACCCTCCATCTGCCAGTAGCCCAGAGAAATCCCGTAATTATTGACTGAAGTTGTTTAAAAATTGACGTTGGTATCCATAAAGGCAGGGTTCTAAAGTAGTACAACAGCCTGGGGAGAGTGACCATCTTAAGGAGGGCCACTCGGCCAGCCACCGAAAGAGGCAGTGTTCCCCAAAACTCAAGATTGCCCTTAAGCCCTCGGACGGCTCTACCCACATTACCCTCCAGTAAGTCAGTTTGTGTATGGTATATGCGGGTCCCCAAGTACGTCAGGCATCGGTATTCCCATTGCACCCCGTCTAACTGGGGGTCCATCAATCAATGGGGCGACGGGAAACAGGCAAGATTTCGCCCAATTCACTTTAAGTCCAGCAACTGTGCCAAGGTCATGTAGTAGACTCTTCGCTCCGATGAGGGCATCCGCAGTATTAGCCAGAAACATGAGTAGGTCATCGGCGTAAAGCGCGATGTGGTGAGTCTGACCATGCATGTGAAGAACCGGGATACCGTAGTCCCGTTCTGGCCTGGGCCGCTAGCGGCTCCATGGCCAGGGCAAATAATAGAGGGGAGAGTGGGCAGCCCTGTCTTGTCCCACGGCTCATGGCTCATGGCTCACGGCACAGGCGTCCGAGATCAAGCCACCTGTTTTAACGCTGGCAGTGGAATGATTGTATAATAAAGCCGTCCAAGCCACAAAAGCATCCCCCAAGCCAAAACTGCGCATGACCTGAAATAAATAGGGCCATTCCAAACTATCGAATGCCTTCTCTATATCTACCGCCAATATAGCAGCTGACTCTTTCGGATAAGTGTCAGCTTCTAATATTCGAAGGAGCCGTCTCACATTTATGGCTGTATTCCGGGTCGGGATAAAACCTGCTTGATCCCTGTGTATTAAGTGAACCATGTGTGGGAGTAGTCGGGTAGCCAAGATCCGACTTAAAATCTTATAATCAGTGGTGAGCATGGACAACGGGCGGTATGCGGTCCTATCCGATGGTGGTTTCCCTGGTTTCAGCAATGGAATAATAATTGCTTCGCGAGTGGTGACGGGCAGTTGTCCCGCTCACTTTGCGTCATTATAAAGTGTCACTAACTTAGGAGCCAGGATGTCAATATATGTAAAGTAAAACTCAACCGGCAGGCCATCTACCCCAGGGTTTTTTTTACGCGCCATGTGTTTGATCGCTCCTCGTACTTCTCCAATGGTTATATCCTGACCCAACAGCTCCGCCTGTGCCCTATCTAATTTTGGGATATCTGCTGCAGTTATAAACTCTCCAAGGACCCCATCATTCAGTGACACCTTACTCTGGTAGAGATCCGTATAATAAGCGAGGAACTGATCATTAATCCCTTGCTGGGTATAACAAATTTCCCCAGTCGGGCTACAAAATTCTAAGATGACCGTCCCTCGTCTAGCTGGGTTGACTAACCAAGCCAGTAGTGCTCCAGATTTGTCTCGCTCTGCATGAGCCCGCGCTTGAAATTTTTATAAACAAAACAGCGCAGTCTCTTGACCTGTGTAGCAACAGCCTCCCTTGCCGCCGTTAGATCCTGCTGTCTATCAGGCTGCTCCGGCCGTTCCTGTTCCACTTCGCGCAGGCGTTGGTCCGCCATTTCTATCTCCTGTAGGAGCACCCTATGCACCCCCGTCGTATTAGTGATGCAGTGACCTCGTAACACAGTTTTGAAAGCATCCCATTCTACGGCAGACAATGATGCCGTGCCAGTGTTCTCTAGGAAGTACTGGGTGATGCCAGTGCCCACCACCTCGCGGAAGGCCTGATCCTCTAATAGTTCTGGGTTTAAGCGCCATGTCGGGATTTTAAAGCGCGCTTGGACCCAGTGGATCCGCAGGAGAAGCGGATTATGGTCCGAGATTGTCCTAGTGAGATATTCACTATGTTTGACTGCTGCATGGATATCTGGGGAACAGAGGATCGCATCCAAACGAACATGGAGCTCATGTAGTGCCGAGAAGAAGGAATAGTCACGAGTTCCCGGGTGGTGTGCTCTCCATGTGTCAACTAATCCCCATCTATGTTGCCAATCCCTTCTAGCCTTAGAAATCTTGTGAATTGGTGTGTCAGGGAGGGGTGGATGGGACCGATCCAATGATACATCAGAGATAGAGTTAAAGTCCCCGCCCATGATCACTGAGCCTGTCAAATGTGAAGCCAGTTTCCCTGACAGCTGTGGGAGAAAGGCCGGCTGGTCTGTATTGGGTGCACAGACGTTGCCCAGCACTACATCCCTGCCATTTAGTCTTCCCGCGACCATCACGTATCTCCCCTCTGGGTCGGCAAGCTGTTGTGTTGGTTGAAAAGGAACCCCGCCCTAATCCATATTAATACTCCCCGCGCAAAGGCAGAGTAAGTCGTATAGAAAATCTGACCCCGCCATCTACGCTGCAGGGCGAGGCCCTTTTGGTTTGTGATGTGCGTTTCCTGAAGGAAAGCGATTTGAACCCCTCTACGCACTAAATATGCATGTATTTTGTGACGGCGCACCATTGTATGCATGCCTCTGACATTCCATGATATGCATTTTAATTCAAGTAACGAACCCATGACATAGCCGTGCACAATACTCTAGCAATCCGTTGAAGGTGACATGCTGAGGTCCCATAAGCAGCCCCTTACAAAACAATAATAACCCCCAACTCCCCCACCCCAGAACAGGTACTAAAGTGCTAGTCCCCATCCAAACTAACTATGCACTCAGTGCCCTCTAGTAACCACAGAGGAACAAGGGGGGAAGTAGCTGCAAACCTATGTTGCCTTGCAACGTCATCTCAGCGCCTATGCCTCAATTAACACACACATTGCCCCATACCCAGGAGCGCATAACAATGATTGAGAGATCCCCCCCCACCATCCCAGTATCTCGGCAAGGGAAAAGAGACAGTTCAGTTCCGGGAAGCCCGGGAAAAGGATAGTCAATAGAAAGTAGAGAAGAGAAAGAGTGAGGCAGCACTAGGAAAACAGCAGAAAGTCAAACAATTTCATCTGCTTTGCCTGGAGTAACATGCGGTAACTTAACACTGCCATCGTGGGATGCGTCCGAGTCCGGGCCGTCGGACGACTTCTCCGACCCTGTTTCTGCTCCTGATGACCTTTTATGATCCTGCAATAGTACCGAAACCACCCGCAGGGCATCAGTCCTCTCCCTCTCCGTCTGGGAGGCGCTGGGTGTCCGCATGAAGCTACGACGATGCCTTGTCCATCGAGTCCTTTGTGGGAGTTGCTCCCGAGGAGCAGGCGTACGATTCCGCTCCGCAGGCTTGCGGCCAGTTTTGTAGGTTTCAATCCAGTCCCACGCCTCCTTGGGGTCATCACAAAAGTGTGCCTTGCCATCTAGGAGAATCCGCAGCCGAGCCGGAAACATCAAGGAGTACTGGAGACCTTCATCCCGCAAGGCCCTCTTGACCGCTAAGAAGGACGTGCGGCGTCGTTGGACCTCCAACGTGTAATCCGGGAAGATCGACACTCTGCTGTTATCAACTGTGTAGGGCCCAGCCGTGCGCGCTTTCTGCAGGAGGAAATCCCTGTCTTTGTAATGAAGGAGTCTGGCCACCACTGGGCGAGGAGGCCATCCCGGTGCCGGAGGTCGAGCAGGGACCCGGTGGGCCCTCTCCAGGGTATAGAACCGGGTCAATCCAACTGGAGCCACCACATCTTGAAGCCAGCCTTCCAGGTAGGTAATCATATTAGAGCCTTCTATCCCCTCTGGGAGACCCAGCACTCTTATGTTATTTCGTCGATTACGCCCTTCAGCATCCTCACCTCTCTTCTCCAGTGACTGGACTCTATGGGAGATATCCCCCAGCTTGTCAGAGAGGGACTGCTGCGCTGGCATCAAGTCCGCTAGGGAGGCCTCTGCGTGCTTCACCCGTTCAACCAATTTGGTGTGTTCTGCTCGCAGGAACCCCAGTCCCACTGCCACATTGGTAATGTCCTGATGCAATGTTTCTTTGGTGTCTGTTATCGCCTGCAAGATCTGAGCCAGTTGTTGTTGGACTAAGTTGTCAGCCGGCGCCTCAGGGGAATCCGGTCGCCTGTGTTCCGGGGCCGGGTCGTCCTGGTCCGGGGGAGCCACCAACTGCTTGCCCCTAGGTTTACCCATGCCTGAGGGAGAGCAGTATCACCCTCTGAGTGTAGACAATCGCTGGCGTGCACCAGTGCTCTCACCGGAGCGGGTAGAAATGGTAGGCCCGCGTATCAGTACGAAGGTGACAGCCCGGCTCCGTCCCTGTTGGCTTCCAGCGCTAATTGCAAATCTCCAGCCACTAGCACCCGGCCACCACAAGCAACATCAGAAGCAGTGGTGCGGTGCACTCCGAGAGCGTGGGCCCCCCTCACCCCAGGCAGGAAATGTAGCGTGGGATAGCTCTGGTAGTAATGGAGCTCACCGGTAGCGGCCTCCCCCTGGCAGAGTCAAGGTCCCACGAGCAGCAGGGCTCCCGCAGCGACGGCCGGCCAACGATCGCCCCCTCCTCCAAGCGGTAGAGTCGCAGAGCTGGAGTTCACAAGGATGGACGCCCAGGCCCCACCTCATTCAGTCCCAGGCGGCGGGAACTGGCACACGGGACACAGGGGGGCAACTCCAGCTGCGGCCCCCAGACCCCCAACATAGGTCGCACCACACTCGCCGGAAATCGCCCTGGTCAACAGCACGCGCGGGGCAGCTCCACCTCCAGTCACCGCCCTCGGCAGGGGGGACCCCGCGCCAGCAACCCGTGCACGGCTCAGAGTGCTCCAGGGGCGCAATAGCGCGAGATCTCCATCCGCAAAATGGCGCCGGCTCCCATACGCGCCACTTCAGGCAGTGGCGAAGCACTCTCGGGATGTCCCTCACGGGGGGGCACCTCTCGCCACACACGCAAGGGGAGTACCACCGCAGCAATAGCATCAACCCCAACTAATGATCCACTTGCTCACATCGTGCCAGAAGAGTCAACGGTTGAGCAGACATAGAGACACAGGGTGGGTACTGCTGAAACCTCCTACTCCTCACGGATGGCCCTTGCCCTAGAAGTGAAGCCCCGGTGATAAAACTCATGGCCTCGATACTTTCTGCCTGCCCTAAGATCTGCTTGTCCTGCCAACAACACTGCTATTGAGGGGGACGGCAGGATCTACATTGTGGTGGTGGCAGGGCCTTGGAATGCTGTGGCCCCTCCCGGCCCAGACAGGGGCTGGCAGTGGTCTGCATGACACTCCCAGCAGCTGCCCAATGATCTCCACATGTATAGAATGAAATTAAAGTTATTTAATTATATTTTAATAAATATTAATGTTAGGTTAATGTATACATTCAAACAGGGTTAATTTTTACTTTTAACATTAAAATCTATTTATTTATTTTAACTATTTTAAATCATTTAGTTTAATATAATGTTATTTCCTAAGGGTTTTTTTAAGCCCCTACCGCCATTATTTTCTGTGAGAGGGGGGTTGCAGTGCCAGTGGTTGGCCATGTGTGGTGCTGGATTTGCCTCTGTTTCTTTTTTGACAGTAGTAACTTACACTTGTAAATTTGGCTCAATCCACTTTTTCAGGTGCTGGAGATGTCTAAGACTGCGTTTTTGAGTAACTTCACGCGTAGATTTTTCGAACAGCCAAAAGTAGTAAAGTTACTCAAAAGTGTAAGAGTAAAGTACACATGTAAATTACTGTTGATATTTGTGTCCTTGATATTTTTTGGCAATACTTTTGCTGCCGATTTTTTGTCATACATCCCGATTCCCTCCTGCCCCGCTCCCTGCTGAGCGTCCCTCCCTCCTCCCAGGACCTACTTAATGTAGGCTGAACGCGAACCCATTGAGCAGGTCCCCTTGTCAGCTCTGCCTGCTGCTGCTTGACTCTACTTCACTCTGCCTTGTCGGGCAGCTATTCTTGCCTGATTCCTGTCTGATTGTGCTGTTTGCTGTTTGTTTTCCTCCTTAGGTACAGCCTTTTGTTTTCCCTCTGTGCGCTGTTTTTTTTCTCACTTCGCTGCCCCTTCCCACAAGTTTACAACACAAACCCGCCTGCCCCACCCCCACCCAGCGCCTCTCCCTCCTCCCAGGACCTACTGCGCCATCCACGCCTGGACCACGCCCAGTGCCAGGAACCCTGGCTTTCCAACCACCCAAAGATACTTCACCACTGAACTCCGAGCACTGGACCCCAGACTCTGCAAAAGCAACTGCTGCTGCACTTCTCCAAGTTCAACTGTAGGACCATTCACTTGCAGGCATTGTCTCTTCTCCTGCAGCACCGAAGCACCTGCACGCATAACAACCATGACCACGCTGACCACGCCAACCAAAACAGCTTCAGAACAACTTCTCTGCCTCCTGCTCAATGCACAATCATTCTGCAAGCACACCACCGAGATCTGGGACACCATTGCCTCCCTTACCCCTACATCGTCTTCCTCACTGAAACCTGGATCAACCCTGCAGCAGCTCCAGACAACACCCTGGCAACACCAGACAGCTACAAGATAGCACACTGGGACTGCTTCAACAAACTTGGAGGTGGAAGAGCCATCATCCACAAAAAAAATCACCCACTGCACCACTGTCGCAAATGACAAACCCCGATCATGAAACACCTCAATTTCCAACTCCAAACCAACGGCAAAACCACATCAGAGGCACCCTCACATACAAACCTCTAGGACCACGCCCCAGTTTCTGCATCACCATCCCCAAATTCATTGTCCTGCTCGCCGTAGACTCCAAACATTATATTTTCCTCTGAAACCTCCATTTTCACCTTGGCGACCTCAACAATGCCAACACTGCCAGCCTCCTCGAAAGCATGAGCAACATTAGCCTCACCCAACTAGTCACCGACCCCACACACTCCTCAGGACACACGATTTACCCCATCATCACAGCCAGCAGCAGAGTCAAATACAGCCATGTCACCAAGCTCACCTGGACAGACCACGCCATTGTGCACTTCCCCATTACAGGATCCACCGCCTAGCACAACACACCACAGCTGGAACAAAGTAACAGAGAGCCAGTGGACTTTTGCCCTCAGCACATCCCGCCGTACCACCACACCCAACCTAGAACTGGCTGTCAAGAACTTCTCCGCCTGGATCACCACCTGTGCCGACAGAGTCACTCCTGTCAACCACACCAATCTTAAGAGACCCACCAAACAAGCCAGTTGGTATACCACACAACTGAGAATCACAAAATGCAACTGCAAGTGACTAGAAAGGAAATGGCATACCAGCAAGGAGCCCATACCGAGCCACCTTCAAGTTGTCCCCAATCAATATCACCAACTACTGGAAAAGACGAAAAAGGACACCCTGCCCAACTGCATCAAAAATAGCTCCAACCATAGCTAGTAACTCTTCAACATTGTCAGAGTTCTCCAACCCCTCAGCCACGGAAAACACCACCACCCCTTCTCAGGAACTCTGCTACTCCCTGGCGGACTTCTTCAATGACGAAATATCCATCACTTACGAAATCTTTGAACGCCAACACACTGCACCGAAAGCCTCAGCTTCCTTGCTCCCATGGATACCAACCTGATGCGGTCTCCGTCTACCTGGTCATCGCCTGGGACCAACTCACCACACACAACACCACAGATATCCTGAACTCTGTCCACTCAGGAGCGCCCATGGAGCCCCGTCCCCATCACATTTTCAACCTCGGGAGCAAGATAATCAGCAGCGAGCACACTGCTGTCTTCAACTCATCCATAACCACAGCCTCTTTCCCTGAAGTATGGAAACATGCAGAAGTCACAACCCTCCTCAAGAAACCTTCTGCCGACCCCAACGATCTCAAGAACTACTGCCCCATCTCGCTGCCCCCCTTTACCACCAAAGTCATCAAAAAGGCCATCAACAGCCAACTCATGCAGCTCCTGGAGTTCAAAAACCTTCTGGACCCCTCCCAATCTGAATTCTGCACCAACCACAGCACTGAAACTGACCTGATCGCTGCCACTAAAGACATCAGAACCCTCCTTGACCTGGGAGAAACGGTGGCCCTGATCCTCCTTGACCTCTCAACAGCATTCAAGAAGGAGTTCAATCAGAGTATGCAATGTGTACGCCATCATTATATATCTGTAGGGTGAAGCATGTACATAGGACGAGTAAGAATAAAAGAAATCCAATTCAACCACCCTCCTCCCCACCCACACAGACACCCGAATTGTGTTTGTAGGAGGTAGCTATGGTATGGATCGAGGGTGGTAACCAGCAATTCCTAGCCTCACCCATTGACGCCGAGGAAATATCCCAAGCCATAGATGACCTTGATGGCTCCCGTGCCCCCGGTACAGACAGACTCACGGGTGCATTCAACAAGACTTATAAAACCCAGGTGGTTCCTCATCTCTTGGAAGTTTATGCTGTGTTTATGCTCTAGATATGGGTGTGCTTCAACCCACTATGCGTGAGGCTATTGTAACTTTGCTGCTCAAACCGGGCAAGCCACCTGATAGGTGTGCCTCCTGTAGGCCCCTATCTCTGCTAAATCAGGAGTACAAGATCTTGGCAAAGGTGCTTGCGACACGTTTATCGCTCCTAATCGATCAAATCATCTCCCCGCTTCGGACGGGATTTGTCCCCAACAGGTCGACCGCAGTTAATTTACGCACAATATTTGCAGTCATTAACCAGATAAACCCCGAACTTCCCGCCGTGGCGATATTACTTGACGCCAAAAAGGCTTTTGACTCTTTGGAGTGGCCCTTTTTGTATGCAACACTTAACAAGCTGGGCTTTCCCAGCAACATCAGTTCCCTAGTCTGCCTTCTGTACACCCACCCTGTGGCGCACCTCCGCCTCAATGGTGAGCTCACAGAACAGTTTCCCCTGTCGCGCGGTACGAGGCAGGGGTGCCCCCTCTCACCCCTTTTATTCATAATTGCCATGGACCCGCTGGTGAGGCACCTGCAGGAACGTCATCTCCAGCCGGGAATTAGATTTCACCAGGGTCCTCTTCTGGCCTCGTTGTATGTGGATGACATTCTTTTATTCTTACGTGACCCGACTATTAACCTCTCTCCAATAATACGGGAGGTGATCCGCTTCAGAGCTTTCTCAGGGCTGGTCATTAACTGGGCTAAAGCGTAGGTCTTCCCATTGACTGATGCCACTTTGCCCTTCACACTTGATTTCCGGCTGCGTTGGTGTGAGGAACCCCCTAGATATCTCGGTGTCCTACTCCATCGCACGCCCTCTGAAGTCATCCGTATTAATTATGGCCCTGTCATGGACCGCTTATCCACACAAATCGACCGCTGGATAACGCTTCCATTGTAAATTGCTGGCAGAATAGCTATTATCAAGATGGTTGTTTTGCCACGCTTGCTTTATTTATTCTTAAATATTCCAATTCCACTTACCACTACATTTTTGCTACACTTAGGGGCTTGTTGACTCAGCTGGTCTGGGCTGGGGGGCGGGCCCGGTGGGATGGCAGACACTCACAATGCCTTTTTCGCGGGCGATTTTGGAGAGCCGGATTTTCACTTGTATTATCTCATAGCGCAGGCAGACTATGCTTATTTCTGGTACCTTCCTGACGCGCGACTACAGTACTTAAGACCTGAGCAGTCCCAGGCTCACCCCTACCCCCTCTCTGCTATTTTACGGCAGGGTCTCACGAGAACACAAGCGGACATTCACACATTACAAACCACTTGCTGGGCCTGGGAAAGACTTTGCCAATACTTGAAGGCTGACCGTCTATACTCCCTGCACCTACCATCACCGAACCATCCATGGGTGCTCCCGACCACTGAAAGTTTAACACAGCACGCTCTCTCCCGCTGCTGACTTCAGGTGGTGGGAGATTCGTTTAAGGATGGTCAAGCGCGATCGGTCTTGGACATGGTGGAGAATCGCGACATATCCACACTGGACAAATTTCTTATACAATGAACTAGTGCCTCTCTGAATGCTGCCATGCGTCCTTCACTGCTGGAACCGCAGGTCTTCCCTTCCTTATCCACAATAATAACATCGCCCGATAGCACACACTTGGTCTCCCGGTTGTACTACCTGGCTCTGGGTCTTCGCCCGGCAACGGGTGGGGGGCACGGGCGGCTTGGGAGGTGGATCTGGGGAACCCATTGACAGACAAAATGTGGGCATTTTGCTGCAAGCAAACTCGCTATATTTCCAACAACTACAAGCACAAACTTCTGCACTTTAAATATATACACAGGGCCTTTGTCACCCACTTGGGGAGGGAATACCTCGCTTTACTGCTATCACCTTATTGCGGGCCAAGAGGCAGGTTTCCTTGCACTGGGGGGTGCTCACCCCCGACTGTGAAGGCATGGTTGAGAGACCTGATGAACTGCGATACCATAAGCGATGTTTATTCAACATTAATACCCCTCGCCTCCCGACCAAAAAACATTTGGCAACCACTCCTTTCCTATCTGCTGTTACACCCGGAACTCACAGATTAAAATGTTTTTGCACTATTTTTACAAAATGTACCGGCTGGCACATTTTGTAACCCATCACGCCTGGGTTTTTCGCTCATGTAACCCTGCATTGCTGTTGTTTTTTAGAGATTTTTATGGAATTTGCCATTGATATGTTGCATGCTTTCTGCCGAATTGACATAATATGTACTATTTTATTACGGCAAATGTGTGCTCTTTTTTTTTTGCCTCTTCTTTTGTATTTGAGAAATGCAAATAAAAACAATTTTTTAAAAAAAGAACTGGATGGGGTGCAAGGAGTAAGGGAAGTGAGTAAAGTAAGACATTCGGGGGGTTACAATTAATTGGAAGAAAATCAAGGATTGTTGTTGTCATGGAAACTAGAGTTGTTCCTCCAAATACCATGAGAGAAGAACTAATGTCCCTAGCTCATTGTGGTCACCAGGGAATGTCAAAGACCAAAGAGAAACTGAGAATGATGTACTGGTGGCCAGGAATGGATCTCCAAGTGGAAAGAATGGGTAGGGACTGCATGCAGTGTGCTCTAAGTGAAAAGTTCCTGAAGTCAAGAGTACAACATATGGAAATTGGAGAACGTACGGCTGGTCCATGGGAGGAAGTTGCATTGGGCATTCTTGGTCCAGTACATGGTGAAGGGTTAGAAACCTTCTTAGTAGTTTTGATAGACATGTTCTCGAGCTGACCTGATATTTTTTTTACATGAGGTGTTGAGACCAAACATGTGGTGACATTTTTGAAGGACGTGTTTGGGAGGGATGGCATACCCAAAGTATTGTTTGGTATCTAAAGAAATGGAAAGATTTTTTGGGGAGTGTGGTATAAAACATAAGAGATGTGCGATGTACCATCTTGAAACTAAAGGAATGATGGAGCTCTTTAACCGAGTACTGAAGGAAACTATACATATTGCCAAAGATAATGGTTTGGCATGGAAGGAGGAGGTTTGCAGGAGAGTTGAGGCATATAGGGTCTCTCAGCACTCTACTACGGGGAGGAATCAATTTGAAGTGTTTTGATGTAGATGTCCAAGTACTCTGATGGCACCAAGGTGGGTCAGTGATTTAGAGGGAAAGTCACACATGATGGATGAGCATGAAGAGTGCAAGTTGAGAGAGGAAAAGAAAGTGCAAGTGCACAAGCAAAATTATGATAAGAGGAAATCTGTGAAGAAAACAAAAGTGAGTGTTGGCGATTGGGTCATGATAAGAAAACCAGTGGGTAAAGAGGGAAGTGTTAAACTCTCTAAACCTACAAGGGTCATAAAGCTGTTCATTAATGCAGTAAAGACAGAAAGTCACAGCGTATGAAATTTGAAAAGGGTAGTACTGTACAAAGGAAGAGTGCTTCATGAAGGAGTCTTAGGTAGTCAAGAACTCAAGAACAGGGTTGAAACCAGGGTTCGGTCTTGCAGAGACATCAAAGCTCCCACCTATCTGAAAGATTATATAAGATGACCCGTACCTATAAGAATTGATCTTGTGTTTACAATTAGTACTGGAGAGACACCATGTTTTTTTATTATTACTTGTAAAGATGTATTTATATTTTACACCATATAGTTTAGAGAAGAAACATTGCATCTTAGGTGTTACTTTTACATTCATATTGGACGTTATTGTTCTTATCTTAATCTCATACTTTGTTTTGGTGGAAAAGGGAGGTCTTCAATATGTGTGCCATCTTGGGCTCACATTGTTGGAATGTTAGTGAGTCATGATGTAATGGAATGTGGGAGGCTGAGAGACGCTTGAAGTGGACAGAGCTTGACAGAAGCTGGAGTGGCTGGATGGGACCTTTCCATATAGAGAATAAACATCTTCCAATCATCTATAATGTTCCTGTTTTCTCTACCAACACACCTTGTTACTAATCCTTACAGATATTAGAGTTTTTTCTCAAGATAAAAGCAGGAAAGGGATTCACTTAGGGCCTGTGTATGGGCAATGAAAGTGTTACAAAAGTTTGGAGAGACAAGAAAAGAAACAGACTTAATGATTTTGTGGCAGGAGTTGGCTGAAGCCGAAAAAAGGTGGGATTTGTCATCCTTACCTATTTTATTGAATTCAATATAATTCTCTTTTTCAATAGAATAATTAGTGCTAGAGATGTTACACTATTTTACATAAAGTGATTGTACTCCAAGAGCGTAATTTGAAAATAATCTTTAAAAATATCTATAAACTGTCAGTTGGACAAAGTAGAGAGCTGGCTGGCACTCGCTTCTGACAAGTAGCAATGTGAGTCTGAGTATGCCCCGATATGCCCTTTTTCATTTTATTTCTACCAGCATGGTGCTTAGTGCCCTGTATTGGATAATGGTGGCTGCAACAGAATCATTTTGGTAATGACCAGCCAGTCAGAATGTGGGACAGTGCGTGCCAAATTTGGTGTAATTCCGTGAAGCCCTTTTCCCCATCAAAGAGCAAAGAATACTATGGGAAGTATAATATGAAATGGCACTTTTAGGAATCCACCCTCTTTTTCTTGGCCCCCACTCAACAGATCTGCAAGAAACCTCGCATGAAGAAACCAAAGTAAGTTGAGGAACATTATATTAGGAAAGGTTTGTGAAGATTTGTTATATGGACTAGATTTATTAAGAAAACAAAAAAATGCCTTTCCTAGGGAAACTCTGACCTAATCATAACTACAATAGAGCTATCACTTCCAGGGTAAAATATATATGCCCCTAGGACAGGAAGACATTAGTTTCCTTGAAGTTGTCCCCAGGTATGCTACATCTAATCACACTTAAAAAAATCCCAGCATGGTTTTGGATTCCTGCATCCCGTGATTATCAATGGGAAATGTATGTAGTAGAAACTGGGGGCAGAACAATATAATCCTGAAAATAGCAGGGATATGTAACCTGGCAAAATGTATAGTGATGGCAGACTAACCCAGAGGTCATCATCCTTGAGTGTTTCACCAACCAGCATCTCAAGACGTCCTTTTATATCTCAGCTATATGTTCTACAATCCAACAACTACCTCATATACAACCGCATGCAAACCTTCGGCGCTTGCAAATGAAGGGTGCCTTTGCAAATTAGGAGCTGTAAGCTATACATTCTTCAACTCAACCACATGCAATTCAAAAAATGGCAAAAAGCACTTCAAACACACCCTGCTGAAAAAGTCCCCCAGAGGCCATCCCCATTCACCAATTTAATAGTGCAGAAACTCTTACCCCAGTAGCATACCTCCTCATCTTTCACTGACACCCTGTACCTTGGCGATAGACACTCATCTAGAAACTCACCAGCTCTGAGAATTTGGAGAGCCCTGACTGGATATTTCAGGACACTCCTCTTTTCACAGCAAATCCATTATCATTGTTTACTCCAATGGCATTGTCCTGATTTTAGTTGAGTACAAGAGCTCTGCCAAGACCAGAGGATTCACACCCATTCATCATAAGCAGACCAACAACCCAATATATGGACATTGAGTGACCTCAGAAGAAAGACTGTAGCCCTAGTCTTGAATCCTGAATGAACCCAAGTTCACCCAGCAGATTGAAAGTATATTCTCAGTCAGAGTATGTATGTCACACCACAAGATATACCAAATATATAGAATATCAACTTAAGGCATTTATCACCTGAACAGAACCATCCTCGAATACCCATGGCCATCTTCAAATTAGGAATCAGGGCTCAGAAATATGCTATTAACATGCTTGACCTCATCTCTGAGAACAATTGCCAACAATTAAATCTATCTGAGACATGCTTCAGTGATGGATTTCCTGCAATGTTTATAGATCTCATAGGATTCAAAAGATCCTCAAAGAAAGTAGACTAAAAAGGGAAGTGCTACTGCCCTAGTGTACTCCACCAACATGATGTTTTCTGAAAAACTCATACCATCCTCTTCATCATTTGAATGTCTGGCTGCAAAATGTACGACTCAAACAATGCCTTCATCAAAGCTATAATATACCATCCACCAAGATACAATCCCAAATTCCTGAATGAAATAATTGATCTGACATTGCATTTGCAAATTCTAACACCTAAACTTCTAATATCAAGTGTCTTTAGCACATAGGTAAACATTCATGGCAATAAAATAGCATCAAACTGTATTGAAAGCAAGCATGCACTGAGACTCATTACAATTGTTAACGCAATGGGACAAACAGGTGATCTAATTTTCACATACAACATTGATCATATGCCTTCCTTTGGGAAGTTGGTGTGCCCATGATTTCATTAAGCACCCCATATAAAGGGATGTATGATGCTGGTACAACTTTACCAAATCTACACAATTAGAATCTGGCTTTACATCTCGTGGTGGTGAATGAAGAGGGCAGTATGAACCACCTCTCAGTATGGATAGATGTGTGAGAAGGGAATACCCACACATCTTATATGAGGGGGTGTTGCAAAGGTTCCCCTCCTTTCTCTGATGGTGGTAGCCATGAAAGTGTGGAAGAACACCACTATAGAAATCGGGTGGAAGAAGATAATAACAAAAGAGACCCCTGCGTATGAAGGCCAAGACAGTCTTAAAGATGTACAAAATGCTCACAAACATTGTATTGCATAAACTCACAAAGTGGAAGGTCAAATGAGTGAAAGATGTTGGAAAGTTGGAGATGGTGAGTGACGGCAAATGAAAATGGGTAGCCATTAAGGCATGTTTTAGATTTATATAAAATAAATTACATGGGATTTATTTCTCCTGAATGCAATTGAAATTGCTTGGGTCGAATGGCATCTCGCACTGCCTTCGAAGATATGGACAAAAGTGTATGTTTTTTCACAGCTTGTGGCTCTGCCCTAAAAACAATTGATTTGAACTCCATTAACAATTGTTACGGGATAACAATGGGTACCAGAGGGGTGATGTACCAAAGCTAGTTCTGCTTGGGACATGGGGTGAAGGGGTGATCTAGCAGAATTGAGGATGCTAAGGGAAGTTTCATATACTATGGGGGCCATGGAAACAGTGTTCTGATCTTCAATAACTAATGCAATCTGTTCTGATGATGTAGAGTCTGAAATGGAACAGGTGTTTTTTTGTATTTTATATCCCAATGGGCATTTATGGAGATAATGTGTCAATACTCTTTACTGCTTTGAGTTGAAAGGGGCTGTAACCTAGAGATTGAATATGTTTTGTTTTTTCTCAATATCTACCTGAGGTACCAAAACCAATCAAAAAAGGTTTTGGGAAAAAGAACATAGCAAAGCTCAGATTCAACCTCAGACATGTTCAGATGAAACTGTAAATGCCACACATTTCCTAAACTTAGACTACCATTCATTCCCGCACACAGAACTAAACAAATAACAACAACAGCCTCAATAAGTAAGAGTTGGACATAGTTTACAAAGCAACTTGATTCAGAATGGCTTCCAACAGTCATTCAGATGTGATAATTGAGCACATTTACCACAAGGTCAACTTTGCACTCAATAAGCTAGTCTGATGGGGAAAACACAAGCAAGCCTCAAAGTGGTGAACAAATGGCTCAACCAGTATACTGCAGCATTAAGAAGACAATGTTGTAAACAATGTTGGAATAAACTGAGAAAAAGCTAGTGAGCTATCTTGAGCCTCCTTGACCACTCACCTACCAAAAACTCTGTGAACCTCAATATACTGTTGACTGCAACTCTCACAGGATGCCAAATCACTTGGATTCACCCTGAACACCAACCTCTCCCTCAAGGAATACATTTCCAAAAAACAAAGACAGGCCATCCCGAACAACGCCGAAACCGGTCGGGGCTTTCATGTGTTTTCTTCTAGAGGTGGCCCTACCTAGCCGTTTGAGAAGGACTCTTCCCATGAGTAGCAGGGTCAGTACTCATTTGCATAAGGTGGGCCTTTGTCTAGAGTGGCACAGTGGGCAAAACAAATGGGTTGAAATGCAACCAAAGCAATTGCCAGTGGTTAGAATATTTGCAAGCATTCCTCTCATCACCTTTTGTGTGATTGATGCAGTGCCCTAATTGGCCAAGGGCATGGCCTGATTTGGGCCCCTTGCTTACTATGCTAAAAGATCCAAGCTATGCCTTGTTGATTAGGCCTAATAGCATTGTAACCTGTCTGGAGTTGCATGTGTTTTCTTCTGGAGGGTGTTCTGCTTCGAGGTTGGGAATGTACTGTTCCCATGAGGAACAAGGCCAGTACTGATTTGCATATGGCGGGCCTTTGTCTATAGTGGACAGTAGGTGAAAAACAATAGGTTAGAATGCTACCCAGAACAATTGCTAGTGGTTAGACTATTTGCAAGCATTACACCCATCACCCTTTGTGTACTGAGTTGAGAAATTGGCAGTGGAAGCTACTTTGTTTTCTGCGTTGTGTTGCGCCACTTCTTTGTAAATGTGTCCCGTAGTATCAACACATCGGTCAGACCATCTACATGTGTTTAAACATGAGCATGGTAAAAGCCATGTAACATATGTACTAGACCCACATTTGAAGCATGTGGTTGCAGTTATTTCTGCTTGTAAGATGAAAAGGTGTCAGAAAAGGTTGCAACTCTAGCATTCCATAGATTAGTGCAACACTAAAAAGATAAAATACTGAAATGGAAATAGGACTGTCAGGAGGAGAGGGAGGAAGCTGCTTCCCTAGGGGATCGCAAGGAGAATGTCCCATGGCACATCCGCGGCAGAGCAACGACCGATTTTTACTCCTCTGCCTTTCTTTCGCAGCCCGAGCAGCAAAGTCAGGCACCTGGAAGGGAGACACCCGGAAATGCCGCCATTATTGAAATCCCATCTGAACGGGTAAAAACCAATGAGGAAGTTGAGAGAGGGGACCCCTTTAAATTTCCGACGGCAGGGGAGCTGACGTCAGATGCCGACCGGGATGCAAGAGAGTTGGTATCCAGAGAAGACGGGGTGGAAGCAGTAGAAGGAAAAGAAGATGGAGGCTGCAAGAAGATACGGGTACAGGGTGAAACCAGCAGAGAGAAGACTTCCTAAGCTCACTCCCCGGAGGGTACCAAGACCCAGGGAGGCAGTGGAGAGAGAGAAGACACGGCAGAGCCAGGAGGCCACCGGACTTGTGAGCCCAGCCACGCTCCTGGAGCGTGTGGCTTCACCAGGGGCGTATAACACTCTGGTGGTCCCGGTCCCCATGTTACCTGAAAAACAAAGAAAGACGAAGAATTTAGAAGGAACCTAAATTGCCATGATTATTTAATACCCATATCGTCAATAAAACAGCAAAGTCAAAATCATTGCTAGTTGATTTTTTTATTTTTTTTATCCCGCTTTATTACAAGAACAAAAGGAACAACGACCAATATGTCCAGAACTAGTGACCACCAGGGGGAGTCCACTGTTAATCCAAAACTTCAGTTGCATTGTTTTGAAAGCCCATTGTGTGCGTCAGCTGTTGTCAAAGCTTGTGGAGCTGGCAGTCAGCAAAGGGGCATCTGCTGATCCCAGCACACTATCTAGACATAGATGATAATAATAATTAGCCACTTGTGTAATTACTGTTTGGGAGAAAAGACTCCCAACATTCTATGGATCACTACATCACTAAAAAGTTGAAACATTGACATGGAAAATAAACAAAACTAGCAATTATTACTGTACACTATACCTGTGAATCCACTGATAGCAGCTGATTGTTCTGTAGGATCAGCCAAAGTGACATTGACATTGTCATCAAAGCCAATGACTGAAGGGTGCTGATTCATTGCCCACCGTATATCTGTTGTCTTGTGGGCTGATCCAAAGTCTAAATAGCACGTCAAGCAACCAAAAACTGAAAGGGACTGACCCAAAGCATTCGATTCTATTTTGTATTGGTATGTACATCTAGAAAGACTGCTGAAGTCCAGACCTAAAATACTTTCTAGGAACAATGTTGATGTAATCACAAAAAGTCTAGCTACACAAAGAATATTGGAGACCAAATATGCTCTATCTTTCAATTCAAATCTTTTCCTTTCTGTGTACACAGTACACAGTTTGCAGTAGTAAAACATTATCTCAGAGAGTTATATCATAATTAAAGGTTCCCAGTTCTGAACAGATCATAACTTTTTGATTATTTGCTTGTTGAACACAATATTCTCTCTCTTATCCTAGACATGGAAAACTGTGTAAGATGCCCCGAAGATCAGTGGCCAAATCAGAGGAAAGATGCCTGTGTTCCAAGGACCATAGAGGTGTTGTCCTATGAAGATCCACTGGGTGGCGCTTTAGCCTCCATTGTTGTTCTGTTCTTTATAGTAGGAACTGGAGTTCTGGGAATCTTTGCAAAACACCATCACACAGCTCTAGTAAAAGCCAACAACAGGAACCTGAGCTACATCCTCCTCATTTCCCTTATGTGCTCTTTCCTTTGTTGTTTACTATTCATTAGTCCACCTGTAAAAGTGACCTGCCTACTCCGACAAACAAGCTTCTCAGTTGCTTTTGCAATTGCAGTTTCCACTATTCTGGCAAAGACAATGACTGTCCTAATAGCTTTTAATGCCACAAAGCCCGGCAGCAAGTTCAGAAAGTGGGCTGGGCAAAAACTTACCAACTCTCTAGTTATTGTTCCATCCTTAGGTGAAGTTGTTATATGCATTGTGTGGCTCATCTTCATTCCACCCTTTCCAGATGTTGACACCTCTGAAATGGGAAAGATCATTTTTCTGTGCAATGATGGGTCTGAAGTGGCACTGTACCTTGTTATTGGCTACATTGGATGTTTGTCTCTTGTAAGTTTTGTTCTGGCTTTCTTTGCCCGGAGGTTGCCAGATGGTTTCAACGAGGCTCAGCTCATCACTTTCAGTATGATGGTTTTCTGCTGTGTATGGGTTTCCTTCATCCCAGCCTACCTTAGCACCAAGGGCAAATACATGGTCGCAGTTGAAGTCTTCGCTATCTTGGCCTCCAGTGCTGGACTGCTGGGCTGCATATTCATCCCCAAGTGCTACATCATTTTATTAAGACCTGATCTCAACACAAAAGAGGCTCTAATTGGAAAACCAACGCTTAGTGAAAAACGGACACAGTGACACCTATTTACACCCCCTAAACTAGAGTATATCATTGGAGTTTCAACTCCTAATCCTGACATGTTAAATTCCGATCAGAATGATCAAAAACAGCAGCTAAACTGTGATATTCGATAAATACACTTATGAATTTCCCTCTTCACACTGTCCTCCAAAAATTATTTGTCACTACATTCTTCTGTCGACAATATTATTTATTTCCCTATTCACTCATACTACTCTCTATATCATAGAGTCATAGATCACGTCATGCTTGATGGGATCGCTGACTCTAGAAATCCATGTTGCAGCTTACTGATGAGGCACACTAGGCCTGAAGTGCTTAAGGTTGGATTGAATTCCTGTGCAGAGGGCATGTGTCCTACTAGCAGGTTGGCCTTAACTGCTGTATTTGGTGTGAGGCAAAGAATGATTTGCATATTGTTGTTCCCCGTCTCCAATGATACAGATGTGCTAAAAATTATACAAAGAAATACTACCCAGATAAATTAAAAGCGACCAATTTACAAAGCTATATTGTGAATAGGCCTCCTGGAATAGAGGAAAATACCAAATTTGCACTTGCTCAGAATTCACAAAGAGATTCCAGTTGGGCATTAATACATTTACTGCTGCAGATTACATCAGTATAAGTGCTGGAAAATCCACTGTAGAAAATCTGTTTTAAGGGGTGGGAAGTGGGTGTTCAAAGGTGTGGTTTGCCTTGGAAGTTTGGCAACGCCCACAAGCATCTGCATTTGTGGACATCTACAAATGTTCATCTGACCCCTTTCTACCATAGAAATTGTCAGAGATTTACTCGAGCAAGTCCCCTTCTAGGATAGAAAAGAGAATGGATCACTTCTTGTTTTGCTGGGGGTGTGGGCCACAACCTTCTCTAGAGGGAAACATGTTTTCCCCATGGGAACAAATATGCCTTCCCACATGCTTTCTAGAATTCTGCACAGCTGTAATAGCAGCTGCTGGAACTGTCACGTCATTTCCAGTAGCATACCTGGACACTCCGTCTAGCATAGATTTCCAGGTGGACTATTAGGAATGTTGGTGAATAAAAAATAAAGTAAAATTACGTTCAGGTAGAGATTTCAATCCCCATTTGTACTTTAAATATTTTTGTAGATAGGGCACCAAATGTTTAAAAATAATTTACTTGTGCATTTCCATTCATAATGTTTGTGTCTACTCTTATGTTTTTGTTGCACTCCTCTTCTCCCAAATACTAGGAAACTCCCTGAACTACGATAAAGTATAAAAGTCCTATTGTGCTTCATCTTCAACTTCTAGTAGTTTCAATGGCCAATAGTTTAAGGTTTAAGTAGAGAGTGAAATGAAAAGATAAAATAGGATGAATTATAGGACGTAATTTGACAGTTCCCATAAAGGCACATTTGAGTTCCTGTCTTATACATCATGTAGGGTCGACCTAATCCTTATGCTTTCTCCAACCTCTGTTTGCTCAATGGATATATCTCTTGTCAAAATCTCAAATAATGTCTTAATTGGTGAATTGAACTGATTTTAACTTGCAACTTTTGTACCTCATTTTCCTTCAGGGCATTTTCCATCCGTATGATACGCACAACCCAAACTGCATAAATATTTAAGATATCCCAATTAAGATGTGTTTCAGTAGGAGATGAACTTTTTCTATCAACTGGAAAATATATCAAAATATTTCTCCAGCCCTTGTAAACTGTGATCATCCTCTATTATTAGACACTTATAGCATTTTAGAGAAAGGTAGTGTATCATTGTTTGATAATGGACCACACATTTATTCTCTATAGATGGGAACAGCTTTGATTTGAACATACTACGCAAATGAGGGATTGATTATTGATTCTATGGTTTTACAACATTGTATAATTCTGAAAAAGTTGATTTTATCTCTCTGCGTTTGGAATTTTAAATATGTGTGATGCAAAAACACAATAAAGTGTGCTGTTAAGTCCTATCTCAATTACACATCCTCCCTCCATCACCTTGGAAAACTGATTCTATATTCAAGCCTTAACTGAACACCATTGTTCTATATGTTTGTGATGTTCGGTTGCATGAAATTGTTTTTTGTAAAGGGCTCTAGTGTTTTCTTGCAATCTAAGTCAGTGCTTTTTAATTAATAATATAAATATAAGACTGAATCAAGAATTGTTACTATGGCTCTTTTTTCAATTCACCTTGTTGAACATTTACTTCAGGTTCAGTAAACATTAATGGCTCGATTACGAATCTGGCGGTCCACGGACCACCAGACTTGCGGGGAGTGGCGGTGGTGGTCTTCCGACCGCCCTATTACAATAAGGGAGGTCAGACCCCCATTGCCCCGCCGCAGGTGCCAGGGAACCGCTGTTTCCTGGTGGTGTTGCGGCGGTCTTGAGGCTGTAATATGCTTGGCAGGACTGCCGCAGTCCCACCAAGCATATTACGAGTTTACTCTCTGCCACGGTTTTCATAGCGGTTCCTACTCCATGAAAACCGAGGCGGAGAGGAAATAAAGGGGGCCCTACAGGGCCTCCTTGAGGCTCAGGGCCATGGGGTGCATGCAGGGGGGCACAACATGTGCCCCCCGTGTGCATTCACCCCAATTCCTGCACGGCAGGGACTTTGCAGTCCCTGCCGTGCCGGAACTGTTTTTGGCATTCCCATTGCGGTGGCCATTTTCTGAGGCACTGCTGTGGGAGCGTCCAAAAAAAAGCCTGCCAAACACAAGGAACACACGTAATCTGGCAGGCTGCCCGACCACGGTTTTGGCTGTGCGGCGGCGGGGCAGACCCGCTGCACCACAAACTCGTAATCAGGACCTGAGAGTCTAATTCACAAAGACTGGTGTATAGGTAGATGTGACTTACTCTTCCAGTAGTCATGGCGTACTTTTGAATTTCAGGAGCTTACCCAAGGAGTACTGCAAGGTTAAGTCACCACAAACTCTTTGTGCATTGGGCCCTGTTATTTGAGACCAGAGCCACAGACACATAACTACTGCTGACTAACTCCTAAATACCAAGAAATAAGTCATCCTACTTATGGATGAATCCGGCCCACATAAGTGTTTGCTGGTGGTACATTGGTGGAATCTTTGCGATATGATCTGCCTTAACTAATATGGCAGTGTTGACAATATTGAAAATAATTTCATGGAATACGGCAGGCTTCTCCCTCAAGCTTATTTTGTGCTCATTTTGTGCATACATTGATTTTATATTTTTCATGAGTTCTGGACCTTAATGCAAATGTTTAACAAGGGTTACAAAAATGTTAGTATTAATGCTCAGTAAGGTCCAAGAGGCTCTTCATTTAATGACTTGGCCTAATGGATCAAAATTGGTCTTAACTGCTCAGTTTCACAGATTGACTTAATCAATGATAATATTTTATATTTAAATTTGGTATTCATGTCTCAAAATTCAATTAACCCCAATGTATATAATATAAGTGACAATTCTAATTTATAATATAACAACTTAATTTATTTCTCTAAAGGTATATAAACTATGGGGACATCTCAGATCTCAGTTGGGGTGTGAAAAATTCACCTAATTCCCTTCTGCGTAATTAGTGAAACTTCAGAAAAATTTAGAGGAATGAAATGAAATGCAAACCTAGCATTTTGCACAAAAAGTAGCAGAAAAACACTAGTGCCGCAAACAACTGCCATTCATGTTCTGTTTGTTTGCATTGTTCCCTTTCTCCTGCAATGGGGTTTTTACCTTAATAGACTTGAAATTACGCAATGTAGTTTAACAGTATAGTTTCGTGGACTTTGCATAACAAGCATAACACAGAATTCGATCCTCCAACAAACTTTTATATAAAACTAAACCTCTATTTTAATATTGTTGCCCTTCAAGGAAAATATTTTTTATGAAAACTTTCCTTTATTTAAATGAGATCACAAACACGGTGGTCTGCAGACCTCCACAGACTACGATCCCGTGATGGTATCCTATCACAGTAAGTTGCAATTATTTATTAACATTAATGAGGTAGGTCAGATTGAAACCCACTCTGAATGGGAATTTTGCGACTCAATATATATTAGTAGGTTGGTCAGTCTGCAAAATTCCACAGGTCACAAAAATACTTTGCAATTTTCGACTAGCATTTTGCAACCAGCATTTTCTACATCAGGCGCCATATTCAATATCTAGCCTTTGCTCAACCTCTTATGATTGTGGCAAATCACTTAATCTCCTATGCCTAAAGACACATAGAACATAGTCTGATTCTCTTGTAAAAGTGTTCTAATGCCTCAGGCCAAGATTTTGCTATGTAAAATTTCCAAAACTTCTGTTCTCTATGGGTGCAACAATATTGTAGCTTTCTTGAAAGAAGAGTATCATTGGTGGAATATATGACAACAGCTCTATAAACATGAGAACACATCCGTGGTGTCCCAGTTTTTAGCTATTAATTATGACTGAGACATCGGTCAAAATATAAATTGGATTGAACCCAAGAATTCAAGCTCTCTGATTACTTCCTACAAACACCTTACAATTGCCGTAATGACTAAGACATGTAAAAGAAATTATCCCCCAGACCATGGGTACTCGCAAATATCTGCCCAGGGGCCGCAAAGTATGGTCTGTGGTGTGACTGCGGACCGCACTGATGCTAGCAGGGTGGCGGTAGGGGGTCTTGGTGGGTCGGGGATTGTGTAAGAAGGTCTAAAAAATGTTAAATAAACGAACAAGCATTTATTTGAAGGTTAACTAAAGTTAAGGGGTGCAGGACACCACCGTAGTTACTTCATTACTTCATTTAACCTGCAAAGAAATGCTTGCCTGTTTATTTAACATGTTTTCTTAATATTAGTGTTCAGCACGTAAACAGCAGCTCGGGCTGCTGTTCACCTGGGGGCCACATGTAAAGGTCAAGAGGGCCGTGAGCGGCCCGGGCCTTACTTTGAGTATCACTGCCCCAGACAGACCTCTGCTACTTCTTTTTGGATACTGGAGAGTCACACACACCTTTGCTCCTCTTTCATCCACTCTGTTCAGGAGTCCGCAAGCAGTGGTTACCATCACTGTTTAGATAAGTTGGGATAAAATCTTGTAAAACTACTTTAACGTATTGTTGCTTGGAGAGGGTGTACTGGGTCCACTTAGTCATTTTAAAGGGTTAATGTTAATTCTGTCTTCAGGTTGTTTTATTTTCACATTCTCTATCGAAGATAGTAAGTCCCCTATTGGGCACAGGTGTTTTAGAGAAGATACCATTTCACGAACTGTAATTTATAGATATTAAATCGGCAGGCAGGCAACCAGATTTTAATTTACTGCCCTTGTTTTGTCTGTTCAATGATCTTTACAATCCGACCCTCAGCACAGGGATCACTTGTACTACAATTTGTAAAAGAAAGGCTGCTGAGAAACCCTCGGGGATAGCTACCTCATAAAATCCTGCTAAACAAACAGCAGAGATCTGCACCCTAAGAGACATAGTTCAAATTGAGGAGGTAGAATTAATACTAACAGGCACATGCATCAAGCAAAATCGCGCTCGCAAATTTAGCGAATCGCAAAAAAAGCATGGTAGCGCCCGCAAATTAGCTACTCCCAATGCATGAACCCAAATCTGCGAAAAACCATGAAATTCGCAAAAATAAGGAATCGCTAAAATTGCGTTCACCAATTTAGCGATTCCTTATTTGCGAACTTCAAAATTGCGAAATCCAAATAGCGAATTGCAATTAAAGATTCGCAAACCCATGCATGGAAAATCACAAATAGCGATTTTTCAAACATTCGCTATTTTGCAAGTGCAATTTAAAGAGGATTACAGGCAGGTGGTAACCATGAGTAAAAAAGCCCAATAGGTGCTAATCATTAGAAAACTATTTAAACTGACCCAGGAGTCCTCAGAATCTTTCACAATGGCAGCACTCTACGTGATGATGAGGAGGATGAGGCTCCATGCAGCAGCTCAGCGAAGAAGGAGAATACAGGAGCACATTTTCAGAGTGCGCATCACATTGTTGGGACAATCAGATGATGAAATATACGACAAGTACAGGCTGAATGGTGCCATGATCCTGGATCTAATTGCAGAATTGGAACCCCTAATGCAGCGCCAGACTCGTAGGACCAATGCCATCCCCACTCATGTGCAGGTCCTATGTTGCCTGCACCTACTTGCGTCAGGCAGTTTCCAGGGGGTAGTAGCTGTAGCTGGGGGGTGTCACAAAGCTCCCTTTCACGTTTCTTTAAATCTTTCCTGAACGCCATGATGACAAGGATCCACAACCACATTACCTTCCCCACAACCCCACAGAAATTGAATAAGACCAAACTGGACTTCTACCAGGTAGCCCGGTTTCCACAAGTAATAGGTTGCATAGATTGTACGCATGTTGCCATTTGTCCACCAGCAGTGAATGAATACATTTTTAGGAACCGTAAATCCTATCATTCACTCAATATACAAGTAGTCTGCAATGCTGACTATATCATAAAAGACATTGTGGCTCAATACCCTGGAAGCACACATGACTCCTATATATTCCGACACAGTGGCATACACACCCGTCTGCTATGGGGTGATTTTGGCAAAGGACATCTGCTTGGTAAACCTATGTAATAATTCCTCTCACACAATGGCCAAATGGCATTGCATAATTGTCACTAACCCTTTGCTCACTACCCTGTAGGTGACAGCGCATACGCCATGCGAAACTACATATTGACACCATACCTCAACCCAGCCACCCAAAATGAGCAGAGGTATAATGCAGCGCACATCGCCACTCGAAATGTCATCGAGCGCACCTTTGGGCTGATGAAAAGTTGCTTTCGCTGCCTCCACAAGACTGGCGGAGCGTTGCAGTACCGGCCCGAGACCTGCTGCAGAATTGTGGCTGCATGTGCCATGTTTCACAATATTGCTACCAGGAGAGGCATACCCATTGAACTGACCGACAGTGAGCCTGAGGAGGACAACCAGCAAGGGCCACAACTACGACCAGCACATGGGGCAAGCTCAGCAGAAGGGCGAAGGAGATGTGCAGAGATTACACAACATTATTTCTGAGGTGAGTAATGATGAGACACGACACAGCATGTTTGAACTGTACTGTATTTACTTGCATTAAACCATGTTGTTGTGTTTAAGCACACATAGCAGGTGCAAATTAGCACAGTGATTGCACACAGAAAAAAAGAGAAATCCTCATTTTCGGACTTGGATCACAGTCACTAGTATGGTATTGTCAATGGTTACTTCACCATGGTTGAGTTGGTCTGCCAAAGTCAGTCTATCTCTTCCTACCACGCACTCCCAAACGCCTTTCGCCGGCATCATCTCCATCCCTCATGGAGGCTTCGGAAGGTGTTGTGCTCCGAGTGGTGCGCCTCCTGCATGTGGTGACAGACACTGACAGGCTACTGAGGCTGGACGCCTCCTCACTCCCCTCTCCCCCTGTCAAATTGCTGCCCCCAGCAGTAGCAGCCTGGATTTGTTCAATGGCATTAGTTACCTGGACCAGTGCCCTGGCCATATCCCCACAACAATGGCTCATTTCTAGCTGCATGGCCACGGACCGACGGGACAGCAGTGCAATGTTGGTGCTCAGGCGGTTGTTAGATTTAGTGTAGACTTCTATGCGCATCATTAATTGGCGATGCCTTCTTCTCTGTGTCACCTGGCCCTCCTGCATCACCCTGCTCAGCTCCTGCATGGCCGCATTGGACTGCCTGTTGCCTTCCATCACTGCTGTTGTGAGCTCTCTTACACAATCGCTCATGACTGCAATGTTGGTTGCCATTTTACTGAGTTGTGCCTGCATTGACCTCATGTGTTTTGCCTGCAGGCGCTGCACCCTCAGCATCTGGCTCTTCAGCCCACCCCAGACATTTGGACTTTGGTCCTCCTGCGATGTGATGCGTGCCCTTGACCTGCGCCTCCGGCTTTCGATTGTGCTGCGCCGGACCTGTGACTGGGGTATCGTTGTGGGGGTACCTCGAGGCTGGCTTGTCTGTGGAGCTGGTTCACGTTCCTCCTCAAGTTCCATGGGCTGCAGTGGTGGAACTGGGGCCCTGCGTATGGTGGGGGCAGGGGCTGTGCTTTGTGGGGCCACAGGTGTTTCCACGTCTGCCTCAGCCAGAGTCTCGTGTGTATCTCCGCATTCACTGTCCTCAAACTCTCCTTCTGCTGCATCTGTGATGTTAAACAGTGCAATGTTAAGTTGTTTAAGGGTAATGTCGTGTCACATTCAGCATACTTTGGGTCTCATTAAATTACTATCTGTCACACAGTGTGCATGTGTTTTACTTTCTTATTGTGAGTTTGCCTACCAACTTGCCTAACCTGCCTGTTACTCCCATAATGCATTTGGGTGTTGCAGGAAAATGTGGACTGGAGTTAGTATCTGTACACTAGAGCTGAACTGAGGTGCTGTTCATATTTTGGTATGTATCTTGATATGGACATTTTGCATGCATCTTACCTTGTGAAGTACTGGCAGCTCCGGATGTATCCAACTGGGTCACTCCCACCACAGCTTCAGGCTGGAGTGTGGACTCAACTAGGTCCTCCAGGGGTGTATTTCTCGGCAGTGTTGCTGGTCCCCCTCCAGTCTTCTTAGCCTCCTTCAGCCTGTCCGCAATCCTCTCCTTGGCACGGCTGCGCAGGTCGTACCACCTTTTTTTCAGGTCGTCTATTGTGCGGTGGGTGACCCCCACTGCGTTAACTTTATTCAGGATCCTGAACCAGATTTTCCTCTTCTCTGCCTCCGGTACCTTGAGAGACAGTTTCCCAAAGAGCTTATCGTGGCTCCTCACAACCTCCTCTATGAGGTTTTCAATTTCTTTCTCACTGAATTTCAGTTTGCGTTTTCTGGTGGATGCACTCTCCCCTGGTGCTGATGATTCCATTATTTGGCACTGGACAGGTCTGCAGGCCCAGAAGTTATTTGTCCTGCTCTGCTCCTGCATTCAGCCTCCTCCTCTCACTCTCTCTGTGCACTGAATGAAGCATGGGCTGGATGACTTCCTGGTTGTGATGTCATCAACATGCATCAAAAGCGACGCGCAATTTGCGATTTCGAAAATTGCGAAATCGCTAATAGCGTGCTCGCAAATAGGTATTTCGGTATTTGCGCATCGCTAATGTATAATCGCTATTTGCGATTGCGAATTTTAGTGATTCGCTGAAAAATCGCAAAAACGGTCATGCATTGGAGATAGCGAATTCTTAATAGCGATTCTTTAATATTCGCTATTAAGGATTCGCTATTTCGGAGTTTGATGCATGTGCCCCTAAATGAGAAAGTTTATTTTAGTAATCCTTCCAATAAGAAACCCAAGACCAGAAAACTATTTGAAAAGAAAGGTGTACATAAAGAGATCCCTACTCCACCCACTGCTTCTAAAGATACTCTCGGCCCCACGAAACAAGGTCTGGTCAACACTCAGTATAGGGACCGCCTACTGCCTAACTCCAGCCTCCATTCAAAGGACCCCTTACGGTGACCTATTTTGCTCCCCCACCAGGGACAGTATACATGATTAACATACCAAAACTTTCTCCTGGCACTAGAGAGAACAACTTATTAGTCAACAAGACAATTCACTGAATCACAGGGGTCTGCCAACGTTATGATGTTATCCATTCTGACATTTTAAAGTCCCCCTTTATTCTACTCCTACTGAGGCTTATAATTACTTTACATTGGTACTAAAAATTGAGAAACTGGCCAATGGGTTGGTGGCCTTAGATGTCCATATCGCATCAACTCTCATGTTCAATAAAAATATAATATCCATCCTGGAAGAACATTATTCTAACCATACTAATTTACGACCAAATCTCAGAACTGGGGGTGGGCAATTGGAATCAGTCTTTGTTAGGGTAGACTGACAGAGTATTAAACCACGAGACCCCATACCGTGTGGAATGGTAAATGAGATTACAAATACTTCTGCCACTCTAGTATCTAGTATCTAGTCCAAACACAGTAGAAAGAACAAATCCCAATCTAACCAGGTGCCTCTAGTAAGCTTGATAATATCTGGTATAAAATCAAAGGTCTATGACATTGAATGGGGACAGTTTATTGATGGTTTCGATTTATGCTTGTTGTAAGAAACCTAGGCATTTGACATCCCTTATAGAGCAGCTTACAAAAGCTCTAAACTCTTGTGCAGGCCGGGCTTCAGGCAGAACATGTGTTTGGGCCAAATTTAATTGAACTGCTCAATTAAACAGATTTGGACAACCTCACCGACATATTGGCCTTAAAGATCTCACTGCCTCAAGACCAAAAACTTCTTCTACTCAATATATATAACAGAAATACCATTAAGTCCACAGAATCCCAAATGCTCCAGGCACTCTTTGACATTTTAAATATATTTGATAAGGATTTTTCTATCATCATAGGTGGTGACTTTAATACAACGTTTGAACCATCTTCCCTAACCACAAGATTTAACTAGGGATGAGGACACATAATGGGGTATTCCAGTAATAAAAGATCATACTAAGAAACAACAACTATCTAGGTCTTCTCTTTAAATAGTTGATATAACACTTTCCTAAGGCTCACCTGCCTGTAATGGCTGTTCACTTTCTGATATTAACACAACTTCTACATACGTAAGGGGGACTTATAGAAGTAATATTGACTATATATTTTTAGAGTGGCTGATCTTTTAATCCAGCGTTTACCAGGGCCAATTTACAGGGACAGCATTTACCAGGCCCAATCTACGGGGAAGAAGATTTCTCCCTCACTTACTCTTGGTCCTCCGATCTTATTCCGTGCACGCTGAGGGGTGCATATTTAATTAACAGTGCAACCATTTGGCTACACAATGAGGATCAGGAATCCTGAGCCAAATTCAAGGGGGTTTATTACAGATTAGAAATCAGATTTAGATAAATCACTCTCAGGACAACACTATACAAGTACAAAATAGCCACAGGAAGGCCTAGCCTTCTAAAGAAATTAAGGCGTACAAGGATTACACACACCAATAGTTCTGCGACTGCAATTAAGAACAGTAGCATTAGTATTTGCAATTCAGAGAATACTCTCAGCTGGTCTTTACTAGGCATTAACCGTATTCCCTAGGCATACAATAAGACTAGTTTGCTTGTGGAACAATGGGTGGATGATGCCAGGGTTCACAGCAAAAGGCTGTCCTTTGTCTACTGGCACATTGAAAAAGAAGAATAAACACAGCATATTATATTGTGAAAAGTAGATCTGGTTTTGGAATTTTTATCCTAGATACTATTAGCGACTATTAGGCACAGACCTCTCTCTGAACTGAAACATAATAAGACTTGGCCTGGGCGTAATTCGCAGAGTTCCGCTGTGCGGAACTTCGCGAGGTGACCAAAAAACTTCTGCCACGCTACTCTGAGTTCTGCAAGCGGCGGAGTGCATTAGGTCACACCATTTGCGCTGATTTTCAACACTGGGGGGCAGATTTACAAGGACTGGCGCATCTCTGCATATTAGCAGGGATGCGCCAGTAAAGATGCGACACACAAAAATACCCTTGCGCCACCACGGATGCGTCGCATTTACAATGCGGCGCACCGTGGCGCAAGGATAGACAGATGCATGTCGCATCTTTTGTCGTAAGGGCAGCGCATTGCTGGAGTCGTGTCGCAAGCGCGACGCAACTCCAGCAATGCTCAGGGGCGGTCTATACTTATTGTGCTGCGTCACTCCTTACGCCTGCTTCAAGCAGGCGTAAGGTTTTGACGCAGCGGCGTCGTAAAAGTGACTCAGTGAAATCTTGTAGATTTCACTGCGTCACTTTACGAGGCTTTCTTGCGACGGAACGCCCACCCTGCATACATTATACCTGACGCAGGTATAATGTAGCGCAGGGCTTTACAACGTGACGCATCTCCCTAGATGCATCACGTTGTAAATATATCGCAACGTGGCGCATTGTTTACAACGCCGCTGCATCACAGAAGTGACGCAACGGCGGCGCAAATGTGTCTCAAGGGGCTTGTAAATTTGCCCCTGGGTGTTTGTCCCGCGCTGGAAAATGAGAGCAAACGGCACCATGCATAGTGCAAGAGGGCGCTGCTCCTTTCTGCCACTCGAGTAGATGTTCTACCTGAGCGGCAGCTTTCTCAACATGAATGGAAGGTTTCTCAATGTGAACTGTAGCGGATATCCATGCCCGCCGTGTTGAGAAATCTCACAAGGAGGTGGTTTGGAGTAAGATTTTCCTCACTTGTGCGAGCAAGGAAAAAACTCCACTTTTCTGAGTATTTTGGAAATCCACGCACTGCGCGGAGTGGGAAAGGCTCCGCAAACTCCGTGAGTGGAACGGAATTTCACACCCAGGCCTAAATAAGACACCAGAGTACTCAGAATTCAGTGGTCAAGCAAGTCTACAGACAATGATAGGAATTGAGCAGAATAGTATGAGCAATAACCACAGATCATTTCGGAAGCTCAATCAAGAGTCTTCAATGAGTTGGAATCAATTTCTGAGTGAAACTAAGCTCAAAGGGGCATCTGGTCTAGAGTTCTCAAAGTCCATAGAAAATGGACAAAATGACCATGAAGGCTAAGTAAGGGCTCAAGGAGGAATTCTGCAGGGCATCTGCAGGATTCGGTTCAGTCAAGAAGTCCAAGAAAGCTCTGCCAGCACAGCAAACCACAGGAAAGTTCATCCAGAAAGGAAAGTCCAAAGTTCGTCTCAAGCAGGGTTTCCTGCCATCAGCGAGGGCAGGAGGAAAAAGGGAATCTCTCTTCCAATGTCCCAGGAAATGATATATTATACTTCATCATTCCATAGGTGACGCCTACTTTGTCAACTCATCATAATCCGATGTCAGTGGTTCGATGTTCGCGGTTCCCAAGGTACAAGAAGAAACATCAAGTTACAATCCCACACTAGACATGTGAACGTTGGTCCTTTTCCATCCATGCACATGACAGTCCACAATGGCTTTATTCAACTAGCTCAGAGTTCTCGTGTGCCATCTCCAAGGCCTCTTTCCCAGGCTGTGTATTTATCTCTAATACACAAAGTATCTTCTTCTAAACTAGCCGAATGGTGAGAACACCTGCAAGAAACCAAGTCAGCAGAAACAATAGTTCTCATGGGAAAACGTCAGTAAAGCTTCAGTCCTTGAGAGTGAATGCAGAATTTAGCACACTTAAATGTAAAGATGTATAATTAATATTTAAGTGCATTTAATTGCATACAAATTATAGATTATTTAGTGCATTTGAATTCAAGCAATGAATGATGCAAAGTATTAACTAACCCACCAATACGTGTGAGGGGGAACTGTATTGCAAAGTGCATACATGTAACATATATGCATACATTAAGATTTCAATTTCGTTTCTGCTATATTAGAAATCTAGGTAGTCGTAAATCATCATATCCCAATTTCAGCTTCATATGTGCCATCAAGACAATATTGCACCACATTCGCATTACGCAGATTAGTTCAGTCATGAAGTGCAATGGGAATACAGAGAATGGCTTGAAATGAACTACACATAATTAATATTCATCTTAGCAAATTAACAAGAGTTACTCAAAATCTCTTAATTAATGTGAAGCGTATACATTGTTATTACACAGTGATCATTCTGTTAATCAGCATAATTTCTATTATTTCTAGGTCTTTCATTTGTTCAATGCTCTTTGATTTAGTGCAAACAGCTTCTAAGTTAATGGCTTATGAACGTTTTCTTTAACATTTGCAGGCTCTCTATGTGCAATACTAAATTCTACAATAAAGACTCTCCATCATAGTGTTGTCAGGGACAACGTCTACACAACTCATACTGTCGTGTGAGAATCATGTGCAAGGTGAACATGCACTTTTTAGGTGTCATATCGTTACTATCATGTTTATCTGTGATGTATAAAGAGTAGGCAACTTTGCGCTGCACCACTATCAATCACTGACAGTAGAAGAAACGTAAAGTGGGAATACATAATGCAACTTCTATCCATTAAAGCAGCAATCTATAGAGGCCTTGGTGTATCACATGGATTTGATTCCAAGATACAAGAGTGACCATGATCCCCTGACTCTCTACTTGAATGGCATTTTTGAATAATGAGGTATGTGATCCCTCTGAAAAAAGAGTGACTGATCTATCCATCACTAATAATAGAAGGAACGTCAAGTGGAATTTTTTAAGGTGACCCTAAAACATACGGATCCTATAGGATTATATATATAAAAAATGTCTTGATGGGCCATAGTATTCTTGCTTTACTGATACATATGTTGATCATGCTTTATCACTTGAATATATGACTTAAAAAAGAGAGCACCGAGCATGTTTGTCTTGCACCTACTCTCACCGTGCCACTATGTGTTTCAAAAATAATTATCTGTTTACTTTTTAAGTAATGACAATAGCAATTTTACTAGGGACCTTTGTGTGCTATATTTTAATCGGAGTGAGTCACTGTTTGTGACCTGTCTCATGAATATTAATGAGAAAGGTCAGATTGCAACCCACTCCGAATCTCAATTTTCCAAGGCGACCTATTCGTACAATTATTGGACAATTATTTACTGGTCGGTAACTGCAACCAGTATTTTGTAATCCGTAAATAGTACATCTGTCTCATGCAGTTTAGTCATACCTGAGACATCGTCACATACATACTGCATTCTAATAGGAGACGCATATGACCAACACAAAATTCTGTTAATTATCTAGTAAATAGAGGGGGCTAAGAATAGGCACTGCCTACTTGGCTTATGTCAGAGGTCCCTAATTTGGACTGCATCAGGAATACCGCCTGAGCTTTCAACAGATAGTGCTCAACGAACTATCTGTCGGTTACGTCGTTCAGGACCGGACCTTTCTGGCACTACTTGACTTATTTGGTCTTTGTCTACAGCCCTCTAAAAAAGATAATTGGTGATCTATGGTGATTGTCCAGTGGAGTACACTGGAGGAATATGTATGCAATACTTGGCCAACTTTTTGGAACCATTTAATATACTTGCCCTGATGAAGTTCTTGGTTTAGAACGAAACGCGTTGGCTGTTGTGGCTGTTTGCTGGACACTTGTCAACTTTGGAAAGAAGAATAAAGACATTTTTGCTATTTCAATACTGGACGGACATTCGTATATGTACTTTTTTGTAAAGTGGTGCAACCTGCAGTTGTTATAATTGTTGTTGTTCTTTGACCAAGTCTGCTTTTGCCATAGGCCTGCATGTGTTTTTTGTTCTCCATGCCTCTTTGCTTGCTGATGTTGTTTGACAATCTGGGCAGCAACCATTTTGTCTAGCAAGTCAGTGTGTCTTTACCATAGGCCTGTATGTGTTCTTTGCTCTCCATGCCTCCTTGCTTGCTGTTGTTGTTTGACCATGTGGCTGGCGGCCATTTTCAGGCAGCTACCTAGTGTTTTATTAATTCCTTTTTTCCAGTTTTCAAAGCCATTTTCTAGTGACATTGATAAAAGAGGTCTGTGCCATTTTCATTTGTTTTTAGTTATTTTCCCTGATATCAGTTTAATGTGCTTGAGGATCATTGTAGTATATGTATAAACAGTGTTTATAATATTATAAGCATTTCTTTCCATTTTTCCCTGCATCTCCTTGCCTCCTAATGGATTTCTCATAGTCCCTAG
Source organism: Calotriton arnoldi (assembly GCA_963921515.1). Classification (NCBI taxonomy): domain Eukaryota; kingdom Metazoa; phylum Chordata; class Amphibia; order Caudata; family Salamandridae; genus Calotriton; species Calotriton arnoldi. The sequence goes on from CAWUFW010001378.1 coordinate 354,078, forward strand.
TAATACCCCAGCAATTATTCTATTTTTTTACATTCCCCCCACCCCCTGCCTGCCATAGGTCTTCTTCTCTTAGGCCATAGACGCACATCACCAATCATTTTTTAAGGATTATTCAATTTTACCCACACTCCCTGTCTGCCATAGGTGCACACCAGCATTCATTTTTTAAGGATTATTCCATTTTCCCTGCACTCCCCTGCCTGCCATAGGGGCACACCCCTTAGAGATGCACATAAAGCAAGCAGTTTTGTATGTTGTTATGCTTATTGAATAATTATATTATTGTATGGATTGGAATTGATACACTATTGTTGATAATTAATTATTTGGGATAACCTCACTAAATTTTATTGTCTGTACTATGAATAATTCAAACTGCAAAAATGCCATGTTTCACTAAATGTTTCTCTTGTTTTTTTGCTTTTAGGTGCCCAAGAGACATTACCCACATTACTGACAGACAGAAGTCCGGCACACATTGACATGTCCACAACAAATGACTCCTCTGCTTCCGCTTGTGCAGCTAAGTGCCAAGTGACAGAGCTTGAAGAGGGTCCCAAAGAAAGCTGCTGCCAAAAAAGTGGCCAGTGAGGAAGAGAAGAATAAGCAGACTGCCACCATTGGCTTGCCACTCTTCTCCTTTTTCAGGCAACATTGTGTGCCTGCCGCACCATCCTCTGGGCAGCAAGCTGGGAGTACCACTCCTTCATCAACGACGGCACCATCCCAACTTAAGCCCATGTATCTCAGTGAGGCAGCCACTGCAATCATGGCGACGAGCTGTGAGTCTGAATTGGAGTTGTCTCAGCCACAAACTAGTACCCAATCAACACAGGAAAATGAGAAAAGTGGACAACAAAAGGCGCCACAGCAGCAATAATTCTTCCTGAAGTAGGAGCAGAACTGGAGGTTGAGCTTCCTGCTGAGCAAGGTGTACCTCTTCTTGAACCATTGGCTTCCCGATCTCCAGTGAGAAAAAGAAAGGGTACTCCACCATCTTCTCCATACCCCGCATCTGATCAGCTGGACATGGATTGGATCCTGACTGAGTCCGAGACCCGCCATGAGAGACAAGAAAGTTCCTAAAAGCCTTAGAATTATGGAAGGGGGTAGAGGAGGACGAGCTAGTCATTGTCATGGATGCTGGCTTGTCATGCTGGCTTGTCATTTGACAAGAGGAAATGCTGTGACATCATTATCTTTTTCCATCTTAAAGATTCTGAGAAAGGCTTTTCCTTTTATTCCATTGGAACTTAGGAAGCTGCTCTTGTCCTTTCAAAGCTGGATTATTGTAACGCTCTGTATATCAACTTGCAGAAGCGGTTACTCAATAAGTTAGAGATTGGACAACAAAAGGAGCCACAGCAGCAATAATTCTTCCTGAAGTAGGAGCAGAACTGGAGGTTGAGCTTCCTGCTAAGCAAGGTGTACCTCTTCTTGAACCATTGGCTTCCCGATCTCCAGTGAGAAAAAGAAAGGGTACTCCACCATCTTCTCTATACCCCGCATCTGATCAGCTGGACATGCATTGGATCCTGACTGAGTCTGAGACCCGCCATGAGAGACAAGGGAAAAGGAAAGTTCCTAAAAGCCTTAGAATTATGGAAGGGGGTGGAGGAGGACGAGCTAGTCATTATCATGGATGATGGCTTGTCATGCTGGCTTGTCATTTGACAAGAGGAAATGCTGTGACATCATTATCTTTTTCCATCTTAAAGATTCTGAGAAAGGTTTTCCTTTTATTCCATTGGAACTTAGGAAGCTGCTCTCGTCCTTCCAAAGCTGGATTATTGTAACGCTCTGTATATCAACTTGCAGAAGCGGTTACTCAATAAGTTAGCGATCTTGGAGAATGCTGCAGCGTGACTGCTGGTGGGGATTCCCAAGTATCAATCTGCCTCTCAGGCCTTAGTCCAACTTCACTGGCTGCCAGTGCATAAGCGCATTGATTTCAAGGCATTATGCACTGCTTTTAAGGCCTTGCTTGCATGGCATTGGTCCAGTATATCTACAAAAGTAATTCACCTGGTATGTCCCATCAAGAGCACTGCATTCTGCATCAGCACATAATCTGGTTGTCCCTAAATTTAGGAGAGCCCATTGGTGTGGTAGAAGTTTTGTTCCTGTTACTGTTCATCGCTGGAACGCTATGCCTTTATATCTGAAGTCTTGTACCTCTCTGTTTTTGGCCTTTTAATCTTGGTTAGTCTGTCTTTTTCTTCCCCTTCTGCTGTATTGGTTAGCGCCAAGACACCTTAGGGCACACGTTTGCGCTTTATAAATCTTATTTTCATTTCATTTCTCTGAATGAGTGTTAATGAATAGAATTATCTAATCAAAAATTAGAATCAGAGATACACAACTTCCACATCAGTGGAAATGCTGCCAACAGACATTTGGCAGTAGAATAAACTAAGTAGACTCATAGAGAAATAACCTGAGTGCTTTGCCATCTTGAAAATGGTATTTTATAAAAATTAATTGAGGGAAAAACGTTATCAGGATCTGATGAAAAAATGTAAATGAGGAATTCATCACTAGGATACATTTCCCTTTCACTTTGATTACTCATGTTTTGCATCTTCCTATGGTGATATAGCCTCATGGACACTCAAGTACTATAAATTAGGAACTCCTATATCAAGAGTGTCATGGTTCTGGGTCCAGGAACCTACCTGGGAGTCCGGAATTACGGGAGTGATTGTGTTGTTTGGTTGAACCCGTTTCTAGTTACGGGTGCTGCAAAGCTCCGTAGTGTATCACGGCTGGAGGTCAGCATTCCAGATACCTCCAGCCGGAATCACTTGACGGAACCTCAGCACGGGTTGAACTTCTGGGTAAGACAGCCCTAAACCCATAGGTGCAGATTTACAAGCCCCTTGCGCCACTTTTGCGTCACTTTTCCCATGTTAAAAGTGACGCAAAAGTGACGCACGGGGCTTGTAAATCTGCCCCATAGCGTTCAACCCAGCGCTGCTTCGTATTGAGCCCGTGTTTGCGAGTTCCAATGAGACCAGTGCCTTTTTCAGAGCATTCGGCTCTGATCCTTGGATTGAGCCTGGTGTTGCACTGTGGCTCGGCTGGACCACGTATTTTTGCTTACGTGAGTACTATCCAGAAGTGCTGGATATTGACTTTCTGTTGAAGTGTACTGGAGCGCTACACGCCACGCTTTTCTATGCGCATTGGAGCGCTTACCTTTGGCAGCTCAAACCGATACCATTAGCAGACACAGCCCTTGGAATGGTGGTGAACCACTTGGAAACTGTTTGAGCTGATGGTAATGTACGCACTGGAGCGCTTTATATTGGTTAATTTTGGATCACGTACTTGTGGCAGTTTTCCCACTGCTCTTTTCTACGCGCGCTGGAGTGCTTGCATATTCATTTTGGATCAAGTACTTGTGGCAGTTTTCCCGCTGCTCTTTTCTACGCGTGCTGGAGCGCTTGAAGTTTTGTACTTATTCCTTCGTACCTGGTTTTTTCCTGCATGGAGCACCTTTGTTATATATATTTTAGCGCTGATTATGCCACATCTCTAACCTTGGTTCCACGCATAGGGCACTTACCCTGACATCCTCATTTCAGTGAAGCATTAACTGAATATTTCTTGAGGATAACTTGGCTGTTGCCATGGACCACATTCCCGGGTGATTACACATGTTAATCCGTACTTCCTTTTTCCTGTGTGTATGTGTGTCTGTACGTGAACTAAGGGAATAGGCTTTCTGATGCTATAATTTGTCCCCATAGGTTGCTGTGTCCTAGATGGGTTCCTGGTTTCTTCCTATATAATCGTTCATTGGGTTCCATCCTCTTCATAATGGTGGATTGTTCGTACCCAGGTATATATCCATTATCCAGGGTTGGGAAGGGGTTCATTCTCTTGCCTCAAAACAGGGTAGATTCTGATTTCTGTCCATCTTGTTTTAAGGTCTGATTACAGAAGAGTACGCACTACACCATCTAGGATTCCCTCTCCTGGCCCTAACCTTCACCCTGGTCTTCGTAATTGTTATTACTAGAGGGAGATAAGGGACAGTGGAGGTTGTTCATGTCGTCTCTGCAGGAATGCTCCGGGAGCATAAGGTAAGGCTCGTAGAGCTCTGACAGAGGTTGTGAAGAACACTTGCCTCTTGAAACTCCCCGTGCGATGCACTAAGATCCTATTTTCTTTTCTTTACTAGTATAATATTTTGGGAACTATTTGTTGATATGTTTGAAGGATTTAGATGGAAAATGAATGACTGCATTCAGCAAACTCCTGATGTATTTTCTCAAAATAAAGGCATTGCTGTGAATGCAGCTTTTATAAATGGAATACAAATGGAAAATACAAATCACAACATAGCCATTCAAGATTCTATTAGTTACAGTTGAAATGCTTACTTTTTGAGGTGACATATCAAGTGTTATGGCTTGGAGGTGAAATGACGGAAAAGTATCACACTCTCTAGGTATGGAAGCTGACTTTGAAGCACTCCACATAGGAGAAAATTGTGTTTATGATGAAAATTCAAGGAACTCCTGTTGATGTAGTTCCAGAAAAAGAGAGAAATGTGTGTTATGGTAGAGGAATTCAAACACCATATTGAAAAAGGATACCTGAGTGGACTAATTTGCAGCAAAATATATCAATTAAAAAATGAAAGAATTTTTTTTTTTTTTTAAACATAAATAAAATAAATACTTAATTTACAGCAATAAAGGAAAACCTGAGTTTGTAAATATTTATCCATGCATGTATGTATGGGACTTTATCTGGTGCAATATTATATCTCCTCATTATTTTTCATATGTGTATGCATACCTGTTATGTGTGTTTATGTATCTACATATTTATATATTTTCCTCCCACTGCAGAGAAAATAAAGTTAACTAATCTCCACAAACCTCACCAAGCCACCACTCTATGACTCATCCAGTGCATCTTCCAAAATATCCCCGAACTCCACTCACTGACTCATCCCAAACCTCTTTTACTATTATGAACTCCCAAATAAACCTTTCCAAACTCATCCCTCCTCTATCCATCCGTTATCCTTCTCATCCAACTACCAGACTCAAATGTCTCCAACTCCCACCACTCCCAATAACAATTTATTTTTCCCTCTACTAATCCACCACTAATCCATCTTTGGGCTCGGGAGTAGTGCGCCACTCGCCGAAAAGCGCTTCAACGTCTAGTGAGAGGTAGTAAGCACTGTATAAATGCAATTACAACTACAGTTGCAATTACAATGTTGAACTCATTGCCACCATGTTCTTTATGCCTGCTCTAATGGAATTGGTAACCATTTGTTTCAGTGACATTTTTTATTCACCACTCGACTGACTGGATTAATAATTAATTAATATTTAACTTTATTTCAGGCTTCCCTAAATTCATAAATGATTCTAGAATGAAACACTTTCAAGCAGAAACTCAGCAAGGAAATTACTACTTGAACTGTTTCTTTAACATCAATTTGATTCCGAAGAAATCAACACTACAACTCCACTTTTGAAAAGAAAATTTGAATTCTTATGCGAACAATAACTTACCTGAAAAGAGCAATCCTGCTGTGGAGAACCCATGATATGATCTGATTCTGATGACAATTAATTTACTACATTTAGGGATGTCTAGTTTTATTGACTATGCCCCTTCAAACCATACTATCCATGAGCAGTCACTTTAATTACTGATACTTCACTGCTTTCTTATCTCATTTCACTGGGACACACTGAACCGTTACACACAAGGGGTCGATTTACAAACATTTTTTGCTGGTATTGTCACAAATGTGACACAACCCAACGCAAAATGTTTTTTGTTATTTACTTTCCAGCGCAAAACTTGTTTTGCACTGGAAAGTTGCCTAAAAGTAACACAAAGCAGCGCAAAACACTGCTTTGCTTTACTTAGCGTCAAGGGGGCGTTACATGGAAGGTACATGGGTGTTCTCATGCAACCACCTATGCTTTTTGACGGAAAACCCTATGTACTAATAATAGTAGACAGGGTTTTGTGTTAAAAATTAACGTCACTTAAAAGTAGAGGTTACTTTCTTTTCCGACTTTGCATGTGTGCTGCACTGTACAGCACACATGCAAAGTGGGAAAAGATTTTAAACTGGTAGAGGCATAGTATTTTGTACTGGAAGGAAACCCTTCCAGTACAAAACCTAAGTTAGGCGCAAGGGTGTGCGCGTGGCCCTCAACAGCAAAATTCTGCACCGGCGCTAGGGAGAGGGGAGGAGAGTGCCATATCTCTGTAGATATGGTGCTCTGCTGTGCTCTCCTTCTCACGCAAAGCAGCACAGCATTTTTGGCTGCTGCGTTGCGTTGCGTTGCGCTACACTTTTGTAAATCTGGCCTCAGGTGTCATAAACAAAGCGAGCAAGGTAATGCCTTGCTTTGAAAACGAGTCACTGTCACTTCAAGTCACAAGATCTTGAGAAACATGCTTATATTCTCTGTTAAAAAGCTAATTTTTCATCTTAAATGTTGGCTCATTAGCATCAGCGCCCGATTCCAAAAGAAAGTGAGTTACTCCTACATCTGGAAAAAATCCACCTGTCTTAGAGTTCGTTAAAGAATACAACACATACTTCTGGGAAGTACTCCAACGTGCAAATATTCAAAAAGCAAATATATATTTTCAATATGGACAAATGCTCTTCAGAAGCCCAATTACACTCGCTAATGTTTTTCTTTTCTCTCCATGAAGAAAACATTTGTCCCATGGAGAAATTACTTACTGCACGTTCCCACCAATTATCGTTGTGCGCCCTCCATTTTCCATCCTGATAATGTCTTTACTCTTTCCCTTGGCAGAAGTACATCTCAGTCTATTTTCAAAGTGGGGACCAGCTGGACAGAGGTGGCTGGTGACAATTGAAAGTGGTGGAGCGCAGCATGATGCCGAAAAACTTACAGATGCTGGCCCTCCATCCGGTGTCTCTCGAGATCATGAGGGTGTTCGTGTTTTCTGTGTTCCGAGAGTGAGCAGGAAAGTGAAGGAAGGTGGTTGACTTCCTGCCAACACAAACCCAACCAATCCTGAAGCTGCTCTCATGCTGTTTTCAGCATAAGAGAAGCACCAGGGTTGGTTGGAGCAGGCTAACCCATTGCTCATTTCGAGGCTAGGGGACTGGGGCTGCAATCTCCCGGCTGTTTTACACTGCTGGGATTGCTACAGTCTACACTGCGCATGTCAGGCTAGCCGTCACAAGACAGCCGACCAATTTGACATGCGCACTCTGCTCTGGCAGTGGCACGCAGTCATCCTGCAATCAGCAGGAATCAGCCCCGCCCTCACACTCGCCCTAGAACAGTGCGGACCAGTGGCATAGATGTAATAAAATGGTAATGAACATTTTATTAATCTGTGTTTCTTGCTGCTCTCGCAGCAGACAGGGCAACGCTCCTCCGCCCTTTAGTAGCACCCCGCCACTCTAGCTGGAAAGGTTTTGAGAACAGCCACAAATTTGCAAGTGAGGAGTAAGGAGATTGTGCAGTTACAACATATTTACTTAAGCGCCTACATTTCACATATGTGTGCAGTTTTCTTTGAGGCACAGGATATTAAGATATATATATATATATATATATACATTACCTACTGGCGGTCGCCAGTAGGTAGTTATAGTTAGGTCCTAGTTCCCATAGGAAAAGCGTTTTTTGATTTGCCAATAACTTTGGTGCTGGTTGATGAATCTTCGCGAAATTTTCAAAACTAGTGGCGCGCTCCGGTCAGCTCCTGTCTTGAAAGTTTCGGGGTGATTCGGCAAGCGGGGGCCGAGAAGAAAGGGGGGTCCAAAACGCATTTTCCTCATGTTAATTTCCATAGGAAACTTTAGACAAAGCTACAGCCCGAACTGCTGAACGGAATTACACCAAATTTGGCAAAAAGGTAGCCCTTGGTTCAGAAAGAGCCCTTTTTGTTAAATGGTGTAAATCCGTTCAGTAGTTGCTGAGAAATTAGAAAAAGAAAAAGTTTCGATATCTGTGGCCGAGGAGGGTTCGCGAACCCTCCCGAGCACGAGCTTCATTCTCATTGGCTGCCAACACTCCAAACCAGGAAGTGTTGGCAGCCATCTTGTGGCTCGGTAGAACCGAGTCACAAGAAAACAGTAAAACAAAGATAAAAAACAAGAAAAGGGGCAGGGTAGAAACACCCTGACCCCCTAGGCCTGCTCAGGGGTCCCACAAGGACCCCCAGGGCCAAAAAAAGCATTTTTTTTAAATAATTTCGGCGGAATTTGCGTTGGGGTCGCGAATCCCGCCAACAAATTTTTAAAAAATGAAGCGCGGTCTCCCGCGCTTCATTTTAATGAGGCCCCCGGGTGGGTCTCATATATATATATATATATAAATATATTATATATATACCCATTTAATTTCAGATTTAAAAGCATTATAAATGAAATAATGACCAAGGAAGGAATTGCATTTATTTTGATGATTAACAGGCTGCACATAGCTGCGCTTTACAAATCCACGTAATGTTATGTTATATAGCACTGCATGATGTGGGCTGCTCCTTCAGGGCGCTATGTCTTGTGACGTGTTCTTGAGCCGCTCGCCTTTCTTGCAATGGCGCCTCTGTGTGTGTTGCCCTTCCCTGCCTCCACTGAGCGCCGGGCCGTGCAGGCAGAGATGCCGCCAAGAGCAGTGTGCGTAAGGGGAGAGTTAGGCTGTCATTTCACTCAGAGCCCGTCTCCTTGCCAAGGGCTGGCAGGCGTCGCTCAGAGCCTGGCGCGCGCCCAGAGGGGAAGCAGAGGGAAGGGATAGAACAAACGGGATGAGCGTGGGCGCGCGGAGCCCTTGCCTTAGCTTTGAGCTCCAAATCGATAACAAGTAGTCACAGCTCGCATCAAACCATGGTGCCTGTATGCCAAGACATGCATAAGAAGCACATACAATAGCTCACGTGCTCACAATCATCCAGTGGCCACATGTGGAGTCAAATTCAAAAAGAAAGATCCCCGTGTTCGCCAAACAGCTATATGGCTGGAATCTAGAGTCCGTCTCAGTGCTGCACCATCACCCAAAAATGTCTGTGGTTCTTCAGCATGTCTTGGCTTACAAGCACCACAGTTTGATTGGTGTGGCCAGTAGATATAAATGATCCACGGTTGATAATAACTATGAATATGCGTATTTTCTGTGTAACATCTATGATATCTGTGTCTAATGTCCTTGTTGCAACGTCCTGAAGAGGCCCAAAGGAAGGGGTCGAAACGCGTTGATTATTTCATTGTGTGAAGTTCCACCATGGATTAATGAACTGTGTACTCTAGGACACTTTGCAATCACTAATTGTGGAGGCCAGACTGTACTTCCTTAATGGGCTGAGGCAAAAAAGCAGAGGGGCTATTACTAGGTGGACTCTGTTTACAAATATTTTAGAGACGCCCTAACAAATTGTCTACGAGAACTTACCCTGGCTCTCCTCTCAGTGTAATATTAATTTCAATATTTGACGAAGTGCTGCTGTGCTGTCGGGCTTCCTTCATACTCAATGAAAATAACACAGCGTCCAGTGGGAAAAGCAGCACAGAATAAAAGTGCACCGAGTTCATCACAGGAGACAGACTGCAACGCGGGCCTCCTTTTTCCAGGATATTTATGAGCGCTTTTCATCTCCAGGGGTCTGGGCTTTCTGCTAGGGCGCCCGCGTGGTGAGGTATCTTCAGAAACACTTTTTTTATTTCATTGACATTTTTATTATTTTCGTGGAAAAATGCAAGCAAATTACAGAAACACTTTTGACAAACTCTAACTGAGAAAACCACAGAACGTGTTCGGTGAAATGCTTCCAGGGGGCACACATTCCTGGGGAATTATTTCATATTTGAATAACTTAGGCATCGCGTTACATTGTTGGGGTTTTCTTGGCGCACAGTGACTCCCATCTGTGTTTAGGGAGGCGTTTCGCCCTGTAAGAAGCAGTCTGAGGTCCCTGCACTGCAGCCTGAAAGCTGGGCCCATTCTCTGTAGCGGCATCTGGGCTTCCAGACACTAGACATTCCACGTGAGAGTGGGGAGGGCGCACATCGTCCCTCGACGCACCGGCTCCGGAGACAGCAACCGGGCCCCCTCACGAGTGACGGGTGCGGGAGTTTACATGGCTTCCCAAGCATTTGTAAAAGGTTGTAAAAGTGATTTCATAAAGGCAAGTGACATGGTCACATAGCTCATTATGAACATGATTTCAGTGACGTGACTCGTGGTGAAAGTAATTCGAGTCATGTGACTCGCTTCGAAGGTGATTTCAGGACGTGACCCGCAGTGAGTATGATTTCAGTAATGTGGCTCACTGTGAGCATGATTTCAGTGACGTGTTCACTGTGAAGACGGTTTTAATGACGTAGCCATCTGTGACGGAGATTTCGTGCTGTGTCCCATTAGAAACAGTGACCTGGCTCACTGTGAAGGTGATATCACTGATGCCGCACACTGTAAAGCCAATTAAAGTGACGTAGCCCACTATGATTGTGATTTCAATGATGTGGCTCACTGTGAGCATGACTTCAGTGACGTGTTCACTGTGAAGGCGGTTTTAATGACGTAGCCCCCTGTGATGTAGATTTCAGGGCTGTGTCTCACTAGAAAGTGACGTGGCTCACTGTGAAGGTGATATCACTGATGCTGCACACCAAAGACAAATTTAGTGACGTTGCTCACTATGATGGTGATTTCAGTGATGTGGCTCACTGCGAGCGTGAACTCAGTGGCGTGGTTCACTGTGAAGGTGATTTTAATGACGTAGCCCGCTGTGAGGGTGATTTAGGCGATACACCCCACTGTGAAAGCGATTTGAGTGAGTGGTCCATTGTAAGGGTGATTTCATAGTGTGGATGTTTCAGGAGCGCAGCTATCACTAGTGTGCCCGGTTCAGTGATACAGGGGCCCTGGGACGCGAGGGACACACAACTTCGCCCCTATCATGGCTGTACTTTACTACCCCCCTGAAGGCTGGAGTGTAAGGGAATACCCACCTTATCTACACCAGGCCCCATGGCACCTCTACTAGGCCACTGCAATGAAGACGTACATTTTAAGGGTGATTTCAGTGACGTGGTCCAGCACGAAGGTGATTTCAGGAATGCGGGCCACTGTAAAGGCAACTTCAGTAATGTGGCCATCTGTAGGGCGATCTCAGTACTAAGGCCGGCCATGAAGAGGATGTCAATTGTGTAGGGGTTTCCAGAATGTGGTGCATTGTGAAGGTGATTTCATTGCCGAAGGTCCAAACAAAAGGGATTTCTATCATTTGACCACTACATTTTATTGCAGTCCAATCACCCTCTGAGAACTAAAAGGAAACTAATAACGCCCCCGAACGCATGCATTGTTAATGTTACACAGTCACTCCGCAATAAATAAAAACCTCAGCGCCAACTGTTATATCCTGCCTAGGCAGCGTCAGATATGGTGAGGCTGTGAATGTTCTTATGACATAGCAACATTCTATGATGACGTCAATGTATTCTGCATTTGAATCTGTCAGTTGCGCTGTTGGCTGCGCCTGGCCTAACTGCGTATGGGGTTATGTCTCTGATGAAATAAACTACTTCAATGTCTCACGGTCGAGAGATTCACATGTTTAATTACAACACTTTTGGCGACGATCTTTGCCAGGCACGAGCTTCTCATCAGAGAAAGCCCTGTCGTCTCCACTCTGTGAGCACGCTGATGGCAGCTTCTTGCATCTTTGATATATGCATTCAACCCCCGCTTTACCTCAAAGTCACTGATCCCTGCAGGGACATTTTAAGGATTTTGGGGGCCCTGGGCCAAATGAATTCTGGGGGCCCCTGTTCGGAACAGATTTGATTTTATGATACAGTTTCAGCTCCTTCGTGCCCTCTTTGGTCAAATTCTAAATGTGTGTATATCTGATATTCAGGGATATTAATGTGTGTTTTCAGTATTGTAACACAGCAGCAGGTCACTAATGTTACTGCAAATAATCTCTTTCACGCCCTCCCATTTCTCATATGTGAGGTCCTGTTTTGATCTAAAATAAACTTTTTATATGGATGTTGCATGAAACATAAACACATTTTGTCTGCAAAATGTCTGTAATAGACTTGCACATTAAAAATAAATGATAAAAAAATGCAATTTACAACATTGGGTTTAAAAATTATTCAAGGTCATCAGGTCAAAACTCTCTACAGAACATAGCTGGCTCTATGAGGGGCCCCCTGAAAGGCTGGAGCCCTGGGCCAGAGCCCACTTTGCCCATGCCTTAAAACGTCTCTGGATCCCTGCTGTCAGCTCAAGGCCACATTACTAGCAGTATTTACCTCAGCGCTTCCCATGCCCTGTCAGGGCCGTGTCAACTTCGCTCTGCTGAAATAAAATACTTCAGTGTCTCATGGTCGAGAGACTCACATCTTTAATCACAACACCAGCATTAGTGCCTTCATTCAAATGTCTTAGTTTTAATACGGACTTAAACTTTCACATGAACGCGCACGTGTAAATATTACTGCATCTTATTTTCTTTCTCCGTGTCTGGCCACCAATATTAATCCATCTAGTATGGCTTAGAGTTAACGCTCGCTGCTGGCACGTGCTGTAACCTTCAGGTGTCGGGTGATATGCTGGTAAAATCAACTCACTCATCCATCTTCCAGAGGTTGCCAAATTGAGTAGCATTAAGCTGGGTAATTTTAGCAGTGCTTAGAAGTGGCAGAAGTTTTATATAGTCACAGACTACTAGTATTCGTTTAATCCCAGTGGGTTTTCAGCAGGTTGAAGGACACGTTCATGCCCTCGTACTCACACCTCGAAAGAGGAGTCCCTAGCTCGCTGGGCACCCATAAAAACCATTACAATACAAAGACCTCCAATTATGTTTCACAACCACAATCTGGTCTGTACATTAAATAATGCAGCTGTAAGAGAAGAAATATGTATGGCATTAACTGACTAAACTATTAACAAAAGCCTGCTGCCAAGAGAGAAAAACAAAAAAATACTCTCTATATACAAATCATCTATGAGATAAAGAATGTAACTTGTAATTATTCAGTGTGCTTCTCAGATGTAAAATAGTCCCTCATGCATTAAAATGCACGCACTGCATGAAAGTTGGAACAATGCACCAAATAGACAACAGCACGAGGTTGGAGAGCAACACTCCTCTGTGTGGAGCCAAAGCCCATTCTACCTATATTTTAAAGTATTGGTAACAATAGGTTTTGCAGACAACTGAGTTCCCAAACCAGACCTAAACATTTCTCTTTTGGCTCTTCACATGCAACGAAGGGACGTATCAGATCCCAAAAGTGACAGATGGATGTTAGGTCTCATCACTTCTGGTGGCAATGAAGACGAGTGTAGGGTTGTCAATAGACTTAGACAAAGGTTTGATGCAGAGCCATCCTCTCATGCCCCTAGACCTGGCTTCTGCACAGTCCAGCCCTACTTAGGAGAAGCGCAGTGTTCCACCCTAGACAGGGCATGCCGTCTGCAAACGGGGGTCGCTCATCAACTCACTGGTATACAATTCCATGGTGGTTATAAGTTGTGGAGCTATACGTCAAAGAAAATTCTCTTTTTGGCACTGTAAAACTCCTGTAAAGTTAAAGCAAGCATTGGCAAAGCAACAATGTCGGGCGTGCCTACAATACAGAAAATAGGAACACGTGGCATGATTATTCCATACACTCTAACATGTGAAGCAGAAAGCTTCAGTAGCCGTTTCACCGTTGACATGATGTTTCAATAGCTCAATACAACATGATCTTTTCAACAGCTCAATGTAAACATCTGCGATAAGCAGAGCCTCTGTATCTACAGTAAGGAACTCGCTAGCATTGCTAAAGCTGTCTGTAGTCAGACGCTAAACGCCAAGTCTGTGTTTCTGTTGTATTCCTCTTAGGGTGTCCGTATATAGGTTTTCCTGTATCATGTCCTTATATAGGCACAATTCGCCCTGCCCTTATATAGGCATAAAATCCGAGTCCTTATTTAGGCATTAAACCGTGCACTCCAAATACAGGCATGGTCTCCGACATCCGTCCACCCTAACGTCACAACGAGTCCTTGCAGAACAGACCCTTAGGCTTCGGGAGTTTCCCTAGCACAGGACTATTGATTCCTTCAAGGACTCATCTATTATGCATGAACCGTTATACCTTAGGGGTTCATTCATGACGTCTTCCGCTGTCCGATTCACGTCAATGCTAACATTCTGAGGTACCTCTCAGGTATAAATATACCTTCCCTAGCCCTTGTAAATCAGAGGAGACCTCGACTTCAGAGGAGCCCGTTTCCCGGCCTGACGCACTGAGAAGACGCTGTCATCCCTGCACGCAGAGAGTCCAGCTTCCAGTGATCTGACTTCCCTTGCGGGGTGTTGGAGTTCGAGTCTGGCAAGAGATTCCCACCTCTCTCATTCTTAAGGTATGGAGCTGACTAGAACCTAGAGGGACTCTTGGCATACTAGGCATACTAGGCGTAACATACTCTTAGTATACCATAGTAAGGAATACTTCACCTACTTCATACCTCTCCCTACACCTAGGTTAGGTTAGGTACATTGGGGTAGAACTAGCTTAGAAATGCATCGTATGAGTACTCGCATTTTTAGTCTGTGTTATTTATGTAAATGAATATCTACTAAAGATCATGCTAGCGCAGTATTATTTATTTCTACTGCTTACGCTGTACATTATTTATCTTGCATACTGTCTTGTGATCGTAACAGCACATATCTCTTACACGAGAAACAAGACTGTTCAATAAACCTTTTATTGAAACGCCTGTCTATTCTTTCTGTGTAACTTTGAGGAAAACTAAGCATGCACGATTGAGCTGAGTGAAACTGTTATCTATTGTTTCCACGACTCTGGGACACGTTCTGATTCTAAAGGGAAACACAGTTGTCATGTTTTGCGGCTGCCAGAAACTACTCCCTTCTTGTTGTCAAGGAGTTTCTAGTGGCCTCTGAGCTAGCTGGCACATGTAATTAAGTTTAATATACTCGATAGGGACATACCGACCTCAGTCCTATGTCAAGCCTATAGGGTATATTATTCCAATGCGCAGAGCCTATTAGGGAAATAGGAGCTACACTACATGGCGCCCAACGGTTTGGTAAGGCGGTAATTTAACGTTAGATACTGAGTAACTCAGCCGTGCCTTTTCTCTCAGAGACCCCTACCCATATACTCCAAAAGACGTCTGGAGTGGGCAGGGTTTAAGTATCCACCACGGCTACATAGGGAAACATTACAGGTTTAATTGAAACCGAGGAGGGTGTTATAAACATCCCTCCAAACTTAAGAAGAGCCATTACTCTAAAACTCATAAAACACGGCCTACCACCAAGAGGCGGTAGAGCAGTTTTCGTGATAGAGGCACACGAATCCTTTCAGACAGAGGTATTCTATTCATGGGTAATATTTCCTGAATCAAATCCAGTAACACACCTGTTTCACTTCTACAAAGAAGATGATCCACCAGAGGAATATATTCCTTTCGAGGATATTGAAATTCCATTAACATACCAGGAGCATCAGCTCTGGTTTAAAGGCACCCTAAAACATCAAAAACATTACCAGGCTCGGTCCACCAGGTAGACCAGGAGCAACATGGCCGATTCTAGCTGGCTACACACCTCATCCTGACATTGAAGAGATGTCAGATGAGGAATTACTTACTCAACTTACAGAGTTAATAAAAATCTACAGACAATTGGTCCAATATGTCATGCGGACTTTCACAGTCCAACCACCATTAACCATTCCAAATCAAACCCCTCAACCGGGGAATACACTAAAAATTACTCCACAGACTCTATATGCAGTCATGGGTAAAATGCCCACAAAACATGAGCAAATTCCATTTTGGATAGCTCAAAAAATTACTCAAATCGAAGCAGTATTTCCAAATACTAGCCCGTATGAGAAACACAGAATCCTAACAATCAGTTTACCAATGGGGATCACACCACAACTGGAAGACTGCACCACTTGGGGCTCAGTCTTTGCTGCCATCTATACTAAAACACATGGTATTCCATCAATTGCGGTAATACCAGATGTCCTAAAACAAATTCAAAACGAATACGGGGCAGAGCCTGCTCTGAATTTAGGTATGAAATTACTGAAAAATTTCGACCAGGTCTCAACAATAATATTATCTAATATTAAAGGGGAGGCAGCAGCAGTGGCGATCCGCCAACGATTAAGGGAATTCGATGTTACAGAACATCAAACTGAGCTACCCAGAATAATTGAACAATCTTATGCAGAATTAGGCAGAGATAGTTTGGGTGGTAGACCAGTAAAGCCAAAACTATCTGAAAGTCCTGAGAAGGACTCTATTAAACAAACTCCTACATCTTCTAAAAAGAAGTGGGAAACTACTAAACAAAACTCAAACGAGAAACGTTCTCAATCCCGAGGTAGGTCTCCTCAAAAGGAGCCCTCTGAAAGGAGGTATAACCTCAGGAATAGGGATAATTTGAGAAAACCTGACAGGTATCAAGATACTGATACACGTTCCTCTCGTACCTTTCAGCTCTCGTCACGGACTTCGGAAAGAAGAGGACGGTCAGAAAATAGAGAAGAACGCGTAAAATCCAAGGAAGATAAACACGCTCCAAAAAATAAAACTAAACCTCAATTCTCCAAAAAGAAAGTAGCAGGTCTGAAGATCAGACATGCAGAGAATACTGAGAACACAACTCAAGAACGGAGAATGGGCTCAGACAATGCTGGACAGTGCAGCAGAAGTCACAATAGTTCGCCAGAACCTGAAGGAACTTCTGGAGATAGTGGACTTGAATGAGTACATCACAGTTGAGACTGTAGACACCAGGGTTAGTACTCCACAAAGGTTATATGAAATAACACTCCGAATGGAGGGAGACATACCTAGACAGGTGAAAGCACTCTTTTGGGAAAAACTTTCAAGGGGCTATGGCATACTTCTAGCAGAAAAAGACTGGCCACCACAATTTGTCAGGGAGTGCCCACATGGCGAGGACATTATTATGCCTGCCTTCTCTAACCATATTCCAATTTATCTAAAATATACTTTTGCCAGGAAATGGGCAGTAGCCCAGGCCCCAGCATTATATAAAAATCATGTAGGATGGGATGAGGACTCACCTCACCATAAAATACATCTGAAACATGAACCTACTGCACAAAGGCAGTACCCAATAAAACAAGAAGCTAAAGAGCAGGTCAGGGAGATCCTAGATCAACTTGAATATCAAGGGGTGATTGAAACATGCACCTCCTCAATGAACAATCCTTTGTTTCCTGTCTCCAAACCAGACAACACTTATCGTCTAGTTTTGGATTACAGACACTTAAACACTTGTTGTAAAACATTTGCAGTGCAAAATGCACATAGTACAGCATTAATGAATAACATTGTGCGTAAAAAATATAAAACCACATTAGACATCTCAAATGGTTTCTTTTGTCAAAACATAGCACCTGAAAGCAGGTACTTAACAGCATTCTCCATAATGGGGACCCAGCGTCAATTTTGTCGACTCCCACAAGGGTTCAAGAACAGCCCGGGGTTATTCTCAGCTAGAGTAACAGAGTTACTACAAATTTATGACAATGAGGCATTGTCCTATGTCGATGATATCTATCTGACAGACGATGACCTGGACAAACACTTGAACAGGGTAAGCACCATTATACTGGGCTTCGCCTCTGAGGGCTACAAGTTCAACTTTAAAAAGTCCCGAATTGCCCAACTCAATGTCCTATTTCTAGGATATGAGCTTTCAAGTGAAGGCAAGAGCTTGGCAGCTAACTTTTAGAAAAGTGTGCGCTGCTCCAACCTCCAAAAACGCAAAAAACTTACAATCCATCCTGGGTTTCCTAAATTTTGGAAGAACATACATTCTAAATTACGCAGAAAGGGTTAAACCTCTCTACGCATTAATCAAACCTGATTTTTCAGTCAAGAATTGGACACAAGAACACACAGAAATCTCTCGTTCACTACAGGCTAACATGTTAGCAACAAATCACTTACAAACACGTGTAAGTCAACGCAATTTAGTGATCCGAATAATTTCGGGTCAATGCGGATTCACCTACTTAACATTTAATGAGGGTGAAAAAGTACCAATTGCATACAAATCTCATTTGTACACACAAGCGGAAATGCGCTTCACTTCAACAGAAAAAATTCTGACAGCAGTTCAAACCGCTGTAGCAAAAGAAAGAGCCCTAGCCGAAGGGAAACGCATTATTGTCGTAACCCCAGTACCAGCTTTAGAAGCGGTAACAAAAGCAAGTATTCCAAATGCTAAAGCATTACATCCGAGATGGATACAGTGGGTTAATTCTCTTGCTGCAACAGATGTTGAATATGTTTTTGATCCAGATTTAAAAACACAAGCATTCCTGCAATATGAACAAGAATGTCCTCTGCCCACTGAAATTCTGCCTCTCGATCAGTACGAATTCATAATTTACACTGACGGATCCGCACAACCCACAACAGGGGGTAAGCAAGCTTACAGTGCAGCGTGTGCAATCGTTAAAGGTCGCATGCGAAATGGCATCTTCAGACCTATGGTCACAAAAACTCAATCTCTAGGAGATTGTACAGCTCAGCGAGCTGAACTACAAGCATTCAAACTGGCACTTGAAAGTACAGATCAAGAATTCCCCACACTAATAGTGTGCGATTCCTTTTACTGTGTTCAGTCGTATAATGAATATATACAAAACTGGCTTGAAAATGGATTCAAAGATGCTAAATGTGGCACAATAAAGCATAAAATGCTTTGGGAACAAGTAGTTCAGTTGAAAAACGAACTACCAAAGGCTCACGTGATCCACACACTGAGTCATCAACGTGATGGCGTTCACGTTGCAGGGAATTCATTGGCTGACGAAGCCGCAAAGGGGGCTGTTCAGACGGCTTCCGTAGCTGCGATCACTCGTTCAAAAACAAAAATAGACAGTGAGATAATGTTGGCTGTCAATGCTACAAGCAAAGGCAGTGGTGCAGCATTACCAAAAAAGTTTCCAATCAAGTACTCTTATGTAATTGATGCGAACAACGTTTCTTTTGCTCGAATCCCTGGAGTGGGGGATAGGGTAATTCCAAACATGGAACGTAGAGCAGCTTTGATTTATGAAGCACATTTGGGGGAGGGTCCGTCACATCAAGGGATCTCTAAAACAATTTTGACGTTAAAAGAGATGTACTGGTGGCCTGGAATGAATACACAGATTCACATCTTCATCAATGACTGCATAGACTGTAAAGTACAGCGTGATGCAGAACGCCACCGGACACCATGCTACGAATGTAGCTGCCCAGTACAGACACCACTGTTAGACAGCATTAGACTATCTACGCGCATGCGTCCTTCTGGACAAATGCAATCCCACAAATACTGAATTAAGGTTCCTATGGATATGGCCTCAGCGCTCGGCTGACGCTCGAACTGTTATAAAAGATTTGCGAGTCTTTATCGACACATACGCAATTGGCACGCTACATTCTGACCAGGGCCCTGAGTTTAGCTCTCTGGCTTACAAAGAAGCCATGGCCAGTCTGGGCGTTGCATTGCGGTACTCCTCTCCATTCCATCCTGAGGGAAATTCGGTTGTGGAAAGGAAAAACCGGGACATAAAGCAGTCTATAACAGCTAGGGTATTAGGTTCGGGTGATGGGTGGGTCAAACATCTTTATGGGGTCCAACGCTCATTGAACAACCTGCCAAGAAGTTCTCTAGGGGGGTCACTCCATATGAGGTCCTATTTGGGACAAGAATGTGGGTACCAGACCTCGATCACGTAGGCACAGTGGTGGAAAATAAACCGTTTGATATCAAAGATCGTTTGGCTGTTTTAGAGGAACTCAATGAACTAAGATCGAAACAAAGCAACGTATTCCTGCAGCCAACCACCACTGGGAAAACACCGGCGGTCCCAGCAAGGCCTGTCTGGATTCCAAAAGTTGGGGATCTAGTCAGAGAAAAGATTGCGGACAAGAAGGAATTTGGACCTTCTTACAGACAACCAGTACCTGTCCTAGCAGTTCAAGGAACAAGAACAGTACTTCTGCCGCCCCTTGCTGGAAGAAAGGAGAAAAGATTTGTGTCCATCGACCTCATCAAACCACAGTATGTGGCCAATACTAAATAGTAGGCCTCGTGGACTCCGACCTAGTAGCAGACGCACTCCTCTCGCTACTATCCAAGAGGTTCAGACTGAAAGACTGATAACCATCGAGACTTCAGCAGTAACAGATGAAGGACTAAGCAACAATGCAATGGAACTCATCCCTCTTGAAAATCAAGTAACAGTTCGTCCAAATGTCTACCAAATGTCTACCTGTCTACACCAACGTAGCAAGTGATCAACTGGTTCCAGCGATTTCAACAAATCCTGATGCAATTTCAACAATTGACAGAACTGCTTCTGGCTATTTCATTAACTTTGATACGTTCTCAGAAGATCCGAGTGAACCTGAAACGACGCCAGCATCATTAACTTTCAAGCAGCAAGTACAAGACTTTTTTCACTTTCTGAAAATAACTTATCTGGTTTCACCATGGATTGAACTCTGGATTATTTCTGGAATATTTGTTTTCCTGCTTTGGCTAGCTTTGGTTATGACTATGAGCATGCTTATAAATGGCAGATACATCCATGTGAACACTGAAAGAAAAGATGTGAACTTACTTTTGAAACCTCATAAATCTTCCCATCGTGAAGCAAGAGACTTGTCAACAGTGAACATCACAGCCGTTCCTATACAGGATGGTATAGTGTGGGACAAAATTGACTTTGATATATTCGGTCCTACGGAACAATTGAACATTCCACATTTGTTTAAAATTTCACTAAGTGATCTAATTTCGTCCAGTACCTATTCTGATGATTGGGACTTTGAGACTGTTAATGACATAATGTTTGACCTAGAAAAATCTGCTGCATTTTCTAAAAATGAATATTTAGAGGGTTCTTCAGAATATGAACAGCTGTATTGCTATAACCACTATGGTCATCATTATTTGCATAAATCTGCATACCCTAGAAATATGTTTATGTTTAACCAATGGGAGCATTGTCCTACACCATCAAAAGGTAGTTCAAAAACATTTGTTAAAAAGTTTCCATATTTTTCAGGTTACAATACATCTGATCCAGAAACGTTTTACTATAAAAATGTAAATAAAACAGGACTGAAAATTATGTTAACAAATACAAAACAGATTTATTCTACAGCATTTATTGCCCAACTGTCTAGACAGGGTTTCATCTTTTGGAAAGACACAATAGACACAAAAACTGTCTGGGGTACTAAAGATTGGCAAGTGCAGGGGATAGAAGCTTTATTTAGAGTCTGCATCATCCCTGAACAAATAATGTTTTTGAATGAAACTATCCAACAAACATCTTGTCTTGGTCTAGCAAAGATCAAAGAGATGATAACTCCTTCTGTACCAACACCTGCAAGTGATAACAATACACAGGCAGCGGTTACAGTTGACAAAATACTACAACTCAAAAGATCTAATCCTGATTGGAGAAAATGGTTGATCTGGCCCAAAGACACGAACAACTGTCAGGAAAGATTCCTGAATAAAACTCAGGGCTTTACTATTCATAGGCCAGACCCAAGATACGTCCAAAGACAGCATCCGGGGGTAGTAACAACATACAGTGTAGGTAAATTATGCCTCGATTGGCTGCAGAAATCTACACTACAGGATGTGAAACAACACTTAACCTTACTTAAAGAAGACGCAGACCTTAGGGAATTCTTGCTTGGATCAAGAAAACCGCGTCAAAAACGTTTCATATATGCCGGCATTTATGCTGCCTATAATGAAGCATGGAAAGTGTCACAGATGGAGGCCGCATAACGAATACGTGAACTTGATCGTATTAATTTAGAGAAAACTCTCTCTGTGGTCGACAATGGGTTAACAACTTTGTCCTCCAGAATATATTCACTGGACGGCATTGTATCCTCTGCTATCGACATACTGGAACAAGATTTGGCGATGTTACAACAAGGCCAATCTCAATTACGTTCTATTGTGTTATTAAGCTGGATGCTGCAATCTTTGCGTGCGGGCTATGTCCCTTGGCGTTTTATCAACACGTCAATTCTGTTTGCAGAATACAATCTAACTGATAAACAGATCAAACTGGCACAAAGAGGAGCAAAGTATACAGTGCTGGGCATTGAAAAACTGGAAAAGTTACCATTCACAGTGGCAGAAAAAACACCTACAGAATGGCTTATTCATAGCAAAATCACACTACCTGTGACTACTTTTCAGTTTCAGTATTGCCTCAAACAAATGCAAGCAGGCAAATATGAAAGGTTGGGTAAGGAATACATTAAGACATCTTGGAATTTACCATACACATATAGATGTTGGAGTGGGGATCGTGAAGTGTTTCTGAGCGTTACACACTGTAAAAATGCACTGAGCGGTTCACTAATATGTCAGGACATTTCTTTACACGGGGCTTGTAATGGTTCTGTGGCAAATTTGTCTTGCCACCAGCAGGGTACACCAGCTGCTGTGATTAATCCAACGTTTGGACAACTTTCTAATAGGAGTTACCTCATGTTGAATGATCAGAGTTGCTGCGGCATGTTGCCAGGCATCCCATATCTAGTAACGGTCAACTCCAGGGTCACTTGCTGTATGCAAGTATTGTTTGCCCCAATAGACTCAGTCAGGGAGTCGCCTTTGTGGCCTTCGCTGAACGTCTCTTTTATAAGATTTGATACTTTAAGCAGAATGAAAGCCATGCTTTTACAACAAACAGTGCCTTTGACCTCGGCCAAAGAAACCTATGAACTACAAGTTGCAAGGACTTCGGCTGAGATACAGACTTTAATACATACAAACTGCCCTATACATTTCGTGGAAATGATAGGACGTATCTTTAACATGTCTGATACAAGCGGAATTGTACATGTATTTAAGAGCATCTGTTCTGGTCTGTTAGCACCTTTCCAGGCAATACTCGGAATCATCCCAAACTTTGCACATTCGGTGTTTGGTGGCATACCATTAATTCTAGCACTTGTTGCCGGAATTCTATTTCTCTTCCTGCTATTTCGCTATGGCCAGCCTATTCGCAGACATCACTCAGAGCGAAGTGGAGAAAGCTCTCCTTGAACGAAAGTGCCGTGAGCAAATAGTACAGCTTTTGGGCATGAATCGTCTACGGGAACTTAATACCACGTGGTTCCTGTCGTTCAGACCAATCTGGCAAGATTGCATCTTACCTGTTCTACGATGCCTGCTATGCGGTGAAGAATGCGTGTTGGACACTTGTCTAACATTTCCATCAGCTACGCCAACGGAAATCGATACTCTGCTGGACCCGATAATGGCCCATGCTCTGTGTTGTCCCCAGAGGCTACCAATCCTGATGACGGCATTCATTGAGATCTCACAGACGCTTCCGGCTGCTGCTGAGGTACGAGATGGATCAACAGGCACACAGGTAACAACGGACGCGAACATTGCTGCGGCATCCTATGCTGAAAGCGATGCTTCACATCTCTGTGCAATTAATCTACTACACGAGGTGTTCCGTCTTTCACCATCTACAGTGGACGATATTTTGTCTACAGAAATAGATGATCTCATGTTTACACCAGATCCGAACACTGACTCTGATTCAGCCCACAGTGTTCCAGAGATGCAATAACAATTTGGCCTTCCTATTTCAAAAACTTGGAACTCTACCCATATTGAACTTTTTTCCGTTTTTCCAATTAAATTGGCACAACAATCTGCTTGAAGTAGAACTATTCTTATAGTACGGACTTCGCGGTACTTCCTCAGACACTTTGTCATCTTGTTAGTCTACTAAGTTCATTAATTTCCATGACATGAAATGACTTTGATTTTAAACAAACTTATCGATCATTTTTCTGTCACTTGTAAATATTACTGCTTATTTCATTCCAATTGCATTTTTGTTTTCAAATATATGCCTGAAATGAAAAGCGATGCTTAATATGTACAGTACCTTTTGCATTTTAATGTGTTTTTTAAATACTTTTTAAATGCTTTTAAGACATATCTTTAGCAATATGCGGTACTCCATTTTATGTTTAGCTTTTTAAATGTTTAGCATTTATATTATTATCGTACACACGAAAGTGGAGTGGGTGTTGTATTCCTCTTAGGGTGTCCGTATATAGGTTTTCCTGTATCATGTCCTTATATAGGCACAATTCGCCATGCCCTTATATAGGCATAAAATCCCAGTCCTTATTTAGGCATTAAACCGTGCACTCCAAATACAGGCATGGTCCCCGACATCCGTCCACCCTAACGTCACAACGAGTCCTTGCAGAACAGACCCTTAGGCTTCGGGAGTTTCCCTAGCACAGGACTATTGATTCCTTCAAGGTCTCATCTATTATGCATGAACCGTTATACCTTAGGGGTTCATTCATGACGTCTTCCGCTGTCCGATTCACGTCAATGCTAACATTCTGAGGTACCTCTCAGGTATAAATATACCTTCCCTAGCCCTTGTAAATCAGAGGAGACCTCGACTTCAGAGGAGCCCGTTTCCCGGCCTGACGCACTGAGAAGACGCTGTCATCCCTGCACGCAGAGAGTCCAGCTTCCAGTGATCTGACTTCCCTTGCGGGGTGTTGGAGTTCGAGTCTGGCAAGAGATTCCCACCTCTCTCATTCTTAAGGTATGGAGCTGACTAGAACCTAGAGGGACTCTTGGCATACTAGGCATACTAGGCGTAACATACTCTTAGTATACCATAGTAAGGAATACTTCACCTACTTCATACCTCTCCCTACACCTAGGTTAGGTTAGGTACATTGGGGTAGAACTAGCTTAGAAACGCATCGTATGAGTACTCGCATTTTTAGTCTGTGTTATTTATGTAAATGAATATCTACTAAAGATCATGCTAGCGCAGTATTATTTATTTCTACTGCTTACGCTGTACATTATTTATCTTGCATACTGTCTTGTGATCGTAACAGCACATATCTCTTACACGAGAAACAAGACTGTTCAATAAACCTTTTATTGAAACGCCTGTCTATTCTTTCTGTGTAACTTTGAGGAAAACTAAGCATGCACGATTGAGCTGAGTGAAACTGTTATCTATTGTTTCCACGACTCTGGGACACGTTCTGATTCTAAAGGGAAACACAGTTGTCATGTTTTGCGGCTGCCAGAAACTACTCCCTTCTTGTTGTCAAGGAGTTTCTAGTGGCCTCTGAGCTAGCTGGCACAAGTAATTAAGTTTAATATACTCGATAGGGACATACCGACCTCAGTCCTATGTCAAGCCTATAGGGTATATTATTCCAATGCGCAGAGCCTATTAGGGAAATAGGAGCTACACTACATTTCCTCAACCTTTCTGTTAGGTAAGGGCACCATGCTACAGTGCTGTTGATGGTACATTCAGTCCACCTTCAGGACTAGGGTCTCCTACTGACTTATCCGAAGAATACTGGAAAAAAGTGTGTATAAATGGTATCACAGTGGGAGATTTCTTCACTACTCAATAAGGCCTGGGCGTCAATTTATCACCATACCTGTTCAACCTTATTGCTCATGATGTCTTGTGAGTTATTTATGAGGGTTAAGACAATACTGACTGTCTGCAGAAGGCCACTCGGTGTCCTTCTGGTGGGGTGTGCTCAAGTCCACATCCACAGCCCCTAAGGGCATGCCCGCTCTCCAAGCACTTCAACACTCGGATTCAGTTCAACTTGGGTCAATGTCATCTGTGGCAGATTTGAGTCTTGCATCAGCTTCCCTTGCTCTTCACTTATAGGCCTTCTGTTCTTCAGCGCCCTGGTTGTGGAGTCGACTACACCTAGGAATGTGATTTGGACAACGATTCAACGTATTTGATCGTTTGCGCTCCAGGATGTTTATTTAATCTTTTTCTTTTTATATACATTTGATTTGAACATGAAGTTCTTTATGTTTTATGATTGATCACCATGCACACCTCCCCTTAGCATAAAGCCGCGCTTCCCATCTCCATTACAAAGCCCAAGGATACCCGGTGGGAAAGACCGTTAGCCTTTGCGGGTAAGGTCAGCCTACCATGCCATCTTCCTACACCCGTATTGGTTTACTGCATGAAGGCCAGGATGTATGTTTTCTCCATGCCTGTAGGTGTCCAGTCTTAAAACCACTCAACCACACAGTGAGGCACACCCACCAGCAATCAACTGCACACCAGCGAGGGAAACCTGTACAAACTCCCCTCAAGTCACTTCATATCGAAAGCCATCAGCCCAGCTCGGCTCCAGATGCCTACCTCTTCCTGGACCAGTCATCTCCACTGAGGACAGCAGGCAGGACAGTCCTGTTCTTGCCAAACCTCAGCCAGTTTGTGCAACCACCTGCTAGGGTTCTAGATTGGTACTCACATGCGTGAGGTTCCTGATAATGCAAGTGACCTGTTCTAAATACTCGTTAGATCTTCGATTTTAAGGTTTAGATTTTTTTCCAGTGGCTTAACATTGTGCTGGTAGCCAACATGCAAACCTTTTCCAATCCAAAGCACTCTGAATATGCATTTTTAAATATGGAGATATCATTCAGAATGAACGATGAACTATTAAAGGATGTTGAAACCCTGTTACCAGGCTAGTTGGCCCCCAGGGACCCTTAGGATTCAAGGGGACTTAATCCCCCAACTTACAACGCGCCAGGGGGCGCGTTTGCAGAGTGGTGCAGGGAGGGGGCGGGCCTGATATAACAAGTGTGCAAACGCGCCCCCTGGTGCGTTGTAAATTGGGGGATTAAGTCCCCTTCAATCCTGAGGGTCCCTGGGGGCCAACTAGCCCACCAGGTACCTCCAGTAAGCCCTCACATACCCCGAAGGATGTCATGCTTCATCATCGGGCAGTTGCTCCTCGTCGGGCCGGCACTGCAATGCCCTACGGGTCCCCCGAAGGGTCACTTTTTTGGAGATCTTTTGAGAACTGCCATTTGGTGCATGTGGGTGTGTGAAGTGAGTCCTATGTGGAGGGTGACAAAGTGCGTGCAAAGCGATAAAACTGTCTAAGGGTTGCCAGAAGAGATACTTTTAATGTGGTGGTACCCTTGGCAGAGTAAAAAACCCGTAGGTTGAGAGTTACCCCTGTAGGCGTAATGTGCCCAGGTAACTATGAGGTCGACATGTTTCACGCCTCTATAGTCATAAAGATCCCTGGCGTTTCATCAGGACCAGAATAAACTGTGAAGTGCACGTAAAAAATAATACTAATAAAGAGGTAAAATTAACCCTCTGGACGATCAGTGGGGGCCATAAACTAAGAGTCCTTTAGTTAAGGCTGCAACTAAATAATTGAGTCCACTCCTGATCGTGACCTAGAAGGAAAGAGAACAAAAACAAAAGAGAGACATACTTCAGGAAAGTAGGGGAGGCTAAATGGTATGCCTCTATGAACATTTGTCGAGGGAACGCATCTTGCGTTTGTGAATAAAGAAAAAAGAAAAAAGAAAAAAGAAAAAGAGAGACAGACCAGGTATGCATAGTACCCTCCACTCCAGGCACCCTGCATGATGAAACAACCAGATGCGGAAGACGGAGAGCCAACAAAGCCCCGCCTGGTGAGCGGCGGCCATGTCGACTCACCGCCCGGCACCCTGGAAGCATCAGCATCGGCGAAGGTGCCTGAGAGACGTGAGGGGCCCATAACTCAGGTCCCGCAAACGTTCTGGTCAGGCGACACAGTGGCCTGCTAAAATTAAAGCTAACACCAAGCGCAGTATGGGAGAAACGGATGGTGAGGGCTCATGTTAGCTCCCATGCGCAGTCTAATTTCCAAAAGTAGAGAGAAGTGCGGAAACGTGCCTTAGGACAAGGTATATACAGGTTAAGTTGCTGTGACCCTTACCTAATGGGGGAAGGAGAAGTACTCCATAGGCTATTGGCGTAGGGTGCCCACACCTTACCGGGCTGTAGAGACAGTAACAAGACATGACAAGGAAACAAAAGTAAGCAAACTTGCACGCCACACGGTTCTTGCTGCATTCACTTACTTATTTGAACGCTGTCCTTCGCCATGACCAAGGCTCTTGTACTCACATTTTAGCTCGGGTGTCGGCTCCTATAAACCTGCCCCGTCCTGACGCCTGCCTGAAAATGAGAGGGAGCAGGCGGGGGCCATCTAGAAATACTCTCGTTGATTGAACGAGGGCGGATCCTCTTTCCGGTTTGCTTTGTCATGGTATAACCATGCTGCGCCTGCGTGCATTACCAAAGTGTCTCTGTGGTGCGCATGCGTACTTTATTGAGCTTGAAGTAGTCTGCGCATGTATTAGGGGAGGGACGGAGGTACCTCCGATTGACGTACTCTAGTCTCGAGCGCATCGGCACTGCGGAACGAGTGCATGCATCTGGACTGTAAATGTCTGTGTAAGCGTGACAAAAAATGCCCTAGCGCTTAATGCGTTTACTTCATGATCGTGTATCTATGGAGAAAGGTTTTTCTAAAAAACTAGTTATGAGCCCAGAAAATGGGAGTATTTTACCACTGATCAGTGCCCTATGAAAAATATGGGGATGGCAGAAATTACTAAGATATGAACTAATTCATGGCGTGTAGGCGGACACCAGGTGTTTGAAAGCTGGTAATTAAAAACTGGTAATGAGCCCAAATATGAGAGTGGTTTACCATTAATCAGGACCCTCAGGGACGCGAGGATGTCAAAGATGGCTATGAGCTGTTTCAGATATGGAATTGGTTTACCACTGATCAGTACCCTCAGAAACACGGGGATGTCAGAGGTCACTAAAATATGAGCTAAGTCATGACGTGGTTATTGCTATTTACTCGGGTGTAGGTGGCAAGTGCTCAGGTCTAGATGTTAGACAATAGTCAAGCCAGTGGGTTAGCGTGTAAGTAGGTGACCGGGGAGGGCCAGTTAAGGAGGGTGGTGTAGACATGACCCTATCCCTGACCCGGTTCTGGCATTGGATTCCAGTTGGGGGCATCAGGTAGTAATGTCTGTGCACATGCTTGGAGTATATGTGAAGACCAGTGTGGTGGTGCTGTAAGCAGGCGATTAAAGTTCAGTCCATGGTATTTCATCATTCAGGCCTTGTTCGTGAGTGTGGAGGCGGTGCACCCACCATTGTTCTCGGCGCAGAAGTGACGAGCTACTCCACCCTGGATCTGCCTCTAGAATAGTCCATTGTATGGCCTCGCAGGGATGTCCCTTGCAATGAAGTGATTAGTCATCTTGGTAGCCGTCTGTCCGCGTCTGACGGTGCTCTTGTGCTCGCTGATCCTCACCTTCACAGGTCGGGTTGTCATCCCCACGTATCTGAGTGGGCACGGACAGGTAATCAAGTACACACAGTTGGTGGTGTTACAATTGGTGTGTTTTCGCTGTTCCCACACAAAGTCATCCAGTTGTAATGATTTAGTGTGTTTTGTCGACGAGCAAGCCCCACGGGTACCACAGGGGTGATGTCCTGTTACTGCAGGTAGGTTCCATAATGTAGTTTCCTGGGGTTTCTTTTTTGCTCGGGGGCGTGTGTTCACCAGCTGATCACGGAGGTTCATAGTGCGTTTAAACGCAAAATGAGGGGGATCCAGATCCAGGGAGTCAGTATTGAGGATCCTCCAGTTGCGGTTGACGATCTTTTTTATTTTGTTCAATAGCGGGGTAAATGTGGTGACACACGTGATCACATCACTGGTTCTTGGTTCCCTGGTCTCCAGTAGTCCTTGCCGGTTATTATTTCTGGCACGTTTTTTTGCCTTCAAGACCACATCCCTGGGGTAGTGCCTTTCGTGTAGATTGTTAGCCAGCACGTTGGCTTGAGAATCGAACTCTTGTATCCTGCTACAATTCCGTCGAATCCTCAAGAACTGGCCGTACGGTAAGTTCTCCCTAAGGGCTTTGGGATGGTAGCTCTTAAAGCTCAGAAGACTGTTGCAGTCGGTCGTCTTTCTGTAGGTCGTGGTATGTAGGTAACCATCTTCGAGACTTATAAGTAGATCCAAGAAGGGAATAGCCTTTTCACTGGATGTCTTCGTAAAGTGCAGATGGGGATCCTGGTTGTTGATCCACTCGTGGAACGTTATGGCAGCCGCCTCTGTGCCTCTCCAGAGGATGAGGACATCGTCAATGTACCTCTTCCAGGTGATGAGGTTTTTTTGGAAGGGATTTGTGTCTGTGAAGATGTTGGTGGCTTCGAAATGGGACATGTATAGCCCCACCAGGCTCGGCGCGAAGGTACTACCCATACTGGTGCCTTGTACTTGTTGGTACGTGGTAGTATTATACATGAAAAAGTTGTTTGTCAATGCCATCGTGATTGCATCGATGATAAAGTCGGCCGGTGTATTTGTAGGTAGGTCCGCATCCCGTAACAGGTTCCCCACTACCTCGATGGAGGCATCCTGGGGAATGTTCGTGTACAGTGCCTCTACATCGAGTGTGAGGAGTAGGTTGATCTCCTCTGTGTTGTCATCATTGATCTCTTGGATCAAGTTGAGGACATCGCGGGTGTCCTTTAAGTATGCAGGCGTTGCCTGGACCAACGGACGTAAAAAATAGTCACTGAATTGACTCAGTGGTTCAAGAAGGGAGCCTATGCCCGATACTAAGGGGCGGCCTGGAGGGGGGATGATACCCTTGTGGATCTTTGGTAGAAGATAGAAATATGGCATCCTAGGATTTTGGTTCACTAAGAATGCCGCTTCTTTGGGTGAGATCCATCCTTCGGTTGTTGCTTCATTCACCATGATCCGGATCTGCCCCAGTAGATGTTCCGTAGGGTCAGTTTCTAGTTTCTCGTAATATTGAGTGTTGCTCAATTGCCGCGAGCACTCGTTCTCGTAGTCCTCGAGGTCAAGGATGACCGTGGCGCCCCCTTTGTCAGCGGGCTTGATGATGATGGTTGCATCCTCTTTCAACGAGTTAATAGCACCCCGGAGTTTGTTCGACATGTTGTTGTAGGTCGGTGTCGCTTTCAGTAGGTTGACCTCCTTCAGTACATGCCTGCAGTGGGGGTAAATCTAGAGGGTGGTCTCAGTCCCGTGTTGTCCCGTTCAGGTATGGTGGTATCTTTGAAAAAGGACCTGATTCTTATTTTCCGGAATAGTTGGTTCAGTTCCTCATTCATCCTGAATTTGTCTTCTTTAGGTGTGGGCACGAAGCCTAGGTCCATCTCCAGTGCAGTAGTCTCGTCGGTATTCAGCTCCCTCTTGGACAGGTTGATGATTAGTTTTTTTGGTGCGTCATGCTCCTTGTGGTTCTTGGCTGATTCTCCATGTCCTGCCACTGTACCTGCTTGTTCCCTCTTCTTCTTCCTCTGCCTCTTCCCCTGCCTCTGTTCTGAAAAGGAGGGTGAGGGTGTCGGAAGAATGGCTGCTGGAAACCTGGTTGTGGACCCGGATAAGGAGGGTACCACATCGGTCCTTGTTGAGGGTATGGTTGATTGAGGTATCCGTACATAGGAGGCATCGGTGGAGGTGGGAGGAGTCCCTGTTGATTAGAGTGCCTACCCCAACTCTGGTTGCTGGAATTACTGTTTGATGAACGTCCTGAGTGCTGAGACGTAGATGAACCATCATCAGACAAAGCATCATTATCAGTGGATTGGAAATCTTCCTTAGTGTATGGGTAGATTTTCTCCCTATCAAATTTTTTAATGTCCTTCTGCAGCTTTGTAATCTTCTGTTGTAGAAGATAGTCCCAGTGGTCGGACATTTCTGCGTTAATCTCAGCCAGACGAGTTTTGTAGGCTGATATACTGATACCCGTCTTTAGACCATTCTCTGCTATGTTGATTTTTATTATCAATGCCTCAGAGAGACGTTTCGCCGTGCCAATGATCAGGATAATCCAGTCGCGGGTGCATTTCCACACGATCTGGCTCCATTGTCGCCTGAAGATCAAGTCATCCAGGAAAATCCTTGGCGCGGTCCGTACCAGCAGGCCGTTGGGTGCCGAGTTCGCTCTTAGGTACTCTGTCATCACAGACCCATGTAGAGCGATTTCAACTTGCCATTTTTTGAGGGAAGCTAGTGAGTTCCAGTCACCTTGTAAGCTAGCTGTGGCTACATTGCCTTCATTGTCCAGTAGTGAGGGTGTTTTTAGGATTTCTGCCACAATGTCTTCACCGAAGCTCAATCCCAGATGGTCTCCCATGGTGGAGGTGGTCATGTCTCAGAGAGTGTAGTGGAGGAGAGAGAGAATATGCTAGAAAGAGTCAGGTCCCTCGGCTGAGCCGCCGTGCTACAACAATGTCAAAAAAAGAGGGGGGGGACCAGGAGCTAGTTAATGGTCCAGTGCCCGTGCTCCAAGCTAACCATGAAGTCAACAAAAGGGGGACACTGTTCCAAGGAGAGTAGTGCAAGCAGTCACTATCTCACTACAGGGAGGAATAAGAAACGGAGAGAGGAAAAGGGAAAAGGAGGTGGTCTAGGTCTGGGACTCAGTGGGGAAGAACAAGTCTTGTCTCTTGTAGCCCTCACACACCCCGAAGGATGTCATGCTTCATCATCGGGCAGTTGCTCCTCTTCGGGCCGGCGCTGCAATGCCCTACGGGTCCCCCGAAGGGTCACTTTTTCGGAGATCTTTTGAGAACTGCCGTTTGGTGCATGTGGGTGTGTGAAGTGAGTCCTATGTGTAGCAATATTTTACCCTAAACACAGATAATTTCTAACAGCTAAAAATAAAAGTTTTATATTATTGTTGTTGGGTTTAGTCCTAATACCCGACTGACCTGAATTGCTCTTCTCTAACTTAATGTATTTGTCATTTAAATTAATTGATGCATTTGTGTTGAGATTCCATTATTTGTTCCTGTTGTGTCGTTTTGGTTTCCTACTGCAAATAAAGACTTCTTTATTATCCCTCACTGTATTATTTTACAGGCTGAAATGTACATAAACATTCTCTTTACACGTCTTTCCATTGTGAAGAAACTGCATATATTGCTCTCTATATTGACGTTTTTCTGGTACAAATGTTAGCAGCTTCTGGAGCGTATCAGTTAGGGAACTGTGTTACACTGTTACCGAGCAAATCTTTTGTACCAGGATTTATTTGATTTTTGGAAATGAAATGCTTGATGTTGAGTTGTTCTGGCCCTCATTTTTAGCTGTGGACTTTATACACTAAGGCATGTTATACGTCAAAATCGTACATTTATCATTTACTAATAATAAATATGTTATGATATTCACAGTCTCCTTCCACGTAGATTATATGTCCCTACCTCAAGTCTTTTCCCTCGCCTTCTTTTCAGACCCGGCAATGATTGAGACATGGATTTGGAAATTTGGCGCACAAAAATGTAGATTTTGCCACACATTATTGCTTTTTTGCGCCAATTGTGCTGCATTTATTGTCAACCATCAGTTATTCTTTATGAATCGAAATTTTGGTTTAAGCCAATTTTCTCTAATCGAAATACCTGCCAAGTGCTCATTATTGACACGTTCAGCGAGTCCTGGCTGTTTTGTGGAAAATTAATTTGTATCGATAAACATTGTCTGCGCCATCTTGCCCTTTTTCCCAATGCCACACTTTCGTCGTCCGCGGCGGCCATTTTAGCTACCTTGATCAGACCCACTCTCTGCACACCGCTAATCCCCAGCGCGGCTCCACATCCTCGCAAGCCCCCCCGCACTGGTCACCCTCTCTCTCTCTCTCTCATGCACGGGCCATTAACCCCCTCCAACTGCGCTGCACTTCCCTGGGAATCTCACCCGGGCCTGCCCGACACCTCCCTTTCCTCCTATACACTATCACACCCTCTGACACCCCTCTTCCTCCGTATCCGATTGTCCAGGCCGGTCCCAGGCTATCACCTAGCCCTGCGGATACAGTTTATGGCCCCGACTGTAAGGAATCGCCCCTCTTCAAAGGAGTTACAGTAGATCAAGGCCCCCACCCCATGAGATCCGTCACACCACATGCATTCCGGGAACCGGCGGAATGCCCTGCTGATCCTGCCGTCTGATGACGATTCTGTATGGTGAATGGGGAGGGGATTCTCACTGTAAGGGTGCGTGGGAACGGGTCTGAAGCGGAAGATCCCAGGGATGTCTTTCATACTTCAAAGTATCTTTACTGTAATAAAGAATGTCTTCCTGCCATAAATGCGTGTATAAGAGGCCAGGCCTCAGAGATGCAGAGAGCACCTCGTGAAGATTCCCTGTTGGTCTGATCTGACGTGTTCTCCTCCGGAGAGAATAAACCTTTGTTTCCTGCCTTCCAGTCTCCAGCGCCTGCCTCTTCATTGATTCATATTTTGGGGAATAGAGGCGACATCGCCGGGCAATACTTAAGGTTATTCCATTCGTCGATTGCCTTCCTGTTTTACAATTGGCGTCCCAAGCGTGGGGCCCATCAGCGACACGTGGATCCAGTGGGAGAGGTCCTGACGACAGAGTGAACGACTGCAACGATCGGGAGAGCTCCTGTCCGATAGACCCTCGTCTGACAGCCGATCATCCGAACTTCACTGGTTCCGAACAGACCTCTCTCGAGTGATCTACGGTCCTGACTGGGAACCATCAGGAGTGCCGCGATAGAAGATAGAGGACGATCGGGCGCTGGATTCGGAAGACAAGAAACAGCCCATGCGGTCCGGGTAAGGTCGTACAAAACGACAAATTGTGAAACGATAACGGTTCTTTGAGACATTTGCTGCTTACAAACGAGGAAGAGTACAAATACTCTATCTTCCTTTGTGAACAGTGAAGGGTGGGTAACGCGGACTTTTGTCCCCCTTTGTAATCTGTCGTACCTATCTTTTCTCCCCACTGATTGTTTGTTTGATTGATTGTCAAGGGTAGCTCCCTTTTTCTTTGAGTATCAGAGTAGCTCCTTTTGAGGCATTCCCTGTCTACAAACGGCGAGGGATAGGAATATTCTCTCTCCCTTTACAGATAGTGAAGGATGGGTAACGCGGACCTTTGTCCCCCTTTGTAATCTGTCGTGCCTATCTTCTCCCCACTGATTATTTATTTGGATCTAGTTCTCTTGAAACATTCATTGTCTGCAAACAACCTGGAATAGCAATATTCTGCCTAGTCTTTTGCAGGTAGTGAAGGGTAGGTAACGCGGACTTTTGTCCCCCTTTGTAATCTGTCATGCCTATCTTCTCCCCACTGAGTGGTAGCTGGTTCAGCCCGGACCGCTTGTTAGAGGTGGATCATCCAGTCCCACTGGAAGGCACCCCTAACAAAGACATGTTCACAAAGCATGGACTAGTCGCTATAGCATATTGCAAATTATGGCACAGGTATACGAAGAAGGAACCCCAGAGTCAGTGGCCACTGATAGGATCCTTTGAAGAAAGCAAACTAGATGCACTAGATGAAGCCCTAAAAACTCGTAGAACGAAACCGACCATGCTAGACAGCGTTGGCCTGTGGCGCAAAGAAACTGTACAGCGAAAGAAGAAAGAGGAAGCTAGGTTAGACAAAGAGCTACGTAAAGCAGCCCACCTAGCTGCAAAGAAACTAGAGGAAGAAATAAAGAAGAGAGAGGAGGCTAAGCGAAAACAAGAGATCGAAACACCGAGCCAGTGTCCTGTTAGAACACCCTCTGCGCTCTACCCTGAATTACCTTCGAAACAGCGAACCAACGATGATCTCTTATTAGGTCCTCCGATCATCTACATGCCCCCTCCATATGCCCCTTCCCAACCTTCAGCGCAACACTCGCGACCCCCAAGCACAGACGAGAGTAGCGCCAGGGCCTCGGCCCCCAAGACCTCCGCACCGGCGGAATCCCTCGCACCAGATACAAAACAAGCAGCAATATTAGATGACCATGAGGCCCGAAACACAGAACCCACAAGGACGAACAGGTTGGGCAAAAACGAGCAAGAGAGGATTGACAAGGTAGTCAGGACACTAGTAGAACGAAAGGAGAAGGAGAAACACGTTATGGATATATTCAGCTCATATGCGGGAAGCCACAGACGACACTTTGTCGTACGATTATGTTATCATGTCCTAAACGCTTATGAGGACCGATATCGAGATAGAGGTCCCGAGAGCCTAACGACTCTGTATAGAAAAATTGATATCGGGGATGAGGGCGAGTGTGACGTGACGGACCTCCTTGCGCGTACACTTAGGGTTTTCTGCCACCTCACTGAATCAGAGGTGGAAGCTAAACCTACGACATCTGTAGCGGCCGAACCACGAATAGAGCAACCTAGCACCATGATGCCGATAAGAGAGGCCGCCCCTATTGGGTCCCCCACGAGGTCAGGGAACACACGATGATGTTAACCATACGGATGCAAAAGGGAGGATAGTGTACAACTGGGTCTACCAACCATGGGATCGACAGGATATTCTGACGTTCCGAAAATCTCTGCCCGATTTACGAAAAAACCCCACCGCCTTCTACACTGAACTAGGTACAGCCTTAGGTTCCACTATCATGACCCTAACGGACCTCGATTTGTTCTTCGGGTTATGTCTGCCAGCTGATGTGTGGAAGCAGATCCGCAAGGTCGACCACCTTGAGCTGTTCGGACATACCTGGAAACAACTCGATGAGTTCGACAAGCAACGAGGAGCCGGGCAGAAACCCGTAACGGCCATCCTTGAACTCCCGGACAAGATCGTCCAGAAACTCAAGACCCTGATTCCCGAGAAGAAAATAGACTGGTCAATAGTGACGGCCTGTAGACAGAAACCACAAGAAGACGCTTCGGAATACTTCTCTAGGTTCGAAACGGTGTTCTCCGACTACAGCGGCCAAGATATGGCCACTGCAACCGGACACCACTTGTTCGTTCAGAATTTCGTGAAAGGCCTGGTGCAAGAAGTTTCTCAAAAATTGCAGACGAGCGAAAGCAGCTGGGCAGCCTCTAAACCCACGGCTATCCTCCAGATGGCCCAATACTATGAACATCAGAAGAATGAGAATGATAGGGCATCCGAACGTAAAAAGAAGGAGTTGAAAGAGCGGGTCATGATAGCTCAACTGCAGGGGGTGACGATAGGTAGGGAACCCTCCAAGGGGAACTACCAGCCGACAGCCCCTAAAAATACACCCTCCAGAGAACGAATGCCCGTACCCTATACAAGCCGAAGGGACTTAGATGAAAACCAATGCGCGTTTTGTAAAGGATACGGTCACTGGAAGTCGCAGTGCCCGGTCCTTCATGAAGCAAACAAGAACCGAGAGGCTAGGGATGGGACAAACGGACAAAAGAACAGGGACCAGGGACGGGGACACACCAATGATGCTAACTATGACAGACCAAGCCGACCTAACACATTTGACCGCCCACGACAGAATCAGTATCAGCAGTCCGATTGCGAGAACGTCCGCGATTTCGCATAGGACAGCCAGGGACAAGGGAGGGATCCAGTCGAGCTTTGTGTTGACCAGCAAGGTCCTTATGTCACTGCTAAGGTCCTGGGTACGAAGTCCCCATTTTTGGTGGACACTGGGGCAACACGTAGTGCATTATCCAAACGACTGATTCCAAGGGCACCCTTGTCTGGCTCACACGTGACATCAATAGGCTTTGATGGAACGCCCTCTACTAATCCCTTATCTACACCGATTCCCTTTGACTTAGAGAACAACATCACGGACACGACCTTCCTGCTATCTTCCAACACCCCGACGCCATTATGGGTCTTGACCTCCTGAAGCACTTTCGAGCCACCATTCGATGTTCCCCAGACGGAGTACGAGTCATACTGTACGATAACCAGAATCTGTTCAGACCTTGTCCCACCCGACGCATGTTTTCCATCACTGACGCTGACTTGTCCTTACTAGACACTTTACCCCCGTACCTTTGGGCCAAGACCGACTCAGACGTAGGACGCATGATGATAGACCCTGTGCACATCACTGTACGGTCAGACGCTATGCTCCCAAAGCTCCCACAGTATCGGATATCGCCCGAGGGCGAGAAGGCATTGGTAGGAATCATTCAGTCCTTAGTCGATGCAGGAGTGGTAGAGGAAGTAGTCAGTAATATCTGTAACAGCCCTATCCTACCCATTGTCAAGAAGCAAGGCGAGGAGATGAGAAGGCTTATCGCTTCATCATTGACCTCCGCGAAGTAAACAAAGTAGTCGTACCTCAGTACCCAGTAGTCTCTGACATCACCACCATCTTGACCCTGATCCCCTCCACTGCCACTGTTTTCACCGTCATAGATCTCAAAAATGCTTTCTTTTCTATCCCCATCCATCCAGACAGCCGATACCTCTTCGGCTTCACCCTAAAAGCCCGTTCATATAGATTCTGTAGAGCACCCCAGGGCTACACTGAGAGCCCCAGCATCTACAGCCAGGCTCTCAAGAGACAGCTGGACGCAGTCCAGCTCCCGGACGGAGTGGTGTTAATCCAGTATGTCGACGACATTCTCCTGGCTGCCGACACTACGCCACTTGCCACCACAGCCACCATCCAACTCCTGCACTTCCTCGCGGAGAATGGTCACAAGGTCTCCAAGAAGAAGCTGCAGTTCTGCCAACCACAGGTGACATACTTAGGCCACCTCCTGTCCAAGGACGGGAGAAAGCTCACACCCGATCAAATCCGGACCATCCTAGAGACCCCCGTTCCCAAGACTCAAAAGCAGGTTCGCTCCTTAGTAGGCCTCACGTCCTTCTGTCGGCAGTGGTTGCCAAACCTTAGTCTCATAGTCAGACCTCTACTCTCTCTGTTAGCGAAAGACGTTCCCTTCCCACTCCCTTGGACCCCTGAATGCCAATCCTCCTTTCAAGAACTACGAGATGCCCTCTGCTCAGCCCCTGTTCTAGGAACCCCTGACTACACCAAGCCCTTCTCCCTCTTCACCCACGAGAGGGAGGGGTGCGCTTTGTCTGTCCTAACGCAACCCATAGGTCCCAAACAACGCCCTTGTGCCTACTTCTCTGCCACTCTTGACCCTGTAGCCAGAGCTCTGCCCGCCTGCCTTCGAGCGGTAGCTGCCGCTGCCGTCTCTATCCGACAAAGTGAGGGGATCGTACTTTCGAATTCCCTCACTGTGCTGGTCCCCCATGCTGTCGACACACTCCTGAACCAGACCAAGACTCAGCACCTGACTAGCGCACAACTGACTGGTTACGAGTTAACTCTGCTTACACCCCACATCACGTTGAAACGATGTACCACTCTGAACCCTGCCACTCTGTTGCCCCTCCCCGATGACGACCCCAATGTGTCCCCTATGCATGACTGTGTGACCCTCACGGACGAGCAAACTAGAAGTAGAGCTGACCTCCGTGACACTGCCATCCCAGACCCTGATGGAGAGCTATGGGTAGACGGCTCGTGCATTAAACTCCCCGACGGCACGACCTCGGCTGCCTATGCAGTCACCACAGCCCGGACGGTAGTTGAGACGGCCCGCATCACCCAACGGTCCGCACAAGCGGCAGAACTAATTGCCCTCACACGTGCATGCGTCCTAGCAACAGGCAAAGTCGCAAACATCTACACCGACAGCCAGTATGCCTTCGGGGTGGTTCATCATTTTGGGCTCTTATGGAAGGAAAGGGATTCCTGACTTCGCATGGCACACCCATCCTTCACGGAGATCTAGTCTCTGCCTTGACCGAAGCAGTCCTCCTCCCCGAACGACTTGCAGTCATCAAATGCCAGGCACACAAGAAAGTGACAGACATCATTGGACAAGGAAATGCACTAGCCGACATCACTGCTCGAACCACAGCTGAGAATAGGACGACGACACGCATGTACGTGACTAGGTCACAGACGGAAAAATGGAAGGACGCTAGAGAGCACATTAGAGACATACAAATGGCCTGCTCCCCCAAGAACTGACTGAATGGGCACGGGTGGGACTGAAAGATGATGAAGGCTGCTGGTTGACAAAAGACACAAACAAATGGCTGCTACCCAATTCCTACTTGATCCCCATACTGACTATGGCACACTCCCCAGCACACATAGGATCTGCCCCCATGATTGAACTCATCACCCGAGTCTGGCACAACGACAAGATTCCCGACTCTGCTAGACGCCTAGTTCAACAATGCTTAATCTGCTTGCAACACAACCCAGGGAAAGGAACTGTTGTCCCTCGGGGTGGGTTCGAGGTCCCCGACCATCCCTTTGAAGTCCTACAGATGGATTACATTCAGCTAGACCGTTGCCTGGGTTTGAAGTACGTCCTTGTTGTCGTGTGCGCCTTCAGCAAATGGGTGGAGGCCTATCCCACACGCGACAACACTGCCATGACCACTGCCAAAGTCCTGTTAAAAGAGTTTTTCCCCGATAAGGCCTTTGTCGGATTTTATGGAGTGACAACGGCCCCCACTTCATAGCTGAAGTCATCCAACTTATCTTAAAGGGATTGGGTGTAAAACAGAAATTTCACGCAGTCTTCCACCCCCAATCTGCAGGCCTGGTCGAGCGACACAACGCCACACTCAAGCTAAAAATCTCTAAGATTGTTGCCTCCACCGGACTGAAGTGGCCTGATGCCCTCCCATTGGCATTGCTATCAATGCGCTCCACCCCCACTAAGCACCACTTGACCCCTTACGAAGTAGTATTCGGGCGGCCAATGAATATTTGGGCCGCGCCTAGGCCAACTTCGATCCATGACGTCCCAGACGTCCTAATGTCTGACTATCTGTGCACCCTCACTAAAACCTTAACTGTCATCCATCAACAGGTGCTACAAGCCATCCCAGACGCGTCCAGGGGCCCAGGACACGACATTCACCCAGGGGATCACGTCTTGATCCGCAACTTCCAGCGTGCCAAAAGCTTGGAACCTCGGTGGACGGGCCCCTGGCAAGTCCTGATCACTACACGGACGGCCCTTCAAGTGGAAGGCAAGCGTCACTGGGTGCATGCGCACCATTGTAAACGCGCCCCCAACTCTGACGACGGAAGAAGACATCGCGACTCAGGAAGAGCTCCTGACAAAAGACAAACCATCGTTGAGCTGTCACACCGACACAGAAACGCTCGAACTGGCAGAGTTTCCCGATCCCACCGTACCGTCCAGGGAAGTGTACAACCTACGTAAAGGGAGGAGCTTCGGCAAAGCAGACCACTGACTGGGTAAAATCTCAGAACGGTAGCCTAACACACTCAAGGTTGCCCGAAGAGAAGTCAGAGAAAGTCGGTGGTTCTGCCCGCTACCGAGCACTCTGAAGATGATGGAAGCGCCCGACTCCCCAATGATGGAAGCAACTGGATATCCGAAGAGGACCTACCGAAACCCAAAGACTAACAAACTGCACAGCTCAAAGACTATAGCCGTTTTCATTACCCTTCTCTTTGCCTCCTCCTCATGACAACCTTCTGGATCATCGAAGAAAGCACACCCGCTCACAAAACATTGCTCCCCACTGAACTGCCAATAACTACCAAGGAACACTTCCTGATTGCCCTTTCTCCACCGCTCCGAGAGAGACGCAGGGAGTTCTGGAATAACTCTTTGTGCAACTGCTGCACCAACACAACCTTGCCGCTAATGCCACTAATTGCTGGATCTGCGGGCTGCTGCCCCATGCAGCCGGACACTCCATCCCGTTCATTCCTTCGCCCTTTTCCATCCACGGCTCCTGTCTTGCCTGGCTGATTCTTCTGCAAGAAAGCTTTAAAGACAATGCCACATCAGAAAGAACTGTTTCGCATTTCTACCACGAGGCATGGCTGAATAAGACTGGGCGAACCGCTACTCCTTTTTACCCTCTGACCTCTGGTACCTCTATTCACATGGACATCCCTGCCAAAGAATGAGTGGAAATGCAAGTTTTCCATAACCCAGCCAGACCCACTTTCTCCTACCTCCGGAAACGAACAGCCACCACTCTGACAGTGGCCTTGTCTGTTGTCAACGTCTCGGGCCTTGTGTGCATCGAAGGCCTGGGGACGCAACTGGTGGGCCGCAGCGCCTGCGTCATCACCAGAACACTGGATTCATCCGACCCTCCCTCCTTTGTTGCTTCTCCAAATATGTACTTTGTTTGTGGCACCAAAGCATACACCTGGCTCCCCAAAGGTTGGGGGGCACATGCTACATTGCCTTCATCCTCCCACCTACGTATGTGGCCCCAGCAAGCCATCACCGGCAAAAGCGTGCAAGGGACATCGACCAGGCCGACTCGACAGGAGCACAGTTCTTGGATGCCGCGAAAGGACTTGTGCCATTCTGGGGTCCGATGACGAACAGCCGCGCCATCCGACACTTGACCCAGGCAGTTGAAACCACCATGAACATCACAGCTGGCATCTTGACCAATAACACCGCAGAGCTTCAGGCAGTCCGCCTGGTGGCTCTGCAGAACCGCCTTGTTCTAGACGTGGTTCTGGCAGACCGAGGAGGAGCATGCCGCATCATTGGGTCCAGCTGTTGCACCTACGTGCCAGACAATTCACCTTCTGTTTACAAAGCCATCGAACACCTCCATAGACTGTCCTCTGAAGTACACCAGGAGCAAAAAGGATGGTCGCTTGGGAGCTGGTTCTGGGACTTACTGAAAGCCTGGGGGTGGAGGTTGTTCACATTCATTCTGATTCCGATTGTGGTGCTATGCGGGTGTTGCTTAAGTATCCAATGTCTGCCTCCTCTGTGTTCATTATTTTCAAATTGCATTTGCCCAAAGACTTTGGACTTACAGGCTGAACACATGAAAACTTTGTATGAGACAGAAATACGTGGCATTATGGGGATCGACCCGAATTAACAAGTTGGCGAGAAATGTTAAAAGGGAGGACTGTGGAAAATTAATTTGTATCGATAAACATTGTCTGCGCCATCTTGCCCTTTTTCCCAATGCCACACTTTCGTCGTCCGCGGCGCCCATTTTAGCTACCTTGATCAGACCCACTCTCTGCACACCGCTAATCCCCAGCGCGGCTCCACATCCTCGCAAGCCCCCCCGCACTGGTCACCCTCTCTCTCTCTCTCTCATGCACGGGCCATTAACCCCCTCCAACTGCGCTGCACTTCCCTGGGAATCTCACCCGGGCCTGCCCGACACCTCCCTTTCCTCCTATACACTATCACACCCTCTGACACCCCTCTTCCTCCGTATCCGATTGTCCAGGCCGGTCCCAGGCTATCACCTAGCCCTGCGGATACAGTTTATGGCCCCGACTGTAAGGAATCGCCCCTCTTCAAAGGAGTTACAGTAGATCAAGGCCCCCACCCCATGAGATCCGTCACACCACATGCATTCCGGGAACCGGCGGAATGCCCTGCTGATCCTGCCGTCTGATGACGATTCTGTATGGTGAATGGGGAGGGGATTCTCACTGTAAGGGTGCGTGGGAACGGGTCTGAAGCGGAAGATCCCAGGGATGTCTTTCATACTTCAAAGTATCTTTACTGTAATAAAGAATGTCTTCCTGCCATAAATGCGTGTATAAGAGGCCAGGCCTCAGAGATGCAGAGAGCACCTCGTGAAGATTCCCTGTTGGTCTGATCTGACGTGTTCTCCTCCGGAGAGAATAAACCTTTGTTTCCTGCCTTCCAGTCTCCAGCGCCTGCCTCTTCATTGATTCATATTTTGGGGA
Organism: Calotriton arnoldi; assembly: GCA_963921515.1. Classification (NCBI taxonomy): domain Eukaryota; kingdom Metazoa; phylum Chordata; class Amphibia; order Caudata; family Salamandridae; genus Calotriton; species Calotriton arnoldi. The sequence goes on from CAWUFW010001378.1 coordinate 397,593, forward strand.
ATAGAGGCGACATCGCCGGGCAATACTTAAGGTTATTCCATTCGTCGATTGCCTTCCTGTTTTACAGTTTAGGCAAAGCCACTTTGTGTGTTGAACTTGAAAAGCGTCTTTAGTCTTCAGCATGTTAAAGAAATACACTTTTTTGAATTTTGAACAGATATCAGTATATGCTAGGTTTGCACCTGGTCATTTTTGCACCGGCTTGGGCAGTATTTTAATGTCCTGGCCAGTACAAAAGGTAGGCAAATCAACTAAAGCCTGTATCTTTTCCTCTTTTTTTTTAAAAAAACCCCATACTTTATTGATTTTAAAATGCACAGCGCCGCACGTGATTTTTGATACAATCGGTACAGAATCAACTCAGCAAGGAGCGGAGTAACATAAACATCTCTGTGTATACAGGTTACAATCCGGAACTGAGGTGCAAACCAATGTGAGATCTTGTTATTCTGGTACCATCTCAATACCGTGTATCTATTGCAGGCAAATAGCAGACAAGGTCAATAAAAACATTAAATAACCACAATCCACCCACCCCCCTCCCTCCTATCTGGCTCAGCCCAGACTAGGCCCAATCGAGCCCGGGACGCAGCTCTATCCGCATGTCATCTTCTTGTTCAGTTCCCAGAAATGGGTGCAGCTCCCTTCGATGAGCCATGCGCCGACCGGGCGCCGACCACAACTGTATACTGTTGGGGAAACATACGCCCTAATGTGTGTTATGGTATTGAGGAGTCAATTGCTTTAAATGCTTCCAACATCAGATCCCAGTCCATGGAGATCAGTGTTTTCCGTGAGTCCCCTGTATTCCTCCCTCCTGATAACTGCACTCTCTGCCCTACCCCACCGGATTACTTCTTCATGTCAGTTGCGTACTGTTGGGGGAAAGGCTGATTTCCACCTCATGGTGATGGAGTGCTTTGCAATGATTAGAGCTAGGTCAGAGAATCTGAGCTGTACTTTCTGTGTCTTAGAGCGACGATACAGCCCCAGTATGCACTGTTCTACTGTGTCCCAGTTAGAGATCCCTGTCATGGTTCCTAATATGTGTGCAATCTTGGCCCAGAAACCACTAGACGTGGACACGTCCACAACATGTGTAGTATTTCAGCATCATCTGCCTGGCATCTTGGGCAACATACCTGCACCGTGGGGTACATGTGATTTAAGTGGTGCGGAGCGAGGTAGGCCCTGTGGAGGATCATGTATTGCATAAACTTAAATTTGGCATTGTGGGACACTCTCTTAGGGTATTCCAGGAGAGAGAGCCAATCCTTGTCCGTTAGGTCCTTGCCCAGATCTCTGGCCCACTTCTCTCTAAGTGTCGTAAGGGGGGTCTCTGCATGTGTACGGGTACCTCTGTATAGCCACCTTATCAGGTGGCGACCGTCACCCATTAGGTATACAGCATGTATCAGCTCATGTGTCGGAGGCTCCTTGCCTTCCAGCGCCCAATGCTTCTTCACGTATTTGACAATTGCTGCATGTAGAATAAAAAGAGAGTGCGGGACTCCTTGCTCCCGGGCAAAGTTCTTGTGATCCATCAACACGCCCTCTGCAAATAGCGCCCCCACTGTGGAGACACCTTCCTGTGTCCAGCCATGTATACTCCACCTCGTGTTCAACCCAATAGGTGTGGGGATTTCAAACAACGGAGTGTTAGGGGCATAGGGGAGGCGCTGGTTTGTATATTGTAGTGCTTTTTTCCAGTAGGTGAGAGCTATTTGTAGCAGCAGAGGGGTCCCAGGGGGAATCCTACCCTGGGGTAGCAGTAAGGTATGGAGAGCACCCCGGGCCAGGGATTGTGCTGCATAGCCCAATTCGTGAAGGTTGCGCCCTGCCAGACAGTACGATAGCCATTGCAGTTGGCTTGCAAAGCAGTATGCACGAATGTCGGGCACCCCCATGCCCCCTCTCTCTGTCCCCATCTGCAGTTTGGTCAGCCCCACACTTCTGCGGCCCTTTCCCCAGATTAGATCCGACAAGAGTGTGTCTAGAGTTTTAAAGAAGGAGGCAGGTATCAGTACTGGGAGATTTGTAAAAAAATACAGTAAGCGTGGGAGCATGACCATCTTGGAGATGGCTATTCTGCCCGCCACTGAGAGGGGTAGTGACACCCAGAAAGATACTTGGGTGTGGAGTTCCTTAGCTGCTCGCATCAGGTTGCCCTCCAGCAAATCTTGTGAGGTCCTATATATTTGGATGCCCAGGTATTTGAAGGTACTTGGCGCTACTGGAAGATAAAGCAGCCCAAACCTGATGGTCTCTGGGTGCTCTCCTGGGTGGAAAAAGAACGTGCGTTCAAACTGATTAAAAATACGCAGTTTAGGCCCTAGGTCATCCGCCAGGTCGTGGGTATATAGGATGAGATCGTCAGCATATGCTGACACCACATGCGCAGCATTACCAACCCGGATACCGGTCATCTCTGCCTCCCTCCAAAGCCTGATAGCAAGGGGTTCAAGCGCCAGCACAAATAGCAATGGCGACAGAGGGCAGCCCTGCCATGTGCCTCTGCATACTGGGTAAGGCCGCGAGATATATGCTCCAGACCGGGCTCGTGCCGTGGAAGCCGTGTAGAACAACTTGATCCATCTCACATACTCCGGTGGGATGCCAAATTTACCAAGGGCAATTAACATGTATTCTCAATTTAGGGTGGCAAAGGCTTGACGCAGATCAAGGGATATGCACCCGGCACCCAGAGAGTCCCTAGCAGTGGCCTCCATGACATGATAGAGACTTCTGATGTTCAGGGAGGTACTACGAGCGGGGACGAAGCGTCCGTGTGTATAAGTTGTGGCAGGTGAGGGAGCAGCCGGCGGGCCAGAATTTTGCTTAGGATCTTCTATCTTGTAGCTAACAGCGACAGCGGACGGTAGCTCGACATGTCTGAGGGGTCCCTGCCCGGCTTAGGAAGGGAGGCAACCAAAGCCTGCATAGTGGTGGGGGGGAGGCTCCCAGCGTCCAGGGCCGATTGATATAGGCGCTCTAACTGGGGGACTAATTTGCCCGAGAAGGTGTCATAAAATTCTGCTGGTAGGCCATCTAGTCCCAGAACCTTGTTGCGTGGGAGTTCCTGAATGGCCTTCCTAATTTCAGTTTTAGTGATAGGACCAACCAAATCTTTTTGATCTGCCTGAGAAAGTTGGGGACAATTGACGTCATGTATGAAAGCTTCTATTGATTCCACAGCTGTCCCCCCCTGGGCCCTGTACAGCGCCTCATAGTATTCACAAAAGGCCGAATTAATGTCTTGTTGCTTGTTCACTGTGGTGCCGTCAGATGAGACTATTTCATCTATAGGGGAGGGGGCGGTGCATCACGCAACAGTCGTGCAAGGAGCGCTCCCGATTTATCTGCCTCCGCATGTTTGAGCTGGGAATAGGATTGGTAATCCATTACACGGCGACGCTCCTGTAATTCTGTGTGTTGTATATGTGCCTCCTGTAGCGCCCCCTCTTTAGTGGGGTCGGTGACCGCATCCTGCTCTAGCTTATTCAGGGTGTCCTCTACTATCTTAAGGTGTTTGTGTATCTCTTGTCAGGCCCCCACAGTGGCACTAATAGCAGTACCCCTCACTAAGGTCTTGAATGCTTCCCACTCTATGAGGCGCGAAGACGTCAAGTTAGCATTTTCATTGAAATAATTAGTGATGGCTGTGGCAATGGTGGCACGGAAGATGGCATCCTCCAACATCTGTGGCCGTAACTTCCAGGTGGGGACTGGTGTAGGGACTCCCCACCATGACAACGTGACCTCCAGTGGGTTGTGATCAGAAAAGGTCTTTCCCAGGTATGTGGCGTGAGTAAACTGAGTTGTGATGGAGAGGGAACAGAGTACTCTGTCTAGTCTCATGTGAAGCAGGTGGAGAGGTGAGAATATGTATTCTCGACTGTTTGGGTTCTTGAGGCGCCAAACGTCTCCCAGCGACCAACCCTCTGCCCACCCACAGAGGGCATCCGCCTGCCTGATAGAGACTGCTCCCTGAAGTGGGGGGTGAGAGCGGTCTAGTTGCACATCCAGGACGGCGTTGTAGTCACCCGCTAGTAACCATGGGTACCCCACCCAGTCTGCAAGCACTGTGTTGAGGTTTGTTAAGAATTTATCCTGATCGTAGTTCGGGGCGTATATACTGCCTATGACTATGTGTGCTGTCTAGTGTGCCATGGATTAGGACATACCTGCCATTTACATCTATGCGCTGCTCCAACTGTATCTTTTCCTCTTATAAGTACATACTTAAAAACAGGACACTGTTGCGAAGTTCCCATTACAACAACAGAACCTTACAGCATTCTAAAGCTCCCCATTGGAGTTCATTCATCAATACTAATTAGCAAGTGCACTAGCAACCACATCTGTGAAGATAACATGCAATGCAAATTATAACAGACACCTAGGCAGAAAACCCTTTAAAATGTGCTCCACAACTGCCTTAATGATCCATGACTAATAGTTAAAATAAACAGAGACTGCTAATCCGTGTTAAAAATGAATAGGGACGATCTTATATAACGCCCTATATAGTATCATGTCCCGGCCTTTGCAACGTCTTAAAACATGAACAAATGGCCCTTATTTTTGTCTGAGAATGGTGGCAACCCTTTCCTCTGCACTTTTTGCTTCTTCCACATGTTGCATTTACTTTGAAAACAACAGCGGCTGCCCCCATTAGAACGGAGGAGCGTCGCCCCCCCCCACCACCACCCTCAAATAAAACAATAATAAAACAGGTTTTAAACCTGTTTTATTTTAATCCCCTGGACTCGCCCCCTGGACTCGCCCCCTGGACTCTGACGTCTCTTGGGGGTGGGTCCAGGGATGACACTGATGGTGGGGGAGTGGTAGTGCACTCCCTTCACTGCACATGAGGGTTTATCCAGCCGTCTCAGGCCAGCCAAACCCTCATCGCAGTAAAGCTCTCTCCAGCCCGAGCTGCGTTGCTGGGGCTGGAGAGAGGAGGCACAGGCTCCCATTCTGCCTGGGAGCCTGTGCCCAGAAGCAGGAAGAGCGAGATGCCGTGGGAGGCTGTGGTGTTGGCGGCGGTGTTCAGGTAGTTTTTTTGAATTTATTTATGCCCGTACCCCCTCTCCCTTCCCCACCTCCCTCCCTCCTCCTGCCTGCCCCGACACTTTGGCAGGGGGCGGGCCGCTACTGGAAAACATCAGAGTCTCTGCCTGTCTTGCTCAGCAAACGTCTCCCTTTGGTTAGCTGCTCTTGCGAATAGCTCCCCTTGTACTGGGCAGCTCATTCACACAAGCATGTTATAACGTGCCGTAAGCTCAGGCAATAACGCTTCACAGAATGAGCACAGAAGTAAACAGAGAAAAAACACAGCATATGGAGGCTGTTTATTTTTAAGTGGCATTTGAGTTAGATATGGCAGCCATCACGGGCCTCCACCTATTTCGTGGTGGAATCGCGATTTGCAAAATCACTATAAGGTGGCGGGTCTGTCTTTTCCTATCATTAAATTGCAAATATCACGGACCAGCAAACCTTGAGCTGTGTTAAGCCAACTTTCATTAGTCTACTTTATGTAGCATCTATATTTTTCATTTTATCCCAATTTGTTACTGCCATTCTGGCTTAAGCACTGGCACTCTGACTAAAAAACAATCCAGTTTGCGATCTCATTATTCATTGTTTCCTTCACTGTCTATTTTTGGGTAATATGTGGTAAGGTCTCAACTACAGATGGCTTTAGCTGACTGCTGACGAAGACCTACTGTGAACACTACAATGCATCGAGTGGGTTTGCGTTGGCTCCTTACTTATGACTGGATACCATTGTTGTTTATCTCACTTGATTGCTTTCCTCCCAATTTTGTCCCACTCAGGAAAATTTTGGTCTCAAAGCATTTTGATTGGAGGGTATGTATCCTTCCACTGCTGATGACAGACCTTGCACATCAGAGCACACAATGGGTTATTTTCTCTCTCCCTCCATCTCTCCCTGCTCCCCTCAGTTCCCCCCACATGCTTTCTTTATTAACCCCCTCCTTGTCCCGCACCCAATGACCACTTCTCCACCAACTACCTTCAGCCTCATTGTGCTTTGAGTGCGGTACGCCGACCTATTGACTGGCGGCCATTTTAAAATGTTTTTCAACCATTTCAAGATGGCTGACCAAGTGTGTATGTGGGAATCATTGAATGCATTTTACTATGTATTTAGAAATCTCATTCAAAGTTGCCTGGAGAGGATGCCTATGTATCCACTGTGGCATTTTGCAATCAAGATTTTTAAAATATAAGAAAATATGTTCAAAGATGGCCCCTTGGAGGCATGCACATACATGGTGACCATCTTTGCCTGGGAATTGTTAAAATGTAAGAAAAATCATTCAAAGATTGCTGCCTCTGTTGCACATGCATTTGTTGCAAACATATAGGAGAGAAAAAGCACTGGCAAAGCTAATAGGTTTTATGGCCACGACCTATTGGGTTTGCCAGTGCTTATTTTGAATACGCATACGGTCTAAATACTACGGTTCTGACTCACAAAGCTTTTTCATGAGTCCCATGCTGGGATTTTAAAAGTATTTCACATCTAAGTCAAGAGAAAGACACCACTGCAGAGAGGAAAAAGGTTTGCAAATCAGGTGCAATATAGTCCTCCTAGGTAGGTGGATCATGCCAATTGGCTGTGTTTATAGATTGATAACATGTCGTTATTCTTCGAGTTTTTTATCTTTACCACAGTCCTCCCTTTTTAAACTATCTTCAACATTCTTGGTACAAGAGACACTGTGCTCTGCTTTCGAATTTAAGCCTTTGAACTGAAACTGTTGATGGAGTGCATGCAGATAGTAGATTTGTCACCTTTAAGTAAGGCATTTTTACCACTCATACAAAAAAACTGTATCTAACGTAGTAAGTGTGTTTACAAGTCGATTTTGCTCCTGAGAGCAAAGCTGCTGCTTTAGATTTTTCCTTATGATATTCTCCAGCTGATTATTATTCTTTTTGCCAAAATTTGTAGAAAAAAAACACCCTGAAAGCGATTGAAGTCAGGAGTTGCCCAATATTTTTGTGGTGTTCAATGTAAAATATTTTCGCATCAATTTATTTAACAATACGTTCAAAAATCTTGGGCAGCTTTGAAGCAAGTGATTGTACAATTCCAGGCTCTCTGTTGCTTATTTCACTAGCAAAGTGTTATACACCCAGTGGGTCTTGTCTAAGATAGGGATCTCCTCTGTGTGGGCTTCATCCACCAGTGGTCACATCATGGCACCCATGAAATCTTTTTCAAATATATTATCAATGGTGTTAGGCAACTGTGCTGGATAAATACATTTCGAATAAGCTTCACTTAGCTCTGGGGAGAAGAGTCAAATCTGGTACAAACCATTTTTGCAGCCAATTTTAGCTTTGGCCCATCATGAGTTTAGCACATGGAAGTGTCTGTTTACCCGGCCGCCGGACAAATAGTACCAAATCTCTGCTATTTACCCAGCAGCTGACACAATAGTACATAATATCTTCTGTTTAGTCAGACATAGACTAAATAGTAGAGATGATGTACAGTTTGACCAGCAGCTGGATAAATAGTATAAAGGAGGTTTTTATTTAGCCGGCCCTAAATACAAAAGGGACTCCAGGCCATGGTAGTATGGTGGCCTTCTTGTAAGGGTGATGCAATATGTGAAGCATTTGAAAGAGATATGCATATGCCAATGTACAATAGCTTGTAAAAAGGTAAATGCGTGAATTAAGATAAGCTGTTTACAGAAGAAAAACCTGTGAATCAATTTATAATAAAAACATTTATGGTATTTTAATATTCAAACAAGACGTGGAAATTAAACAGAAGCTTCAGGATATGGCACACAGATATTTTTCGCTTAGGTCAGGGAGTATTTGCCTGTCAGCAAAGAATACTGAGTATGGTTTTAAAGCATATTACATAAATATTTTATTCACTCATGAGAATACATTTCTTTTTGTTTAATGTTCATGATGCTTCTTTTGATGATTTGTGAAGGCTGGGCTCTTTTTGGGCTTCTTATGGGTGGCCTTGTGCTAGCTTTAGGCTTCTGTTTAAGGGGAATTGTGCTTGCATAGCATTTCAAACCTGGCTACACATCAGCAGTCAACAAGCAGCAGCAAACAGGAAATACAGATGAACAGGTGGTGTCTGGACTCCAGAGGGGGAGACACGTAAAGGAGGTAATCGGTGTTTGAGGGCACAGTGGTTTGCGGCACTTGCAGAAGATAAATTGAGTGAGACACTGTTACGGGGTTCTGTGGAATGGGGAAGTGAAAGCAGGATACAGGTAAGTAATGCATCTGGATAATTCACAGGAGGAGGTTACTCTGCTGACAATGAATAAACACTTTTTCATACTATTCACCCAGCAGAGAGGGTTTAGGGCATTGATCCTTATTGGTCCCATGCCATGAACAGCCCCTTCAGCCACACTGACATTTTAGTCACCTGCACAATGCATCTTGAGAATGGTCGTTTTGTTTTTAACATGTTAAGCAGTGATTTAAGTGGGCAAGGTCCTGTCTCTACTTGCCATCATTTTTGTACTTGACAGCACTGTCTCAGAAAAAGAAATCTGAAAGCCAAACAAAAGAAATCTGTATAACAGGCCTGGAGGGTTTACCTGACTAAAGTCATTGTGGAGGGGGCACTGGGGAAGGAAGCAGTAGGAGAAGGAGGATTAAAAGTAGGAATGGGAGGAACTCACGGAGTTTCACTTCACAGAATTTCACGGAGTTACCTAAAACTCTGTGAGATTCTTCGAGTAGGCAAAATTCAGCATATCGCGCTGCTCGTGCTGATTTTTAGCACCAGGAGCTTGCTCTGCACTGTAAACTCAGAGCAAATGGCACCACGCGGTGGGCCAGAGGGCGCTGCTTCTTTCTGCTGCTCGAGTAGATTTTGTTCTTGAGCGGCAGCTTTCTCAACGTGAACTATAGCAACCTGCTGTGACTGCCCGTGTTGAGAAATCTTGCCAGGAGGCATTCTAGCACTCGAAAATCATGCTAGGAGACGCAAATTCTTGCTTGTACTTGCCAACTTAACGTTGGCGAGCCGCGGTGAGAAAAAACTCAGCCATGCGGCAGTTTGCAGAGTTTTGCTGGAACTCCATGGTCCAAGCTGAACACGGAGTGAGCAAAACTCTGCGAACTTTGCCAGCGGAAAGGAATTTTTCACCCACCCACCTCTAAAGAAAATTAAGAGAATAAGGGCCAAGTGGTAGACCACTAGGAGGGCTGCAACAACTAGGGGTGGGCGGAACTCGCAGAGTTTTAATTCCGCTGAGTTACATAAAAACTCCATGGTATTCTGCGGAGTTCCACCCACTCATAGTTTTCATAGTACTCACAACCTTGATCAGCCCTCAGTGTTATCACATTACTGCTCCTGGGATTTGTCATTGTGGTATATTAATTTTAATAAGAATTCTACGTCAGTAGTCTCCAGAGATCATTTAACCTGCTTCTTGCTGTCAAAACCTAATTTGCATTGCATGAACCTTGCGATGGATGTAACATTAAATTAACAATTACAGTAAACAGAAAGTGCCGCCTAAGCGACGACCCGTACAGTTAACGGCTCATCCCAATGGCAGCCGGGAGATTATCAACAACTTTTCTTCACAATCATCTCTGCATCTGAAATTACGAGGATGCTGCATGACATGCTTTTAACACACTACCTTGACTAGACATGCATATACTTCAACATTTTATGTAAAAAAATAACCTTATCATGATTATTTAATTTGGGTGTTCTTTGCATCAACAATTAAGCATTGACTCTCCCATTTGGAATGCATGTGGACATCAGAGCGTGGATGCGAAGCCCCGGGGAATTTGCTTGTTCTGCATTTACTACACCAAGGTCTTTCCGGCACCACTGAATGTATACAAGGTGGGTCAATGTCATGCTGCAGTCACAGAGGAAGGCAGAGATCTTAGTCGAGGGGCGCAGTCCCACGAGGAATGGCGCACTTTGCTGACAAGGTGTATTTACAGAGTGGGGGCGTAATAAGTGAAACAGGCATTTAGACTTTATCGTCGGGTCCCATTGTGGACTGAGCATGCCACGCATATGGAATACAAACAACCATGAGGTACATAAACAGGAGAGACCCACCAGTACCGTGCACAAGAGGCACTGGTACCATGCACAGGAGAGACCCTCAGTACTGTGCACAGGACAGGCCGCAGTACCATGCACAGGAGAGAACCTCAATCTGTGCACAGGAGACACCCCGGTACCGTGCACAGGAGAGACCACCAGTACTGTGCACATGACATACCACAGTACCGTGCAGAGGAAAGACCCCCAGTATTGTGCACAGGAGAAACCCAGTACCGTGTACTGGAGAGGCAATGGCACCATGTACTGGAGAGACTCCGGTACCGTGTACAGGGGAGCCCTCATAGTTCAGGGTGTAAACATTCAAAGGGCGCCCGAGAGAAAACTTGAAGTCTACCCAGACAGTGCTGAAGGGCTACAGGCCCAGAGGAGGCCAACACACTCTAAGCGACGTGTTACCTAAGTACGAGTGCTTGCTGCACGGGGTCTGAGAAATGTGTGCCCTTGAAGTGTCCCCTCATATTTTACACGCGCCCTCCAGCATGCGCTGCACTCCTAGTAAGAGAAGAACTCGAGAAAATTACTCATTTCGATTTGCTTCATATTCGATAGATTCATGTGATATGCACTTTACAGAATCAAATTACATATGCTGGGGCAGGGCGTACTGCCTGCGCCAAAGACGCATTTGGCCGGTGCACACAATTGCCAGCCCTCCCAAATCTTGCAGGATATTTTTGAACACGTTCCTTACCTCCCGGCACCTCCCAAGGACCTTAAAACTTTTGTTTCCCGTGCTTTGCTTTCCACTCGGGCAGAATCAATCAGACTGAGGGTGAGTTCTGGGTAGACCTGAGTGGAGCTCGCGGAGTTTTACTCCGTGGAATTCCACGGAGTTACCGAAAAATTTTGCGAGATTCCACGTAGTACCGCGAGCAGGTGGAGTTTAGTCCTTTATACATGTTGCTCCTCATTAATCTGTTTGTCAACTGTTGTTTGCCCATCGTGGCAATATTTCAAAAAGCGGATGGCAATGAACTCTTGTGGGGGCCTTTACTAGGAGAGTTTAGAGTATATACAATGTGGAATAAACTAAAGTATGCAGGATGTGTAATAGACTATAGTAATAGAGTGCAACTCATATTTTGCAAAGCTCATGTTTATTCAGTAGTTCAATGGATCCCAAAATTTATTTGAGCCCCAATATAGTGCTGGAGTTAGGTATGGAGCTGGAGGCACTAGTATACAACACCAGGGCAACTGGGGAAAAGCTGAGCTGTCACAATCCGCTTACTAGGGGGCCTAGATCAGCATCGTAGATAGGGTCGAAGATCCACTCCAGGGAGACACACAAACCCGCAGAGTGAATGTGGGAGGTTCTCCTGTCCGACAGTGTTTCATGCACACTGCAATCACATGGGGCAACAATAATTCTGCAAGAAGGAGAGCGCTGCTGTCATCAGTACCTCGCCGCGCAAGTCCTAATCTTAAAATGTAATCCCGTGCAAGGCTGGACGTCAGGGGAGCCAGCTGCACCATGAACAAAAGGATACTTCCAGAGCAGGCCACGCCTCCTGCTCTGCTGCACAGCGGTAGCCGGCACAACAAAGAACTCACTGCGCCAGATCCAAGGCACTATGACAGACTCTCTTTAACCTCAGTGAAAGGGCTAAGGTGCCTGTACATCTGTGTGTGTACTGTATGTGCCTCTATGACGGGTCTGTGTGCATACGGGGCTGTATTACTTTCGGACTGTTTACTTGCCTGTGTTTGTGATGCTTGTATGTGTGTTGGTGTGTGTGCACGGGTAGTTTTATATCGGATTGGTGTATAGGTACCTATATGTACTTTGGCTAGGTGTATAGGTGTCTGAATTTCACTTTTGTGTGTGCCTGGCTGCCTGTATGTCTTGTCTTGTGTGCCTAATGTTTGTTGGCCTTTGTATGAGTGCGTGTGTCTGTTGGCCTGCATGCAAAGGTGCATGTAACAGGTTTTTCTTTGAATGCCTAAGAGCTTGTATTTCTGCATCAATGTGTGATCTGTGGGTGAACTTGTGCATGTATGGTGTAGCTCCTATTTCCCTAATAGGCTCTGCGCATTGGAATAATATATCCTGTAGGCTTGACATAGGACTGAGGTCGGTATGTCCCTATCGAGTATATTAAACTTAATTACTTGTGCCAGCTAGCTCAGAGGCCACTAGAAACTTCTTGACAACAAGAAGGGAGTAGTTTCTGGCAGCCGCAAAACATGACCACTTTGTTTCCCTTTAGAATCAGAACGTGTCCCAGAGTCGTAGAAACAATAGATAACTATTTCACTCAGCTCAATCGTGCATACTTAGTTTTCCTCAAAGTTACACAGAAAGAATATACGGGCGTTTCAATAAAAGATTTATTGAACAGTCTTGTTTCTCGTGTAAGTAATATGTGCTGTTATGATCACAAGACAGTATGCGAGATAAATAATGTACAGCGTAAGCAGTAGAAATAAATAGTACTGCGATAGCATTATCTTTAGCAGATATTCATTTACATAAATAACACAGACTAAAAATGCGAGTACTCATACGATGCGTTTCTAAGCTAGTTCTACCCCAATGTACCTAACCTAACCTAGGTGTAGGGAGAGGTATGAAGTAGGTGAAGTATTCCTTACTATGGTATACTAAGAGTAGGTTACGCCTAGTATGCCTAGTATGCCAAGAGTCCCTCTAGGTTCTAGTCAGCTCCATACCTTAAGAATGAGAGAGGTGGGAATCTCTTGCCAGACTCAAACTCCAACACCCCGCAAGGGAAGTCAGATCACTGGAAGCTGGACTCTCTGCGTGCAGGGATGACAGCGTCTTCTCAGTGCGTCAGGCCGGGAAACGGGCTCCTCTGAAGTCGAGATCTCCTCTAGTTTACAAGGGCTAGGGAAGGTATATTTATACCTGAGAGGTACCTCAGAATGTTAGCATTGACGTGAATCGGACAGCGGAAGACGTCATGAATGAACCCCTAAGGTATAGCGGTTCATGCATAATAAATGAGTCCTTGAAGAAATCAATAGTCCTGTGCTAGGGAAACTCCCGAAGCCTAAGGGTCTGTTCTTCAAGAACTCGTTGTGACGTTAGGGTGGACGGATGTCGGAGACCATGCCTGTATTTGGAGTGCACGGTTTAATGCCTAAATAAGGACTGGGATTTTATGCCTATATAAGGGCAGGGCGAATTGTGCCTATATAAGGACATGATACAGGAAAACCTATATACGGACATCCTAAGAGGAATACAACACCCACTCCACTTTCGTGTGTACGATAATAATATAAATGCTAAACATTTAAAATGCTAAACATAAAACGGAGTACCGCATATTGCTAAAACATTTCTTAAAAGCATTTAAAAAACCTATTAGAATGCAAAAAGTACTGTACATTTTAAGCATTGCTTCTCATTTCAAGCATATATTTGAAAATAAAATGCAATTTGGAATGAAATAAGCAGTAATAATTACATGTGACAAAAAAATGTTCGATAAGTTTGTTCAAAAAATCAAAGTCATTTCATGTCATGGAAATTAATGAACTTTTTAGACTAACAAGATGACTAAGTGTCTGTGGAAGTACCGCGAAGTCCGTACTATAAGAATAGTTCTACTTCAAGCAGATTGTCGTGCCATTTGGTTTGAAAAATGGAAAAAAGTTCAATTTTGGAAGAGTTCCAAGTTTTTGAAATATGAAGGCCAAATTGTTACTGCATCTCTGGAACACTGTGGGCTGAATCAGAGTCAGTGTACGGGTCTGGTGTAAACATGAGATCATCTATTTCTGTAGACAAAATATCGTCCACTGTAGTTGGTGACATTCGGAACACCTCGTGTAGTAGATTAATTGCACAGAGATGTGAAGCATCGCTTTCAGCATAGGATGCCGCAGTAATGTACGCGTCCGTTGTTACCTGTGTGCCTGTAGATCTTTCTCGTACCTCAGCAGCAGCCGAAAGTGTCTGTGAGATCTCAATGAATGCTGTCATCAGGATTGGTAGCCTCTGGGGACAACACAGAGCATGGCCCGTTATCGGGACCAGCAGTGTATCGACATCCGTTGGCGTTGCTGATGGAAATGTTAGACAGGTGTCCAACATGCATTCTTCACCACATAGCAGGCATCGTAGAACAGGTAAGATGCAATCTTGCCAGATTGGTCTGAATGACAGGAACCACGTGGTATTAAGGTCCCGTAGACGAGTCATGCCCAAAAGCTGGACTATTCGCTCACGGCACTTTCGTTCAAGGAGAGATTTCTCCATTTCGCTCGGAGTGATGTCTGCGAATAGGCTGGCCATAGCGTAATAGCAGGAAGAGAAATAGAATTCCGGCAACAAGTGCTAGAATTAATGGTATGCCACCAAACACCGAATGTGCAAAGTTCGGGATGATTCCGAGTATTGCCTGGAAAGGTGCTAACAGACCGGAACAGATGCTCTTAAATACATGTACAATTCCGCTTGTATCAGATATGTTAAAGATACGTCCTATCATTTCTACGAAATGTGTAGGGCAGTTTGTACGTATTAAAGTCTGTATCTCAGCCGAAGTCCTTGCTACTTGTAGATCAAAGGTTTCTTTGGCCGAGGTCAAAGGCACTGTTTGCTGTAAAAGCATGGCTTTCATTCTGCTCAAAGTATCAAATCTTATAAAAGAGACGTTCAGCGAAGGCCACAAAGGCGACTCCCTGACTGTGTCTATTGGGGCAAACAATACTTGCATACAGCAAGTGACCCTGGAGTTGACCGTTACTAGATATGGGATGCCTGGCAACATGCAGCAGCAACTCTGATCATTCAACATGAGGTAACTCCCATTAGAAAGTTGTCCAAACGTTGGATTAATCACAGCAGATGGTGTACCCTGCTGATGGCAAGACAAATTTGCCACAGAACCATTGCAAGTCCCGTGTAAAGAAATGTCCTGACATATAAGTGAACCGCTCAGTGCACGTTTACAGTGTGTACCGCTCAAAAACACTTCACGATCCCCACTCCAACATCTATATGTATACGGTAAATCCCAAGATGTCTTAATGTATTCCTTACCCAACCTTTCATATTTGCCTGCTGGCATTTGTCTGAGGCAATACTGAAACTGAAAAGTAGTCACAGGTAATGTGATTTTGCCATAAATGAGCCATACTGTAGCTGGTTTTTCTGCCACTGTGAATGGTAATTTTTCCAGTTTTTCAATGCTCAGCACTGTATACTTTGCTCCTCTTTGTGCCAGTTCGATCTGTTTATCAGTTAGATTGTATTCTGCAAACAGAGCTGACGTGTAGATAAAACGCCAAGGCACATAGCCCGCGCGCAAGGATTGCAACGTCCAGCTTAATAACACAACAGAACGTAATTGAGATTGGCCTTGCTGTAACATCGCCAAATCTTGTTCCAGTATGTCGATAGCAGAGGATACAATGCCGTCCAATGAATATATTCTTTTAGGACAAAGTTGTCAACCCATTGTCGACCACAGTGAGTGTTTTCTCTAAATTAATACGATCAAGTTCACGTATTCGTTCTGCGGCCTCCATCTGTGACACTTTCCATGTTTCATTATAGGCAGCATAAATGCCGGCATATATGAAACGTTTTTGACGCGGTTTTCTTGGTCCAAGCAAGAATTCTCTAAGGTCTGCGTCTTCTTTAAGTAAGGATAAGTGTTGTTTCACATCCTGTAGTGTAGATTTCTGAAGCCAATCGAGGCATAATTTTCCTACACTGTATGTTGTTACTACCCCCGGATGCTGTCTTTGGACGTATCTTGGGTCTGGCCTATGAATAGTAAAGCCCTGAGTTTTATTCAGGAATCTTTCCTGACAGTTGTTCGTGTCTGTGGGCCAGATCAACCATTTTTTCCAATCAGGATTAGATCTGTTGATTTGTAGTATATTGTCAACTGTCACCGCTGCCTGTGTATTATTATCACTGGCAGGTGTTGGTACAGAAGGTGTCTTCATCTCTTTGATCTTGGCTAGTCCAAGACAAGATGTTTGTTGGACAGTTTCATTCAAAAACATCATTTGTTCAGGGATGATACAGGCTCTATTCAATTCAATTCAAAAGAACTTTATTCGGTTACATAACATGTAAACCATAAAAGCACATATTATTTCACTGACAAACAGAGGTAAAAAACATTATATATATACATCCTTGATAAGAAGTCAAATCGCAATTGTTTTACGTAATTTAAAAACTGTTTTTAAAAAGGCAATAACAGAGATAATAATAAATTCATTATCTAAAAATTGTAAAGCGAGGTATGCAGGGCGACACTGTCTCAATCCGAATCTCTTTAAGACCGGTTTAATCCACTTATTCCTGGATGTTGAGTAAAAACTACAAAATAACAAAATATGCATCGTTGATTGTTCAGAAATATCATCACAAGGACATTTACACAAGGATCGTGACCAATCATTTTGCTCGGGAAACTCAGGGACCTATGCAAAGTGTTTAATCTAAATCTTGTCAGCAAAAATCTATCATAATCTCTAGTTACAAATATAATATACGGTTGTATAGTTAAAGTAGCCAAAGTTTGAGTATGTGTTTGAACCGTTATTTTTCCACTTTCAACCTTAATTCTCATTTCGTTTAAACACTGCATGCATACACTCTTTAATTCTTTTCTCGTCACGTTACGCAAAGTGAGAGGATCAGTATAATATTCTTGATGGCCTATTCGAATTACAAATTTTTTGACATAATCCAACCATCTTATGTGTCTGGCCCCGTCAAGACCCATTGCATCCTTCAAAATTTGTCTATTGAAGGAGGCCTCATCAGTAGTCCAAACCCTGTGCCATAAAAGAACAGGCTGTATCTTGATCAAGTCTTCCAGGAATGGCATACCTAGTTCACTATGACAAATAAAACTTGACGTACTACCTGGTACAGCTAAAAGAAACCTAAAAAACAAATTTTCGGCCAACTGGAGCGAATTAACATTAGCAATACCCCAGATGCCGGCACCATAGGTGGCAACCGCCACACATTTTGCTTTATAAATTTTTATCAAATCATCCGGTGAACGTTTTCCCAACTTTCTACTAAAATGTAATAGTGCCATCAATGATTTGTTGAACAAGAGCTTTCTGGCCATTACTGCTCGAGTCCAAGATCCACAATTACTAAATAAAATTCCTAAGTAAGAAAAGGTTTTAGTACTCTCAATTATCTTTGAATCAATAAAGATAGGGATAGCCTTTTTCTTAGCCTCGCTCCCACAATTCATTACAAAAGTTTTCGAACAATTTATTCTAAGGCCCAAGTTAATCATAAATTTTGAGAAGGAATCAACAACTCTTTGAAGGCCCAGCGGAGTGCGGGCCATAAGGACCGCATCATCCGCGTATAGGAGCGCGGGAATTGGGCGTGTTAAGGCTGTTGGAGTATCCCTACACTCCTTAACAAGTATATCTTCTAACTCATTAATATATAAAGTAAATAAAAACGGAGCTAAAACACAGCCTTGTCTGACACCTCTACCTACTCTAAAACTCTTAGTACATTCCCCCCAAGCCATAGCGCACACTAGCCCTTGCCTCAGAATAGAGCTGTCTTAAAAACAAAATTAATAAAACATCTACCCCCAGCCTCTCTAAAATTGCCCAAAGTTCATTATGGACGACGCAATCAAATGCCGCAGTCAAATCGACAAATGTTAAAAACAGCCTTTCTCTTTTAGATTTTATATATTTATCTACTAAAATGTGCAAATTTAATCCTTGTTCAATAGTGCCCAATCCTTTGCGGAAGCCATATTGCAAATCGCTTATAACTGCCTTTTCATCCGCCCATGCCTGTAACCTTTCCAAAATCACTCTCCCTGCAACCTTAACTGTGGAGTCCAACAAGGAGATAGGGCGATAACACACAGGATCAGCCCTATCTCCTTTTTTAAAAATTGGCACGATTATAGATTCGTACCATGTCCTTAAAAATCCCATAGAGCAGCAGGCATTAAAAACCTGAGTTAAAAGTGGACCCCACAGTTCCAAATTAGATTTAAATAAATCAATAGGTACACAATCTGGGCCCGGGGCCTTACCTCCAGAACTTGCCTTAATAGCAGCATTAACCTCACTTAAGGTGAAGTCCAAGGCTAAGTTCCGGAAAGTAGGTGGCGATTCCTGCTCAACATTAAGCATTAATCCCGTCTCTTCCCACTCAGTATTTCTATACAATCTTGAGTAGTGTGTTATCCAGTCCGACTCAGGAATAGCTATTTCAATGGTTGCTTTTTCATTCCCAGCCATGAATGGGGCATTTACCGCTCTCCAGAAAGCTTTGGGGTCACGATTAATAGAGGCTTCATGTAGGGCATCCCATGCTTCCTTTTTAATGCTAGCTTCCTCTCTTTTAGTACTCTTTGATAGTTCCTTCTAGCTATCCTGATGTGAACTTGATCTTTTACTCTAGCATTAAGAGCGCGTTTCAGATTAGAGGCTCTAAATAAAGCTTCTATTCCCTGCACTTGCCAATCTTTAGTACCCCAGACAGTTTTTGTGTCTATTGTGTCTTTCCATAAGTCGAAACCCTGTCTAGACAGTTGGGCAATAAATGCTGCAGAGTAAATCTGTTTCGTATTTGTTAACATAATTTTCAGTCCTGTTTTGTTTACATTTTTATAGTAAAACGTTTCTGGATCAGATGTATTGTACCCTTAAAAATATGGAAACTTGTTAGCAAATGTTTTTGAACTACCGTGTGGTGGTGTAGGACAATGCTCCCATTGGTTAAACATAAACACATTTCTAGGGTATGCAGATTTATGCAAATAATGATGACCATAGTGGTTATAGCAATACAGTTGTTCATAGTCTGATGAACCCTCTAAATATTCATTTTTAGAAAATGCAGCAGATTTTTCTAGGTCAAACATTATGTCGTTAACAGTCTCAAAGTCCCAATCATCAGAATAGGTACTGGACGAAATGAGATCACTTAGTGAAATTTTAAACAAATGTGGAATGTTCAATTGTTCCGTTGGACCAAAGATATCAAAATCTGTTTTGTCCCACACTATACCATCCTGTATAGGAACGGCTGTGATGTTCACTGCAGACAAGTCTCTTGCTTCACGATGGGAAGATTTATGAGGTTGCAAAAGTACGTTCACGTCTTTTCCTTCATTATTCACACGGATGTATCTGCCACTTATAAGCATGCTCACAGTTGTAACCAAAGCTAGCCAGAGCAGGAAAACAAATAGTCCAGATGTAATCCAGAGTTCAATCCATGGAGAAACCAACTAAGTCTTTTTCAGAAAACGAAGAAAGTCTTGTACTTGCTGCTTGAATTTCATTGATGCTGGTGTCGTTTCAGGGTTCACTCGGATCTTCTGAGAACGTATCAAAGTTAATGAAATAGCCAGAAGCAGTTCTGTCAATTGTTGGAATTGCATCAGGATTTGTAGAAATCGCTGGAACCAGTTGATCACTTGCTACATTGGTGTAGACAGGTGTATTGGAATATGGTTGGAGAAGGCAGGCATAATAATGTCCTCGCCGTGTGGGCACTCCCTGACAAATTGTGGTGGCCAGTCTTTTTCTGCTAGAAGTATGTCATAGCCCCTTGAAAGTTTTTCCCAAAAGAGTGCTTTCACCTGCCTAGGTTTGTCTCCCTCCATCCGGAGTGTTATTTCATATAACTTTTGTGGAGTACTAACCCTTGTGTCTACAGTCTCAACTGTAATGTACTCATTCAAGTCCACTATCTCCAGAAGTTCCTTCAGGTTCTGGCGAGCTATTGTGACTTCTGCTGCACTGTCCAGCATTGTCTGAGCCCATTCTCCGTTCTTGAGTTGTGTTCTCAGTATTCTCGGCATGTCTGATCTTTAGACCTGCTACTTTCTTTTTGGAGAATTGAGGTTTTGTTTTATTTTTTGGAGCGTGTTTTTCTTCTTTGGATTTCACGCGTTCTTCTCTATGTTCTGATCGTCCTCTTCTTTCCGAAGTCTGTGATGAGATCTGAAAGGGACGAGAGGAACGTGTATCAGTATCTTGATACCTGTCAGGTTTTCTCAAATTATCCCTATTCCTGAGGTTATACCTCCTTTCAGAGGGCTCCTTTTGAGGAGACCTACCTCGGGATTGAGAACGTTTCTCGTTTGAATGTTGTTTATTAGTCTCCCACTTCTTTTTAGAAGATGTAGGAGTTTGTTTAATAGAGTCCTTCTCAGGACTTTCAGATAGTTTCGGCTTCACTGGTCTTCCACCCAAACTATCTCTGCCTAATTCTGCATATGATTGTTCTATAATTCTGGGTAGCTCTGTCTGATGTTCTGTAACATCGAATTCCCTATAATCGTTGGCGGATCGCCACTGCTGCTGCCTCCCCTTTAATATTAGATAATATTATTGTTGAGACCTGGTCGAAATTTTTCAGTAATTTCATACCTAAATTTAGAGCAGGCTCTGCCCCATATTCATTTTGAATTTGTTTCAGGACATCTGGTATTACCGCAATTGACGGAATGCCATGTGTTTTAGTATAGATGGCAGCAAAGACTGAGCCCCAAGTGGTGCAGTCTTCCAGTTGTGGTGTGATCCCCATTGGTAAACTGATTGTTAGTATTCTGTGTTTCTCATACGGGCTAGTATTTGGAAATACTGCTTCGATTTGAGTCATTTTTTGAGCTATCCAGAATGGAATTTGCTCACGTTTTGTGGGCATTTTACCCATGACTGCGTTTAGAGTCTGTGGTGTAATTTTTAGTGTAGTCCCTGATTGAGGAGTTTGATTTGGAAGTGTCAATGGTTGTTGGACTGTGAAAGTCCGCATGACATATTGGACCAATTGTCTGTATATTTTTATTAACTCTGTGAGTTGAATAAGTAATTCCTCGTTTGACATTTCTTCAATGTCAGGATGAGGTGTGTAGCCGGCTAGAATCGGCCATGTTGCTCCTGGTCTACCTAGTGGACCGAGCCTGGTAATGTTTCTGTGATGTTTTAGGGCGCCTTTAAACCAGAGCTGATGCTCCTGGTATGTTAATGGAATTTCAATATCCTCGAAAGGAATATATTCCTCTGGTGGATCATCTTCTTTGTAGAAGTGAAACGTGTGTGTTACTGAATTTGATTCAGGAAATATTACCCATGAATAGAATACCTCTGTCTGAAAGGATTCGTGTGCCTCTATCACGAAAACTGCTCTACCGCCTCTTGGTGGTAGGCCATGTTTTATGAGTTTTAGAGTGATGGCTCTTCTTAAGTTTTGAGGGATGTCTATAACACCCTCCTCGGTTTCAATAAAACCTGTGATGTTATAAGCTGTTGCAGCTGGCTGATCCGCAGCTCCACCGTTTCCGGTCTCAGTGTCGGAGTCAGGCATTTTGTTGTTTGTAAAATGTAGAACAAGTTTCAAGGAAACAAAGATAAGGTGCACAATATTTTGGAACACTGTATCCTTCAACGTTGAGCAAACCAAACAGCTAATATATAGGGTGTTTCCCTATGTAGCCGTGGTGGATACTTAACCCTGCCCACTCCAGACGTCTTTTGGAGTATATGGGTAGGGGTCTCTGAGAGAAAAAGGCACGGCTGAGTTACTCAGTATCTAGCGTTAAATTACCGCCTTACCAAACGTTGGGCGCCATGTAGTGTAGCTCCTATTTCCCTAATAGGCTCTGCACATTGGAATAATATATCCTATAGGCTTGACATAGGACTGAGGTCGGTATGTCCCTATCGAGTATATTAAACTTAATTACTTGTGCCAGCTAGCTCAGAGGCCACTAGAAACTTCTTGACAACAAGAAGGGAGTAGTTTCTGGCAGCCGCAAAACATGACCACTTTGTTTCCCTTTAGAATCAGAACATGTCCCAGAGTCGTAGAAACAATAGATAACTATTTCACTCAGCTCAATCGTGCATACTTAGTTTTCCTCAAAGTTACACAGAAAGAATAGATGGGCGTTTCAATAAAAGATTTATTGAACAGTCTTGTTTCTCGTGTAAGTAATATGTGCTGTTATGATCACAAGACAGTATGCGAGATAAATAATGTACAGCGTAAGCAGTAGAAATAAATAGTACTGCGATAGCATTATCTTTAGCAGATATTCATTTACATAAATAACACAGACTAAAAATGCGAGTACTCATACGATGCGTTTCTAAGCTAGTTCTACCCCAATGTACCTAACCTAACCTAGGTGTAGGGAGAGGTATGAAGTAGGTGAAGTATTCCTTACTATGGTATACTAAGAGTACGTTACGCCTAGTATGCCTAGTATGCCAAGAGTCCCTCTAGGTTCTAGTCAGCTCCATACCTTAAGAATGAGAGAGGTGGGAATCTCTTGCCAGACTCGAACTCCAACACCCCGCAAGGGAAGTCAGATCACTGGAAGCTGGACTCTCTGCGTGCAGGGATGACAGCGTCTTCTCAGTGCGTCAGGCCGGGAAACGGGCTCCTCTGAAGTCGAGGTCTCCTCTAGTTTACAAGGGCTAGGGAAGGTATATTTATACCTGAGAGGTACCTCAGAATGTTAGCATTGACGTGAATCGGACAGCGGAAGACGTCATGAATGAACCCCTAAGGTATAGCGGTTCATGCATAATAAATGAGTCCTTGAAGAAATCAATAGTCCTGTGCTAGGGAAACTCCCGAAGCCTAAGGGTCTGTTCTTCAAGAACTCGTTGTGACGTTAGGGTGGACGGATGTCGGAGACCATGCCTGTATTTGGAGTGCACGGTTTAATGCCTAAATAAGGACTGGGATTTTATGCCTATATACGGGCAGGGCGAATTGTGCCTATATAAGGACATGATACAGGAAAACCTATATACGGACACCCTAAGAGGAATACAACAGTTTCATTGTGCATGCTGTATGCATAAGGGCAATACTGGCTCAATGTTTGTCAGTAACTCAGATCACAGCACCACAGATTCACTTTTCATCTGCGTGCAACACGAGCAATAGGGCAGACATTGACTTGTGTCTGACAGCAGATATATCCCTCGCTCAGATGACGTTTGGTGGGGAGAGGCAGTGGCTCTATGGAAATACTTTTCTCTAAAGGGGCGTGTCCGATTGGGAGTCGACATTCTCATTTACTCACTTCAGAGCCTCGTTGCAAAGCAACAGGCTGAGCTTTAGTTGTGGCGTGGCTTTCTGGGAGAAGCGCACATTGGAGTTTCCTTTAGGAATCCTCTGTAGGGGGCTGCCAAATCCGACCTCACTCCCCCTCAGCACTCTAAAGTTTGGTGGGTTCAGCGATGCAGCTGACCCTGGGGGTGCAGAGTACAGACCAGTGGAGCCGACCAAGAGACAGCTGATCGGGACCTGCGTGATTGCTAGCCATTGCCCAAGGCCTGGGGCAGAGCCTCAAAGCTGGGATCTGGCGGTGTGAAATCGAGCTTGAGAGAGGCAACCTGGATGGCATGTTTCCCTAAGGGGGAGAAGCAGACGAACTCTGCGGTGCTGGAGAGGACCTTACAGCATGCAGGCTGGGAGAGGCGGGACCGAGTCCCTGAGCCCTGGAGGTGAGGCACTTGACTTTACATACCCGGGAGTAACAAGCGGAATCAGTACCCCATAACATATCGTCCGAGATAGGAAAGCGGCAGAAACAAACCCCTTCTTCAAATTAAGCACACTAAAAAATAAAACTAGGGGTTGGCGCGGTGCAAACTGAGTTTTTGCTGAACTCCCTGTTCCAAGCGGAGCGTGGAGTGGTGAAAACTCGTGAACTCTGCTGGCAGACCGGAGTTTGCCGCCCGCACCTGGTTCTGGGTTAGTCTTCCACCCCTTGGAATGTGCCCCTTGTTTAGATATTCCCCACCCTGAAAAATAGGGCTCACTCATCCCAGAAGAAACCAGAATAGAACACATCACAAAGTATCAGCGAGCCGTTACTCAAGGCTGTGTGCAGACACTGGTGGTCACAGACCACCATTTCACTGCCTCCTCTCTATTTACAAACGTTTCCACAATTGGTCCACGGTTGATCCTGAGGGTGGACACCCATCTGCGCCATTATCTTCACCTTTATACTCCACTTTCTGCACTACCGGTTAAATCATCTTCGAAGCGCTTAGTACACAACTCACTGGCATCATAAATAATTTATTTGTATGTCTGTTTTCGTGCTGAAAAGTGAAAACCTGCAACCCAGGACTCCTCATACTGCTCTGACAAAACTCTTCAACTCAGAAGCTTGTCATAGAAAGCGAGGTTATAGCTCCAGCCAGTGCTGCTCATTTTACCGACCTCAGAATGATGAATGGCAGAGTCTGCCTTGCACATCACATACACCACCCTACCCTCCCTCCTCCAGGGTCTGGCAGCACCTGCGCCTCCTCAAAGACCTCCAAGCAGTCCCCCGTAATCACTCCACCCACCAGCTCCCCAGCACTGAGTCTTAAAGACACCAGCAGCAGTAAAGCCTAACTCTGGGTCGAAGGACTTGAATCTACTGCCTGGTGATGCTTCTCAATGGATGTGACACTGGTAATACACAGAGGTGAAGCCACCACGTCCATGCCGTGGTGAGCCTGAGGGCTGCTCTCAGGAGTACTGCTCATCCGGCAGCAACTGTAACTTATAGCACTTACCTCCGCACACCGAGCAGCAGGGCTTGTGCAGCAAGTTGGGGACATTATTGTTTTTAGACAGACTGCTTCTTCTCTCTTGGTACTCAAGAAGTGCGGGTTTGCTGTGTTAGTGCCTGAAGACAGGCTTCTATCTTGTGTACGCTAGGACAGGGGAAAAACGCCTGCACCTGTTCCACGAAGCCCCCTTTAAAGTAGGGATAGGAACTGGGCAGCAAACTTCGCTATGCGGCAGTTGGCGAATTTTTACCAAACTCCGCGATCCAAGTGGAGCGCAGAGTGGTCTACCACCCACCGATAACAGCGACCAGAGCCATGAGGACCAGGACAAGAAGAACCAGGCCTAATCTATGACGACCAGGGTTACCAATGCTAGAGGGGACCAAGAACAAATAGATGATGAGGAACAGGACAATGAAAAACATCACTAATGGTACCAGGTTGAGAAGGATCAGGAGGATGTGGAACAGGGGAATCTGGACTAGTGGACAAGGGCCTGAGGAACAAAATACCCAGAGGCAGAAGGAACAGATTGCCCTGGACCATCATAACAAGGAGGGCTATAAGGGCCTTAGTACACCGACAGGACCAGAGGGACAAGGACAACCAGAGCCAGGAGTAGCAGACCCAAGTAGACAGACCAAAGAGGAACAGTATCAGGAGACCAATGGAGAGAAGGACCAGAGACAGGAGGGCCAAGACCACAGCCATCAGATCAAGGAGGAGGACCAAGAGGCCAGAAGCAAAAGACCAGGACCAGAAAGACCACAGCCAGAAAGGACCAGGGGAACTGCACCTGGAGACACTAGATTAGAATGACCAAGGGGTTATAAAGGACGAGAAAGTCTAGGTCCAGCGGGACAAGGATCAGAAGAAGGTCCAGGAGTGTCAGAATCAGGGGATCCTAAACCAGGGTGACAAGAACTGCATGAACCAGGGTAACCCACAACATGGGAACTAGGAGGACCAGTGCCAGAGGGATGAGGACAGTAGGATCATTACTAGGAGGACAATGATAGAGGGGCCGATGGTCATATGGAAAACAGCAAGGTAGAATAAGCAAACCAGGAGAACAAGTAGGAGTAGGATGGGACAGGAGGACCGGATACTAAGAGGGCTAGAAAAATCAAGGCCAGTGAAACTAGCATCAGAAGACCCAATACATGAGGGACTGATGAAGAGGTACTAGAACTAAGGCCAGGACTACATGGACCAAGGTGACCAGGATCAGAACGATTAGGAACAGGCAAATAAAGGGACTAGATAAACCAGGGGAGCCAGACCAGGAGGACCGATGGACGAGAATTAGGGTGAGGAGGATAAAAAGTTCCAAGACCGGTAGCCTGTGACAGAAGACCCAGAACCCAATTGACATGGGGCAGGAGCACATGGGAATTACGGCCAGTCAAACCAGGACCAGGAAGTACAGGGCCAGGAAATTCTTAGACTAGCATGAACCAGAGGTCAAGGAACATCAGAACTAGGAATAATCTGTGACAGGACAAGCTATTGCAGAGCCATGCGGGCAAAGAGCAGGAGGACAAGGGCCAGGAGGATCAGGACCATATTGAAGGGCAAAGGCCATTATGTCCAGGATGCTAGGACAAGCAGGACAGGGATTAGGAAGACTGAGAGGGGCATCCAGAAGACCAGAGCAGGAGGACTGGGTAAACTAAAAGAATCATGACCAGGAGGACTGGAAAGAGGGCTAAGAGCGTCATGAAGATCAGGACTATGGGGCCAGGTCTTGGATTACCGAGTGGGGCAGAGCAATCATTACAAGTAGCAGGATCAGGGTGTGGAGGATCTGAGGTAAGAAGGCCAACCAGCATCTGGAAGACCAAGTGGAATGGATAGTGGTGGGCAGAAGGACCAGGACCAAAATGACCAGGTTAAAGAGGACCCGGACAAGGAGAACTTGGACCAAGGGAATCTAGTTCAATGACTACAGTACCAGCAGGACTAAATGGGCAAGGAACAGATCCAGGAGAACAATGACGACCCAAACCAGGACCTGCTGTACCAGTGCTAGGAGATTGATGGTGAGGAGAACCAGGACAAAGTGACTAGGACCAAGAGGAACACAAAGGAACAGACCCAGATGGGCCAAGACTGGGTGAAGCACAATAGGATAAGAAGGGCCAGGACGCTCAGGACCAAGGAGACCAAGACTAAGATAGCAGGTGAGTCAGGTTCAGGAAAACTAGGTTGAGCAGAACCCAAACTATAAGGAACGGGACCAAGAGGATCAGGGAAAATGGACACAGAATCTCAAGAATGACAAGGACTATGAAAAACAAGAATAGCATGACCTTGGCCAGAAGTGCCAGGTAGCTGAGACCAGGGACACAGGCAGCCAGAGTCAGAAGGAAAAGTTCTAAAAGGACCAGGAAACAAAGCACTAAGGGGAGTAGGAAGATCAGGATAAACAGGATCGGTACCTTGAGTACCAGGACCAGGGTGAGGAGAAAAAGGAGGGTTAGGTGGACAAGGGACATCAGGGCCTGGATGATCATAGCCAGTAGGTCTATAGGGCCACAGGGCTAGGAACAGAATGGCCTCGAAGATGAGCATCTGGATGGCCAGGCCCAGAAGTATCAGATAAAGGAGGACCATGATGAGTTTGTGTAGCAGCAAGAGGAGAAGCAGCAGGAAGAACAGAATCAAGAGGATCCGGACCAGATCCAGGAAGACACGGTCCAGGCCAATAGGAGTAGGGCCAGAGTAAGCAAGGAAGATGAGGGGCTCAGTACCAAGAATACCAATCAATCAATCATGTCACTTATAAAGCGCACTACATACCCGCGAGGGTCTCAAGGCGCTGGGGGAAGAGGGGGGTGGTGCTGCTACTGATCGAAGAGCCAGGTCTTGAGGAGTCTTCTGAAGGCCAGTAGGTCTTGGGTCTGCCCGAAGGTTGGTGGGGAGGGTGTTCCAGGTCTTGGCGGCGAGGTGGGAGAAGGATCTGCCGCCGGCAGTCGTTTTCCGGATGCGGGGACTGTGGCGAGGGCGAGGCTGGTGGAGCGGAGCTGGCGGGTGGGGGTGTAGAAGCTGAGTCGTCTGTTGAGGTAGGCTGGTCCGGAGTTGTGGAGTGCTTTGTGTGCGTGGGTGAGGAGCTTGAAGGTTATCCTCTTGTTGACAGGGAGCCAGTGCAGGTCTCTCAGGTGGGGTGTGATGTGGCTGCGTCGGGGGATGTCGAGGATAAGACGTGCAGAGGCGTTCTGGATGCGTTGCAGCCGTCTCAGGAGCTTAGCCGTCGTTCCTGCGTAGAGGGCGTTTCCGTAGTCCAGCCTGCTGGTGACGAGGGCCTGGGTGACTGTTTTTCTTGTTTCGGTGGGGATCCACTTGAAGATCCTGCGGAGCATTCGGAGGGTGTTGAAGCAGGATGAGGAAACGGCGTTGACCTGCTTAGTCATGGAGAGGGTGGGGTCGAGGATGACCCCTAGGTTGCGTGCGTGGTCGGTGGGTGTCGGGGCTGTTCCCAGTGATGTCGGCCACCAGGAGTCGTCCCATGCTGAAGGGTGGGAACCAAGGATGAGGACCTCCGTCTTGTCCGAGTTCAGCTTCAGGCGGCTGGTCCTCATCCATTCGGCGACGGCCTTCATTCCTTCGTGGAGGTGGGCTTTGGCGGTGTGAGGGTCTTTGGTGAGGGAGAGGATCAGCTGGGTGTCGTCGGCGTAGGAGATGATGTTGAGGTTGTGCTGTCGGGCGACGTGGGCGAGGGGTGCCATGTAGATGTTGAACAGCGTTGGGCTGAGGGAGGAGCCTTGGGGTGCGCCGCAGATGATCTTGGTGGCTTTGGATCGGAAGGGGGCGAGGCGGACGCTTTGTGTTCTGCCGGAGAGGAAGGATGTGGTCCAGTCCAGGGCCTTCTCTTGGATCCCGGCGTCGTGAAGGCGTGTTCGTAGTGTGTGGTGGCAGACCGTGTCGAAGGCGGCTGATAGGTCCAGGAGGATGAGGGCTGCTGTTTCTCCGTTGTCTAGCAGGGTCCTGATGTCATCGGTGGCGGCGATGAGGGCGGTTTCGGTGCTGTGGTTGCTGCGGAAGCCGGACTGGGAAGGGTCCAGGATGTTGTTCTCCTCGAGGTAGCGGGTCAGTTGTTTGTTGACGATTTTCTCGGTGACCTTCGCGGGGAGCGGGAGCAGAGAGATGGGTCGGAAGTTCTTGAGGTCCTTGGGGTCTGCCTTGGGTTTCTTGAGTAAGGCGGTGATCTCGGCGTGCTTCCAGCTTTCCGGGAAGGTTGCTGTCTCGAAGGAGATGTTGATTATTTTCCGGAGATGGGGCACGATGGCTGTACTGGCTTTGTTGAAGACGTGGTGAGGGCACGGGTCTAGCGGTGAGTCGGAGTGGATGGTGTTCATGATCTCGCTGGTGTCCTCGTCGTTGATGTTGG
The DNA here is from genome assembly GCA_963921515.1 of Calotriton arnoldi. NCBI lineage: Eukaryota > Metazoa > Chordata > Amphibia > Caudata > Salamandridae > Calotriton > Calotriton arnoldi. The sequence continues at coordinate 426,647 of CAWUFW010001378.1, forward strand.
TCCAGGAGAGCAGGCGGTTGGTGGTTGTGGGGGCAGTGGTCTCGGTGGTTGCCGGGGCGGTCGTGGTGTTGAAGCTGTCGTGGATGTCGGCGATTTTGCGGTGGAAGAAGGTGGCCAGTGAGTCGCATAGGTCTCGCGACGGCGGGATGTCGTTGGTGTTGGAGCTGGGGTTGGAGAGTTCCTTCACGATGTTGAAGAGCTCTTTGCTGTTGTGTGCGTTGTTGTCTAGGCGGTCTTTGAGTGAGGCCCTTTTGGCGGATCTGATGAGGTGATTGTGACTGCGGGTGGCGCTCTTGTGGGCGGCGTAGCTGTCCGCTGTCCGTTCGTGGAGCCAGATCTTCTCCAGTTTTCGGCATGTTCGTTTGGAGGCCTGGAGGTCTTCGGTGAACCAGGTGGCTTTCTTGCTGGTGTGGCTGTTGGGCGGATTCTTGAGCGGGGCGAGGGTGTTGGCGCAGTCGTCGATCCACTGTCTGAGGTTGCGGGCGGCGGTGTCGGGGTCGGAGGGTTCGGCGGGTGGGCTCAGGGCGAGGTTGTGGTTAGCTGGTCTTCGGTGACTCTGCTCCAGCAGCGGCGAGGCATTTGTTCGGTGCGGTGGTGCGTGGTGGGCTTCCTGTAGGTGAAGTGGATGCAGTGGTGGTCAGTCCAGTGGGGTTCGGAGGTGTGGTTGAAGGAGACGTGTGGGCTTGCGGAAAAGATGGAGTCTAGCGTGTGGCCGGCGGCGTGGGTGGGTGTAGTCACGAGCTGTCTGAGTCCGAGGGTGGCGAGGTTGTCGATCAGGGTGGTGGAGTTGGTGTCCTTGTTGTTCTCGAGGTGGAAGTTCAGGTCCCCAAGGAGGATGTAGTCCGTGGAGGCGATGGCGTGTGTGCTGATGAAGTCAGCGATAGAATCGCTGAACTGTGGTCGGGGTCCGGGGGTCTGTAGATGAGGGTTCCTCTGAGGGTGGTGTTGGGATCGGTGTGGATCTGGAAGTGCATGTGTTCGGCGGTGCTGAGGGTGTCGTCGGTGTTGGTTGAGACTCTGAGGGTGTTCCTGTGGACGATGGCGATGCCTCCTCCGACTCCGTTGGTGCGGTCCCTGCGGGTGATCTTGTAGCCGTCCGGGATGGCAATGGCGATGTCGATGGCGAATACCAGGAGGACCAGAGCAAGGAGGATCAGAAGGACCAGCACCAACTGGATTAGGAATAGGCCTAGGAGTGCTGGGGGATCATGGTCATAGGACCAGGACCCGGAGTACCAGCTGAAGCAGATAGACCAGGGTGAGGAAGATCAGGAGGACCAAAACAGCCAGGAAGACTAAGGGGACTGGACCTGGATGTCCAGAAGGACCAGGATCAAAACGACAAGGCTCAGAAGGACCCAAAGAGAACCAGGACCAAGAGGGCCCAGACCACTGGGTGCAGTGCCAGAAGGACTATGAAAACAAGGCACAGGGCCAGGAGGACAAGGATGATCCAACGAATGAAGGCAAGAGGTAAGAGAGCAAAGCCCTAAAAGGGCCAGGACTGATGTACTGGGAATCAGATGAGAAGGGTGAGAAGGATCAGAAGGACCAGGTTAAATGAACGATGGTCAAAGGGATCAGGGAAGAAAAGGAAAAGCTAGGAGAAGAGGGCCTGAAAGGACCAGGGTGGCCTGAAGGACCAGAAACAAGAGGATTAGGCATATAAAGGCCCAAACAAGGAGGTCCAGAAAGAAAAGGATCAAGTCTAGTGGACACAAAACCTGGAACAGAACATGGACAGTAAGAACCAGGAATAGTAAGACCATTGCTAGGCGAACCAGACTGAGAGTGAGGAAAACAAGGAGACCGGAGCATTAGAGCATGAAGAATAAAGAGGAGCTGGCCAGGCAACGAGAGCCAACAGGGCAAGGCCTAAGAGGAACAGGGCAAAGAGGACCACAACTAAGGGGAAAATGAAGCTCAATTCACAGAGGCCCAGAATATATGGCATACCAGGACAAGCAGGAAGCAGAGGCAAAGGAGGACCAGGACAAGGAAGGCCAGGGTGACTGGATCCATGATGACCAAGCTGGGTGGCTAAGAATGGTTAAGAACAGGATGACCTGAACAAGGAGGACCAGGGCCAAGAGAATCATGACATGTTGGAGGAGGACACGGAGAACTAGTCAGGTCAGCTGTAGGACGGTGGACTAGGGCCGGTAACACCAGGGACCAGATGGGGGGGATTAGGTGGATAGAAGGATCAGAATAAGCAGGACCAAGAACAGGGATTGGAGGACCAGAGAGGTCAGAACCAAGAGATAAGGACCTGAAGTTCCAAGTGGAGCAGGAGGACTAGGAACTGGGGTATTAGGGCCAGGCTGGTGAGGATCGGAGGAACCAGGACAATCAGAGCCATGAGGACCAATGGGACCAGACCAGGGTGAAAATGATCACGCCCAGCCTAAGAGGAACTAATAAACAGGACCAGGACCTGTGGAGGCAGTACCAGGTGGACCACAAGGACAAGAACCAGGGCAAGGAGAATCAGGATTACCCAAACCAGGAAGCCTAGGAGCGCCAGCCCTAGGAGAACCAGGACAACAGGGCTAGGAAGGCCTAATGCAAGGATGAGCCAGGAGCAGGGAAGACCAGGGTCAGGAAGGACTACAACCAGAACCCCACGATTCAGGAAACCAGTTCCAGTTTAACCAGAACTAGTTAGACCAGTGCCAGGCTGAAAATCAAGAGAACCACAAGAACCCAGAAAAAAAGGAATTGGAGCACGTCTAGGAGGAGGACCAATGCCTAAAGGCACAGAAGGACCTGGAAGTGAAGGAAGAAGACAGGTGCAGGAGGACACCTATGTGACTCTAGGCCACATGCATTATGATATCCTTTTTGTAAATGGTTCTTACTAATGCTTCTTATACTACCAACCCCTAGAAACCCCCACCTCTTCAGCCCATGTACAGCAGCGGCCCATCCATAGGGCCTGAATGGCCACGACCCCCCATCTTTTTCTAGGCAAGAAGAGGGTCTGTCAGGCTGAACAAAGGTCAGCCTCACAGACACTCTTCTTGTTCAGGTCAGGCAGCCAGGAGCTTGGACATGTGCTAAATGTGCAGGCTTCACACACAGAAGATGAGGGGTAAGAGGAGATGCCCCACTTCGACCTCCTGTAACACGACTCTACACACACATAGGAATAGGGCTATACGAAGTATGCCGCTATTACAAAGAGGTAAGTTGACAAGACACACATGGTGTAAAAACTGCCCTCACCCACAGAAATCTGTGTCATGCTTCATCATAGGGCTGCTAACACACCTCCGCGCAAGCCAACGACAGAGGTGGAGCAATAGGGAGGGGGAGACAAGACAAACATAAAGGAAAACTTTGCGAGATCAAAGGAAAAGTGCAGAGAAAATAATGTTAAAACTAATGCAGGGATCTCCTAACTACCCTTTATTGGTGGACTCCCTGGTCAGATTAAAAAGGTTCTAAACAACCAGTGGATGGTGGTATACTGGTCTATGATGGACCCACTACCCCTCCACTCTGCAAACTGTCGACATGTTTCAGCCGGCTACTGCGTTGTCCCCGGATTTCATCAGGACTAAAAGAGTAGATCCCTAAGACACTCTCCCTACCTCCTACCTTGAGGAGTAGAGCGTAGTCACAGCCTGTGTAAATGCTCAGGTCATGTGGGTTGCGTAACTTACTCCAAGAGAATATCCGAGTTTCATTGATACTTGTGTTTGAACTGGCGGGGGAGTGAGGATGGCTCCCTGTAGTCACACTTATGTCAAGGTGAGCTCGTCATGGACATTTCGTCCCTCCTGGCGCCGGATATGGCAATCAGTAAAGGGAAGCCCAGGATCATAAGATGTCTCTGATGAGTGGAAGAGGGGGTGACGGAGGCTTCCGATAGATCATCTCAGATGGCCCAAAGAGGGATTCATGTGTGTTTATGTGAGGTGAGTATGTAGCAAGGGGCAGATTTACAAAGAAGTCATGCAACCAAGGCAGCAAGACAAATCTGTGGTGCTGCGGTGTATGACAGAGAGAGAGCAGAAATGTGCCATATCTACTAAGATATGATGTATATCTGCTCTCTCCCTGTGCTCAGGCACTGTGTCCTGCATAGTGCCAACATAGGCACCCTTGCACCATGGTGCAAGAGTGCCTGTATTAGGAGTAGGATCACCTTCCTCCACAAAAGCAATCCTTTGAGGCATTTCCCTCTTTCTATGTACGGTGCAGAATGTAATACAGATATTTCTCTTCGTTACGCCTCACTTGGAAAGGCGTACCATTTGACGGAATCCCAGGCTTACTCACATTAGTAAATCTGGGATTGCGTCAAAATCCATGGGTGGATACATGAGAATGCCTATGCTCCACCCATGGAACACCTTCTCAACACAGGGTAACACAAGGCAGTGATTTGTGCTCCCTTGCGTTACTCTGGATTTGTTAAGCCACGCAAAGTGGCTTTGTGTGGTTTCGTAAATCCCTTTTAAGGGCTTGTGTTGCCTTGTGTCACCTTGCTTGATGCAAGGGCAACGCAATTCCTTAGTAAAACTGCTCCTAATTGTGTAGTAGTGCTTGTGTGATGAAAGTCCTAGTGCATGGACCATTGGGATGCATTTTGCATGACATGATGGAGAGTAGATACAGCTTCCATACACAGTGGCAGTGCATTGACTGTATCCCTGTGGATAGAGGTTGGAGACCCAGAACTGAAATGAGAGAGAATGGAGAAAAGGCTACCCCAAAAAATTCTGTAAGGTTCTTTTTAGCAAAGGGATGCTGATTAGTTCTTCCTGAGTGACGACATAGGGTAGCTGGTAGAAGTAAGGCATAGGCCATAGGATTCTCTTGTTAAAGGTGTCAAAGTTTCTAAGCAAGACTGCCCATTTGTCTGTGCCTGATGACTACTCGGAAAGGCTGAGGACAGCCAGGTGCTGAGATCTCGTGCTTCATTGTGTCCTTGTTTTGGATACTTCTGCTTGGAGCCAGCTCTATTGCAAATACTGTGAGAGGCATCACCTAGCAAAAAGGCTGCATCTGTGCTACAGCCAGAAAATGATATTTGAAAGAAAAACAACTAAAATAAATTCTGAAACCTCAATAGTGGATCCACATCCCCTCTCTATAAAATGAGTACGCTTTCCTGTTTTCAGTTTCTATTTTTGGTCAATTCAGGTGGGGGTTTTTCAGTGTTTTCAAGTGATTTCAGTTCCTTAAAAAATCTGTGGTTATCAGTGGTTACACATTTTTGCGCCATTAAAAACAACAGAAACAGTGTTTTCCCAGTGTTTATGGAAAGTTTTGCTTTTATTAATACTTGCTTTCTACACTGATTGGGCATGGTATATAGACAGTGTACGTACAGTATATATGAGGTCCAAATACATTTTTGCAAATCAAACTTATTGCAGTACACCAAACAATACTTCTTAAGTGAGTCTTTGGTCATGTGCGCTCGCTCTTTCCTTCCCATGTAAACCTTTTTCTGTGAAAAGGCCCTCTCAACATTGGCACTTGAGACGAGCAACGCCAAAACAGCCAGTACACAATTTGCTATCTCTGGCCACTGACATAGCTTTCCATGCCAATACTGGTGCACTTGAAGATTCTCTGGGCAGGTTCTGCAACATTTGCGTTGAACTGGGCGCTTATGTCCTCAGAGTTATTGAAGCGGTCAAAAATGAATCAGCACTTTTGAAACTACTGAGAAAATTCCCCTTTATGGAAGGGATCTAGAACTTGTAAGAGTACCACAGTGAGGTTTCATTGGCTTCAAATGCCATGGTTGGAGAAGGGGCATTTCTATGCATCATTGCAAGCCATTTCTCATACATTGTAAAATAAAAGTTCCTGAATTGCTCTTCAACATTGTTTTGCTTACCAAGTGGCAAGCACTCTAACATGGAACATGTTGCAGTTCCAAAGTCACTAAGCGTGTTGCCTAGCCTACTCTCAAGGAGATGTTTCACATATACACCAATTATGCTGAAAACTTGGCAGACAAGTGTGTTTTCAGACTCTAGGTTTTTTATTATGAACAGTACAGCTGTTATGTTTTCCTGTAAAAATCTAAGAATGCAGTACAGTGTACCTTTTTTTCACATCACTATCAATATGAGACCAAAGATCCTCACATTTCTTTCCTTTGGCATCATCACTCAGCAAACATTCTGTAAACGGTTGCCACATGGATAATATAGCATTCACAGCCCCTTGGACTGAGAACCATCAGCTAAATGACACAGTTGAGATGATTCTTTTTTTTGATGCCACACAAAGCACAAAATGAAAAATATTTGCGTTTTAGTTCTTGCGCATAACAAAACAGTGCACCAGAATGGACTAAATAGTTAATAGAATTCCTCATTAACTCTTAAGATTGTAAAGATGCTTTCAGCATACCATCTAACAAGTGTCAAGGACCTCTTACAGGAAGCACTTCAGCTCAGGTATCGATTTTGTCAGGTCATCACACAACTTTTTCATATACGTAGCTGAATCACTGGAAATACAAACAATATCACACCAATCTTTGTTGAACTTGGAAAGAACCTTATAGCAGCAGCATTCCAAGTGACACTGCGTTCCATGGGCCTGATTCACAGAACTAACTTACGTCAAAATCCTAAACTTACAACAATTTTGGTATTCACAGAATGAACTTACACATTTGGGTATTCACAGAATGAACTTACATATTTGGGTATTCACAGAAAGAACTTACAACAATTTTGGTTTTCACAGAATGAACTTACACATTTGGGTATTCACAGAATGAACTTACAACAATGTTGGTATTCAGAGAATTAACTTACTCATTTTGGTATTCACAGAAGGCACTTACTCATCAATGAGTAAGTGCCTTCTGTGAATACCAAAATGTGTAAGTTACACAAAATGTGTAAGTTACACAAAATGTGTAAGTTACACAAAATGAGTAAGTTACACAAAATGTGTAAGTTACACAAAATGTGTAAGTTACACAAAATGTGTAAGTGTCTTCTGTTAATACCAAAATGAGTAAGTTTATTCTGTGAATACCAAAATGAGTAAGTTCATTCTGTGAATACCAAAATGGTAGTAAGTTTAGGATTTTGTCGTAAGTTAGTTCTGTGAATCGGGCCCATAGTTTTCCAAAAGTCTGGTGTCATGTTTTCACCACTATCCTATAATCTTGGTGATAGCACTCTTTTCACATATACTTGTCACTATACGTTGCATTGAATGTTTAAAGCCTGAGGTGTTGGCAATTCATCTACTATCAATACTGACTCAGTAGAAACTGGGGGCTGATGTATCAAGGGTTTTTACCCATTTTCTGTGGGTAAATGTGATGGCACATATTGGGAAAGATTCTTATGAAACCAGCCATTTTACACATAAGTGAAAGACTCAAAAGCAGCCAAAATATCAAATATGATTTTGATATTTCCTGATTCTCTACAGTTTAAAAAATAATTGAACAAGACCTAAAACATGCTTCTTAACCCAGCATATTTAGACCAAAGACCACAAAAAGCAAAAGGAAGAAGAAACAATATTTTAGTGACATCCCTAAACAACAAAACTCAAGCAGAATAATGTTAGCCTAGTTCTCTTGCGGTTTGCACTCTGTGTTTCCTCTAGCTATTGGCTAACAGAGCAGAAATGAAGCACACACTGCCAGTAACCAACAATTAATGGTAATATTTCTCCCAATTTGATCCTTTAGCAAAGGGTATCAAACTTATTTATCCGTCAGCTGTTTATTTGTAATGAGGGAAACATCATTAGGGAAAGGAAAAAGGGTTGCCATTCCTCATTTTTTTCCTATCCATAAAATATTGCTGCCACATTCAATAGTTCTGGTGTTGGCTACCATCCTTTTTTTGCTTAGTCAATGCTTGTTTTTATTTTTCATGGTTTTTGTGGTGAGGTTCTGGCAGCTCCCAGAACAAAGTTCATAATTTTTCTTAATTTCTCCTTAATTAATGCGTGCGGGTGCAATCCCAAAGTAGGGCATAATTTTCAACATGAATTTTCAGAGGTAGGGATGCACACCTGTTCTTTTTTGTTTATCCATCTTAAAACTGAATGTGTGCAGTTTGGCTGGTGCCATGCCCAAACGGCACCTAGGTAAATAACATTGACTGCTCGGGGGCACCATCTCCCCCGTCCAAACGCACCCGCACGCATTAATTAAGAAGAAATTAAGAAAAATTATGAACTTTGTTTGACTCCACATGGCAGGCGAGACATCGTGATTCGTCTAAAAAGACTGTATTGTTACCGTGTTGTAAAGACATGAACTGGTAAACTTTTACGAGTACTGAATGACAGTGTAATTTGTGGACTTGATGAATCATCACCTGTAGTTTCCATAAAGTTATGTGATTACGAAGTTTGGATGGAAGCTCCAACAACGGAAATGGGTTGTGGGGGATGGAGTCCATGGAATGGAAAAGTATCATGTGATGCAACATCACTGGCGGGAAATACAAAGTAGTGTTGACCAATGGGGGAGGGAAGCCACATTTAAATAAGAGGTGGAATTAGGGAGGGCATACACATTTGTTTGATAAAGAATACGAGGCCGGTTGTTCAGCAACGGCTGTGGCAGGTATGGATTGTTAGCATTGCAGTGTAAAGACAATAATATTGTCGACTTTTGAGCTGGGCGTGAGTGAGTGTATGAATAGGCGAATATGTGAGTAATGTATTGGCACTGTTGTAGGGATTCTGCACATACACAGAGCTATGCACAGGATAATAGGACCTCAGAGTAAAGTGGTGAGCCAACCATACACCTTAGTACCCACAATCCCAATCCGGCTAGCATTAGCGTCTCATTAGCAGCGCAGCTACCAATGATTAGACAACCCAGAACACGGTCTCTCTTTCTCAGGACTCGCGGGAGCAAGGACACCCTTTCGTAACTCACTCATACCGGTCCACAACGTGCGTAATAAGAGACACTGTATAGTTTAAATGTTTATTTCGACTATCGTGCTCTAAGATACAGTACACGTGCCAGTACTATCAGCATAATGCATAAGAATAAAATAATAAGCATAGTTACAATTCCCTAGAATACAAACGGGGACAGCATTGTATAAAGACAGTGGATATAGGGCTAAATGACCTGTCCACCCTCCCCGTGCTAACAACTAGTTTATTATAAAAATAGAAGACCTCTGGGCTTTGGCTGGCAGACCCTCATACCTCAATATCTAGATGCAAGGTTTACATCATCAGACAAGCACAGCTCTTCTCTCTGGAAAGGTTTTTCTCCAAGTGTCTCTAACATTGAAATCACAATATTAAATGCACACGAAATTCTCCAGTGCAGCTGCAATCAGTGTTATGTCTAAGTGCGAGGGGCTGACCAGATCAGCAAGAACAAGGGACATTGTTTTTCGACCTTGTACATGATGTGCAGACACAACCCAAAGGGAACAGGATGAAAAGGTGATAAGCAAACAGTTCTAAAATAGCAAAGGCTGGAAAACAAAGACATGAAGTAACGTGCGCAAAGAGGCATCATGGCAGCCAGGCCTAAGCTAACGTAGCAATGCAGTCCATGAGTCCACAAACCACACCACACCCTCCCCTGGTCAGTCCACGGGCGAAGATAGAGTTCAAACAAATGGAGCAGAATGGCAAAGTCAGTTGCGGAATAGTCCCCAAGGAAGGACAACAAGAGGGACTGGAAAAAATAAATAAAAACATAGAACAGAAAAATCCAGTGGGACAGGACGCTGAACGTGGAGATCCCCTAATCAAATAGAGTGTAAGTGCAGAAAAACGCCACACCTTCCAAGACCACATCGTTGGAATCGTCAGAAAAAAGAGACACCATCCAGTCCAATAAATCAAAACTGCATTCATGTTCCTCGCAAGAGGGAGCAGCAAACAGCATTGCGGGACAACTTGCGTGATACTCTATATAGCTTCGTTGAAGGAGATTCTGAGCAGCCGCCCAGACATCCCATTGTGCCAAAATTCCAAATGCAGCCGCATGCGCCATGTAGCCAGGGCCGGAACAGTCTCGTTCATGGGCCTCTAAGGGACCCACCAACTGGACAAAATCCGGGCGAGACAGAGACGTATTGGAAAGGCAATAATCCAAGGACCACGAAAAAGGACATCGGATGCAAGACATCACAGGTTGCATGCAAGTGAAATATGCAAAGCGAAAAGAAAGTCTATAGGAGACACCAAGGGTCGCCAACGGCAGGACGCCGAAGCCGGCGAGGAGGCGTTCACGGAGCACCCGAAGGCGACCGCGGTTGAGGTGGGCTCCAGGAAGTGCAGCCATTGCGTAGCAAACAGACCAATAGCAAGATACCAGCCGCCAAGGCGAGGATCAACGGAAAGCCGCCAAAGACGCTGGAAAAAATGGAATGAATAAAAGCTGGTATTACACCAAATATAGTTTGAAAAGAGGTAACAAGGCCAGAACCCACACATTTAAAAAAGTGCACAAGACCTTCGGTGCGAGAAGCATTGAAAACACGGTGAATCAATTCACCGAAATGTTGTGGGAGGTTGGTGTTCAACAGGGCCTGTATTTCACTGTGAGTACTCGCCACCTGGAGAATGAACGTCTCCCGGGCGGATGTGAGCATAACCTCCTGATTCAATAATAGTGCCTTTATTCTGCTCAATTTATTGAAATCTGCCTTCAAAGTCGGAATGGAAGGCCAAACGTAACTATCTACGGTGCCGTGCGGGGGAGGAAAAAGCACATTTTTGCAACAGACAACTCTGTGGGAAACTGTTACAATATAGGGTATACCGGCAAGCATGCCACAGCAGTCCTGATTATTTAGAAGGAGATAGCTACCATTTGCAAGCACAGTGAAAGTAGGAGAGATAGAAGGAGCAGGAATGCCCTTTAAAACGCAAGCAAGATTCGGAGCCGAAACATTACAAGCTCCGTGCAATTTAATGTGTTTACAAACAAGGGAATGACCCACAGTAGAATCGCATGACTCCCCCGTGAGAAAACTTCCTTCCCGTCCCGAAGACATTTATACGTGAAAGGCAGGGACCAAAGTTCATGCAGGAAAGCACTGCCCAAAGGCTGAAAGCGGCCAACAGGATAATGTTTCATGCAAGAACCGAACTCAAATAAAGAAAAAGGCAAAGCGATTACCCCGTGTACTAACCACACAGCAGAATCTAATTCTGCCACTGAGAATGGTAAGGGCTCTAGTTTCTCGATATGTAACAGAGTGTATTCTGCATCTTTCATGGACATGAACTGCTGTTTCTCAGTCAAATTAAAAGGTAAGAATAAGGCAGAGGTGTTCAAAAAGTGCCAAGGAACTTTCCCCATTTTAAGGGTTTGCATAGTCCATGCAAACTGCATCACTGAACGCAATTCATTTTGACCATGATACAACACAGAAACATCATCTTGTACAATATCAACAACAGAGGAAACAATATTCTCTAATGTGTAAATGCGGGACGACAGGGTATTAATACTATTGTCAACAACAGCAAGCACTTTTTCTAGATTTGCTTGATCTATTTCCCGAAGACGGGAAGCAGCTTCAATTTGCGAAAGCTTCCAGAGTTCATTATAAGTCTCATAAATGAATCTTTTTGGTCGAGGACCACGAGGTCCCAGAACAAAGTCGGACAGATCAATGTTGCCTGATAAGAGGGATAGATGTTGTTTAACCGAATCTAAGGAAGAGTGCTGCAACCACTGTTTACACAATTTACCAACAGAATATGTTGTAACAGTACGAGAGTCAGAAAACCTGGGGTCCGGCCTATCCTGTTTATAACCAGGATCTGTGTCATGAAAACGCAGTTGGCAGGCATTGGATGCTATGGGCCAAGCCAACCAGGGTGACTGAACAATCGTAGACAGGTTGAATGAATTGTTCTGGAACAAAGCTTGCAAAGTTACAATGGAAATATTGAAAAGCAAGCTTTCGTTGGGAGTGGAAGATAATACAGGAATGGAAGGTGCATTTAATTGTTTGGCAGTAGCCAAACACCAACACGTTGTTTGATAGATGGTTCGATTCAGAAATAGAATCTGGGCTGGGATGAGGCAAGCACGGTGCAAGGCTTCTGTGCCTTGTACCTGCCATGCTTTGGAGCCCCAGATAGATTTTAAGTCAATGGTATCCCGCCAATGTCCATACCCACCCACCCACAGATAAGGCATTTAAAAAGGAACCCGAATAAAGCAATTTGGTATGGGTCAACATGATTTTCTGAGTAGATGAAGTGTTTAGTTTAAAATAATAGGACCCAGGGTTCGATCTATCAAAGTCCGTAAAATAAGTAAACTTATTTCTAAGAGTCTGGGAGCTACCTGGTAAACGGGTCGGACAATGTTCCCATTGTGTGTAATTAAAAGGACCCCGAAGGGTACTTGGTTTATGGAGAAAATGGTTGCCCCAATGCTGGTAACAGTATAAGTCGGCATAACTTGCAGAATTTAAATACAAATCCTCAGCATTAAAAGCAGCATAATATTTCAAATCAGAAAATAACGATTCGACAGCATGTACATCCCAATCGTCAGAATGAATATTACTTTTACGACATCACCCATTGAAACACGGAGGACATTTGGTACATTAACAATCTCGGTTGGGCCATGAATTTGGAAATTTACTGCATCCCATACGATGCCATCAGCAACTGGAAACGCTGAAATGTTCACAAATGTGTGGTCCCGCTTCATGATGTGAGATGAAGAATGTGGAGCCAAAGTTCCAGCGACACAGTTCACAGCAGAGCGTTCTGGTAAATAGTGACCATTAATGAGTAGAAAAAAGACTGTGACAAAGCCAATGGACATGAACAGAAAAATCAGGAATAGCACCAACCAGATGTATGTCCATGGGGGAATCAAAAAATTGTCTCTAAACCAGGATACAAAAATACTGAATCTGGACGGGATAAGTGCTGAGGCGGAATCCGAGTCAAAAGAATAACGTGTTGGTCTCAGTGGCGTTGTTGGTAAATAAGCCACGGACTCGGTGGCGGGATAGGTATACTCGGTCTCCTCGTTGCAGGGGGAATCCGGGTCTTCTAGCAGGTGATCAGGCAAATCTACCATCTCAATGGCAACATCAGTGACCATTCGGGCAGAAGGGCCACGAACATTTGTCCTGTAAATGACTGGACAAGAGACCGCTGGTGTTACACTATTCAGGATCGGCCAGATGTTGTAACTTGACATTTTCCACTGAGATGTATCTGTTTTCCTTGCGACCAGGAAGCGGTGGTAAGGTGACTGTACGAGTACCCTTCAAGCCAAGGACTGGAACCGGTGCACGATAAGAGGGGCCAAATTCTTTTTTGTTCTCCACCTTTTCTCGGACCAGGTCACCAACTTTCGGAAGCCAGCCGGCAACCGGAATCTGCAGCGCAGCATCTGTGGCTGAAGGTAAATGGGCAATTGCTAGTTTGTCTCGGGCTTCTTGTAAGTCCTGTAACATAGTAGAATGATTATCTACGTCAAAGATTGCGGATTGCGCCGCCATGTCTAGACCATCAAGGTCAGGCACAAACATTCTTATGCCAAAGAGCATTTCGTATGGGGTCCGCCCACCCAGAGGTCTTCTAGGGAGATTATTAAGTGCACGTTGTACGCTATACAAGTGGGCCAGCCAGTTCCTAAAACTCTAGCTGTCAAGGATTGCTTTAAGTCACGGTTCATTCGTTCAACAATCGAATTACCCTCAGGCCGATATGGAGACGAAAATTTCACCTGCACCCCCAGTGAACCCATTGCGTCCTTGTAAGCCTTAGAGGCGAACGCTGGACCTTGGTCAGAATGGAAGGTGCTGCAGGCGAAAATTCCCACAAAGACACGCAAATCCCTGATGACATTTTGAGCATCAGCACTCCGTTGTGGCCAGAACCCATATGAAATGTGTGCACGAGTCTACTGCAACTAAGATGTATTTATATGCAGTGTCAGACGAGAATGGACCGCAGTGATCCAGGTAAACACACCCAAAAGGTCTGTTTGAGATGCAGAGCGGTGTTTGCAGTGGTCGTGTAACCGTAGAAGGCTTAATTTGTTGACAAACATCACAAGAAAGCACATAAGTACGGGTTTGTTTATATAAACCATGCCACCAGTAACGCTGCTGCAAGGTGGAAACCGTCGCAGACACGCCAGCATGAGCCGAAGCCATTCCTTCGTGTGCGGCAGTTATCAAGGAAAATCTGCGGTCCGCGTTGGGAATCAGCCGATCCCCAACGTCCGGAATACTTACATAAGGAGTCTGATCGGGACTTAAGAGATAAGAGTACTTGGAAGGGAAACCCCTTGGGTAATTAGCACCTTCCTTTGTTGCAGCTATTGCTGCCAAAATATCTTTATCTATTTTAGTCATGGATCTTGTAACTGCTGCTACTGTGCACGTTGCTACTGCTGATTTGGCAGCCTCATCTGCCAAACCGTTACCGACAGCGTGTGCGCCGACACGCTGGTGGCCAAGTGTGTGAACTACCTGTGTGAGAGGCAGACGTTGTTTAAGATCTGCCACTCGAACCCAAAGCGTCTTATGCTTAATAGTGCTGCCTTTAGCATCTCTATAGTCATTTTGTGACCAAAAGAATAGATTGTCATTGAAAGACTGAACACAGTAGTAAGAATCACATACAACAAGGGTAGTCACGTCTGGACTAGCGAACTCAAGGGCGAGCACCAGAGCGCGCAGCTCGGCTAATTGTGCAGTACTGTCTCCTAGTGCCTGAGTATGCACTACAGTCTGTTTGAACTCACCGTTCACCATAGTACCTGCCACAATAGCACAGGCTGCTGAATAAGCATGCTTGGAACCCGTGGCCGGTTGTGCCGAACCATCGGTATAGATAATACATTCGTACTCCTCAAGCGGTAGCAAAGACAGAGGAGGAGGATGAACAAATTCATACTGTAGAAACTCCTGTGTCTGAAGTGAAGAATCAAAGATAAAAGTGACATCCGGGGATGTCAGGGATGTAGCCCATTGTATCCAACGGGGGTGCAAAGCCTTAGAGTTCGGTACACTTGCTTTCGTCACTGCCTCAAGGGCAGGATATGGTGTTACAACCAAAATGCGTTTTCCCTGTGCCAGTGCGCGTTCTTTTAGAATCGCCATTTGCACTGCTGTCAAAACTTTCTCCACAGAGGAAAATCGCAACTCTGCCGAAGTGTAAAGATGTGACTTGTATGCAATAGGTACTGTGTCACCTTCGTTAAAGGTTAAGTACGTGAAACCCACTGTCCCTGGTATGATTCTAATCACCAGTTTGGTGTGGTTGTCACGCGTCAACAAGAATTTAGATTCAAGTAGATCAGACTGCAAAGACTGCAGTATAGAGGAATGCTCGGGAAGCCAACATGCTTTCGAAAAGTTTGGTTGTATCAAGGCATAAAGAAGCTTGATACGCTGGGCATATTCGGGAATATAGGTACGCCCGAAGTTCAGAAAACCCAGTAAAGACTGAAGTTTCTTCAGTGTGGTTGGAGGGCACAAAAGTGCGCATTTCTCCAAGAAATGAGGGGCTAAGCCCTTACCTTCATTGTTGAGCTCATAGCCCAAAAACAAAACTGTAAATTCAGCAATGTGAGATTTGGCAAAGTTAAACTTGTAACCTAAGACCGCAAACTCGAGAATAATGCGGTCCTCTCGGGAAAGATGCGGGTATAATTCATCGTCTGTCAGGTAAATATCATCGACGTACGAACATGCATCTGGGTCTATGCCGTCTAACAAGGAGACAACACGGGCAGCAAATACACCTGGACTGTTTTTATAGCCCATAGGGAGTCGCCGGAATTTGAATTGTTTACCACCGGAGGTAAAAGCGCTCCATTGGCTACACTCCGTGGCTAAGTTGTGCGTGTAAAATCCATTGGATAGGTCAAGTGTCGTTTTATATTTTTTACGAACAAGACTGTCTACAAGCGCAGAACTATGGGTATTTTGCACCGCAAAGGTCCGACAATGAGAGTTCAAATGCCGGTAATCCAAAACTAGGCGGTACGATCCATCGGGTTTAGAAACCGCGAAAAGGGGATTATTCATGGGTGATACGCATGTTTCTATTACTCCTTGATATTCTAACTGTGTCAGAATTTCCGAAACGGGACCTTTAGCTTCTCGTTTGATGGGATATTGGGGTTGTGGCTGTGGCAGCGACCGCAAAGGTATTTCATGGGAGGGTGAATCCTCATCCCACCCCACGTGATTACGGTATAACGCCGGAGCCAAGGCTACAGCCCATTCAACTGCAAGTGCCTCCGCTTTGTCCTTGGGGACATGGCGAGAAAAGCTTGGAAGGATTACCTCCTCCCCTTTACGAGCAGCAAGTACGAATGGGGGCGGCCAATCCGCCTCCGCTAACAAAATGTCATATGAAGAGGTTAGATTTTCCCAAAAAATCCCTTTAATTACACGCTGCATGTCACCCTCAATTTGGATGACAATATTATGTAGTCTATCAGGGGGTGCCACTCTGGTGTTTGCTGTCTCGACAGTAATGAATGTTTCAGTTGCTGTCGCCTCCATATGAGGACGTAGTGCCTCTCGCACTATGGTTACTTCCGCGGCGCTGTCTAGGAGCGTCACTGCCCACGTCCAATTCAGGAGTCTCGTTCGCACCGTCTGTGGCATACCTCGCTGTTACAGCGGCAACTTTTTTCTTCTGAAACTGTGGGCGAGAACGCTGAAATTCTTCTGGTGTCCCTCTGACTTGTTGCCGAGGTTGGTCTCGTCCTGGCGGGGTCTCACGACCCCTACCTCTATCCGGGCGATCTCCTCCACCAGTCTGTAACGATGTCAGTGCCTGTAAAGAACGAGGAGAACGCGAGGCAGGAACCTGAAATCTCTCTGGAGATTTTATTCTCGCTCTGTCGCGCAAGTCATATGTGCGTTCAGAAGATTCTGAAACCGGGGATGCGCCTCGCGATCCTGGCTTCTTTTGTTGCTTACCCTGTTTTTTCACTCGCCAGTTCTTTTTAGTAAAGAACGGTTTCTCATCTTTCTCAGATTGAGTTTTTGGTGGTGGTTGCTGCGATGGAGTTTGTGTTTTAGCAAAAGGTTTAACTCCCAGGCTATTGCGGCCTATAGTTTTATAAGCTTGTGCAATAATTTTCGGTAATTCGCGTGGCTTGTCCGGTTCTGGGACCAAAGCCAAAGCATTAGCTACTTGAAAGTTAACTGCATCACCCTTGACATTACCAAGGATTAGTTCAGCCACTACATAGAACACTCCCACCAGTCTCATCCCTATTTCCACAGCCGCTTCAGGGCCATGTTCATCCTGTACTCGTTTGATTACAGAGGGGAGAACTGTCATGGAAGGAGTGCCGAAACATTTTGCATATACCGCAGCGAATACCTTACCCCAGTTGTTACAATCTGTCAACTCGGGAATTAAATCTTTTGGCAAACTAATCGTCAATATCCTGTGTTTATCCACAGGAGAAGTATTAGGAAAAACAGCCTCCAGCTGGTCAAATTTCTCTGCAAGCCAATAAGGTAAATCGTCCTTATTTTGTGGGCGCTTGCCCATCACCGAATTAACCATGACGGGACTTATGGTTACACCGCCAGGTCCAGCTGGATGCGCTGCAACTCCAGGCGGGGCTGCCTGTATGTTGCCTGTAACATACTGTACTAAAGCTCTATGCACACGTATTAAAGAAGAATGCAAATTACGCAGGTCAGAGACTGGAAGCGTCATATAACGTGGATGTGGGCTATACCCGGCCAAAACAGGCCAAGTGGCCCCGTCTATCGATAAGGGGCCTTATCTAACCGTGGTTACCGGTTGGGGGAGGGCGCCATCAAACCAAACACGGTGTTGCCATGCCGTGAGCGGTACTTCAAGATTCCGATAAGGATTGTAATTGTTTGGAGGTGCGGTGATTGTATATTCATGGAACGTATGGTCAGTCCCATCCACCGCCTCAGAGGTGATCCATGAGTAAAATACTTCAAAATGGTAAGCAGGATCTGCTTGTACCACGAAGATCAGATCGACACCCGCGTCGGGCACTCCATACGCTGTTAAATGAGCTTTGAGCACCGCACGGCTATGTGCCGCAATTTCAACAGCCATTAGGGCTAAGAATAACCGACAACCTAATACAAGGCAGCACAATAATGGGTCAATATTAGCACCTTTTAAAAACTTCAAGCTTGAAAGAACCTATAAAAACATCAATATAGGAGGTATCACCTTCACACCCGTTTCCGAAAACGTATGTGAAGGGTGTTGTGGACAAGCACAAGTACTACTCAAGCGTCTCGCAGATAAGCAGCCCACCTCGTTGGTGGCGCCATGTTGTAGGGATTCTGCACATACACAGAGCTATGCACAGGATAATAGGACCTCAGAGTATAGTGGTGAGCCAACCATACACCTTAGTACCCACAATCCCAACCCGGCTAGCATTAGCGTCTCATTAGCAGCGCAGCTACCAATGATTAGACAACCCAGAACACGGTCTCTCTTTCTCAGGACTCGCGGGAGCAAGGACACCCTTTCGTAACTCACTCATACCTGTCCACAACGTGCGTAATAAGAGACACTGTATAGTTTAAATATTTATTTCGACTATCGTGCTCTAAGATACAGTACACGTGCCAGTACTATCAGCATAATGCATAAGAATAAAATAATAAGCATAGTTACAATTCCATAGAATACAAACGGGGACAGCATTGTATAAAGACAGTGGATATAGGGCTAAATGACCTGTCCACCCTCCCCGTGCTAACAACTAGTTTATTATAAAAACAGAAGACCTCTGGGCTTTGGCTGGCAGACCCTCATACCTCAATATCTAGATGCAAGGTTTACATCATCAGACAAGCACAGCTCTTCTCTCTGGAAAGGTTTTTCTCCAAGTGTCTCTAACATTGAAATCACAATATTAAATGCACACGAAATTCTCCAGTGCAGCTGCAATCAGTGTTATGTCTAAGTGCGAGGGGCTGACCAGATCAGCAAGAACAAGGGACATTGTTTTTCGACCTTGTACATGATGTGCAGACACAACCCAAAGGGAACATGATGAAAAGGTGATAAGCAAACAGTTCTAAAATAGCAAAGGCTGGAAAACAAAGGCACGAAGTAACGTGCGCAAAGAGGCATCATGGCAGCCAGGCCTAAGCTAACGTAGCAATGCAGTCCATGAGTCCACAAACCACACCACAGCACGAGAGCGGATGGTAGGAGTGTTTCATGAGGCGCGGAGAGCGAACAAGTTTATTGTTGGAGTGTGAGAGGGGAGGTTACATTCAGTTTAGGGAGATGAACGTGGGATAGTTGTGTGAATATTGTGGGGAGAAGGAGATTGAATGTGGTTGATGAATGCAGAGAATATAGGGTGCGGTGGTATTTGGGTTAAAAATGGGTTCGGTTTGTGTTAGTGTATGAGGATTGTGGGGAGTGAGAGTGAAAGTGTTTCGTGTCAGGTGGATTAAGTAATATTTTAAAGCATTGTGAATGAACTAGAAGCCACATTGAGAACACGTTTACACAAGAGAAAAAGGGAGATGATAAATAATGGGTTTTGGGGAAGCACGTGGGTGGGAAACATAATAAGTTTGTGAAATGGTTGAGAATTCCGGCAGCTTTAGGTCTTAAAGCGTCACATTAGAAAGCATGTCACATCGTATGGAATATCTTGAATAAATGTATAACTATTTGTGAAAAAGTGATTTTGTTAGCAGTTTAAATACTAATAGTTTTTCTATTTTACTTGTCATTGCAGTGACCCCTGACGAAGGGCACTAGCGGCCCGAAATGCATTGGGTTTTAAAATAAACAGCACTGCCTAAGACGAATTTGCATTTTTTCGTGTTTTTCGCAAGAGGTTCGGATGGCCCAGCTTAAACATTAGAAATTGTGAAAATTGGCAAAATCACTCCGCGTGTGGAGGAAAAAGGTTGAAATCAAGATGAATTAAAATGTTTATTATATGGATTATTATGGATTACATGGACAAAATTGGAATGACTAGATGACGGCCTAGTTGGCGACTTCAGCTGTGCGTTTGGACGGGGGAGATGGTGCCCCCGAGCAGTCAATGTTATTTACCTAGGTGCCGTTTGGGCATGGCACCAGCCAAACTGCACGCATTCAGTTTTAAGATGGATAAACAAAAAAGAACAGGTGTGCATCCCTACCTCTGAAAATTCATGTTGAAAATTATGCCCTACTTTGGGATTGCACCCGCACGCTTTAATTAAGGAGAAATTAAGAAAAATTATGAATTTTGTTCGACACCACATGGCAGGCGAGACATCGTGATTCGTCTATAAAGACTGTGTTGTAAAGACATGAACTGGTAAACTTTTACGAGTACTGAATGACAGTGTAATTTGTGGACTTGATGAATCATCACCTGTAGTTTCCATAAAGTTATGTGATTACGAAGTTTGGATGGAAGCTCCAACAACGGAAATGGGTTGTGGGGGATGGAGTCCATGGAATGGAAAAGTATCATGTGATGCAACATCACTGGCGGGAAATACAAAGTATTGTTGACCAATGGGGGAGGGAAGCCACATTTAAATAAGAGGTGGAATTAGGGAGGGCATACACATTTGTTTGATAAAGAATACGAGGCCGGTTGTTCAGCAACGGCTGTGGCAGGTATGGATCGTTAGCATTGCAGTGTAAAGACAATAATATTGTCGACTTTTGAGCTGGGCGTGAGTGAGTGTATGAATAGGCGAATATGTGAGTAACGTATTGGCACAAGAGCGGATGGTAGGAATGTTTCATGAGGCGCGGAGATGCATTGGGTTTTAAAATAAACAGCACTGCCTAAGACGAATTTGCATTTTTTCGTGTTTTTCGCAAGAGGTACGGATGGCCCAGCTTAAACATTAGAAATTGTGAAAATTGGCAAAATCACTCCGCGTGTGGAGGAAAAAGGTTGAAATCAAGATGAATTAAAATGTTTATTATATGGATTATTATGGATTACATGGACAAAAGTGGAATGACTAGATGACGGCCTAGTAGGCGACTTCAGCTGTGCGTTTGGACGGGGGAGATGGTGCCCCCGAGCAGTCAATGTTATTTACCTGATGGAGTAAGGGCCATGAGAGGTTTGGCCATTCAAGCGCCCGCCTGATTTAGATTGTACAGTCAAATGGCAAAAAACACAAACGGTGTGGGGGTCCTTCATTTTTTTCAAATACAAAATCCCGCTTTTTGAAGGAGCAACGTCTAGCTAAAAGTTTGATGGGCAGCCATCATGTTTGATGGAGCCGTCCATCAAATATTTAACTAATTTACAGGAACTGCTGTTAAGGCGGTTCCTGTCAATAACTAGACTTTTCCGCAGGGCTGGCAGACAACTCTAAATTCAGAGGTTGAATACGCCATGAGAGCAAAGGAGTATTTTGCTCTTCCACTCTGATGGAGCAAATAATGTCCTCTGAAGTCCAAATCAGGCCCTAGGTTTTTAAAAGTTTGCATGCTTTGTGAAAATCATGATGTTTGCATAGTTTTTAACAAAATAACTTCACAAAATATGTGTAGGTGAAGTACCGCATTTTTTGCACAAACCTAATTCAGACGATGAAAGTACTTAGGAAAAGAAAAGCGAGTGGATGTGGTAGATAAAAAAGGGTATACACAAGTAGGTTGGAAGGTTGAGGAGCTATGTCTGCTTTTAAGTTAACAGACCATCAACATAAATTCGAAGAAAATGTGCATGAGTTTGACTGAGCCTAATCGGATAGGGCCTGGAAGGTAAGTTGAATTTCGGATAATCTGCAAAGTATGGAACCATGTTGAAAGTGAAAAAGTACAAGACAAAACATAAGGGTAACACTTTTAGTCTTCTGAAAAGTGGCAGTGGCATAGCTCTGTAGAGTGTACTATTCTCATCAATGTGAAGCCCTAAAAAGCAGGCTATTTGTACAAAACTGAGGGATGCAATATTGACTAGATGGAGAATATGATCAGTAAGATTTAAATGAGCAAAGAAGTCATTTTTAGGCCTGGGTGGAATTTCACTTCGTGTAATTAAGAGTAATTTGTGGGGGAAAAATCCTTACCACTAAAGCACAATTAGCGAGCACGAGCAACTGCTTGCACTCGCTATTCATGTTCTCTTGCATTTAGTGCTATTTCTTAAAGGAAAATGCATCCTTGTGTTTATTTTCAGCACAAGGGTGCATTTTGCGTTAAAAAACTAGCGCTAAATGCAGGGAGTAGGTTGGGGGAAAATCTTACCCCAAGGGCACATTTAGTGAGTGGCTGCTTGCGCTTTCTATTCAACTTTTTTGTTTAGCCCTACTTCTTAGCGCAAAATGCATCCTTGAGTCTATTTTTGAAATAGGGCTA
Organism: Calotriton arnoldi; assembly: GCA_963921515.1. Lineage (NCBI taxonomy): Eukaryota > Metazoa > Chordata > Amphibia > Caudata > Salamandridae > Calotriton > Calotriton arnoldi. The sequence goes on from CAWUFW010001378.1 coordinate 448,955, forward strand.
AATGAAGAATTACTCTTCTCGTGTTCTTCCATGTAATCTCACAGAATTTTAGGGCAATTCCACACTATTATACTACATGGAATTATGCAAGTTACGCTCACCCCTAGTTATTTTAGAGTTTAATACGAGAAATACTCATGATGCTCATTCATTTACGTTAGATTAAAAAGATAATGCTGGGCTGGAACAGGAGAACTCAGAGCCGTCTTAATTACATTATTTCAAGGAGTGCCTTGTTGAAACAGAGATATGAGGTTTTGTAATTGGAAAGGAAAATAGTGTCTTAGGACATGTATTAAAAAATTTTTACATGTATGTCTCATATTGACTACAATAGGTCCAAACCAAAACAAAGATATTATAGTCCCCTTTTCACCAAGTGTTGATTTTCCAGTCAGGAACTCTTGTCTTGAGGTCAAATCTTAGTAAAACATTGTAGTACTTGAGGAAGAATGTACAACCCAGTAGTACAGCAGTGGGGGCCAAGCTAGTGAACACTTCCACAGCCAACACTAGAGTGACACTTTAGAAGGTGACACTAAAGGTGACTGACACAACCAGAAAACCATTCTACTGACCCCGTAACTCAGCAGACCTGCATGTCCCTCTGCTGAACTCGCTGCTAATCTTGCATTGTTTGCACAATATCTGAATCTTCTTTTAACTATTTTATGAATTAGTATTGTTTGTTGAATTTGAGTGTATTTTTAACTGGGAATTGACTGGAGAGGGAGGGGGAATCGAACCCTGATTTTGGGAGGCTCTTGCACCGACACCGCCATCTTTCCTAGATGGTGCGGTCTAGTTGTTTTCACTTTGGGCACTTTAAAACGGGACGCTGCGCGAGCGCGCAGACCCGGTAACTCAGCAGACCTGCATGTCCCTCTGCTGAACTCGCTGCTAATCTTGCATTGTTTGCACAATATCTGAATCTTCTTTTAACTATTTTATGAATTAGTATTGTTTGTTGAATTTGAGTGTATTTTTTAACTGGGAATTGACTGGAGAGGGAGGGGGAATCGAACCCTGATTTTGGGAGGCTCTTGCACCGACACCGCCATCTTTCCTAGATGGTGCGGTCTAGTTGTTTTCACTTTGGGCACTTTAAAACGGGACGCTGCGCGAGCGCGCCAGACCCGGTAACTCAGCAGACCTGCATGTCCCTCTGCTGAACTCGCTGCTAATCTTGCATTGTTTGCACAATATCTGAATCTTCTTGTAACTATTTTATGAATTAGTATTGTTTGTTGAATTTGAGTGTATTTTTTAACTGGGAATTGACTGGAGAGGGAGGGGGAATCGAACCCTGATTTTGGGAGGCTCTTGCACCGACACCGCCATCTTTCCTAGACGGTGCGGTCTAGTTGTTTTCACTCTGGGCACTTTAAAACGGGACGCTGCGCGAGCGCGCCAGACCCCGTAACTCAGCAGACCTGCATGTCCCTCTGCTGAACTCGCTGCTAATCTTGCATTGTTTGCACAATATCTGAATCTTCTTTTAACTATTTTATGAATTAGTATTGTTTGTTGAATTTGAGTGTATTTTTTAACTGGGAATTGACTGGAGAGGGAGGGGGAATCGAACCCTGATTTTGGGAGGCTCTTGCACCGACACCGCCATCTTTCCGGTCTAGTTGTTTTCACTCTGGGCACTTTAAAACGGGACGCTGCGCGAGTGCGCCGCTGGCGTGCCTAAGGAAAGCCCGTCTGCACCCGTCAGCGTCCTGGAGGCGGCCGGCGCCGGAAATGCTGCCGGTTCACCATCAGAACAGCCTAATTTCATCATGTATTGTAGAGACAGCCTTCTTAACATCGGTAGGTGTATGAGCTGCAGGCCCCACCTCCCTATGCAGTTGAGCGATGATCATTTTGTTTGTAAATACTGCAACTGGGTGGTTTCCCCTAATCTAGGTGAACGCTATGTGAACTCCAACACTGGTACACACAGAGTCCAGCGGGGCGGTGAAGGCAATCATCTGAAGGCTTTCCTACTCAATACACGCTCAGTAAAAAAACATGAGCTTCAACTCCACGACCTGTTAGTTGACTCAACTCCCGATCTGATGTTCCTAACTGAAACGTGGTTAACTGAAGCCTCCAACCCCACTATCGCTAGCGCGATTCCCCCGGGTTACCAGATCCTAAGGAATGATCGACCCGAGGGAAGAGGAGGGGGTGTGGCCTTAATCTTTAGGAGTTCCTTCAGCTGCGTTCACTACCGATCATGGAGCTAGAGGGGGCAGAGAGCATGGGTTTCCTCCTAACCGTCTCGGCCCATCAGTCCATCGCGGGGGTAGTAATTTACCGCCCACCGGGGCCGGCAGGAAAGTTCTTGGAGTCTGTAAGCCATGCTATCTCTCCCATAGCTGCCAAATACAGTCACTGCCTGGTCCTTGGAGATTTTAATATCCATATGGATAATCCCTCAGAATCGGAGTCTATGAGGTTGCGTGAATCCCTTGACCTACTTAATCTGACCCCGTATGTCTGCCTCCCCACTCATGAAAAGGGGCATACGTTGGACCAGATCTTTTCATCTAATCGGATTGAAATGGATGTACCCCTCCCCTTAGCCTGGTCAGACCATTGCTTGATAGGTTTTAGAGTCTGTAAGGAGCTTGACAGGCCCCAACCACATGGTAAAGCCCGCACCAACAGTTTTAGGCCCTTCTATCTGATCTCCCCAGAAGCTATGCAGAGTGCCCTGAGTCGTCACCCTATTCCCCTTAGAGGGAATCTCGAGAGGGATGTGCACTCCTTAGAGCATTGGCTCCAACTCCGTGCCTTAGAACTTGCCCCTCCCACCACGAGGGCAGCTAAAACTAACCGAGCCTCAGCCCCTTGGTTTACAGAGGCCCTTAGGAAAAGCAAAAGTGCGTGCAAACGCCTTGAAAGAGAGTGGCGGACGAATTACAAACCTACTGATAAATCCATTTATAAACGGGCCTTGAAAGGCCATTATAGGAAAGTCCGCGAGGGAAAGACACTTTTCTTTTCCTCTAAAATCGATCAGGCTGGTAATAAAAGCAGAGAACTCTTTAATATTGTAAAAAGTTTTTTATCTCCTACGGCAATCGGTTGCCCGTTTGTTCCCACGAGTTATTGGACCAATCTTATGGCCTGTTTCTTCCATGATAAAATTAAAAACATTCAGGATTCTTTCGAAGCTCAGTCACCAACACTAGAGGCAGCCACTGGTCTGCCCTCTGATGCTAGCCGTAATACTGATTTCTCCCTTACGTAGTTTCCATCTATCACATTGGAGAAATCCCTTGCACTCATGAAGGCCCTTAAGTCCGGCTCACCATCTGATCCCTGTCCAGAAAAAGTACTGACATCTATTGCAGAAGTGATAAACCCTGCTGTTAATTTGATTTTGAACACCGCCCTGCGTGAGGGGCACATGCCGCAAACCTGGAAACATGCAAAAATTCTCCCGCTCTTAAAGAAACCCACAGCAGACCCAGTGGTCACCGGTAACTACAGGCCTATATCCTTGCTGCCTTTTTTCTCCAAGGTTTTGGAGAAATATGTCAATACAGTCACCACGGATTACGTGGAGGCCAACCATCTTCTGCACCCGAGTCAGTCGGGCTTCAGAGCTAATTTCAGCACGGAAACGGCCTTATTAGAAGTCGCTGAAACTATAAAAGCTACACTGGATAGAGGAGGCAATGTGGTTTTGGTGTTGTTGGACCTTTCCGCGGCCTTCGATACCGTGCCCCACAATAGATTACTGCAAAGACTTAAGGAGGGCGGTATCGGAGGCACGGTACTGAGATGGTTCACCTCCTTCTTAAGCAACCGTTTACAAACCATTTGGTCCCCTCCTTTCGCTGCTATAATCCCTCCCATGAATGTCGGGGTCCCACAGGGCTCAATTTTGAGCCCAACACTGTTCAATCTGTATATGGCCCCTCTTGCACTCCTCGCCGAGAAATACGGTGCCAAAATAGTGTCGTACGCGGACGACACGCAATTGTTGTTCACTTGCGAGAAGGGTGTTGAGTTCAGAGGCAATGTGATCAACACCTGTATCTCAGAGGTATTCTCTTGGCTTAGACAAAACCAACTGAAGTGCAACTCTGAAAAGTCCGAGATTATCTTCTTCGGCTCACGTCCCTGTGAAGCATGGCACAAATGGTGGCCGCAGGACATGTCTCCCCCCACATCTTCAGTCACCACCGTGAAAAATCTTTGGGTCAAATTGGACGCTGCCCTCTCTATGAAGATTCAGATCTAATCGGTGGCCGGGACCTGTTTTGGGGTATTAAGAATGCTGAGGAACTCTCTCCCCCTGTTCCCAGTCTCTTAGAGGAAAACGGTAGTCCAGGCCTTGGTGGTTTCGAGACTGGACTATGTAAACTCCCTGTACCTGGGCCTCCCGGATTACTTACTTGGCCGATTGCAGGTGGTCCAGAATGTGGCGGCCAGAGCCATCTTTCTGGCCGGACCTAGGACACGCACGACCCATCTTCTGTCTTCCTTACACTGGCTTCCGGTTCGGAAAAGGCTCCATTTCAAAGCGTTAGTTTTGGTCTTTAAAGCCTTTCATAAGATAGGAGCCCCTTACCTTAGGGAAAGATTTCAACACTATACACCTCAACGTACCTTGAGGTCCTCTGCTCAGCTTCTGACCCTGCTGTCCCGGGTAGGGGGGAGATCCTTTCAAGTGGTGGCCTCTGGTCTGTGGAATAGCCTACCTCTTTCTCTCAGACAGGTACAGGACCTCCTCACCTTCAGGAGGAAATTAAAAACATGGCTTTTCCAACATTAGGTCCTGGCCGGCTTCTGCTCTGGGTGCTTTTCTGTTAGCTGTTACGTGGTTTTTCTTTTAGCGCCGGGACACTCCTGGGAGTAGCCGTGCGCTTTATAAAAACCAAATAACATAACATAACATTATGGTGTGCAGAGCTTAAGCCAAACTACCCAACAGCCTCTGAGCGAAAAAAGCCAGGACAAAACGTATGCAAGCCAAAACTTCAATGTATCCAATAATAAGGTATAGCAGCAAAGCAGATCCACGTCAACAGTATTGGCATTTGGGCACAGTGGGGCAAGGATGAGCCATTTAGTGCCGATTACAACCTCTCCCAAACACATGAGGATGACTTAAATGTTCACATTTAACTTTCATAGGTTCCTGACAGACTCTGTGGTATTGAAGGTGACTATGAAGGTGATGGCACATTAAGACTATATGAAACTGCTAAAACAATTGACAGTCTAGTTTGTCAAAATGGGTAGTTTTTGTTCACAGGAAAACCAAAAAATAGAAAACTGAGGAAATAGCATACAAGATAAATGAGCAAGACATACATCAGGACACTGTTCAGCTGTGTGGTTGTGTTTGTGGAAGATTTTTAGAACCCTGACTCATAATACAGAGAAGAGAAAAACAGTGGAAGCTTTTACCTCAGCCTGCATGGATCTTCGTAATCGCAAAAAATGTTTAATAGTTCAATAAACTGCAAGTCATACCAGAACCTGAAAGCATGAAGTTTAAGTTTTGCTTGCCCAGGACTATTATTTATTGTAGCATTTGAAGCACTGCGTTGAAGGCTACAAACATAGTTGTGTTATCTAAATATGACATACTGAATACTCCATGACAGGCAGTACCTGTTTCACCAACTTATTGAAAGATAGCAATTACATTTTTTAGTCTATATGTTGTTACCTAAAGGTGACAGAGGGCTTCGGGAAAGAGGATGTTTCCTAACGGCTAGAGCGGTCGACCTCAAAGATGGGGAACTGGGTTCGAGTCTCTGCAGGGACGCTCAACATCCTGTGATTCTGGGCTAATCACTTAAGCTCCCCGCACCTAACAAAATGAATGTACAAATGAGCATAGGCTAGTCACCTATCAGGACTGGGCCAATATTGATGTCCCTACGCTACAGGAATTATTAGCTAGGACTAGACCGGAATTAGCGCCTAACAGCAATGTGGCCGTAGATAGGTTCTGTTCAGGGATTAAGTCAGCAGTTAATATTGCAGCCCCTATAAAAAGCTTTGTTTCTAGGAGGAAAAATCCATCAGAACCATGGTTCACGGAAAAACTCAGGATACAAAAACAAATCTGCAGAAGGGCTGAAAGGAAATGGAGAACCAACTATGACCAAGAGAGGAAAAGGGAATATGCACGAACACTGGCGGAATACAAAAAACTGCTTATAGGGGAAAAAAAGCAACTATTACACACAAAAAATAAGTGAGGCTAAGAACTCTTGCAAGGAGCTTTTCGCCACAGTCAAAAAACTAGCGAATCCTCCCGCTGTAAACAAATGGAAAGTAGTTCAGAACTCTGTAATACTCTCGGACAGTTTTTTGTAGATAAAGTTATATCAGTTTATGAATCTTTTAAGAGCAATAATAACGCCAGCAATTTAGTCAAACACTTCAAGCAAGGCATGGATACTTCGACTCCCAAAACTGGTTTCTGCTTCTTACCTCCCTCAGCAGAACAAATCAGCCTGGTGGTAAAGAACATTAGGTCCGGGGGCCCAACGGACCCTTGTCCACCTAAAGTGATGCATATATTCTGAGAAATACTTAGCGAACAACTAACTCCTGTGTTCACTGAGATAATTCAGTCTAGTAACTTCCCAGACATATGGAAAACAGCATCAGTGATCCCACTTTTAAAAAAAGCCAATCTTGATCCAAAACAACCCAGCAGCTACCGGCCAATATCTAGACTTCCGTTCCCAGCCAAAGTTTTTGAAAAATTGCTTAATAACCAATTGACAGAATATATAGCATCTAAAAACTTTTTAGACCAATCACAATATGGTTTCAGGGAAGAGCACGGAACAGAAACTGCATTGGTGATGGCAGCAGAGGGACTTAGGAGTATATTAGACGCAGGAGGGAAGGCCGCCTTGATTCTATTGGATCTCTCGGCGGCCTTCGACACTGTGAACCACGAGATACTCTGTGCTCGTCTAGCAGAATTGGGGCTTCAAGACTCTGCACTCATGTTGATGCAATCTTTTCTAAGAGACAGATCCTTCTCGATCAAACTGGGAGATTTTACATCCAAATCCTTTAAATCTCCTTGTGGAGTGCCTCAGGGTTCCTCCCTGAGCCCCACGCTTTTTAATGTTTATGTTGCTCCTCTGGCAGAGATTATCAGGCAGTATGGGTTTCTTCCGGTATCGTATGCTGACGACACCCAAATAGTGGTGTCAGTTGCAGGCAATACGGAGGAAACAGCTGAGCGATTCAGTGACTACATGAAGTTGAACAGTGATAAAACCGAGGTTATGCTGTTGGGATCAAAGACAGACTTTTGGTCTCCCAATTGGTGGCCGGCCAGCTTGGGCGACTGTCCAAAACCAGTGGGCAAGGTTAAAAATCTAGGAGTCACATTCGATAACAAACTGACTTTTGACGCCCAGATAAATAACCTCTCCTCGACCATCTGTTATATTTTAAAGATGATTAGAAGAGTCTGCCCATTCATTCCCCTCGAGTCACGCAAAACGTTGGTCATGGCATTGGCCCTGTCCAGACTGGATTATGGCAACGCCTTGTATGTAGGTATCCAAGCCCAACATCTCTCAAAACTACAGCGCCTACAGAATGCTGCGGCAAGGCTGGTCCTCGACATTTCTAGATCTGAGCCAGTTGGACATAGATTGAGAGCCCTCCATTGGCTACCTATGGAAAAAAGGATTATGTTCAAAACACTGTGCCTGGCTTTTAAGGCCTTGCATGGGGCAGGACCACAGTTCTTGAGATCACACCTGAAATGGTATGTGCCGACCAGAAGTTTGAGATCAGCCCACACAAAACTTCTACAAGTTCCTAGGTTTAAGCAGGTGAGGTGGGGGGGAGAAGCTTTTTGTTGCGGACTGCCAAAAACTGGAATCTCCTCCCGATCACGATAAAAAGCAGTCCTTCTCTGTTGCTTTTCGGAAAAGCTGTAAAAACGTGGCTTTTCACTTGTTAAGGCAACATACTACTCTCTCCCAGGAATCCTCCGTGCATTGGACTCAGCGCCAAGACGCCTTCGGGCAATCGCGCGCTTTATAAATTTCTAATCAAATCAAATCATGTGTCCGTGTGTAACGCAACTGGTGCTCATGTAAAGCGCTCTGATACCTTCGGGTCGAGTTAGCGCTATATAAAACGAATTAAAAAAAAGAGAATGCTTATATTCCGTTGGCAAAGTACTCTATTGTTAATTCAAAAATACTTACAAATCGGACAGTATCAAAAATATCTATGGGTTCATCCTCTTCTGTGAGTATAGGGTGTGCTTCGCTCTTTGTGATAGTATGAAAGTGCTCTGTGTGCGACATAAAGTGCATCCTAGGAGCACAATCTTTGGCCATTAGCACCAACTGGCTTCCAATGCTTCCAATGACCCTACACCTGATGTCCTGGCTGCGTTGATGTTGATGTTTCGGATTATCTTTTTTAATTTTGATCCAGGGAGATATTCAGCACATACAATCCATTTTAATCCACAAATATGAATACTTACAATAGACATTTCACCGATATTATCATTTTATGTACTTAAATGACACTTGCAGTGGCCTAGTGAAGGTAAGAATGCATTTATAAAGATTAAGTAGGCGTTGGCTTCCTCGCCTGCTTTAGGACTCCCTGACTATGTAAAACCTTTTACTTTCTATTGTCACTAATAAAATTAATTTGTGTATTGGGTGTTGGTACAAAGCCACAGACATCACAAAAGCCTCATGGCATATTCATTGTTGCATACAGTAAAAGCTGGACTCCCACCATGTTGATGGTCTTTGGCAGCAGCCACAATTATTGTTGAAGACTCTGAAAATATTGTGGTAAGTTCTCACTAACTGTTGCCGTGCCCCACTCCCTGGTTGCACTCCGCGGCATGGTTGTCTCAATGTGAAATACTCCTATTGTCAGCCTCTCATATTACTTTGGTACGCTATCCTGCTATGAACCCCGCTTCTCTGATGCCTCACTGAAGATGGAGATCCCCATGATTTTATCTTAACCTCTGCACAGGTTCTTAAGCCAGGTATTGATTTAACTGATGGGCCTCTCCGTGAATGTGAACTAATTTATTTTGTGGATGGTTCTTCTCTCAGACATGATGAAGGTACTCTAGTTGCTGGTTGCGCTGTTGGCACTGTATGTCACGTGGTGGAAAGCTGTAATCTGCACATTGTGAAATCCGCTAAAGTGGCGGAGCTCCTTGCAGTCACCAGAGCTAGCATCCTAGCCAAAGAAAAGACTATTACTCTGGACACGGACTGAAAGTATTCTCTTGGACTGCATGACTTTGGGCTCCTGTGGATGGAAAGAGGTTTTTTGACCTCAGGAGGAACTCCAATAAAGAATAGGCAGTATGTTCAAAATCTTTTAAATGTTTTGCCGTTACCAGAAAAGGTGGCAGTAGTGAAATGTGCTGCCCAACACCCTCATGATGATGTCTCAATAGGCAATGCCATAGCCGATTCTGCTGCAAAGAAAGCCACCTTGTTTAAAACTGCTGATATTGCCATGTATGTTATACCTACGTTAAAAGATTTGACTCAACTGCAGGAGCAAGCCTCTGAGAATGAAAAACAACCCTCATTCAAGCTATAATGTAAAAGAGACCCAGAGGAGGTGTGGAGAGACAGCACTGGGTGCATGGTAGCACTAAAATTTCTACTCCCCATCCTCACCAGGTTGTATCATGGAGCAGCCCACGGTGGCAGGGACAGTATAATGCATGCGGCTGCAACTTATTAGTATGCACTTGTCTAACCCGTAGTTATTGCCAATCCTATTACACATGCCTGTCATTCAATTTGGAAAAGTGGTTAAGTCCTTCCTCCCCCAAACCCTTCCCAGTTGCTCCCCTCCCACTTGGGGCCCCTTCATTCACATCTAGGGTGACTTTATATAACTACCAAAGTGTGCCAATTACTCCTACTTTCTTGTGGTGTGCAAGAGTTTAGGATGGTTGCAGGCATACCTCTGAGCTCACACAGATGCCATTACTGTTGCTAACTGATCACTCAGATACTTCCTCCCTAGGTTCCGGATACTAAACTGAATTAGTAGTAATAAAGGAACGCATTTTGTGTCTGCAATATTACAGACAGTTTTAAGGCATTAGGAATGGACCAGCACTTCCATTGTGTTTATCGCCCAAAGTCAGTAGGTAAAAAGGAAAGGAACAATGGGACCCTGGAGAATAAGATAGACCACATATGTTTGGAGACACAGTTAAACTGTCTTGATGCTTCATCACTAGCCCTGTGGTCCTTGTGAGTGATACCTTCCCAGAAGACTAAACTAAGTCTGTAAGAAATAATCATGGGCTGACCCATTATGCTCCCCTCAGACCCACATGCGTTCTCTGCATAGCTAGATCTGCACTTAAATGATAATGCTGTGTTACAATATTGCAGAAAGCTTACATAAGGGCTCTAAAATTTCCATTCTCAGGTGCAACATACCTTACTGTTATGTTCCACATAGGTACCCTAATATAGGCCCGGGTAACATCATACCCTTTCACCTACATCACCTCCCCTACATTACACACTAACGAGCCTTTTAAGGATTGAACGCCTTTTATGGACTGAACCTTTTACCTAGTTCTAGGCCTGGGTGCAGAAGGAGGGTTTTTCCCCGAACAATAGTGTTCTATGACTTCATCTTTAGACTGACACTGCATGAATAAAATATTCATGAGGCTACTTGGAAACCAGGCAGGGGCTATACACCACCTTCCTAATAACTACGCACAAGGTTCATCTCATACGTCATCCTCATACTCAACAATGGCTAACACAAGAACAAGGGACAAAGGGACTCTATATACTTTTCTGTATAAATACAGCACCTCTTGCTATCAATAGTTAGAGGGCACCGAGACTTCCAGGCCGACACACTGACCAGAGACGCTGAGGCTCCTGCATGCAGACGCTCCAGCTGACAGTGGTCTGAACATCCCTTGCGGGGTGTCCAACTCGAGACCAAGAAAGGCTCCTACATTCACACTTCAGGTAATGGGGTTCGACTAAATCCTACAGGGATTCTTGGCTTCACACCTACTCACATGCTAGGTACACTTAGGTACACCTAGATAGGCATCATAGGAGTACGCACTCTCTTTTATCAATGCATTTTATATTCATGTATTTATTCATGCTTATTGCAAGATGATAGAACTGTACTATCCTTTTATATTCATAGTACTGCTAATCATATATCTCTGCTACTGTCTAATGGTTGTTTCAGCTCATATACTTTACACGAGAATAACAACTGTTCAATAAATCCTTATTGAAACACCTAGACTGTTTATTCTGTGTACCTCTGAGATAAACTAAATGAGCACGAGTGACTGAGCGAAAAGTAGTACATTGTTTCCACGATCTTGAGGGATCAGGGTTGTCATGTTCTGAGGTTGCCAGAAATTAATCTCTCCCCAATAAGAGGAGACACTAGTGGCACTGTGAGCTAGCTAATGCAAACAGGCTAACATTTCTCGGTGGGAGTGTACAGAATCAGTCTGCCACCAAGCCCACAGTTTATGTTATCCAAACGCGCAGGTCCTGCATGGGTACTATAGGAACTACACGACATGGCGCCACCAACGATGGTTGGGCTCTTATTTAACAGTAGAATCTGAGTAGTTCAGTCGTGCTATTCTCAGAGACTCCGCCTCACAAAACGCCAGAGACGTCTGGAGTGGGTGGGAACAAACTCCGCCACAGCTGAGTTGGCGAGAAATCCTATTTATTGGCTGTTGGTTAATCAAGCTTGTAGGACATTTTGTTCCTAAAAATTGTGCATAAACACCTTCTCATAGTTTCCTTGAAACATTAGTCTGTGTTCTATACACAATGACTACTACCCCGGTCTTAGACCCGCTACAGCAAGCACTCCCCCTCACAGACAGGAAGAAGATGCGAATGCAATACAGATTGCACCTAAATTCAGACGTACTATCACCCTGAAACTAATGGACTATGGTTTAACTTCTAGGGGTGGCTTAGTAGCTTTCGTGATTGAGGCACACAAATCAAATAAAACAGAGATATTTTATTCGTGGGTTACATTCCCAGCAGCAAATGCAGTAACACAGACATTTCACTACTATATAGAAGGAGATGCACCACAGGAAAACGGTCCCTGCGAGGACATAGAAGTTCCACTTACTTACCAGGAACACCTATACTGGTTTAAAGGCGCCCTACCCCATATAAGACATAGAGTAAGATTAGGCCCGCTCGGAGGAGACGGGGCAACATGCCAATATTAGCGGCCTACACACCACATCCTGACATTGAAACAAAGTCACAGCCAGACCTACTCTTACAACACAAAGATTTAATTAAAATCTACAGAAACCTGACACAGTATGTCATGAGGACTTTCACAGTCCAACCAACATCAGTTGCAACAAATGGAACTCAAATTCAGGGTACAGCAACTAAAATTACACCACAAACATTACACGCAGTAATGGGTAAAATGCCCACAAAATGTGAACAAATGCCATTCTGGGTAGCTCAGAAAATAACTCAGCTCGAGGCAGTATTCCCGAATACTACCCCATTTGAAAAACACAGAATGCTAACAATCTGCTTGCCCATGGGGATAACACCACAAGTAGAGGACTGCACCTCTTGGGGTACAGTCTTTGCTGCCATATATACCAGAACACATGGTATTCCTTCATTAGCAGCAGTACCAGACATATTAAGACAAATACAAAACGAGTACGGAGCAGAACCTGCCCTAAACTTAGGGATGAAGTTATTAAATAACTATGACCAGGTATCAGCCATAATACTAGCTAATATTAAAGGGGAAGCAGCTTCAGTGGCAATCCGCCAAAGCCTAAGGGAGTTCAGTCCGTTGGATCAACAACACGAACTGCCCAAAATAATTGAAACTGCATATGCAGAATTAGGCAGAGACAGTTTGGGTGGGAAAGCATTAAAACCACAACTGATGGGCAGTCCTGAAAAGGACAATACAAAGCAGGCACCTGCTTCTTCTAAAAAGAAGTGGGATAATAAAAAACAACTAAAGTTTAAAAACAGATCTCAATCCCGGGGAAGATCTCCTCCACAGGAGCCCTCTGAAAAGAGGTATAATCTCAGGAATAGGGATAATATTAGGAAACCTGACAGGTATCAGGATACTGATACACGTTCCTCTCGTTCCTTTCAGGGCTCGACGAAAGACTTCGAGAGAGAAGGACGGTCAGAACACAAAGAAGAGCGTACAAAGTCCAGAGACAAGCAGCACGCTCAATACTATACTTCTAAAAAAGAAGACAAACCAAAATCAAAACCTCAGTTTAAGAAAAAGAAAGTTGCAGGCATAAAGATCAGACATGCCCAGAATTCTGAGGACGCAGCTTCTGAATGGGGAATGGGCTCTGACGATGCTAGACAGTGCGGCAGAAGTAACAATAGCTTGCCAGAACCTGATGGAATTTCTGGTGACAGCGGACTTGAATGATTACATCACGGTGGAAACACCAGACACCATCGTGAGCGTCCCACATAAGTTACATGAAATAACACTCCAAATGGAGGGGGACAAGCCCAGGAAAGTCAAAGGTCTCTTTTGGGAAAATCTGTCATCTGATTATGACATCCTATTAGCAGAACAAGATTGGCCGCCAACATTCGTTATGGAGTGCCCCAGGGGAGAAAATGTAATTTTTCATCATTCTCCGACCTCGTTCCTATACATCTTAAACATGCTTATGCACAGGAGTGGGCGGTTGCCTTAGCACCAGCACTAAACAAAAATCATGCCGGGTGGGATGAGGATTCAACCCACCACGTGATCCCGTTAAAAGTTTCACCAAATGCTCAGAGGCAATACCCAATAAAGCAAGAAGCTAAAAAACAGGTCAGGGAAATCTTAGATCAACTTGAGTACCAAGGGGTGATTGAAACATGCACCTCACCAATGAACAACCCTTTGTTTCCCGTATCCAAACCAGACAACTCATATCGTCTAGTTTTAGATTACTGACATTTAAACTCATGCACAAAGACATTCGCTGTCCAAAATGCACATAGTGCCGCATTAATGAATAACATTGTGCGGAAAAAGTACAAAACTACACTAGATATCTCAAATGGATTTTTCTGCCAAAATATAGCGCCTGAAAGCAGGTATTTGACCGCATTCTCAGCGTTGGGGTCCCAGCGGCAATTTTATCACCTCCCCCAGGGGTATAAGAACAGCCCGGGGGTATTCTCAGCAAGAGTAACAGAGTTACTCCAAAATTTTGATGAGGAAGCATTGTCCTATGTGGATGATATTTATCTGACGGACGATGGCTTAAAAAGCACTTGACCAGGGTGAGCACCATTATAATGGGATTCGCCTCTGAGGGCTACAAATTTAATTTAAAAAATCAAAAATAGCCCACCTCAATGTCCTATTTTTAGGATATGAGCTTTCAAGTGAAGGGAAAAGCCTGGCAGCTAACTTTTTAGAAAAGTGTGCGCTGCTCCAGCCTCCAAAATAATTTAAAAATCTACAATCAATACTGGGATTCCTAAATTTTGGCAGAACATACATTTTGGATTACGCAGAAAGAGTAAAACCTTTCTACGACTTAATAAAACCTGACTTTTCAGTCAAACATTGGACACAGGAACATTCAAATATCCTACGTTCATTACAAGAAGACATGATTGCTTCCAAACACTTACAGACACGCGTAAACATACGCAGCTTGGTGATCTGTGTAATAGCGGGTCAATGCGGGTACACTTACTTAACCTTCAATGAAGGAGAAACCATACCAATCGCATACAAATCACACCTATACACAAACGCAGAAATGCGTTTCACTTCAACAGAAAAAATCCTGACAGCAGTTCAGACCGCTGTAGCAAGAGAAAGAGCACTGGCTCAGGGGAAACGCATAATTGTCATAACCCCAGTACCAGCTTTAGAAACTGTTACAAAGGCTAGAATTCCAAATGCAAAAGCTTTACATCCGAGATGGATACAATGGGCTAATTCTCTTACTGCAACGGACGTTGAATACAGATTTGACCCGAGTTTAAAAACACAAGCATTTCTGCAATACGAACAAGAATATCCTCTACCTAATGAAATTTTGCCTCTCAATCAGTATGAATATATTATTTACACTGACGGATCTGCTCAACCGGCTATAGGGAGTAAGCAACAATGCAGCTCAGCGTGTGCTATCGTTAAAGGTCGCATGCGGGATGGAAAGTTCTATCCAAGTTGCACCAAGACGCAATCTCTAGGAGACTGCACGGCTCAGTTGGCAGAGTTAAAAGCACTAATACTGGCACTTGTAAATACGTATCACGAATTTCCCACACTAATTGTGTGTGATTCCTTTTACTGTGTGCAGTCATACAATGAGTACTTGTATCATTGGGAACAAAACGGGTTTAAGGACGCAAAAGGTGGCACAATTAAGCATAAAATGCTATGGGAACAGGTAGTGGAGTTGAAAAACGACCTACCAAGGGCTCACGTGATACACACACTGAGTCATCAACGTGATGGCGTTCACGTTGAAGGGAATTCATTGGCTGATGAAGCCGCAAAGGGGGCTGTGCGAATGGCTTCCGTAGCAGCAATCACTCATTCAAAAACGAGAATAGACGGTGAGAGTATGATGGCTGTGATTGCCTCAAGCAAGAACAGCGGTGCAGTACCAAAGAAATTTCCACTCAAATACTCCTACAAGTTAGATGCAAACAACATTCCATTTGCTCAGATTCCTGGAGTGGGGGACAGAGTAATACCAAATATGGATCGTAGGCAAGGTTTAATACTAGCAGCACATGAGGGTTTGGGCTCTGCACATACAGGCGTCACAACGACTATTTCATTGTTGAAACAGCGCTATTGGTGGCCCGGTCTAACAAAGCAAACTAAAGACTATGTCTTGAAATGCGACATCTGTCAACAGATGAAAGGCTCCACCAGAACATGCCCGGCGCAGACACCATTACCTATATCTGACAAACCTCTCGCATGCGTATATCTGGACCACTGCGGCCCCTTACAATCTGATGGGGCTTACAAGTATATCATGGTTGCAGTGGATTCCTGCTCTAGATTCCTCTGGGTTTGTCTTCAGCGCTCGGCTGATGCTCGAACTGTTATAAAAGATTTGCGAGTCTTTATCGGGACATACGCAGTTGGCACGTTACATTCTGACCGTGGCCCGGCGTTTAGCTCTCGGGCTTACAAAGAGGCCATGAAAAGTATGGGCGTTGCACTGCGGTACTCCTCTCCGTACCATCCTGAGGGAAATTCGGTTGTGGAGAGGAAAAACCGGGACTTAAAGCAATCTTTAACAGCTAAGGTATTAGGCAAGGGCGGTAGTTGGGTCAGTCACCTTCATGGGGTACAAAGAGCAATTAACAACCAGCCAAGAAACTCTCTAGGGGGTGTCACTCCATATGACGTCTTATTTGGGACGAGAATGTGGGTAGCTGATCTTGAGTATGAAGGCACAGTGGCGGATGAGAAACCATTTGATATTGATGATCGTTTGGCTGTTTTACAGGATCTAAATGAATCCAGGACACAACAAAGCAACGTTGTCCAGAAACAGACCGCCACTGAGGAAGTCAAGGCAAACACGGCAAGACCTGTCTGGATCCCAAAAATCAGGGATCTGGTCAGAGAGAAAATAGCGGACAAAAAAGAATTTGGACCATCATACAGAAAGCCTGTACCTGTCCTAGCAATTCAAGGAACACAAACTGTTCTTTTGCCGCATCTTGCCGGGAAAAAGGAGAAAAGATTTGTCTCAATCGACTTAATCAAACCACACTATGTGGCTGATACTGAACAGTAGGCCTCGTGGACTCCACAGTAGCAGACGCCCTCCTCTCGCTACAATCCAAGAAGTTCAAACAGAAAGACTCATCACGTTTGAAGAGCCTCCTGTACGGAATGAAGGACTAAGCAACAATGCTATGGAACTCGTTCCTCTTGAACACGAAGTTCATCTACAAAATGAAACTCAAAACAACACTCAAGTTACAATCAGACCAAATATAGACGTATACGTCAACATGCCTCAACGAGAGCAAAATGCGATTTCAACAATTCCCAATGCAATTCCTACAATTGATCGAACTGCTTCTGGCTACTTCATGAATTTTGATCCGTTTTCTTTAGATCCAAGTGAACCCGAAATGACGCCAGCCCAAAAATCACGTAAACAGCAAGCTAAAGACTTTCTGAACTTTCTTAAAAAGACTTACCTGGTATCGCCTTGGATTGAACTTTGGGTAATTACTGGGATTCTATTTTTTCTTTTCTGGCTAGGTTTAATGATAACTTTTAGCATGCTTATTAATGGACGATATCTTCAACAGAGCTCTACAGCCCCGAAAGTTGATTTGATTTTAAAACCACATCAATCGTCTCATCGTGAACAGAGAGACTTGTCATCAGTGAACATCACAGCGGCTCCTATACCGGATGGTATAGTTTGGGACAAGGTTGATTTCGAAATATTCGGTCCGACTGAACTTTTAAAAATTCCTCATTTATTTAAAATTTCATTAAGTGATATCATTACCTCCAGTACATTTTCTGATGATTGGGACACTGAAACTGTTAATAACATGTTGTCTGATTTAGAAAAAACTGCTGCATTTCCTAACACTGAAATGTTAGAAAGTAATTCAGACTATGACACTTCGTACTGTTACCAACATTATGGTCATCATTTCCTGCACAAATCTATTTCGCCTAGAAATGTGTTTGAGTACCATCAGTGGGAACATTGCCCTACACCATCAAAGGGTAGTTTGCAGACATTTGCGCAGACGTTTTCATATTTTTCAGGTTTTAACACACCTGACCCAACCTCATATTATTATAAGGTTACACCAACATCAGCACTGAAAATTATGTTGACAAACACCAAACAGATTTACTCTGCATCCTTTATTGCCCAACTGTCTGAACAGGGTTTTGACCTATGGAAGGACACAATAGACTTAAAATCAGTCTGGGGTTCTAGGGACTGGCACGTCCAGGGAACAGAAGCGCTATTTAGAGCATGCCTCA
This sequence comes from Calotriton arnoldi, assembly GCA_963921515.1. Classification (NCBI taxonomy): domain Eukaryota; kingdom Metazoa; phylum Chordata; class Amphibia; order Caudata; family Salamandridae; genus Calotriton; species Calotriton arnoldi. The sequence continues at coordinate 467,015 of CAWUFW010001378.1, forward strand.
TTCCACAGCAGATGATATTTCTAAACGAAACTGTGCAACAAACATCTTGTCTTGGATTAGCCAAGGTAAAAGACCTGAACACACCTCGATTTCCAACACCATCACAGATCGGAGGGTGGCAAAATTCGACTTCCCAGGAAGGGGCAACAGTAGATGACATTCTAAAGTACAATAGATCAGACCCAAATTGGGGAAAATGGGTGGTTTGGCCCTTAGACACAAACATATTTCATAAACGATTCTTGGGTATTACCGAAGGGTATAGTATCCACAGGCCAGACCCACGTTATGTACAAAGAGAACATCCAGGGGTAGTGACATCCTACAGTGTTGGGAAGTTGTGCCTTGATTGGCTAGAGACCTCAACACTAACAGAAGTGAAACAACACTTAACCTTACTCTCACAAGACATGGATCTTCGAGATTTCTTACAAGGTCCCAGGAAACAACGTCAGAAACGTTTCATATATGCTGGCATCTATGCTCCCTATAATGAAGAGTGGAAAATATCACAACAAGAGGCCGCAGAGAGAATACGGGAAATAGACCGTATTAACTTAGAAAAATCATTGGCTGTGGTAGAAAATGGGTTAACAACTTTGTCCTCCAGAATATATTCTTTGGGCAACATTGTGTCTTCTGCGATAGACATCCTGGAAGAAGATTTGGCCATACCACAACACGGGCAATCTCAATTACGTTCTATCATGTTATTGAGCTGGACGCTGCAATCTTTGCGCGCAGGCTTTGTGCCTTGGCGTTTTATAAACAGTTTGTCTGTTTTCTGAATATAATCTAACAGATAAACAGATTGAAATGGCACTAAGGGGAGCTAAATATACAATGTTGCGTATTGAAAAACTGGACCGACTACCATTTACAGTAGCGGAAGGTCCGTCTACTGAATGGCTGATCCATGGCCACATAACTCTACCGGTCACCACTTTTCAGTTTCAATATTGCCTTGAACAACGGCAGGCGGGCAAATATGAAAAAATGGGTAAGGAGTACATTAGGGAATCCTGGGATTTACTGTATAGATTTCGATGCCGGAGTGGGGATCAGGAAGTGTTTCTAAGTGGTACTAACTGCAAGAACGCTTTGAGTGGTTCTCTCATGTGCCGGGACATTACATTGCACGGAGCATGTAATGGTTCGATAGCAAACTTGTCCTGCCACATGAAAGGGACTCCAGCTGCCGTGATTAAGCCGGTATTCGAGCTGCTCTCAAATGGGAGTTACTTGATGCTGAACGATCAAGGTTGCTGTGGTATGCCGGGCATTGCCGATCTGGTCACTGTGAACTCCAGGGTTACTTGCTGTATGCAAGTATTGTTTCCCCCAACAAGTACAGTGAGGGAGGCGCCGTTATGGCCTTCGTTGAATGTTTCCTTTATACAAATTGATACTTTGAGCAGACTGAAAGCCATGCTTTTACAGCAGACCGTACCCTTAACCTCCGCTCGAGAGACCTTTGATCTTCAAATTGCAAGGACCTCGAGTGAGATACAGGCGCTTATACGTACAAACTGCCCCATTCATTTCGCAGAAATGGTGGGTTGTATCTTTAATATGTCTGATACGAGTGGTATTGTACACCTATTTAAGACCATAGGGTCAGGACTTCTGAGCACCTTTCAGACAATCCTCGGAGTTATCCCGAACTTTATACACACCGTATTTGGAAGCATTTTCGGAGGTCTACCTCTGATCCTGCTATCAATAGCGGGAGTCCTGATTGTCATTTACCTACTACGCAATGGACGGCCCAATTACCAACGAGATGGCAAAAGCGCTCCTGGAGCGGAAATACCGTGAACGCATGGTACAACATCTGGGCACACCTCGCCTAAGGGAACTAAGCGCCTCTTGGTTCCTATCGTTTAGACCAGTCTGGATGGACTGCATCTTACCTGTTCTTCGATGCCTATTTTGCGGTGAAGAATGCTTGTTGGACCTCTGTCTGACACTTGCGACTGACACGCCTGCGGACTTGAATACCCAGCTGGAACCCTTGAGGGCCCACGCTCGGCAATGTCCCCAGCGTATTCCCATCTTGATGGCTGCATTCCTCGAGAATCCGCAGGTGCCTTTCACAACTGGGGTGAGCTTTAGCTCCACCACTAGCACCGAGGTATCGATGACAGCACCGGCTGCCTCTACACCAGCTATTGGCAGTACTGAATATCATCTGTGCTCCATTGACGTGCTCTGCGAGGTGTTACAAGGACCGTCCCCTGCAGCAGCAAGCAGCGATGATATTGCGTCTCCCAGCCAGGACATTTAATCTGTAATTGGCTCATCGCGTGCTGGGAAAGAATTCAAATTTTCACTTTTTCTAAAATGAACAAAATTTGGAACACTGCCTAAAAATTGACACTTTCACGCTGGAAAAGCAAGGCCTTTTGATGCTTATAGACATTCAACTTATATAAACGAACTCAATTAGGACTGTGGCTTATGTGACAATTCCAAACAACTAATTTTCGTAGCAAGAATTTTAATTTTTACTTTTTTTAACTGTTTTTAATATGATTTTAAAACAGGATTTTAACGAAGCTCATTGAAAAATGTTCTATGCACTACTATCTAGTAAAGAGAATAGTCCACTAGCATTTTTATCATTGTTGACTGTTCGGAAGAGGAGTGGGTGTTATGTTCCACATAGGTACCCTAGTATAGGCCCAGGTAACATCATACCCTTTCACCTACATCACCTCCCCTACATTACACACTAACGAGCCTTTTAAGAATTGAACGCCTTTTATGGACTGAACCTTTTACCTAGTTCTAGGCCTGGGTGCAGAAGGAGGGTTTTTCCCGAACAATAGTGTTCTATGACTTCATCTTTAGACTGACACTGCATGAATAAAATATTCATGAGGCTACTTGGAAACCAGGCAGGGGCTATACACCACCTTCCTAATATCTACGTACAAGGTTCATCTCATACGTCATCCTCATACTCAACAAAGGCTAACACAAGAACAAGGGACAAAGGGACTCTATATACTTTTCTGTATAAATACAGCACCTCTTGCTATCAGTAGTTAGAGGGCACCGAGACTTCCAGGCCGACACACTGACCAGAGACGCTGAGGCTCCTGAATGCAGACGCTCCAGCTGACAGTGGTCTGAACATCCCTTGCGGGGTGTCCAACTCGAGACCAAGAAGGGCTCCTACATTCACACTTCAGGTAATGAGGTTCGACTAAATCCTAGAGGGATTCTCGGCTTCACACCTACTCACATGCTAGGTACACTTAGGTACATCTAGATAGGCATCGTAGGAGTATGCACTCTCTTTTATCAATGCATTTTATATTCATGTATTTATTCATGCTTATTGCAAGATGATAGAACTGTACTATCCTTTTATATTCATAGTACTGCTAATCATATATCTCTGCTACTGTCTAATGGTTGTTTCAGCTCATATACTTTACACGAGAATAACAACTGTTCAATAAATCCTTATTGAAACGCCCAGACTGTTTATTCTGTGTACCTCTGAGATAAACTAAATGAGCACGAGTGACTGAGCGAAAAGTAGTACATTGTTTCCACGATCTTGAGGGATCAGGGTTGTGATGTTCTGAGGTTGCCAGAAACTAATCTCTTCCCGATAAGAGGAGACACTAGTGGCACTGTGAGCTAGCTAATGCAAACAGGCTAACATTTCTCGGTGGGGGTGTACAGAATCAGTCTGCCACCAAGCCCACAGTTTATGTTATCCAAACGCGCAGGTCCTGCATGGGTACTATAGGAACTACACGAGTAACCGAATCAGGCTTGCCATTCCTTCCAGGATGGCGATTGGGTATATGTCCGCATATACCAGGAAAAGACTGCACCACAGCCCCACAGGCGTGAACCTTAGAAGATCTTGCTCATCACAAACGCTGCTGGTAAATGTTGAGGCTTAGGAACTTGGATCTACTCTTCTCACTGCAAACAAGCTGGTCCTCCTAGAGACGACAATGGTCCTGCCACTGCTGCAATGCCTTGGCCTTTTTACTGGTACTGTCGCTACTCCATGCCCTCCTCCTCTACCTGCTCCACCAGCACATGATGATGCCCCGACAGCCTCTTGTCGTTTCTACCTCTTCCCATGTTCCAGTGTTACAATCCAAACTGGTAACCATGTAGTCTGCCTGGTGAATCTCTTATTCCCCATTCAAGGGTGTCCCTTTCACTACCCAGGCCAGGCTAATTGCTATAATTAGTATAGACATAGGCATTCATCTCAAAGGAATTTTAGAGAAATTTGTAACAAATGTTGCATTTTAATATTGCACATAGACCCTGCATGACAATAACAAAGTTTTGATTTGACATTTTATGTGCTGGAAGCTTCAAAACAGAATTGAAGCATGTCTTTGTTATTATAACATAGAATATTGAAAGGCTTGGTTTCCATTTCTGCTAGGGTGACCTCTTTGCAGGACATTGCCTATCAGCCACATATTCTATGTGTTCTGGAGATTAAAGGAATGCTTGCTTGAGCCTTTGCATGCTAGTACACCATTCTTTGCAAAGTTATTTCTAGGAAACTACTTGTTTCACCTGTTCTTTAGAGCTGGTGGATTCCTACATGGATGTAGCACTGCTCAATGTGAGGTGCTATTTTCCTATTTTATTTTGAGCAGGATAGCACAGATTTCTGGCAGATTAATTAGCCCATGACTTGCCATTCACACCTTCTAAAATCAGGTGTGTTAGACCACTAGTCATCAGTAAAACAAGGTAAGGTGCCCTTAAGCGGAATGCGTCAAAAGACTACAATTCTGTGACCCTGCATGCATAACCGGTTAAGGTAATAAAAGTGTCCTCACCCGCAGAATTTCATGGCATGCTTCATCATTGGATCCTTCACCCTAGAATGACTGTGCATCAGGGTGGGCTCGATCAGAAGACTGGGAGATCTTTGATATTGGAGGAGCACTGAAGGAGCTAAAATTATTCAAGATGTAACCATGTAAACACTATTTTAAAATGGTCAATCTGATATGATTAAAAACCCTTTAGTACTGTAGTAAAACAGTGAAATGATGCATGAAGGTAGAAATAGCCTCTACGTCCTTTATTGTGGGCTTCATCTTACGCCCATCTTTGTTTCCCAAACGTGTCATGCAGCCTTTGTCAGGACCAGAATATCATAAAACACTATAAACAGGAATCCACTAATGATTCCGCAAATGATAATTAGCTTTGTGATGCTAGACAGACAAAAGCATGCAGTTGCACTTGGCCCTTACTGCAGGGTCGTCCCCAAACTTTTTGCCTTCACCCTCCTGTTTTCTGAACCCGGTTTTGCTGGCTTACAGGGCTCTGCACACTTTATCACTTCTAACCAGTGCTAAAGTGATTGTGCGCCTGCATAACAGACGGTAGAATTGGCTTACACCCAATTGGGATATTTAATTTACTTGTAAGTCCCCAGTAAGGTGGCACTGTTAGACCTGACAGCCTTCAGGTGGTCCCCCCCCCAACGTTTTGCCTTCCTCCTCCATGTTCTGAACTCATTTTTGCTGGCATTAGGACTCTGCGCACATTAGCACTACTAACCAGTGCTAAAGTACTTGTGCTCTCTCACCTAAACATGCTAATATTGGCTCATCCCCAATTGACATATTTAATTTACTTATAAGTCCCTAGTAAAGTACACCACATGGGGCTGTAAATTAAATGCTACTAGTGGCTCTGCAGCACTAATTGTGCCATCCACTCAAGTAGCCCCTCTAACCATGTCTCAGGCCTGCCATTGCAGAGCCTATGTGTGCAGTTTACTCTGTTATGTCGACCTGGCAAAATAAACCTTTTGCCAGGCCTAAACCTCCCCTTTTTACACATATAAGTCACCCCTAAGTTAAGCCCTGGACAACCCAGAGGGCAGGGTGCAATGTATTTAAAAGGCAAGACATGTACTTTGTACGTTTTACATGTCCTGGTAGTGAAAAACTCTCAACTTCGTTTTTCATTACTGCAAGGCCTATCTCTCCCATAAAATAACATTGAGATTACCTTACTACATTTTATAAGTGTAATTTCCAATTGAGAAGAGATAAACCCTTCAAGTCTGGTGTCTCTGGAATCACAATTTAAAATCAAAATTTATGGTGAAGTCGAATTTTAAATTGTAATTCTGTAAATGCCACTTTTAGAAAGTTGGCATTTTCTTACTTTAGGCATTTGGTGCCCGTAGCCTGTCTCTGATCACATAACTGGGTGTAGTTGGCAGTTGGGCTTTGTGTATTCCTCTTAAGACAGCCACACACACTGGGAGCTTAGGTGTATTTCTGGCAGGAAGGGAGGGAGGAGCTGGGCACAGCCTCACTTACACCTGAATAGGCTGTGTCCTGCCTATACACAAATGGCTGCATACCTCCCTGTAGTGAGTCTGGAGCCAGGGCAGGAAGGGAGGATCTCCGTGCACTTCAAATGCATGTCTTTGATGTCCCCCCCACTTCAAAGGCACCATTGGGTATAAGTACTGGACACCAGACAGCACACTTCTGGACCTGTGGCTATTCTGTCTGGAAGAAGGCCTGCTCTTCTGCTGAAGGAATGCCACTCTGCTGACCTGTGGCCTGCTACCCTCCTGCCTGGGTGAGAAGGAATGGACCTGCATCACTTGACCCCAGAACCCAGAGGGACTCCAAGGGCTAGTTGGCCGGCCTCCTGATCTGAAGCCTCAGGGTCATAACAGGTTTTCAACCCGTGCACCTGGACTCTGTCATCTGTGAGTCTACCCTGCCAAGTGGTGCCACCCCAGGCTTGGACACTTGGAAGTGGGCCTTAGGTGTTTGCCAGCGGAACCGACGCATCTTCTCTGCTGAGCGACGCATTCCCAAGCAGAACTGACGCATCTCCTCAGCTAAGTGGCGCATCCCAGAGTAGAACCAGCGCATCACCGCTGTTGCATGGATGTGACCCATCGCAAAAGACTTCCATCACCACTGCAACCCGCATTTTGGGACCGACACATCGCCTTCGGAATCGTCACTGCACGACGATTTGCCCGGCGCAAGCTCCTCGCATCTCTCGTCGACGGCAGCCTCAGCTGCAAAACTCTGCATTGCAGCATCACCTCTCATTGGAACTGACGCATTGCCTCGGCTGCGCCTCGCATCCTCGACACTGGACTTCGCATAGCAAGCCGCGTCGACAGGCTCTGTGACGTTGATGCATCAGGATCTTGCACCACAGCTGCAGGAAGCGGACATAGTCTGCCTGCAAGAAACCTGGGCCGTCATACCAACACACCTGGAAGGTTTTTCGGGACTACACAAACTAGCCAGCAAATCCCACCTCTATAAAAGACCATCGGGAGGAATTTCAATATACACAAACCACTCAATAGAACTTGCAATCAAAGAGATTAAGATGAGCACGGATATGATGCAGGCTGCCACAGTGGAAAGTAATCAAGACAAAGAAGGTGGCATGGAACTCCTAATCAATTGATATCTTAATGTTTATGGTCCCATGAAAGCGTAGATAGCTAGAACAGTGGTAGCCCACCTGGAACAGTTATTATGCGCAAATCCAACAATGGACACAATAATCACAGGGGACTTCAACCTACACAATCTCAGGGCAGACAACACAGACAAAGGGAGGGGCACCCCTTCAGAAAGGTCATTTAACAGAATTCTACAAGCATACAACCTAACCTCCAGTGAGACCCTAGCACAAAAATACCAGTCCAATGCACCCAGCAATTATTCTTTTAATAATTCCACAACAATTGATTACATCTTTCTAAGCCACAACCTCAAACAAAGCTGGTTTAGTTTCAAAATGATCTACCACGGAACAAGTGACCATGCAATGCTTAGAGCTGAGCTAAATTTACACAGACGCCGCCTAGAACATACTGAGACCATCAGTCATTCAAAAGGAGCCAAGGATCACATGTTGGTGAGAAGGATCAAATGGAATGTGTGAAATGCAGCTAAACTAGTTGTTTGGGAAAATGTTCAGGAAAGTGGAATGACCAGTTTGTATACCAAACCCACAATCAGCAACTTGCCCAAATGGATTATGGACCTAAGATCCGCCTTCCTGGGGTTGGCAGCAGGAAGACAAAAAACAGGCCACGATAAACAAGACTTAACTTGAAATACAATGAAAATCTAAGAGATTGCACCTGCAAGCTAAGTCGAGCGAAACAAGTTCATCAGAAGGCAGGAACAACTAATGCAAAGAGAAAACTAAAAGAACTAATCCAGGAATGTAAAATTCTCATTTAGAAGCTAAAACAAAAACACTATGATGAAGAATGGATCAAAATCTAAGAGCTATCCAAAAATAACAAACAGCAACAATTCTGGGAATATATCAACTTGATGGATAATGAAAAAACTGACATGCGCAACTCCATGACCGCGGAAGCAAGGCTAACCCATGAAGGAAACATATACACAATGAAACAGGGAGAGCTACCATTAGGAAAAAGGGCTGGACCATTCAATTAAAGGGGCAACAATGAATGCCAGCCCTCCACGGACCTAGAAACTACAGCATAGGACAAACACCCAGTAATGAAAATCATAAAAAAGATAAGAAAGGAAGGGGCACTTGGCCCCAACGGTCTCCCAGGCGAGATGCTTAGGGAGGATCCATCGTTCTGGGCAGTGATTCTGTCCACTCTCTTCACAGAATGCAGACTCCAAGCTGATGTTCCAGATTCATGGTGAGGCTCCTTGTTACAGCCAATATTCAAAAAAGGGCGACAACACGACCCAAAAACTACAGATGAATGCCCTCCTGGACAATGAGGGAAAGGCATTTGCAACCACTCTACTAACGGAACTAACAAGATGGATAGAGGAAGAAGAGATATTACCTTTTTATCAAACCAGATTCCATGAGGGTGGATCAACAACTGATAACATTGTTGCCCTATCCTACATTGCACAGCAAGCACAAAGAAAAAACACAGGTGTTCTCTTGCTTTGTAGATTACTCCACCGGGTTTGATGGGGTCACGCACAACAAGCTATGGAGTATATTCAGAAACTGGAAATGCCATCATCTGCCTGTGCAGCGTGACATGGGTGAGAGTAAAACTGGCTGGGGACACAATATCCTCAAAACTCCATACAGACTGGGGACTAAAACAGATTGTTGTCCTCACGCCAACACTTTTCAATTTATAAATCGCCAATCTGGGCAAGGAGCTACACAGAGCAAACTTAGCCACCCCGAAGATAGGTCAGAAAAAGATGTATCTACTCCAGTACGCAGATGACCTGGTAATTTTCAACCACACAAAACAGGCCTACATAATTACAAGGAACGCAATGACTTGATGGGCAACCCAAAAAAGACCAAAGTGGTCATAACCATAACTACCTCGGGGCATGGTTTAGCGACACAGGGAAGTCAACAACACATCAAAATAAGATGAAAACAAAAGTCCAAATGATCATCTATACTCTGTGCAAGCTCTACAGGAAGCTATATAGCCCAACAAGCATAGCAATTAGGAGAGTCATTAAAGCAAAACTATTGGCTACTGCGGCGTATGCACAGCAAGATTTTCCAGGCCAAATCGACGTGTTATTAGAAAAAGTCCAGTGCAAGGGCTGTAAGCATATTTTTAGCCTTCCAAAATACGCACAGAACACCCTGATTCATCTGGAGTTGGCCTCACGCTGCAAAAATATGAATGCCTGGGCACTGTGGAGAAATATTACTATTGGGTCCTGAACACCCCAGTAGGAACCATGAAGGAAGTGCTCAAACCAATTTACGCAACAAAAAATAAGCCCTGGAACAGCTATCTACAAAAATTGTTGAGACGCTGAACTTGGTAATCGAAAACTGGACAACACATGGCATAGGCGCGCAGAAGTCAGACCCCTGCTCAAGAAGCCCACAGCTGACCCCACCGACCTCAAGAACTATCGGCCCATCTCGCTCCTCCCCTTCGCAGCCAAAGTTGCAGAGAAAACAGTCAACAGGAAACTGACACGATTCATTGAAGAGAACGCCATCCTCGACCCGTCCCAATCCGGATTCCGAAGCAACCACAGCACAGAGACCGCCCTACTCGCCGCCACAGACGACATCCGCACCCTCCTGGACCAAGGCCACTCCGCAGCCCTCATCCTACTCGACCTATCAGCGGCCTTCGACACCGTCTCCCATCGCACAATAGTCGCCAGACTACACGACGCAGGCATACAAGGAACAGCCCTGGACTGGATCCGATCATTCCTCACCGGAAGAAGCCAAAGGATCAGACTCCCACCCTTCCTCTCCGACCCCACGAAAATCACCTGCGGAGTCCCACAGGGTTCATCACTGAGCCCCACCCTCTTCAACATTTACATGGCCCCCCTCGCAGCCATCGTCCGACAACACGGCCTCAACATCGTATCGTACGCCGACGACACCCAGCTCATCCTCTCCCTCACCAAAGACCCCACCACTGCCAAACTCAACTTCCAGAAAGGAATGCAAGACGTCGCAGTCTGGATGACCAACAGCTGCCTGAAGCTCAACGCCGAGAAGACAGAAGTCCTCGTCCTCTGTACCACCCCTTCTGCATGGGACAGCACCTGGTGGCCGACCGCCCTCGGAAGCCCACCTACCCCCTCAGACCACGCCAAGAACCTTGGCATCGTACTCGACTCATCACTCACCATGAACCGACAGGTCAACGCCGTCACCTCCAGCTGCTTCAAGACCCTCCGCATCCTCCGCAAGACCTTCAAGTGGATCCCCCCTGAGTCAAGGAAGACAGTCACCCACGCAGTTATCACCAGCAGACTGGACTATGGAAACGCACTCTACGCCGGCATCAACAAGTCCCTACTCCGCAAACTCCAGACAGTACAGAACACCGCCGCCAGACTCGTCCTCGGCATCCCCCGACACGAACACATCAGCCAACACCTACGAAGTCTCCACTGGCTCCCCATGGAGAAAAGAGTCACTTTCAAAATCCTCACTCACGCCTACAAATGCCTACACAACAACGGACCCAAATACCTCAACTACAGAATCAACTTCCACGTACCCAAAAGAAACCTCCGATCTTCCAACCTCGCACTGGCCGAAACCCCACGCATCCACAGAGCAGGCGGAAGATCCTTCTCTCACATTGCAGCCAAGACCTGGAACGAGCTACCGGCAGACATTAGACGCGCCCCCTCCCTGAACACCTTCAGGAAGACCCTCAAGACCTGGCTCTTCGCCCCCCCCCTCAGCGCCTTGAGACCCTCATGGGTGAGTAGCGCGCTTACAATTCCCTGATTGATTGATTGATTGAAGCTATATGGTCATGAAGAGTGCTATAAACAAACAAGTCCACCAGCTATTGTAGGAAGCAGACACAGCCAGATACAAGCGAAGAGAAGGTCTGTCTACCCTTATACCATCCTACGAGGCCCACAAAATTCAGCCATATCCGAGCCAGGCTCTGGGAAAGAAATGTCTGAAAGAGATCCAGTGGGCCAAGTTGGTGCCCCTGCTGATAAAAGATTTAAATCCAGACTGGAAATCACTGTCACACATTGTCGGTTGCAGACTTTGTAACTATCAAGAGGAGTCCTTGCAGCATCTCCTATGCTACTGCCCAACCCTGCAACAACTACAAGGCAAACTATTAAAACCGATCTTTCTGTCCTCAGGGGCATGGACATGTGTAGAGGCAGTAGCAGTTCTATTTTCCGGCACTGTCCCCTTGGACTTAGCCAGATTTGTAAAATTCATGAAGGAGACAAGATCTCTGCTGAGTGAAACTACGTGCCTAGGCGATCATAAAGAACATTTTTAATTTCCCGCCTAAACCAGTTGAAAGGCGCCAACGACCACAACTTGACGTTGCACGCAGCCACGATGCCAAGCCAAAGTGCAAGGGGACAAGAAATTCAAAAGTCAAATACTAGTTTATGTCACCACGATAACTCCGTTGCTTAAACTGTGAGGCTGCATATAGACCCTGCAACTATAATGTTCACTTCTACATTATTTTAAAATGCCTTCTATGCTTCCTGCACTGCATACCTCATGGCCTATGTAATACATTGGATAACCCCATGAGGGTGACTCTGCACCTTACCTCGCTAACTTGAATAATTCCCAGAAAAACATTAGTTTGTAACAAATAGCTTACGAGGGGGCTTACGAAAACATACATCGCATGAGGGATACACCGCGCCCAACCCAGCTAATTTGCACACTGTCCAAGGGAAGGCAGCTGTTCCCAATAAATTGCAACATTGCACGAGGGTTATCCCTCACTCAACTTTGCTAATTTGCACATCGCCACAGGGAAGGCAGCTGTTCCCAGACTTTTAAAAAATAATGCACTTTATTGAGAAAGTCTGTGTATATTGCTCTACAGTACACATACCGAGCACCTTAAAAGTCAGCGATTTGTACAATAGTAACTTCCCTTGTATTGCTTGAACCTCACTTTGCGAATTTGCACACCGCCTTATGGTATGAAATGGATTTTTTAACTGTGATCCTAATAATTGGGAAAATTGCATGAAAATGCTGCATTACCTTGCCTCTTCTCCTATCTTTCTCTTTTAACATTGCGATTGTATTAATTGGATTTTTTTTAATGAATTTAAGTAATCACGCAATAAAAATTTTCATTCATTCGACTCTCTTAGGGTCTGATTAAGAGAAAAATACTAATCCATAATGCTTTGAAAAGCTATGGTGTAGCTTGTGCGCCCTGTGGATGCAGCAAAACAAGGTCTAGCCCAAATGCCAAGCGAATGAAGAACAGGGTGCAGCTCGTGCCTAGCAGATTTAACAAAGCACAGTGCAGCTAGTGCGTTTACAAGGTATCTGGGTATGTATACGTATATTTAAAGCGCCTTGCACACACATCACGGCGCTGGATAGTTAATGTGTTTTGCAGTCCCAAGCGAGAAGAAGTTGTTGAGCATAAGGTCAAAAGAATGGGGTTGGATTTAAGTGCTACATTCAAGTAAAGCTCTCTAAGTATAGGAGTGTAGTAGGCACTTGGATGTCAGGAGCTGGTGGTACAAACAATTAGCAAAGCTGCAGGCAGTGTTTGTTTTAATATCACCCACCAGACCATAAACCAGACACACAAACAGCCAAAAACTGTCGCACACACTGACCTGTCAGACCAGCCGGTCGGGCACTGCCTGGTTGCCCTGTAGGCCAGTCCCCCCCTGGAGGTCAAGAGTCATTACATTCTTATCAACATGCTCTTTGTCCCACATTTTTATTTTCAATAATTGTGCGTGTCTTAAAGCCAGGTTTATCTCACGCAGTGCGTGAGCCACATGCTGGATTTGCTTTTCTTGTTATTGAATTTCGGTTATTTCCTCAAGGCATTGTGGCAATTGTTGTCATCTCAATGAGACATATTTAATCCTTGAAATTTTAAGAAATAACAACAATAATACCCCAACAGACCATTTAAAACTAGGTAATGTGTCCTCAGGGGGCAACAGTTTCACTCCACCCAGCAGGATTAATTACAGCAGTAGAAAAAGATCAGCTGCTTCATATCTCTAGTTTAAGATTCTACTAAGTGATTCCCAAGGGGATAGGTCTCAAAAGCAGGTTGTATGAGAAGGTTTATGTAATCTACTTCTCAGCTGGTGGCTCAGCGAGTTAACGCATCCACTGCAAGGACCTGTGTTTGACCTCATGGTCACAAGTTCAAAACACAGCAGGTCCACAAGGCCTTTCATCCTTGGGACAAAAGGAGTATTTTTGAATTAGGTAACAATAAACATCCTTCTGATGGAAATTTGTCTGGATAGCATTCCATTCCACTGTTTTAGGTTGCCTGTGGCACTACTGATTAAGACCAACTTTATGGGAAAATCAGTCTTGACCCATGTCACAGGCACGAGATCCTATCTCTGCTCACACTCATCCAAGATGCATTTTGTCTTTTTGAGCCTCACTGACTAGGGGGGCAGTGCCATCTTTAGAACCAGCCTCTAGGTATTCTTGTCTCACTTAAGGTGCTGGTACTCGCTCAGCCCAGCCGCCGCTTCCAAAAGCCACCAACCCCCAGGGGGCACAGAACACTAATCCATATCACATTGAACAAAATCATGGCCCACTTCTATCTCACTCACTCAGACAACCACACCGAGGTTCCACAGCCTACACTTGGCACATGCATAAGACAGCGGCTCAGTGAAAGAAGAATTGCATATACAGGCTACCACAGTACTCCCTGGAAATGTGCCTCTCGAAGGTGCAACCTGCTGAGCAAAATTTAGATTCCAGCATTTTGCAAAGGAGTGGTGACATGATGAATTATGACATAGGACATGACAGAGAAGGCCTTGCCAGGATTTGAACCTGTTACTTGTGAGTTATGTTAATTTGAACAGCAGATGCACTAACCCCATGAGGTATCTTACTTTCCTGTGTCCATAGTCTTTGCAAAAAACGACTTTATTAAGTGGAAATGTCTAAAGGATGTGGAAGGGGTGTGCAGTCTTGCTATTCTGCACACAAGCTCTGTGAACTCTGATCATGCCACGCTGGAGTACAAGAACTCACTACTCCTTGGTCTTCCAGCATGATGCCCAGTCTCCTAAATGCTAAACTGCAGACGGATGCAAGACTGATATCAAACAGCAAAAAGAATGAACTCATCACCCTAGTCCTAAAATCACTCTGCTGGCCACCTCTATGCACCAGAAATGGATTCATAACTGCTTCCATTATTTACTAGGCCTTAAGACCCAAACTCCATCACAGACTATATCAGAAAGTAAAAACAACCTCAAATCTAAACCAGCCCTCAGACTTAAAGCAGGACTCTTCAGCAAACATCTAGAATGACCAACCTAATGAAATTAGGTAAGCTAAATCCTTCTCAGTCTTCACTCAAGAGCAAAGAGGGCATCAACAGGCCAAACACTTTAATAATTGAAGCCTCTTACAATGCCTACCTGAGTGCCAACTTATCAGTGGTCACTCCACCTTACCCACAAACTGTGACAATCTCATTGACTCCTTTCCTCATCCATGAGTTTGGGTTCTGATTTAGAGTATGTCAGCCATGTCCTCCGTCACAAAAGTGATAGATATTCCGTCCACCTTACTACAAGTGTATTATATCTTTATGCACTTGTTATAATGCGGACGGGATATCCGTCACATTTAAGATGGAGTACCCATCCTGCCAAACTCTAAATCAGGCCCTATATAATTTCAATCAATATTTCTCATTACCGCATATCAATCTGGTTCTCCCTACAACAAGGTTGAAGTTATTTCTACTACTGTTAATTCTACTGCTTTTATTACCTGTCATATCCAATCTACAACTTGCCAAATTGTTCTGTACATCTTCCTGCCTTGTTCCCTTATCTCAGTATTTATTTTCTCTTCCTAGCACTTATCTTTTAAAGCACTGTGATTTTTGATGGCACATAGAAATTACTGAAATAAAACACCTGTTGGAATGCTGATGTCTGCACCTCAATTTCTTTGTAAAATCATCAAATATATTTCCCCATTGGTCGTATGGACTTTTGTTAGACGACTTGAAGCACTGGAAGGGAGTTAGCTTCTGAAATACAACTTGTGAAGCCAATGTGACTTCATGATAAAGACCAGGATTCAATGATTTCGATTCAATGGGTTTATTTTAGGATATTAATCCATCCAGTATACATGCCAAGTAGAAATAAATTCAAGGGCTACAGAAATATAGTTTAAAGGCTAAAATGTGCCAGTACGTTGAATTGTAATAATATGAGATAAAGAATAGTTACAGCCACAATGCAAATAAAGCAAATTGTTGCCATAAGGTGTTCCACAAAGAAACCTCCCTTTTCTATTCTAAACATAGGTTGAGAAACAAGATTAACTAACGGTGATTTTGATCCAAGGAGCATAGAAAATGTCATCATAGAATCGAACTTCTGTGGAAGCTCAAGGAAATGAAAGAAGTGTTCAGCATGAAGCTTTACACTCAGGGAAAGCCCAAGAGAGAGATCTGTTCCCGCTCAGAGTCAGGGGAAAGTCTGTCTAACTAGCTATGTAAACATCAATTTAATATACCAGTAGCTTCAATAACCATCAAGATCCAACCAAATTGCTGAATGTGAAGGGAGTAGACATACTCCCTAAATTCCCATCTCCTTGAAATTAAGTCTGCAGCTGACAACCTTGGACAGATCATCCTACTGGTACACCATAAACAGAAGGCCTCCTATGACCGTTATTTCTGCAAATTCATTGCCAACTTCCTCCCCGCATGCTCACTATCAGTTGTCTAATACAAACAATGGGCCTTTCTCTAGTTAACACGAATCATGATAATGCACATAAAGAAGAAAAAGTGAACACGCTGGCAATTTAAAGAAAGCTTTTCCAACCAAAGATCATGTCAAATTAAGCTCATTCAAAATCAAAATGGATGCTGGTTACATTAAGTTGGTGAGCGCGAGCGATATCTCAACGTCGGGCTACTGTTCGCATTGAGAAAGTTGCAACTCGAGTAGAAAATCTACTAGAGTGCCAGAAAGAAGCAGCGCCCTCTGGCGCGGCACATGATGCCATCCCTGCTGATTGCAGAACAAGTTCCCAGTGCTAAAAATCTGCATGAGCAGCGCGATATGTTAAAATTCTACCGCTCGCGGAACTCCACAGAGTTTTTATGTAACTCTGCAGAATTCCACGGAGTAAAACTCTGTGAGTTCTGCCCACTCTTAATATAAATGCTGTATATGAGTATATAAATGTATATTCATGACATAAGGTGTGCAGCTTAAGTTATGCTGCTCCACACTCTTTATTTGAACAGTGTATCTAAAGGCAGTGAGGGTTTCAGGTTCCCTGGATGCTGAAGGGCTCACATAAGTGAAGGCAGAGATGCAGAGGAACTAGGATGTCTTCACTCATGACTTGGCAGGGTCTCGTCTTTGATTGGTGGAGGCTTTCACTGTAGAGCTGCATGTCTTAATTCCAGTTTTAATAAATCAGTTTGAGTATTAAAGAGTTGTCTTGAAGCCAGCAGGAGTATGGATAAGGAGCCATAAGGCCATACGGTCAGCTCTGCTCTGTTGTGTCTTACTTTGGGTAAGATTCTCGGATCCATGCGCGTTTACATAAGAACTAAATTGAGGTATGACAGAAAATGGGCCTAATTAGAAAAAGTAGTTGAAAATATAGAGATGGTTTATCAGACAGAGCTAGCGATACTAGACTTTATTGAGAATAAGGGTAAAGGGGAAGAGAACTAAATGATACAGATGATGGTCGAGGGTCCGTTTCCAATTTATTAGTAAGTGTAAACAGAATATTATTCTGCTGCTGATTTATACAATAATAAACACTCATGGTCTACCCCTCCCTCCTGCTGACCCTCTATCTACGAATCTCAAAAGGGCTCTCTTTACTTCTTTGTTCCTCAGGCCGTAGATCATTGGATTCAGCATGGGTGTGATAGCGCAGTAGAGCAGAGCCATTGATTTATCGCTTTCCCCTGATTGGCCCAGGCTGGTCCTGAAGTAGGTAGCAGAACATGTCCCATAGAACAGGGTGACGGACAGAAGGTGAGAACCACAGGTAGAGAAAGCCTTGCGCCTACCTGCAGTTGAATGCATGTGCAGTATGGCTGCAAGGATGTGGGCATAGGAAACAAGCACCAGCTGGAAGGGAAAGAGGAGGATTAAGATGCTATTGACCCAGATTAAGACTTGGTTCATGATAGGATGTTCACAAGCCAGAGCCAAGACCGGTGAGATGTCACAGAAAAAGTGGTCAACCACATTGGATCTGCAGTATGGCAGACTGAAGACAAAGGTCACTTGTCCCACAGGAAAGGCAAGACCACCCATCCAACAGCCAAATGACAGCCAATGACATCTTTGATTAGTCATGATAGTGGCATAGTGTAGTGGGAAACAGACGCTATATACCGGTCATAGGCCATGACAGTCAGAAGGAAGCATTCTGTGGTTCCTACACATAAGAAAGAGTACATCTGTGTAGCACATTCCGCTAGGGATACCCAGGTATCACCCAGCAACAGAATAGTCAACATCTTTGGTACAGTTACAGATATGAAGGCAATCTCTGCCAGGCAAAAGATTCTAAGGAACAGGTACATAGGTGTCTGGATGAGACAGTGGTCCAGAGTGATGAGGAAGATGAGGAGGAGATTTCCAATCACAGCAAAGAGGTACACGAGGAAAAACACTGAGAAGAGAAAACGCTGAATCTGAGGGGTGTCTGCGAACCCTTGGATGATGAATCCTTTAACTGAGGAATTCACTGTGCCTTCTTCCAGAGCCATGCAGTTTATTTCCAGGATCTGTAGAAAAACAATGACATTGGATTGGAAGAATTCATACTACAGATAACAAATTAAAGTAACCATATATCTTGTCATGTCAACAATAAATATGGATTCCTCATGGATAACTCTAGGCCTGTCTGTAGTGCCATACAAACTCATGTCAGAAGTAAGAAGAGTAGGAGATAAACATAAAATACAGTGTAGTTGAGACAGAAGTTCCTGAAGAGATGCCTCACTAACTTCGTTGCTCCTAGCCCACGCATCTTCAAACTTACCCCTTCTCCATGAGTGTAATTTTTCTTGAGTGACTCACTCCAAGATCTCTCCTCCATAGCTAAGATTTCCCACCATTGACCTTTGTCGCTAAATCTCTGAGGCACAAGCATATGGAACCAATGGCACTAGAAGTTGTGCCTTGCTGTTGAGATCTGACACATGGGAACAGTGTCGGCTTCTGACAAATAACTTCCACAAACTTCCTCCCAAGGTTTTGGGGTGAAATGCCAGCCCTGAGAACATACAATTCATGTCAAGTGGAGGCAGTGAATGAAAGCACAAGGGATGTGTTGTACTGACATATGATAGAAGCACTGGGATCTGCCACTCTGAAGGAAATGACCCAATTAGGGCCACCCGGGTCACTCGCGACCACCTCTCAGCCTTCCATACAAATGAAGAGTCGGTCAGACAGTAGAGAATACAAACCAAGTATATGTTTATTCAGATACACTCGAGCTGAGCCCCGTCTGCCCAGTCGCTTAGGGGTGCTGCAGAGAGGACTGACATCAGAAAACATGGTGATACATTATGTACGATTCAGAACCAATGAAGGCACGCCCAGACTGGAAATTTCCAGATTGAGGCAGCTACACAAAGGAGGCATAGAAGGATAAGTTTTGATCCTGAGACTGGGCACACACTATCTCTATGCCAAGGTCGTTCTGCCTGAACCCATCGCTGGACTAGTGGGATCAGGCCTCTATCTAGTTGGAAAGGTATGCGCTAATAAGAACAGTGTATTCATTAGTACAGCAGGGCCCAACCTTGGAGAATAGGAAAATTACCAAAGCTGCTTCTCGCAGAGGCAGAGAGAGATTAGTTTCGCTCATGGGTCAAAATGGCGGCCAAACATAAAATGGTGCTGCGAATGCTAACTTATGCAGAGCAACATATAAGCAACACGACTAAGACATTTTTATTCTAACAACTCCAGTGCAGAATTGGTGCTGCACATTTCTTGTACCTGTGGCAAACATCGGTATCTAAAAGCTGGGGACACGTCCTAAATCCTCAACTGATGGTGCAATCTCCCCACATGCTTTCAAAAGCCTCGGAAGCCAAATGCAGAAGAAAGACCAGGTGGAACACGAGGGTCCCAATTCACTTCAATGCAGCAATTTGAATGGGAGAGATTTTTATGGTCTCTTCCGTGACTCCATTACCTGAATTTGATATGTACTCTGTATGGCATATAACAGGAATAAATGGTGTAGATTGTTTTTTTGTCTCCTTGTCCCCAGATCTACACATTTACAAACTTCCATAACCACTCGCATTAGTAAATTAAGCACATAAATTACATCTCTGTACAATCAGGTTGTGGCATCTTGCAGGTTGGTGCATGTACAAGCCAACCTAGGTGGATGCCATGGAGTTGGAATGTGAGGGGTATCATAGGCGGTCAGAGGTGTGTGTTGACAGTTAGTGAAGAGCAGCTGTTGTGGATGGATGGGACCCTTTACCTCCATGAATAAACTACAACTGAACTCTACGTCAGAATCTTGGATTGTTCTTATCAGCACCCTCTTACACTGGCGACAAGCAGAGGTCGTAACCTACGTGCAGAAGTGAAGCCATCGCAATCCTAAGGGTCTTAACATCCAGCTTGTTTTTACGTCGTGAGAACACATTTGGTAACCTGTTGAAAAATTGCCGCTCAAGGTTTGGTGCACAACTTTACTCTACACTTCATCAAGGTTCCTGGCAAGTACCTAATGGCTATTATCAGTATGTTTATCCTGCTTTAATTTGGGCCGTTGGATTCCCTCAGCACTTCGTGCGCGTGAACCAGTAGCACGAGAACACCATTTTGGCTTACCTCATGCTTCCATTCTTCGCTGCGTACCATCCTGCAGGTTCCTCCCGTGCAACCGCTTGCAGCCAGCTGCCGTCATCAGGAGTGAGGAGGAGTGACATTCGACCGACATAACCACGTTACGTCCTGCGCGACATCGACTCCATCTTGTGGTGCAACACAGTCCCTGAGCCAGCACTTAAAGATTCTTTCAACGTGCTTAAAACTTTAAATTACCTTTCCAAGAACATGTCCATAGAAAATCATATCAGATGTATTACAACAAGATCCAGCTGGCAGGATGACAGCTGCAGGGACAGATCTAGAAAGGTCCACCTAGTGAGGAGGAAACAGAATTCAATGGTGACCAAGCTCACTAATATGGATAATCACAGGAATTTCAAAACATTTCCCTTTTCAAAAGTTTAAAAAATACAAAACGCAGAGAGCAATTCAACTTTCTCATCAAACTTGGAGAGTGGGAGCTTACCTCTTACTCTGGAGCAACAATAGCTATTCTGTTTTAGGAAATATCAGACCCTACGGCATTGGTAAATATTGACATGGCCACAGTGACCAAACACTCTTGCACAAATAAGGCAAGGTTTGTATATTTCAGCGTACACACATACTTAAGTTCATCGAATATAATAATGTATTAAAATGTTTAGTTTAATTTCCCTAGAATGTTTCTTCATTAATAGTATTTTGTTATTCAGAATGTGTGAGAAAGGACTGACTACATTTGTGATATAGAGGATCTAAACCTGAATTATTTTGTTTTGTAGTAAAAATCGATGGTGAGAACCAGTATCAAGTTGATAGTTGTATTACAGTTTGTAACACATAATTGTATTAAATGTTTAGTAGTCATTGTTTAGTTTGCTTAGACGATGGAAGCTGTCCTTTTCCTATGACGACGTTGTGCGTTGATTGGAAGAGCCAAACGAAGTTGGAAACTATATGTTGCGAATGATAGATATGAGATGTTATAATAGTGTGTGTTCTCAGAGTAGACATAGACGATTTACCCTGCAGGATGATCTTCCACTTGCAGACCTTTTACCAGAATCTCTGCAGAGCCCTTATCTGAAACAATTCTCAGATTTATTCTGAGAAACCCATTCATTTACCCTTGCCTGAATCTGTGCTGCTCTAAGACTCTAATGGGTTTCTTGAACCTCTCTTTATGGGAATTTCTGACTGAATTAAAATTAGAATTGCTTAAAGTTGTATGCTTTCTCATCTTGAACCTGGAGCTCTTTATGAGTTCCAACTGATATTTTCCTCTTTCTTAGGATAGGGATTAATTTTTATGTAATGTGGAGTATGCTTTGTTCTGTATTGTACTGATGCTTTAGTTAACATAGTGAAAATGTATTGCTAAAGAAATACTTACTAAAAGACTATAATAAACCTTTGAAACTCACATCTAACTCTCCTTATCGACTCCCATGAAAATGTAATTTATTTATAATGATAAATAGATTGTTTTGATTTGCAGCTTCTGATTAACTCCTACTTGCCTTAAAGGTTCATCACCATGTGCCCAGTTCAGAGTGGGGCCTTTATGTTTCCAGATGTGTTGGTAAGATTTATGCCATAAACTGAATATTTATTTAAAGTCCTAGCTCCACCAGGCACATAGCGGCCCCCTGCGTGTTTTCTTATTTTTTGTAAAGGTGATAAGAAAAATTCACCACCTTACCAAGCATTACCAAGGCAGCTACAATGTTACAATATCATTTAAATGCTTTCCAAAATCAAATTTAAAATAAATAGCACCTGTTTAAAGTTAATATAAAAATAAATAAAATAAGTGTGTATTTGGAACCAGCTTTACAACCGAAGAGAAAGGGCTATTATTAGGTGTGAAAAATGCACACAGGTTTTGTGTAGTCACTCAAAGTGAAGGGAGCCCAAAGGTAGAGTGGGCTGACCCATTGGCGGTCAGAGGTGTGTGTTGACAGTTAGTGAAATATGAATGAAAATTTAACCCACCAATGGATAAAGTCCGCTGACTAAATATCCCTTTATGTTTATCATGTATGATTTTGTGGAAAACAATAGTCTAGTGAGACAAGTAAAACTGTCTCAAAGGCCAGATCTAAATAAAAATGTGAACGAGGCTTCCCTTCATGTGCCGCGGGTGATGATGGTTGTAATCTCATCTGTGTAAAACTTCACGGTCACCTGGCCCCCTTCTGCTTCCTGTACAGTTATATTAATTTTTAATTCATAATGTCTAAGACCTGCAAAAGAAACACTCTACTTTAGAAGGGAAACCACTGCATGGTATCAAACAAGATGACCATTCCACAAACCCAGGAGGGTGGGATGAGTGAAGATTGATAACTGGCATGGTCTTTCCAGGACATCAAAGACACAATCTAGATGCGGCTGTGGAAGCCCAGGACTGCTTAAGCTGTAACTAATTTCAAGAGTAACAAAATGGGGGACTAGAGTCATCGATTAAGGTTTTCTTGTATCATGAGATAAAATCATGGACCTTCTTTAATGCAGAGAGAGAGGGGTCATTGCTCTCACTTTAAGTGGTTAAAACACAAAAAAGAGGGGGGATCTGGGAGCTAAAAAAGGTCCAGTGTCCATGCTCCCTAGACTGAATATGTATCACCAGGAGGACAAAGTTCCTACGGGCAGGTGCAAAAAGTCACCCGAGCCCTTAAAAAAGAGAATTAGAGAGTGAAAGAATTCCTAGTTTGGAGACCCACTCCGGTAAGTGGAAGACCACTCTATGTCCTCTGTTGCCCTCACACACCCCGAAGGGTGTCATGCTTCATCATCGGGCGGTTGCTCCTCCTAGGGCCGGCGCTGCAATTCCCTACGGGCCCCCGAAGGGTCACTTTGACGGAGATCTTTTAAGGACCGCCGGATGGTGCATGTGGGTGTGTGGGGAGTGGGTTCTATGTAGAGGGTAAAAAAGGGTGCGTGCAAATTAGTGAAAACATGGAGGGTAATCATGCAGCGAATTATATAGATGTACCCTGAGCAGAATAAGACTGCAAAAAAAGTTGTAACCCTGAAGGCACACTATGCCCAGGGGTCATGGGTCAAAGGCCAACATGTTTCGCGCCTCTTTCGCCTAAAAGGTCGGTGGCGCTTCGTCAGGACCAAATTCTTAAAACAAAGTGCACGTGAAAATAAGTGAAACAAATTAAAATACCCTCAATATCGGTCTGGGCAATAACCTGTACACCCTCAGTATGGTTACAGGTCAACGATGGAAAAAATCGCTCCAGGTCAATATCTAGGAAAAAGGAAGCAAAAAGAAACCACAGGGATGTGTATCAGTAAAACTTAATACAACATAAGTGTGCCACAGTCGTGTGCACATCAACCCCAAGCCAGGGCAGGGACACGAGTCAAGAATATATATGAGGGCACCACAACCGTGCATGGCATCTAACAGAATTCCCCACCAACAGCAGCCGCATAATGGCATGTCAAAAATGGTATCTGAGTTCCCATATATTGGGCCAAGGCAAGATAATCTCACCCAATACATCAAATCCTTGCACCAATAGGGAAACCTCACCCCTAATAACAATAATAGAAGCTCCATTGGCAGGGTAATTGGTTTTAACAGGATCTTACCTAACTGGTTGAAGATACGTGCTCCATCAGCTAGGCGCATGGACCGCCCCCATATTATCGGGAATTCAGCCCGGGTAGTCACACCGGTATACTGACCCCGTCCATGCGACTGCCAGTAATAAACTACCAGCGGCAACACACGCCACTTTAATAGATCACGGATACTCGTATTGGGGTAATTTCCTTTTCCGGCTCACAAGAAAATAAGCTGCGCATGCGTAAGGCATCATTGGTTGTGCGCGTGCGTGGGTCAGGTAAACTAATCCCCTCTGCCCCAATACGGGCATGCCGTTAATATCTTAACTCAAGTTACTCAATCGCAGTACCAAAATTAGCGTGATCATAATGTCTCCCATGCGCAACAAATGTTGAAGCCTGTATGTTTAAAAATTATACCAGGGCATGTTTCTAATATTTACAATGCATAATAGTGGTTATCAGCCAGCACTGAACATGCAAGGTTAGAATACACAATCATTTCAAACCAATGGAACGGGGGTGAGGAATAACGTGAAGAATGTGGGTTGTTTTAATTTCAAATGCCCCTTAAGGCCAAGCCCCATCAGGTACGCTATGCCATATGAAACAAAGTAAGGGGTTAGTTGGAAAGATTGTGCCATATCCTTATCGTTGGAGCACTCATACACTATCCGTGTCATGGTAGTAAAGGCTCGTGTACCCCAAGAAGAAGAAACTAAAGATTAATGATCCCACGGCTACACCGCCGTACTAAATATATAAAACACAAAAAAGAGGGGGGATCTGGGAGCTAAAAAAGGTCCAGTGTCCATGCTCCCTAGACTGAATATGTATCACCAGGAGGACAAAGTTCCTACGGGCAGGTGCAAAAAGTCACCCGAGCCCTTAAAAAAGAGAATTAGAGAGTGAAAGAATTCCTAGTTTGGAGACCCACTCCGGTAAGTGGAAGACCACTCTATGTCAGAGGTGTGTGTTGACAGTTAGTGAAATATGAATGAAAATTTAACCCACCAATGGATAAAGTCCGCTGACTAAATATCCCTTTATGTTTATCATGTATGATTTTGTGGAAAACAATAGTCTAGTGAGACAAGTAAAACTGTCTCAAAGGCCAGATATAAATAAAAATGTGAACGAGGCTTCCCTTCATGTGCCGCGGGTGATGATGGTTGTAATCTCATCTGTGTAAAACTTCACGGTCACCTGGCCCCCTTCTGCTTCCTGTACAGTTATATTAATTTTTAATTCATAATGTCTAAGACCTGCAAAAGAAACACTCTACTTTAGAAGGGAAACCACTGCATGGTATCAAACAAGATGACCATTCCACAAACCCAGGAGGGTGGGATGAGTGAAGATTGATAACTGGCATGGTCTTTCCAGGACATCAAAGACACAATCTAGATGCGGCTGTGGAAGCCCAGGACTGCTTAAGCTGTAACTAATTTCAAGAGTAACAAAATGGGGGACTAGAGTCATCGATTAAGGTTTTCTTGTATCATGAGATAAAATCATGGACCTTCTTTAATGCAGAGAGAGAGGGGTCATTGCTCTCACTTTAAGTGGGCCAAGTTCTGGTGGAAGGATGCTTAAAATGTGATGGAATAGAATCTGCAAGGATAGCTGGGCTACTGACCCAGCGGAGAGGATAGTAGTGTAGTTGGAGGTGTTATTGGTGTGACAAGATGATGCCAGCTCTGTCCTTACCTTCTATACCAAGATGAGGGATGTAGAGGGAGTCCTGCTCTGCTGGGACAGATAGTCTTCCAGATGATGGGAACAGGAGGTGGGATAAACTTGGAGAGACTGAAGAGGGTGCGCACAGATGTTGCTGTACTCACAGTGTAGAGTAGACCTTCAGCCTTTCACCTCCCGAGTTCCTCTAGAGTTGGGTGTTTGCTGCCAAGTCACACAGCCTGAAGTATGCCTGCATTGTGTACCATGATATCCGTGGAGGTTGTTGGTCACACATGTCCAGTTACAAGGGTAACTAAAGAGCTCCTTTAAAACATAATCACTCTCATGTGTGGATACATGAGACGTGAATATTTCACTTATTTTCCTGTCTCGTGTGGAGACTGCTGTAGAGAAAGCGTGCTTGTGTGTCGTTACTTGTGCTTTGTATTCCCTAGAGTGGGTTTGCCGCTTTCCAGTCGGGTATTTGAAGACTGGGTTGACCGATAACACAGTGGTGTTATCCAGTTAGCCCTGGTGGTCTCTTACAGAAGGCTATGGATGAAGCCATGATCAACAAACCACTGTAATATTGCCATGTGGATCTTTTGTGAGCGTAACCTATCAACAGGACTCGAAGGTGTCTCTTGAGGGCAATGTGAGGGAACGGTAAACAGTAAAGTGTGCCTCATTTGGGGGCAGTTGTTTTTTTTCTTGCAAAATGAATTTTCTACAAAAAAACTGCAGGCATTTTTCATTTTATTCCCTGGGGGTTAGTAAGGATGGAGGCAAATCGTAAAACATGGCGAACATCTATTGAACGACCACTTATGCTCTACAGGACAGAGTTCTCTGATTTTTTATTCACTCTCCAGATAATAGAAGGAGATTTATGGGTATAAAAAATGCAATAAAAACCTGAGAAGCTGTTATCATTCCAGTACAGAAACATTAGAGCTCTGATCAAAATTGCAAACACAAGAAATAATAATTCACATTTTCACATGTTTCCATATATTGTAAACATAAAAATAAAAAAACTTAAGACCAGGAACAAGTAAAATCCAAATATTTAATAAAATGTTTTTAATAACAATGCTTTAGGGCGTTTTTTAAGGTGAATGCTGTTGTAATGTTTCTACAATTTCACAGTAAGGCACTACAGCGGAGTGTGATTTTACTACTGGGACTGGGCTTTCGTCATTGCTTTAACATCCCAAGGGGCAGATTTACAAACATTTTGCTCTGGGTTTGCTTCACAAAAGTTCCGCAAACCTGCACAAAATGTTTCTTTTTAATTTGCTTTCCAGAGCAACTTATTTTGCACTGGAAGGTTGCCTGAAAGTAACACAAAGCAACACAAAGTGTTATTTTGCATAAGGGAGCATTCCATGGGTGGTACATGGGTGTTCCTGTTCAACCAACCATGGTTTGAGACTCAAAACCCCATCTACTAACAACAGTAGACAGGGTTTTGCGCCATAAAATAATGCCACATGAAAGCAGGTGTTAAAAGGAGGTTTATGTCTCCTATTTTTACCACCTTGCATGCATACTGCACTGTGTAGCACACATGCAACACAGGAAAATGTTTAAAGTTAGTCTAGGCATTTTTCCAGTACAAAACATATGCTAAATCTATGTTAGACTTACGCAGAAACCTTTGCACTTTTATGCCTAGGAGTATCCGTGGTGCTAGGCAGTATGATTGTGCACCAGCTCAAGGGAGAGAGTAGGATAGTGCCATATCTCTGTAGATATGGCGCTTTCCTGCACTCTCCCTGTCATGAGACGCAACAAAGCAACTTTGGTTGCTGCACTCGGTTGTGTGACAGTTTTGATTATCTGGGCCCCAAATGTTCAACTTTTTCTATATCAAATCTGTCGCAAATGTACACCTGAGAGTCATTTTTCATAGTACATTTCTTGAATAGCAACGTTCACAGTGACTTTCTGCTTTTTCGCAAGCCTCAGTTAAATCTTTATCAGTATTGTTTTTTAAAGATCTCTTTATTAATTTTGTAGAAAAAAACAATTGGACAGAAATGGGTAGCAACCTATTAGGATCAAAGAGTTCCAAATCAGAAAAAACCTTGGTAAACTCAAATATCGAATAGAGCAAAGAGGGAGATAAATTGGGTTGGGACGAGTGCAAGGTAAGTATCAGGTATGCTCTGAGGTGAAAGAGAGACTCTCCCACCCTGGTTTGTCAGCATACCACACTCACACCTTAAGCTTATGAGGTGGGGGAACAACGTCCTACTTAGTCATGCTTAGAGCAGTGGCAGCTGGCATCTACGCATCTGTTTTAAAAAAAAACAATAAAACTTACCTAACGCAACGTCCTCGCTCCGGTCCCTTTCTTTGCAGGAACTGGAACACGATGCTGGAACTCCCTTGCCCAATCCTGGCACCGCAGCATGTGAGCAGCACCCTCGTTGGAGGGTGCGGCCTCACTAGGCACTCCGCAGTGCACAGGAGGCCTGCACTGACTCTCAACCCAGCTGTCTTAGACAGCTGGGTTGAGAGGTTTAAAGTGCGCATGTGTAGCTGGCCATCACAAGATGGCCGGCCAAAAAGACATGCACACTTTAAACAGTGCATTAGATGGCCCACCCTCCCTGCTGCTCTCAGTCTGCAGCAGCCCCGCCCCCATCCTGACACTTGGCATGGGGAGGAAAAATAACATGGAAATGAACTACCATTTTATTTTTCATCTCTGGGACTTTGGGGGGACTTTAAGTGGGGTGACGCTCCTCTGCTCCAACGGAGGAGCTGCCCCTGGCTTAGCGCTGCTTCAAAGGAAACACTATTCAGCCGTCTAGCACACTGTGAGCTACACCATAACTGGAGGGTAGGTGGGTAGGGCAGTGGTGAGAGAAGCCAAAGCAAGGTTTGCATAGGACGCCAAAAAAAACAATCACCACCAACAGCTATGCCTGCACATTAACACACTAGGGGCCAGATGTACGACCGTTTTTTGCTGTCGCAGAGGGGTTTCAGACCCCTTTGCTACCCCAAAAAACGAGTTGGCCATGTACTATTCCTATTTTGCAAGTTGCAAATTATTTGCGACTCGCAAAATAGGAATAGCGAGTCGCTATTAGGAAGGGGCGTTCCAAGGGCGTCCCTTCCCAATGGCGAGTCCTCGAGCTATGTATGACTGTTTTGCGACCGCAATTGCGGTCACAAAACAGTCGCAGTTTAAGGGTGGTAAAGCACTTGCAAATGGGAAGGGGTCCCCAGGGGACCCCTTCCCCTTTGTGAATACAGGGGAAAATATTTTTTAAGAGCAGGTAGTGGTCCCAGGGACCACTACCTGCCCTTAAAAAATGAAACGAAAACAATTCATTTTTTTCTTTTTTAAATGCATCCCGTTTTCCTTTAAGGAAAACGGGCTGCATTTTAAAAAAAAAACAGCTTTAATGAAAAGCAGTCACAGACATGGTGGTCTGCTGACCCCAGCAGGCCACCATCCCTGTGAGGCTGGCCATTCCCAATGGGGTCGCAAATTGCGAGTGGCTCATGAATATTGATGAGCCTCGCATTTTGCGAGCCCATTGGGAATCGCTAACAGTGTCTCTGACACTGATGTGCATTGGATTTAGCGCCTCGCAATTTGCGACTCGCAATTTGTCGCAAATTGCGAGGCGCTAAATCCAATGGTCGTACATCTGGCCCTTAGAACCTTTAGCCAAGGCTTAATTTTCACAAAATAAATAATTACAGGGACTCAAAGGTTTTCTTAGGAGCCCGTCACTGATGCTGCCAAAAACCAGTATTGCTGAATACTAAAGTGCCTCGCCTGTCTTCTGCCTCATGCTTTTTGAAGATTCTCTATGTCCTTTTGTCTCTGTGTTTTTATTCACCATTCTCTCCCTTTCTGACTTTTGCTTTCTTACACTGTGTCAAAGTCTGGTGAAAAATAAGTTGTGGTCCCCATAAACAAATGCTAATGCCACAACCTGCAACCACTGGCACAAATTAAGCACTGCTTTCAAGCTGAAAACTGAAAACTGAAAGCTGGAAATGTCAGACCTATCCAACTTGTCCATGTGATCTGAACACTGTTTTGTTTGGCACCTTAGCCTTGACACAAGGACCCACACACCATGGATGCCCTTATCATAACTTCACACAGCCTTAACTAGAGAGGGCACTTATGCACTCTACAACCTCGCACACGCAGGGGCTTATTAAGGAGAGCCCTGCGTCACTTTTGCACCCAGTAAAGTGGTACATGCATGACGCAGGCCTCATGAAAGATTTATTAAGGCACGCAAAGCCACCCTGCATGGCTTTAAGTGGCCTCATAAATCATGAGTAAGGTGACACCGCGCAAATCGCTGTGCCGCCTTACTCTGCGCTCAGGAGGCGTTCCATCAGCATTGCTGTGGGTTTTCCCGCGCACCCTCATGGAATTTGACGATGCCCCAGATTTACAAAGTGATGTACACCTGGAGAAGCGCCAAATCTGTACGCTTCCCAAGGTGAGGCGTAACGAGCTATAAATGAGGCCTTCAGTGCTTAACTTGAGCTGGTGATTGCAGGTGGGCCCCACCCACACTCATTTGTGGGGACCAGCACTTTTTTTTTTTCAACAGACTTTCAACCAGAGCAACAGAGAGAAAAACATAAATGGGAAAGAAGGAGGAAGAGACAGAAAAAAAAACCAGTGACAAAGGGAGGAAGCAGAAATGAAAAAGAACCTGCCAGTGAGATAAAGAGGCTGGCAGTGTCATATGTTGGATTAAAGAGGCATTATTTGGAATCAAAACGACGCAGCCTTGGTATGCGGCACCCTCGACATGCAGGAGCATTGGCCGCATGCTTCTGAACAAAACTTTGGGCCTCTGCATTTTTTTCCCTACAAATTCATCAATGAATACACTACATGGTACTGTCACGAATAGACCATACTTTTTGTAATATTTGTTTCATAGTATGCCTGGCTTGTAGTAATCTATACAGTGATGAGTAGTTTTTTAAATATATATTTTCTTGGTACACAATTATTTTCGGGTCTACACTGCTTCATGTAGTGACGCTGAATTGTTTTGTGGTCCCCACTCATCCAATCACAACATTTGCTTTAAAGAAACAAGGAATGCAAAGGATCGCTCCTTGCTTAGGGTTCTTTCCCCCAAACAGCAATGCAAAGTGACCCTCTGCACTGCTATATCTTGCACCCAGAGATAGCTGTACCCCTTATTTATAGACTTCCCAATTTCTTTTACCATTGATTTGATCTTTTGCCCAAGGTGAGCAAACTTGGTTAACATAACATAACGTGTATTTGTAAAGCGCTTGTTCACCACAAAGGGTATCTTGGCGCTGACTAACAGATGTTTATTATTACCCAACCGAATGGTACTCTTTATTTCGACCATCTTCAGTGCGTTTTTTAAACTTTGTCTTATTTGGGGACGACTCTCATACGAGAAGTCCTTAATTCCTGGCCCATCTGGTAGGTGAGGTCCACAGAACAATTGCAGACCTTCTTCCGGCTGCTTTGGGGTCCTGAGGCGTAAAGGAATTACTGGGGGACTCTGACCTGGAGCTCCTGATTCCTTATTTTTCATGCTATTTTCAGGGATCTAAATAAGGGGCATATTATCAACAAACGGAGAAAAATATCGCTAAGCGCGCTTAGCGCTATTTCAGTTATTGCCGGCTATCGCTGGAATGTATCGCCTGGATAGCGCGTTATTAACAACGCGTTTCTCCAAGGCGATATAAATTCCAGCAATAGCGGCGAAATGCAGGAATATCGCTGGAAATCCAGCGATATTCCTGCAGCGATAGGGAAAACCTTGTAAATATCCCCTGGTGGTCGTAGCACGACAATCCACCCCCCTTAATAAAGATAGCTAAGTCTGAAAATTATCAGACGTTAGCTTACGGCGTTAACCGCGGGTAGCGCAGATTTTATTATCGCTATGTGTGTCAGGGCAATGCTTGTAAATATCGCGATGTGAAGTCAGCGATATTTTACATGTTGTTATGTGTGGAAACGCCCACTTTGCATCTCATTAGAGATGCAAAGCAAGGCGTCGGTAAAAAGGCTGCAAACATGCGCTAATGCATGTTAGCACTGCCTTGTAAATAGGGCGAAAATATTATCTCCGCTTTTTTGGCTTTTAAAGCCAAAAAAGCGGAGATAAGGCCCTTGATAATATGCCCCTTAACACTTCTGAATGTGCGGGCTAAGAACAGAGATACTACGTGGGAGAAGTTTTGAAGAAAATGGGGGTAGAGAAAACCTCAAAATGTTGGTTTTGTAGGAGAAAAAAAATCGAATACCTTTCGATATTTTTGCTCTCGGTTTGGTGGGAAAAATCCGTGATAAAAATGTGTGGGGATCTTTAAATGAAATTTCACCCACAGATGAAGCAGTTTAATGTTGATAGAATTTCAGAGATGCAGATGTAGCAATGATAACATCTTCGCAGTGTGACTTTAATTCCCCACACCCTACACCTTACTTTTGCGGCAAACTTCGAACAAAAACTGAAGTATGTTGATCCTGCGGCACAAAACAATGTAAACATATAAACATGTAAGCATATAAAACAAATATATATTGTTTCTTTATTGGCATGTGGGTGCTGTTCCAAAGCAGAAAACTTACCTGTAAGTTTAATGAAAGTTCGAATTTTTGTGCATATGAAAAGCATGCTGACATCCTTTAGTTTAGTACATACAATAAAATGCAAACATAAAAATAAATTACGACCATTGTCGATATTAAGGACCCAGGCAGACAAGCTAAATGCGTATTACTAACTGAGTGATAAAATCAATTTAATTAAATATTTCTAAACATGAAGTCCAGTCCAGTTACCATTCTCATGACACATGAAACTACGAAATTACTCAATAAATGCAGCATTTGTATTGCTTACTCATGTCTTTCATGGATAGATGCTTCACGCGCAGGCTGAAGAATTCTAGGCGTGGCAGACGTAAAACCGGGAATTCAGTGCCATTTGCCAACACACGAATATTACCTAGCTAGCTTTATAGTGAAGCGCAGGAAGCCAAGCCGGCCCCACTAGGCCCAATTTACTCTCTGAACAAGGCTGCAGACACTTGAGACCAAACGGCCTCTTAGAGGGAATTGTTTACTTTCAAAGGCAAATGAGGTGTTGTCTGTTGGGAGCCAGGATCGTTACAGTTGTTTGAAAACCGACTAATTCCCAAATATGTCTGTTTTAGGCAGCAGAAGTTCACACTTCTGTAAATGTACACTCAAAAAGAGGTGGACAAATCACAATATTTATGAAAAGCATTGAGTCAAAACCGAGCCAAAGTGTGGCTTGCCCTTTATGGACAAAATATAATCCAAACCATTGAAAGACCTAGGCCTAGTTTTACCGAGGGTTGCGCATGTGCTCACTTGGCACTGAGTAATTTTGCTCTG
This sequence comes from Calotriton arnoldi, assembly GCA_963921515.1. Taxonomy (NCBI): domain Eukaryota; kingdom Metazoa; phylum Chordata; class Amphibia; order Caudata; family Salamandridae; genus Calotriton; species Calotriton arnoldi. Next base: position 500,063 of record CAWUFW010001378.1, read on the forward strand.
AGCTAGTTGGCCTTTGTATTTATTAGTAAATCGATGCAAAAAACCTGTAGTACATAACCCCCCTAATTTGTGAACTATGCAACCGCTCACATATCTATATGTATATACGTGTATACATACATATATCTATGTATTCCCTGAGAAAACAAATGTTAAAGTAACATTATAGTTAGGTGAATTTGTCAATGACAACATTAACATTTTAAACTAATATAAACAGAAATTCACCAGCAATAGTTAGCAGCATTAACTTTAACTTGCACCTCTGCCATTAATTATTTTTTGAGTGTATATATGGTAGAATAGCTGAAAAATATATTGTGTGTGCGGACATCATTTTGAAAGGGAATGGCTTTGTATTGTAACATAACAAAAACGGGTGGACGGTTTGCAAAATCTTTCTAAAACATTATGTCTGAGTAGAATATTGTATAATACAATATTATTTCAGTTGAAGTTGTGCATCTCCTAATTTCTTGTAACTGACACATTGAGAGATCTTCCCAGCAAGTTCATTAATAATCTAATGGTACACCTTTGATAGGCTTTGTATGTATTTTTACATTAAAGAGGTAATTATAATTCAGAAAGCGAGTGACCAGTTTTTGCAATAATGTATAGTATTAGTTTTCACCATGTAAATCTATTTTTAAGGTGCTTTATTACTCTCGTGAGAGGCTTGCGAGCCCTCTTTGGACACTCACAAGATCGTAGAGTTATAAATTTCAGTTTAAAGTTTTATATAGAGTTCTTTGTCATGTGTTCAGTTATTGTGTGTATACCATAGTGTATTCAAAGAAAACCTACTCCTTTCTATTTTTCGTGATCCCTCAAGAGTCCCGCAAATCCTAACATTTGTTTAAAAAAGAATTAACATTCTATTCTTCACAGTACTTATGTCTTACACACCTCCTCTCAATGATAAGGGTCACAATATCCATTTCTCCTAGTAGAGTGTATTGACAGCGAGAGTCCTGTGAGATCGCAATTTTTTATTTAACAAATTCATTTATTTTCATCACAAGTATTTATGCCTTAAAGACCTCCTCTTCAAATCTAGGGGGACAGGACACCTTTCTTCTGCCTCCTTATATAGTTTTTCTTTTTTACTTAATTTCTACAATACCTGCAATTTTTTTCGGTAAACAGTAATGGAGGGCATTTAATTTCCAATCCTCTAAAAGCCAGCCAATCAGAGCGCTCGCTCTAGCGGAACTCCCGGGGGTCCCTCACTCCTGCGGGAATGTGACGGCTCACAGAAAAAACTGGTCTCTCGACCAATCACATGGCTCCATTTTTAAATTTGCACTCTCGCAGGACTCTCCTGGACCCAGCTGTCCAAATATACAATTATTTCTGTCACTTCCTTTCTCAAAAACTACTGAAAAGATTTACACCAAATCACAATAAGCACAATCTGTGGATCAAGATCTAGCTTCCTGCCAAATTTAGTGTAATTCCATTTAGTCGTTTTTGCTATAGCCTTGTCTAACGAAGTCTAAGGAAAATGAATGGAGATTTTGTGTTTTAAGGCCCCTTTTTTCTCCCCCCACCCCCGCTTGACAGATCACCCTAAATCCTTCCAAGAAGGAACTGAGGTGGATGAACCTTTTTTTTGGAAAGTTTTCTGAAGATTCGTCAAATGGGGCCAAAGTTATTAGCAAACTAAAAAACGCTCTTTCTATGGAAAAGCAGACCTAACTATAGTACTTAGCGGCGACCGCCAATAGTTAATTGCCTACATATATATATTACCCACTAGCAGCTGCCAGTAAGTACTTATAGTTAGGGCGTAGTTTCCATAGGAAAAGCATTTTTGTTTTGCCAATAACTTTGGTGCAGTTTGACGGATCTGCACATATTTTTTCAAAATTAGTACGACAGTCGGTTGAGCTGCTGTGTTGAAAGTTTTGGGGTAATTAGCCGAGTGGGGGGACCAAGAAAAAAGGGGGTCCCAAAACGCTTTTTCCCCAATTCAATTTCCTATAGGGATTTTGAATACGACTTCATCCCGAACCGTTGGATGGAATTACACCAAGATTGGCAGAAAGGTAGGTCTTGGTTCAGAAAGCAACCTTTTTTTTATTTGGTGTAAATATGTTCAGTAGTTTTTGAGATATTAAAGGAGAAAGAAATGTCAATATCTAGGGACACAGGCCCTCCGCATTTCCACCTGCAGTGAATCTGTGACTGTCACTACACGCTACACAGCAAGACCCTGATTGACTGGCCGCAACCTGAGAGAAAAGTTGCGACCACCATTTTATGTGTCGGGAAACAGTCCCTGGTGCTGAAAAGCAGTGTGTAAAACAGATGAAGGGTTCAGGGTAGAGATTCCCTTAACCAATATTTCTGTAAAAGAGGTACTGAAAGTCGTTATATTCAGTAAGAAGTTGCCTATAAAGAAATTTTTAACAAATGCGAGATCCGCAGAACCCTCGGATCTTGCGTGACTTAAAAAAATATATATACTCACACACTCACTCAAACCCAGAGAGACACTCACACACCCACTCACATACCCACAGAGACACTCACACACCCACTCACAGACCCTCACAGAAACTCACACACCCACCCTCAAACCCTCACAGAAACTCACAGACCCACACAGACACTCACACACCCACTGACCTACCCACTCAGACACTCTCACAACCACCCACACGCCCACTCAATCACTCACAAACCTACTCACACTCCCACTCAGACAGTTATACACCCACTCACAGATCCACACAGATACTCACATACCCACTCACAGCCCCACACAGACACTCAACACAACCACTCACAGACCCACTCACACACCCATTGAGTTACTCAGACACTCACACACTCACTTACAGCCCCACTAAGAGACTCACACACGCAGTCATAGATTCCGTGTGGACCCGCAAATCCACTGCAAAGTTACACAGAGCTGAGCGTCACAAAGGATTTGCAGATTCGTGGAAAAAAACAGCCAAATTGGGCTTCTTCACAGGAAACATGGGAAAGGTTAAAGAAATACTGACCATTTAGAAGTGGTATAACAGAAAAGAAAGATGAAAGGAATCCTGTGATTTGTTAACTAGAGCAGCATAAGTAAGAGCACATGGTCAGGGGTAGCCATTTTAACTGCTTTTCTACTGGGAGAGTAGGTGGTTTGCAGGAGTTCTGACTAGAGATTTCAAATGCAAACAGATGTTACCAGACATAGAAATAAAATGAGAGAACAGCAAAGAGCTTTTACAGGTACGTTAATTAGGCTGTTGAATATAAAAGTATATTTAGAAAAAAATAGTGAGTGTATGTAAGCTGTAAGAAACTGTGTAGCTTCTAGACACTATACTTGAAGGGGAAATAGTAGAGTGCTTAGATGAGGACATTATCTAAAAATACAGGGAGCAGGAAGGGGAAAAAGGATTTGGTATACTAAATGAGTATTCATTTTATTATGCCAGTAGAAATGAATGTGTTTGAAATTAGATGTGGGTGCTTGCTTATAGTATGCAATTTAATAGTATGTGATTTGCACATGCTCATAAATTAGGCATGCACTTACAGACCCTGTTACACTCTCACAAAAGCACTTATGTACCCATCACTCATATAGAGAGACAGTGACTGCCATGCTCACTGAGGCATCTGAGTGTATGTAAGCTGAAAGAAAATGGGTAGGTTCTAGACACTATACTAGAAGGGAAAATAGAAGGGTGCTTAGATGAGAACATTAACTAAAAATAAAGTGAACAGGAAAGGAGAAAGAGGGATTGGTATGCCGAATGAATATTGTTTTTATTATGCCAGTATAAATGAATGTGTTTGAAATGAGATGTGGGTGCTTGCTTATAGTATGTAATTTAATAGTATGTAATTTACACATACTCATACAGTCAGGTAGGCACTTACAGACCCAGTTACACTCCCACAAAAGCACTTATGTATCCATCACTCATATAGCCAGACAGTGACTGCCGCACTCACTGACACCCATAAGACCATTCACACACCCATTTACTACCTGGTGCATCAAAGTTTGAGTACTAGTTTGCCCATACAGCCTAGGAGGACATCCGCAGAATGCAATCCACACCACAGGAAGAGTTTTAAGAGGATTACTTCAGCACTCTTCAGAAGGGAGAATTCTGATTGCAGTTGACCTTAGAATCAGGACCCCTAAGGGTACTAGCTCTGAGAAGGAGGGAAAGGAGTAGAAAATGACTTGGCAAAGGTTTCAGGGGAGAGAGGGGATCCCCCACAGAGAGAGAGTTCCCTACTGGATTCAATGCAGGAAGTAGTGTCTCCTCCTAAACCCAGTCCCCTGAGATGCTCAAGGACAGACAGGCTGATAAGGACCTAAGGATGCAGCTTGCCCAGATGGCTGCAGATGATAGAAAAGCTGAGGCTGCTAGAGTCTTGGGGAAGAACAGGGTTTTGTTGGCTCAGGAAGTGACTGTCAAGAAGGTGGACTTGAAGGCCAAATAGCTCTTAGAGTCTAGCAAAAATGGTGAGAGCAAAACTACTGTGTCCAGTCCATATACCCAGAGACTTGGTGCCTGAGAGTAAGGAGGGGGGTGATATAAACAGGTTGTTTCAGGCATATGAAGTAGATCTAGAGGTACAGAGGATTCCTAAGGAGGATTGGGGATCTGATCTTTGGAGACATGTTCCTGATGGTGAAAGGGATGTCCTACTGGTCCTAGAGAAGGGGAGGTATCCCATCATGAAGGAGGCCCTTGTCAGTAACTAAAAATACACCCCTGAGGAGTGCAGGTTGAAATACAGGGGCAGTCAGAAAGTGTAGCACCAGTCCTGGGAGGATTTTGTGGGGTACTTTTGAAATGTTTGTAAAAAGTACTGCTGTTTTTTAAGAAGCTTTTTCTAACAGTTTTATACGTTTTCTTTTTTTAAAGAGTGCTGGGAAGACAGAACTGGCTTCAGACTGAAAAACAAGAAGGTTCAACGGGGAGGTACAAAAATAATTAAATATGTCTGCTGACAGTACTTTGCACATCTATGTAATTGGAAACACAGTACTTGCTGTTTTATGCTTTTTTTCTCAGTGTCTTTTGGAATGCTACATGTACTATACTGTTATATGAAAGAAAGTACAGACTCATCTGTGTTGCATTGCAAACAGTCCTTCAGCCCCAGAGACTCGAATTATTATTATATATCTAAAGGTTCTGCCATCTAGGTTTGAAAAATACAAATTATGGAGAAGTGAAGTGAACCTACACAGTTCTAAAAAATGATTCTTACGAGATTAATGACACTGTATTGCCAAATTGGGCGGTGCATCTGCATTCTTCTCTGATTTTCCGTCAATCTTGAGTGGCTGGCTGAAGCAGTCCGGTAAGGTAAACAGGAATGTTATGGATATTTCACCTTTTGTGCAGGAGTAGAGAAGACCTGTGGATTGTAAAACACAAACAATATTGTAGAGTCAAGGAGAAGGACAAAAGGAAAGTTTCATGAAGAGTGTACCAAGAAGACTCAGAGACAGAGCAAGAGCACAGTCTGCTGCAATCATTCATTTTATGACTCATGACTAAAATTGAATAAAGCATATTTTGATTTGATTTGACTCATGTGCGATCTTTTAACTGAGAAGTGAGAGCAAATTACAACCAATCACAGACAGGTGGCTGATCAATCTCACAACTGTCATCATAACATTTAGTCAAGCTTGTGCATAATGCGTTGATGTGACATCACATGTCTGTCTCCAGTTACTTACAACAACAGGTTCCCCACCTAGCCACATAATAGAAGAGTTACACATTTGAGCCAGCGCGCACACTCAACAGCATTGCATTTCCCGAATTAACATAATTCTCAACAGTCAACAGAGCTGATTAATTTTCTTAGAGTCATCATCATGTTGATTTTCCTGAAGTTGATAACTTTCTTCTTCTGGCTGTTGTTGAGGTTGTCTTTCCCTGAGTCATTCCATCATCCTCCTGACTACAAACAATGAATCTGTCCAACTCCGTCCTGACTTCCGACACAAACGAGAGAGATTGACCTGTAGACAGTGCACTGCTATTGATGAACAAGAAGAGAAACATTGAGTATTTTTTTGTGTAGGTTTGTGTTTGTTAACTAAACGGACTGGTCTGGTCTCTGAAGATTAATTTGTGAACCTGAAAGAAAGGGGTGGACCTGGCAAGGAAAATCTTGCTAAGTGGGGGAAGGGCCAAACACCTTCAGGAAAAATGTTCACCCATCCGGCCACAAACATTGCAAATCATCACAATCAAGTAAAAAAATTATAGTTGAACACCCTTCCTCAATGTCTGCCATCACATGAATCATCACTCACAATCAATCACTAAATAATATATCTCTCATTGGTGCAATATATTTACCTGTTCCAATCCAAGCACGGTGGCACACAATTGTTGATCCTCTTTGATGCATGCAACACACGTTGGGGGAGTCTTATGAATCATATGTTCTGGAGCAGTCGTGCTAGGGGATGAAAAAAAGAATAGGCATGCGATGGAGGCATGCATTGTCTCTCCAATATCCATCAAGGGAATGGGGGTGCTTCTTCACTGCACACTGGTCCAACTCCAATCCAGGCATACATGTGACTAAAACCGTGGGGCTGCATAAGTCAGTCAGACACAAGCAAACTAAATATATAATGTTCCCCAAGCTATATCCATTTTTATTTTATTTTGGCAAAGCAGTTCGGCGATAAAAAGTTCCATGGTGGCCTACTCAATCAGGAAAGTAAAGTTCGTCCTCAAACTTAGGTTGTTCCCCCAGAAGTTGATCAGTTAACACATTCTGCTCTGAGTCTGACCAATCACCCTTATCCTCCTACTGTTGCATTTCAGGAACAGTGTAATTTGGTGGTATAAAGTGTTGGTTCATTTTGATCATGGTCAATCTCGCCACATTTTGAGGTGAGAGACTGGTCCTTCTCACTGTGATGACTGCACCAGCTGCACTGAACACACGCTCAACAGACACACTGTGCACCGAACAGGCCGGATACTTTATTCCCAGCCTGCAGAGCTGAGGCCATTGGTGCATCTTTGCATGCCAATACACCGACGGGTTTTAATACACATAGACCTCTTTTGGGTCATCCAGATACTCAAGGGACATCCTCTCATTGTTTATTGGTGCTGCCATTTGCTCAACCTCGTTTGCCTTTGCCTCTACACAGAACTTAAAACATGCCCTTTGATACCAAGTAAATGCAGAGGTTGTGGACGATTCTTGTGTTCCTGTTGTTGTTGCCACTGGTGTTCTTGTTGCTGGTGTTGGCTGCTGTGAGATATCAGGACTGCTCTCTCTAGAAGTTGAAGGCCGCACCCCAGAACTTCCTTCCGTGATTGGGACTTTATGTTCCAACCGTTCTTCTTCCAGGACTCTGACTCGCTCAACAATCCACTTCTTATATTCTGGAACACACCTTCTGAAAAAGGAATGAAAGTAGGCAGCATATTTTTTGTAACGTGAATCCAGTATTGTGGCACAAATGTACTCTTTGGAAGATACGATGTCTCTTTGCAGCCTTCTATTCTCAGCTAAGCAAAGGATTAAGCTCTGAGCCAAGGTATACTTATCTTCGTTTTCATTGCCCACAGCTCTGAACCTGTCAGACTCGCTTTTTAACTGGTCATTTAGATGATACAATAATGGGATAGCCTGACTCATCGTATTGTCCTCCTTGCTGACTTCCTGTGTTAAAACCTCAAAAGGAACTAGCATCTTTGTAAGTCATTTGACGAATTTCCATTTATACTTCCCAATGGTCATGATTTTAGTTACATCCCCTCCTCTTTGCATGACATACTCATTGATTGGTTTCTGCTGCTCAAACAGATGTTGCAACATGTAATAGGTTGAGTTCCAGCGTGTTGGCACCTCCTGTATTGGGGCTTTAACCAGAACTCTATTGGCATGCTGAATGATCCTTAACTGCTTCTGGGCTTTAAAAGAATGGCTGAAATTAGTGCAGATTCTCCTGCAGATGGTCAGTAAGTTGCTGACTAGGCCTTCTTTTTTGAGAAAGTCCTGAACAATGATGTTGATGCAATGCCCCAACCTCAGGACCCTGAAATAGCCAGCATCTGAAATGGCCTTAACTACATTACTGCCATTGTCCGTGGCAACAAACCCAATTCTGAGACTTCTTGGTCGCAGCCATTCAAACACCTTGCTGGTAAAGTCTTCCAAGATGTTTGCAGCTGTATGGGATTTCTCCATGGCAAACATGGCTACTGTTGCATGCCACCGAACACCCTTAAAAGTATCTTCAATGCTGAGACCAATAGCTATCTGTTGCTTAACCCCCAAAAAAGAGATCCAGTGTGCAGTGATACACATGAAATCAGTGACTTGGCAACTGGTACACATATCTGTTGTCAGGTGGATAGACTGAACAGCACTCTGCTCCAAAACTTTTTCAACCAATTCCAGCACATTGTGAAGGAGCGCTGGAACAGCCACTCTGGCAAAGTAGGTCCTGCTGGGAACCTTCCATTTCAAGAAGATGGAACGACAAACTCTAAGAAACCCACTCCTTCCAAAAAAAAAAAAGGGGAAGGTCTAGCACTAATAATGTAGCCAGCTTCCTGTTGGACAAACATGCCGTTGGGTGGTTGCATTCGTAGGGCCCCTCCTGCCTAAACATGCTCATAATAGTAGCCTAGATTTTTTTCCGTTTGTGGGGCCACTGATACAGACGACTTCTGGGGAGAACTAGTAGGTGGTAGACTCAATGTGCATCTTGGGGCAGTCACTCTATGCTGTTGCTGTGGTGTCTCCATCTGACTCTTGTGCCATTGTGAGGTTGCTGAGGCGGGTGATACTGGTGCACTGCTGGGGACAAGGCTGCTTTGCATAAAGATGTCACCCTGTTTTTCCTCATCACCTACACCTCCCACTCTGATCACAGGCTCTAGAGCCGATTCCCCACTCATATCACCTTGACCACCAGTACGTGCAGAACGTTGATTAAGGTGCGCCTCCCAGAGGAGTGTGTGATGTTTTTTCAAATGGGTCACTTGGCCTCCAATATCATAGTGTGTACCAAGCTTACCTCGACAAACACTAGTGTTGCAAATGGAGCATAGTGCAATGTTGTCCTCCTGCTTGCTAACCGTAAAGAAGTCCCAAACTAGGGGAGAGTCCCAATTCAGTGGGCCACTGGTGCCACTGCCAATGCCTGAAAAACTGGGTATAGGTGGGTGTGTCAATGACAATTGACTCGCTACAGTGCATACTTCTGAGCTATTGGTGGATGCAGGTCACTTCAGGATAACAAAAATGGGAGGTGGCGCTGGCAGTGGTGGGGGTACCACATCCCTTGGAGCAGGATGAATACTAGGACGGGTAATGTCGGTCTCCTCTGGGACAGCTTACGCAATGACTGGCTCATCATCCAATTCCTCATACCCTCCCATAATTGTAAGGCTTTCAGGAACTTTCCTTTTCCTGAGCTGCTCCAGGAATGTCTTGGACTCAGCCAGGGTCCATTCCATGTCTAGATCATCAGAAGGGGGGATTGGAGAAGATGGTGAAGTACCCTTCCTTTTTCTTGCTGGAGATCTGGAAGCCAATGGTTGCAAAAGAGGAAGTTGTTGCTCAGCAGGAAGCTCAACCTCATGTTCTGCTTCTACTTCAGTAAGATCCATTGCTGGCAGCGGCTGTTGTCCATTTTCCTGCAACGATTGGGTACTACTTTGTGAAAGAGACAAATCAAATTCAATGCCCCTACTTATCGGCAAAGACATGATTGCAGTGGCTGCCTCGCTGAGAGACATGACCTTCGGCTTAGGTTGGGGTGGTGCCATTGAACCCAGAGTGCTGTTCCCAGCTTGCTCCCCAGAGGCTGTTGCGGCAGTCACAAGTTTGCTGAAAAAGGTTGCGGCCAACATGCCAGAAGCGGAAATCTGCTACTTCTCCTTCCCACTGGCCACTTTCTTGGCAGCACCTTTCTTTGGGGCCATCTTGAAGCTGTCATTTGGCAGTGGTACTTACCTGCACAAGCGCAAGAGATTGAAGAACGCACTTGACTGTCTGGTAGTACTGTAGGTAATGTCTCTTGTGCACCTAAAAACAAACGAGCAAGAAAAACATTTAGGTACACGTGGCATTGTTGCAGTTTGAATTAGTTCAGACAATATAATTTAGTGTGGTTGTTTAAGTTATCATTATTATCCTAAATAATTAACAACAACAACAGAGGATGTGGCCTTACAGCTAGAGTGGTCCACCTCGATGATGGGGAACCAAGTTCGAGTCTCGGCAGGACTGCTCAACATCCTGTGATTCTGGGCAAATCACTTAATCTCCCTGTGCCTAACAAAAAATGAATCTGTCCATCTGTAACGCAACTGGTGCTCCTGTAAAGCACTCTGATACCTTCGGGTCAAGTTTGCGCTATATAAAACACCGTGGAAAAAAACAGTGCATTTCAAAGTCAAACCACATTACCAGAACATAATATTTAATTTCCATAAGGATAACAACATACAGATGTAACTGTTTGCTTTGTGGGCATCTAAGAGAGACATCTGTGGGAGTCAGGGAGGTGCAGGGGAAAATTGAATAATGCTTGAACAATGAATGGTAGTGTGCACCTTTGGCAGGCAAGGGGGCCTAGGGGAAAATGGAATAATTCTTAAAAAATGAATGCTGGTGTGTGTTGTGTACCTACGGTAGGCAGTGGGTCCAGGGGAAAATGAAAATAATGCTTTAAAAAAGAATGCTGTTGTGCGGCTGTGCACCTATGGGAGGCTGGCGGTGGATGGGTGGTGGGAAAATGTAAAAAAACATTTAAATAAAAAATACTTAAAATAAAAAAATTAAGAAAAGAAATTAAAAGAGAAATGTAACAAAAATTAATTGCTAGTCCACTAGGGGATGCTAGGGGGCTATGAGAAAGCCATTGGGAGGTGAAAAAGCAAAAAATGCATACAATATAAAACTGTTAATTAACAAATACTACAATGATCCTCAAGCATAATATTAAACTGATATCAGGGAAAAGTAAAAGAAATTAACAAATACCAAAAACCATAGCCCTCTCCTATCAATCTCCCTTTGAAAACTGGAAAAAGGATGGTGCACAAAATAGCCACCGGCTACATGGTGAACCAACACAACAAGCAAGGAGGCATGGCCACAACAAAGAACACATGCAGGCCTAAGGAAAAACCACACCTGCTGGCTACACAAAATGGCCACCGACCACATGGTCAAACAACAGCAAGCAAGGAGGCATGGCCACAACAAAGAACGCATGCAGGCCTATGGCAAAAGCACGCTGGCTGTCTACTCAAAATGGTAGCCAGCCACATGGTCAAACAACAACAAGCAAGGAGCCATGAAAATAAAAGAACACATGCAAGCCTATGGACAATGACTACACAAAATGGCCCCTGGCCACATGAGGAATGATAGCCTATGGGAAACACACACACACACAATGGTCAAACAAAGGAGGCCTTGGTAACACTGAAGAAAACACTACCATTAATTCAGCAATGCCAAAAACGAAAATTAACTAAGCTATAAAAATGTACAACAAGGGACCACACGTCCTCCCGAGACATCAAATATTACCTCACATATACACTTTTTAAACACACGAAAAAAAGTGAAATACAAAAAAACACTACGGGCATATTCTCAAGGACTTATCGCCGAGTTAGCGGCACTTTATCGTAGCCAAAGTGGCGATAAAATCATCGCACCATTCACAAGCTGGTGTTAACAGCCCAGAAAACCATTTTACCCGCGATAGCATCCGCAAAAAACATTGCCACAGATGACCCCCGCAACTATCGCTAATGAGATGCAGAGTAGGCGTACCCGTGCAAAAAGCCGCGAAAACACCACTCCGCAACATTCTCAATGACCAGCCAGATCGGCGATAAGACCACAGAACAGGCGATAAGGCCCGTTAGCAGCAGGAAACTAACACCTGCTCTGACCTGGTGCAAAGTCGGAACACAGCCTGCACCACAAAATGGAGCCCAGCCCAGAGCCATACCTGAAGGGCAACAGATGCCATGAAGCCACTGATCATGCAGCTCGGAGCCCCAACAGGGCCACAACACCCACCACCACCACCCCCAGAACCCCCCCCTGGGCCCCCCCCCCTGCCAAAGACATGCCACATCAACTATACGGAACATGTAACAAATAATCCGCCAGATGTCGCACAAGCACATTTGGTGGCATGCATGTGTCGTCACAAAAATGAGCATCACACATCCACCTTCGATGTAACAAATGAAAATTTATTCAAAGAAACACAGAACAGAAATGAAGACACATGGCGGCTCCCCTCGGGAAAATCCGTAGGTCACAGCCTGCAAGACAAAAATCACGATGAGAAGGTGTGTCTTGCACACATCAAAGGACTGAGAGAGAGCGAAGGAGAGAGAGAGAGAGAAAGAGAGGGAGCGAGAGAAAGACGGACAGAGAGGGGGAGCGAGAGAAAGACGGACAGAGAGGGGGAGCGAGAGAAAGACGGACAGAGAGGGGTAGCCAGAGAAAGACGGACAGAGAGGGGGAGCGAGAGAAAGACGGACAGAGAGGGGGAGCGAGAGAAAGACAGACAGAGAGGGGGAGTGAGAGAAAGACAGACAGAGAGGGGAGCGAGACACAGATAACAGAAGAGACGGACAGGGAGAGAGAGTGCCGACAATGCGCACCCAGGCCACACTGCTCACCTGCTGCCACCGGTGTGTCTCCAACCACGTGCCGGTATGTAGTGCAGTTCACCAGGTCACACATCTGAAACAGATCCGTCATCTGTAACAGAGTCCAGATACCTGAATGGCGATGCGTCGGTTCCGAGGAGCTGCAAGGCTGCAATGCGAGAATTTGTGTTGTCGCGAGGCTGCTGTCGACAAGAGGTTTGCGATGCAAGGTCTTGTGTCAGGGATGGATCACGCAGCGGTGGTTCCGAGGCAGGCTACGAGGTTGATGTGGAGACCTTTTGCTGAGAGAATCCACGCAGCAAGGGCAATGCATCAGTTCTGCTTGGGGTTGCGCCGCAGAGGAGAGGAGATGCGTCAGTCTTGCTGAATCCACAGATGGGCTGGCAGAGCACCTTCAGGTCCACTTCCATGGGTCCAGGATTGGGGTGGCACCCCTTGGCAGGGTAGCACTCACAGATGGCAGAGTCCAAGTGCTGGGTGAAAGGTTGTTGGAGCCTTCTGTCCCTAAGGCTCTGGTCAGGAGGCGAGCCAACTAGCCCTTGGAGTCACCCTGGGGTCCTGGGTTCAACAAATGCAGGTGCAGTCCTTCTCACCCAGGCAAGAGAGCAGCAGGCAGTAGGTTAGCACAGCAGGACAGCAGTCCTTCAGAGTAGCAGTCCAGCAGAGTGGCAGTCCTTTTAGCAGCACAGCAGTTCTTCTTACTGGCAGAGTCTTTACATGTCCAGAAGTGTACTGAAGAGTTGGTGTCTGAAGTCCAATATTTATACCAGATGCCTCCTTTGAAGTGGAGGAGCTTCTAGAGGTTTCCCTTTGAAGTGCACAGGCTTTCTGTCTCCCCTGAACTGGCTCCAGACTAACTACAGGGGGTATGCAGCCCTTTGTGTGGAGGCCTGGCACAGCCTATTCAAGTGTAAGTAGGGCTGTGCCCAGCTCCGCCCTCCCATCCTGCCAGTGGTGGCCCATCCAGGCACACCTAAGCTCTCTTTTGAGTGTGGCTGCCTAGGGGGAATACACAAAGCCAAACTGTCAGCTACACCCAGTCATGTGGCCCAGAGATAGGCTATAGACACTAAATGATTAGGGCAGGGACATGGCAACTTTCTAAAAGTGGAATTTTCAAAATTGTAATAAAAAATCCGACTTCACCATGAGAGAGGATTTTTCATTACAATTCCAAAGACACCAAACATGAACTGGTAAATGGCTCCCATTTGGAAATTATCAATTATTAAAAGTAATAACTTTGGTAACTCCAATGTTATCCTATTGGAGAGGCAGGCCATGCAGTAGTGAAAAATGAAGTTAAGAGTTTTTCACTACCAGGACATGTAAAACTTAAAAGTAAATTTCCAACATTTTAAATACACTGCACCCTGCCTTCTGGGCTGTCTAGGGCCACCCTAGGGTTGACCTATATGTATTAAAAAGGAAGGTTTGGGCTTGGCAAAAGGTTTACTTTGCCAGGTCAACATGGCAGTGTAAAACTGCACGCACACACAGGCTGCAATGGCAGACCTGAGACATGTTTAAAGGGCTACTTAGGTGGGTGGCACAATCAGTGCTGTTGGCTCACTATTAGCATTCAATTTACAGGCCCTGATCACATATAGTGCGACTTTACTGAGCACTTATAAGTAAATCAAAATGCCAATTGGGTATAAGTCAATTCTACCATGTTTAGAGGAGAGAGCACTTTAGCTCTGGCTAGCAGTTGTAAAGTGTGCAGAGTCCTAAGACCGGCAAAAATGATGTCAGCAAAACAGGAGGGTGGAAGGCAAAAGGTTAGGGAGAAAACCATGTCAAGTATGCCAGGTCTAACAGAATCCATGATATGGTGACAATCTTTTGTGTTGGGGGCACCCAGGTTCAGGTAAGAGTAACATGTTTGGCCACCTGAGCAGATTGTATCTGGGGTAGATGACAACTTTCAATCACTTCATAAAAAGAGCATACAGTTTATCTGACTACTAAGGTGCCGGCTACATTTCAGAGAATGAAACCATCAATGTAATATATGAGCTCTCCGTTGGGTATTGGTGCATCAGAGAGATCAATTTGGGTCTTGGACAAATGCTTAGTATTATTAAACAATCACATCCTGGGCAGTGGGTAGTGATGGTGCTGGGTTTAAAGTTCGGCAGTTCGGGCTGGACTGTTCCCATTGGGCGCAGGGTCAAGACTGATTTGCATATGGCTGGGTCCAAACTGGAATGGCATGGTGAGCAAAAAAACGATGGATTTAGGCCCAGATCTCTGTACTGGGGTGAATGTACGACATTGTTCTGCATTCTGTCCATCAATTGTTGTTTTTGCATTTGTCACCCCAAGTGGGACGGGTATGCCCAGATGTGGGTCCCGTGCTCTCCATGCCACTGGAGTCAAGCTATCCTGGCTGATGAGGGCTGAAAGCCCGAAACCGGTCCTAGGATGCTTGTTTCCAGTCCAGGGAGGACCTGGCCTGGCAGTTCGGGCTGGACTGTTCCCATTGGGCGCAGGGTCAAGACTGATTTGCATATGGCTGGGTCCATACTGGAATGGCATGGTGAGCAAAAAAACGATGGATTTAGGCCCAGATCTCTGTACTGGGGTGAATGTATGACATTTTTCTGCATTCTGTCCATCAATTGTTGTTTTTGGGTTTAAAGTAGAGCAACAGATCAGGATAATGTGAGAGGTAGACCGCAAGAGGATTTCATAGTTGCACAGTCAGACTGTGGACTAGTGTTGGGCTTCAGTGATGAGCAAAAGGGTGGCCATGGATTGGAACACAGCTGCTAAAACAGTGCACTTGCAACAATATTTTCAGAGGTGTCAACAAGATGGCTGCTGCTCCAGCCACTGAACGCAAGTAGAACAGGAGCCCTGCTGCCATGGGATCAAGGACCAATGAGCAATCTGCCATGAGTTTCCTCTGATTTCCGTGATATATCACCAGTAGTTCAAAGGCATATCTATCTCTTTCATGACGATAAATAGTAAAGAGCTTTGAGTAGTCAGAAAGCCCAATACAAGCACCCAAGAAAGAGCCTGTTTTCTCCCAAAAAAAAGCTTGCGCTGCATGCCTTGTCCAGTACAATGGTTCTGGGGTCTCTTTCTTAATATAATTCTGGAAGAGTTTGACTAAGGAAGCAATTCCTCATATACCTTGTCTACAATATGCTTCCATTCTCAAGAAAGTGCATACCTGGAAAACCATGACTGGGTGTGGTAACTTACTTAAGGCGTTGGTCTTGTCGTTGGATAGGTGTCATTCCTGTGCCAAGATGTCATGACCTAAATATTGAATATTGGGATGACAGAACTGTAATATATCTCTCAAAGTCTTATGCCTCTTCTTAGCCAATTCAGTGAGAAGGTATAGTGAATCAACTTTACATTGGTCGAGGGAGGAGGATGCAAGTAAAGAAAAATAATATACATACTGAACCAGAGTAGACCCTTCAGGAAAGATAAAAGTATCCAACTCTCCAGTCAGTGCCTCAGAAAATATAGAGGGCGACTTAGTAATCCCTTGTGAGAGTCTGGAAGACAACACCTCTGTAGCTGCTCCTTTCCCCCACCCCAGAAAATTAGAACACAAAGTTGTATTGACTGTCCTTACATACAGGTATAGGGAAAGAGGTAGAACAGAGATTGACAACAATAAACCTTTTGGCTGCATCACGGATTAATGACAATATGGTTGCTGTGTTGATCACAATAAGTAAAGTAGGTATTACAACATTGTCTATAGCCCACATGTCCTGTACAAGATAATGTTTCCTTGCCCACCTATTTTATTAACAAAATCTGATTATTATACATATACTCTTAGTGGGCACAAGTACCTCTTTGTTTTTTATGATAGTGACCAGGGGCAAGTCTCCGGCTTTGCCTCAGGACACAGAGGATACTGTGGAATGGGGGGCAGTTTCTTTATAGAATTAACCTTGATTTTCACAAGGTACGCAGAGAGGACACAAACAATATAATTTGCAAGATCAGACCATAAGGTGGCAGAACTTGCTTAAGAATTTCTTTAATAGATTCAGACGTATTGGAAATGTGCTCAGATTCTTTAGTTGCATGTAGATATTCTTATAAGGTCTCTAACACTTCATTTTCATTTGCTTTAGGCACATTCAGCTAATCACCATCATTAGTACAATACGCAATATAGTTAGTTTTGCCTAAAATATCCCATGCCAACAATCTTGCAGGTAAAGGGGGACTTACCAGGGAATCATGTTGATTAGGAATGGGACAAATAGTCCTGGAGGCAGGGTCATTGATGTGGTGGGGAGCCTAGTGCTGGAATGCCAACTGCATCATTGGACATGCCCGAGAGAAGTGAAGAAGGCAAATCAGAGGTTTTCAGGGCAGATTGGCTAGCACCAGTATCAACGAGGCAGGAGGTGGGTCTTCCATTGATCACATATTTTACATAAGGGCTTTGTTTGGTGACAGAGATTAGCGTGCACACAGAGCAGTTGGCATTTCTCAGGCTGTCCTAAAAGTGAGCATATTGATTTTCGGACAGCTGGGTGAACTCGAGCTGATCAGCTTGGTAGAGGCAACAGTGGTGAGAGAGGCAGGAGTAGTGAGATTGTGGTCGTTTTCTTCCAATGTCCCTGTTGTTCTCAATGAAAGCAAGATCCTCTCGGTGGGGCAATATCACCCCGGCCCTGTTTCATCCCATTCTTCCTCTCCCTTGAACCCCTTTATCCGGCATTCCTATCAGTTTCCCCATGCCACTCCCTTCTACCATTTGTTGAAATTTTGTATTTGCAGTGACCTTAATCTTGTCTCATTCAATTCTGTTTTCCTCTCTTTAACTGGCACACAGTGGTTGGCAACAGAGACCAATTCAGCTAGCCCCATGATTGTCACCCAAGACAGATAGTACGAAGTTGCGACTAAATTGTTGCCAATGAAGTCCTTGGACAGTCCTGGGAGGCTTGTAGATAAACTGGAAGGTGGTGGACTGAGTTGTAGAGAGTGGAAAGGATCATGTGAGGATCTCCGTGGAGCTGAGTGCCGCCTTCTTTTCAAACTTGTGATAGACACTGATCTGTGAAAACGAGTGTGTGGAATACCATAGAGCATATGTTAATGAGCATGTGTTTGATTTTGAGTTTGATAGAGTGAGAGTAAATAGTGTTTAATGTGATGTGTATGGGATTGGGTATGTGTGTCGCGAGAATTCTTAGCGAGTGAGTGCTTGTGTGACTTCGGTCTGAGAATGATTGTGGGGATGTGTACTGTGCGGTGCTGGATGAGGCATGATAAGGTCTTACCTTTTAAGTCCTTGCTGAGTTTGCAGTGGTGCAGGAGATCTAGCCCAAAGCTCTTTCTGTCCATAAGAAGCCCAAATAGGTCATGCCCATGGCTGTGTCTGCGTTTGGTTGGGGCTGTCCTGGTGGCGGGACACACTGAGGAATTAACTGAAGTATGTATGATGTTGGGAAATGCAGTGATGTAACTTTCTGTAAGAGGATGATTTTGAGAAATAAGGTCAGCTTGTCTGACTTATTTTAAATATGGTTTTGGCAGTAATCAATGACGTCACTTCCTGAAAAGATTGATGCTGGATAATGCAGGGTAAATTTATCCTGCAAAATTGTTCACAACTTATTTTCCAAATTCCTAAGAGTTGTGATATTTGTACATATTTTACAGGCTAAGGAGAGATCCCACAATTTCACACTCCTTTGCCACAAATATTTAAATGCCACCATAGACATCCTGTTGCACTGGAGAAAGGTGCTCCCTTGTAACATGGTTCCATCTAGCAATATTATGTTTTGAGGATTTAGCAGAACAGCTGTCCAGTTGGAAACATTTGTGAGATTATAGCAAAAATATATAGGGCCTCATTTACTATATTTTGATGCATGGCCTTCCTGCTGTGCTGCTGTGTGCCAAAATAAAAGGGCAGGAATGCACTGTATCTACAAGATATGGCACATTCCTGTCCTTCTCCCCTGCGCGGCACACAAACATCAGCTGTGCACCAACACAGACACCCTTGTGTCATGTTGCAGGGGTGCCTGCGTTGCGGGGATGATTGTTTTTGTGCAAGTAGGGACACCTTCCTCTTTCTATGCATGCTGCAAAATGCGTAGTATTCTGACGCATTCCCAGCTTTACAAAACGTTGTAAATGTGGGAATGTGTCAGGTTCCATGGATGTTACGTGGAAACACCCACAGTAACACCCATGGAACAACCCTTTCACGCAGAGTAATGATTGAAAGGGACCCATATTTACAAGGCGTGGACTTGTAAATATGGGCAAGCCCATTGTACTGCCAGTGCATCAAAAAAAGTGATGCACCGTCGTCTCAATGGGCTTGTAAATGAGGCCCATAGTGTACAAAACCGTCAATGGGCGTCATAAAGAAAATAAAAAGTAATTTGAAGGCATTTTAGGAGACAATAAGAGTGACAATTAATCACCATGAAGTTGTAGTCAATGATATAATATTCATTGTCACTCCAGTTGGCTCTTGCCAATGCGAGGACTCCGTATCTACAGCTTGTTCACTTAGGCCGCAATAAACACACATAAATCTGTAGACTATAATCCATACATTAAGCACCATTACTGTAACACCAGTCATTTATAGAATATTTTTTGAAAAATGTATTTTCTGTAGAAAACAATTTTTTTAAAAATAAAACAAAACGGCAGTATTAAGTACTGTATAACAATAATAATAATACTAATAATAATAATAGTCATCATCACCATAATGTTGTTTTTAGAAGAATTTTAATATCATGATGGTGTGATGTTTTGCAAGACAAGAAATTACTTAGATCCATCTTTTGTAAGTGACCTGGTGGGCCGCAGACCCAAACCGAGAACTGTCTTGCTGTCAGAAGTGTGGAGCCAAGTATATTCGGTATAATATCTCTGGAGAGTTACAACTGCCTGATTCCTCCGGTGTTGCCTTCTGTTGATTCACATTGTTTTCATACAGTGCAATATGCCACCACATTCTACTTCAAGGCACTTGTTTGGTCGGTATCATGAAGGGAGAAAAGCCATTAATTGGGTGTTGAGTTCTGTCTGCGTGTGTTAAAAGAGGTGGATTTTCACTGTGCCCTTAAACTGTTTTCTCGGCCATTCTGCGGCCATCACTTACGTGTTATGTTATGTTATGTTATGTTATATTCAGTGGCGGCTCCTCAGCTAAGGTGGAGGAGCGTCGCCCCACTGCTATTTCAGCAGAGCAAAAAAGAAAAAGAAAATGATAATAACAGGACGTTATTATCATTTTAATTTTCTATGCAGGAGTCGGGCTGGCTGGGCTCTGTGATGCCAGAGCAGGGGGGGAGTGGTTTGCACCCCTCTAAGTGCACATGACGGTGTGTTGCACAGCCCCGTGGAGAAAATGCCCAGGCTCCCAGGCACTGCCTGAGCGTCCAAACAGGACGCTCAGACCAATCACGATGCTGCTCCTGCAGCGTCGTGATTGGCTGGGAGAGTTCAGAAGCCTGGGTGCTTCTAGTGCTTCCAGCAGACCGAGAACTGAGGAGTGGCATGCGGCGGCGGGAGAGGCGTGCGGCGGCACAGCGGAGAAGGTACGTTTATTTCTTAAAACATTTTTTTAATCCATCCCCTCCCCGAGGCAGCCACCACTTGTTATATTATGCTATGCTATGTTATCTTATGTTGTGAAACGTAGCTTTTCATAGTACCGTGACACCAATATCCAAAGTGCTGCTTCTACTGCTAGCTAGTTCCAAAGACAGGAACTGTAATCTGAGAACAGGCAAAAGCATAGTTCGCTAGAACCCAACATACAGGAAACCGGGTTTTAAAACTTGGGTTTTCGGAGCCTTCCTAAATTACAGATGATCTTTGATATTGCACAGATGTTGTGCATAACATTTGTCGCATACAGCAATATCAGTTCCAAAATAAATGTATCCTTCTTAGATAAAAAAATTAAATCGCTTTTTTCTTCAACAGCTAGAGAGCTTTCAACGTATAGTCACTAGACAGCAGCTTTTTACTACTTGTTTACTGATTCAACTGAGCAATTACCCACTGATTTCCTGTTTCGAATGAGTTGCTATGAACATAGCAGACTCCCACACACAGTGCCACTGCCGTAACGTAAAATGATGAGGCCAAGGGGTAGGATGTGAAGAACCGCCTCCCTCCCCCCTCACCCTCCCACCCTGCGTCTCCGATAGCTAACAGATATCCATTGGCCATGGAGAGAAAGCAGCCCCCCTGAAGGATTTGGGGCCCCGTGAAGGTTTGGGCCCCCTGCGCTGCCGAGGCTGCTGGGGCTTGAGTTACACCCCTGCTCCCACTCCCACAACACCAACCAAGTGGCTTCTGCAGCGACCAAATATTTCAATTTCAGTAAGCAGTGGATATTAGTTGGGGGATGGTGTGTTCTTCAAAGGGGAATTTTCTGGTGTCGACAAACATTTATAGCACGTGCTGGAGTACCATGCCCGCCAAACTCTATTTCGAGTCGGTTGACCATCTCTAAATTTCCAATGGCAGGCGCACCTGCTGGCTCTATCACAAAAACTCTAAACCAAGAACCCGATGGAGACTGACTCCTGCCATATTTAGAAAAGACGGTATGAATGTTTGTTTTTTCTTCTGTTTGTGAGCACAAAATAAAGCCTGGTGGTTCCGAACAGAAATAAATAAAAATTACCCCAACTCCCAGGGTGTCAGGTGTAGGAAGGTGGAATCTGACTATATGGTTGCCCCCACTTTTTTTATGGTGTTTTGCTGGTTTATGACTTAGTTGGACTGGGATCCTGCTATTCAGGGCCCCAGTCTATCTGCTTTCTCTGTAAAAAGGTTTCCATGTGCCTTAGGCACATCTCTGATTGGAATCTGGAGTGCCCTTATAAGTCCCTAGTATATGGTATACTATGTACCAAGGGCATAGGTACCTCAGAGGCCTACCAGGGGCTGCAGCATGTATTATGCCACCCCTGGAAGGCCATCCAAACTGACACCACAGGTCTGCTACTGCAGCCTGGGTAAGGTGGTGCATGCACCCTTTACTGTGATATAGGTTACCTATATCACTAAATACATACACACATATAAACCTATAAGTCACTCCTAAGGCAGGCCTTATCAATCCTAAAGGCAGAGTGCATGGTTCCTATGTGAGAGGGTGCCCCTGCATGAGCAGGGCCCCTCTGCAGCGTTCGGAGACCCTTCTCTGATGCTGTTTGTAGTGCAGCCTGACCATATACTCTTAAGCGCATTATAACCTCGCGTTAAATGCTAACTTTGGAATGGCTGCACCTAAACATGTCGTGTTTGGTGTCAAACATCTTGGAATACTACCCCCGCCAATCCTGGCGGCGGGGGTAGCATTCCACCCTTCTAGAGGGAAAGACATGTTAACTCTGGCTAGCCCGGTAACTTCTTTCCAAAGCCCTGGCATCACAAAATGGATGCTGCTGCCACAGACACGAGTCTGGCCTCCTGCTGCTGGACGAAACTCCGGCAGGGGAGGCCTGGACAATAGGTTTCCTGTCCCAGGGAGGTGTGACCACCTCCCCAGACAGGATAATGTGTATTGGGGCTGGGCGGGAGCACTTTCGGGTGCTTTGAAGTCCTGCACTGGGGGCACATTTGGTGTCCCTGTGCATACCCCAGTTCAAACCGGATCAGGGGCTTGCAGCCCCTGCTTTGGCGCGAACTGGACAAAGGGAAAGGGGTGTAGCCACCCTCTGCCCTGACCCACCCATAGGTGGGGCCACAGAGTAGTCCAACCCCTATCCTTAGTATAAGTATAGGAACCCAGTCCTTAGGACTTTAGATTATCCCTGGACGAAACTCTGAAACTGAATCCTGGACCTTCGACGCTCTACTCACGATTAGAGGACAGAAGAATCTCCCTTGGGGTCAAGGAGTGACTCCCCTGCTTGGCAGGCACCAAAGAAGCATCTGTCCGGTTCGCATTTCTGAAGCTCCCGTCGGACGCCGAAGTCATCGCATCACCAGAGGTGGATTCTCAGACTTCCCGAGGCTACCCTGAGTCCCCAGCAAAGCTGAGGCCCGTGGCTATCGTGGGTGACTTGAGACCGTGACCCCTGGACACCGAGCACATTTGCAAGTGCATCCTCTTCTGGGTCTCCCAAGAAGTCGTGCTTTGGGCTCCGAGTAGCCCTAGCCTCCAGCACCACCTGCACCGAAGATCACTGGCCCCCACTCCACGAGTGTCCTGTAAGCCAGATCCACGTGCGGCGTCACGAGGCTCCTTCGCGGTCGCTAGCCCGTTGGCTAGTAGCCCTTAACGAAGGCCAATCTTTTCCTAACTTGGCATCCTGGTTGCTCCAGGCCTGCCCTCACTTACCCTCGCTGGGTGAGTTCCCCAGACCTTGCTGGTCTGCACCATCGACGATCTTCCTCTGCATCGAGACTTGCCGTTGCCAAGGCTTGTTGGGTCCAATCCGGTCGCCGACACCTCAGCACTCGACAGACATTGTGTACCAGCCCGAATCCTGCTCCTGGTTGCCGACAACGCCTCCTGGACCTCGTGGCTGAAGAGTCAAGACGACCGTCAACGCACCTGAAGCACTCGACATCGGTGGGCATCTGTCCATCGCCTTCCTGGTCACTGGCTAGTGACCCAGACTCTGTCCCCTCTGCTTTCAGGTTCTTCAGAACTCCGATCCACTCTTGGATCCACCCGGACACTTTTCTCTTGGTCGCCAGCAGCACTTTGCAGCAGATCGCCATTCAAATCGACGACGAAACCCGACCCCGAAAGGCACCTATGCACCCGGCTTCCTGGGTGAGGTAACACGAGTACTCCGGTGCTCCCGTGGGTAGAGACTCTTCAAAGTCCTAGATCTCAAAGGGTTTGGTCCAAGTCCTCTTTAAGTGTCCCTTTTCTCTAATTTCCCGATCACGACTTTCTCCATAGAAGTCAACGGCGTATCGCGGTTGTGTATTTACACTGCACGCGTCTCCCGTGGGTCCCCTGTGTCACTACCTTGGGTGGTTCCTTGTGGTCCAAGCACTTCTAGAGGCTCTAGGCCTAGTGTCTAGTTCAGTCGTGGTTCTTATACCACTTTATTGGTATATGGTTTGGTACGCCCCTAGGGCCCAAACGTGTATTTGTGCTATTACTGTGTTTAAATAACTTCTAACTTATGTATTTCGAACTCTAGCCTCATAAAGAGACTAGAGGGGTGTGTTTAGCAATAAATACATATATTTTGAATATATACCTGGTGTGGTGCTCTTTCATTTGGTCACTCAAGAGATTATAGACTGGTAAAACAAGCTGCTTTACATTCCTTCAAGACTTAGCCTGAAGGCTGCTCTCCATAGCTACCACTAGGATAGCTTTCAATAAGGTTGTCTTTAACCTATCTCCAATAAGGGGTTGTTTGGACTGGTGCAAGGTGCCCACTATAATTAGTGGACAGCATATACCAGGCCAACTTCTCACATTGGTGTGCAGCGTGTGGGATTCCAGCTTGCTATTGTTTTACCAGATAATCTCAATTGAATTGATCAACTGAAAACCACTAAAGGTACCTAAGGTACATATAATTTAAGCTTAGAATACAGTAAGTTCTACTGAACTTAGAGTTGTGTGTTAAGGGATAGCACAACCCTTTCTACAACTCAAGAGAGTTTAGTAGGCCACACTAGAGTAGGTAGTGCATACACCACACCACACTAGTAATGTCTTTAAGGGTAGGATCTAAAGAATCCTTGCAGGAAGCCATTGAGCTTCCACCCTCCAAGTATGATACACTCCCATTCTTGGAATTGAGAGCTTTATGCAACTTGAGAAAAATAAGGACAGGCCAAAGCCCCACCACCCAACACCTCAAGGAGTTGTTGGTGGCTTATGACCTTAGTAAGCCCTTGGGGACTGAAGGGGTAGGAGCTGAGGGTGGGGCAGAAGATGAGGATGGGACCAGGGGTACCAGTACCCCCAGCCCCCTCTGAAACTGGCCAGGAGGGCGACAATGGCCCTGACCTGGATAATCCAACCCCTCCTGAGGAAGATGAAGAGGAGGATCAGAATGATGCCCCCTTTGTCCCCCCAGGAAGGATTGTGAGTGTGCCCAGAAGGTCTAGATCTTCTTCTCAGGAGTCTAACCACTCTGGCACCTCAATAGGGAGCTCTGTCTCATCTCATAGGAGGGAATCCTCTCATGAGAGAAGAAAGAGGCTGGTTCAATATGAGGAAGCTCAGCTTGAACTCAAAAAGAAGCAACTAGCCATAGACAGGGAGTCCCTAGATCTCTTTAGAGAGAGAAGAAAGTTGGGACTAGAGTCCCATGGTGGCAGCAATATCCCTAGAGATAGGGAAAGGTCTTATGACCATAGAAACCTAAACAAGATTGTCCCTCCCTACCAGAGTGGGGATGACATCCACAAATGGATAACTGCACTGGAGAGGGCCTGTAAAGTTCAGAAGGTCCCCCAGAGGCAGTGGGCAGCAATCTTGTGGCTCTCCTTTGCAGACAAAGGTAGAGACAAGCTCCTCACTGTAAGAGAAGAGGATGCTGACAATTACACAGTCTTGAAGAGTGCTCTGATAGATGGGTTTGGCCTAACCACTGAACAGTATAGGTTGAAGTTCAGAGACACCCAAAAAGCTCAGACTCAAGACTGGGTTGATTTTGTAGATTGTGCTACAAAGGCTCTGGAAGGTTGGATACATGGCAACAAAGTGCATGACTTTTTAGGATTGTACAATTTGATTATGAGGGAGCAGATCCTTAATAATTGTCAAAACCAGCTTTTGCACCAGTATCTGGTGGACTCTGATCTGACCTCTCCCCAAGAATTGGGAAAGAAGGCAGACAAATGGGTCAGAACCAGAGTAAAAACTAGAAATCAGGGTGGTGACCAGAAGAAAGATTCTACTAAGTCCCAAGAGAAAGGTGGGGATAAATCTAAGGATAAGTCCCCTACAGGGCCCCAAAATTCCTCTTCTGGGGGTGGGTCCCAAACTCCTTCCTCTCCTGAAAAGAAACCATATTGCCATGTCTGTAAAAGGCCTGGGCACTGGAAAACTGATCCCAGTTGCCCCAGGATTGGCAATAAAGAAAATGTTCCTCCCACAACTACTACCACCCCTCCTGGTACTACCAGTAGTAATCCTCCAGTTGGGAGTAGTGCACCCAAAAAGTTGGGTGCTTTTGCAAGAGGAACAGAGGTGAGCCCTAGTTTAGACAGGGACCCTCAACAGACTCCTCTGACTCTGATGGTGGTATAGGATTTGCCACCTTTACCATGGGTCCCACAGCGTTGGGCAGGTACAGATTGGAGCCAATAATTAATGGTCAGAAAGCTGTGGCATTTAGGGACACAGGGGCTAGTGTCACCATGGTGGCAGGGAAACTAGTCCCCCTCACCAGTTTTTACCTGAGTTTAAATACCAGGTGACCAACATTGATGGTGTCAGAACAGATCACCCCATGGCCATAGTCAATCTCAGCTGGGAGGGGGTCACAGGCCCAAAGAGAGTGGCAGTGTCCCCCACCTTACCTGTAGATTGCCTGATGGGCAATGATTTGGAAATTTCAGCCTGGGCTGAAGTTGAACACCAAACCCATCTTAGGATGTTGGGCGTCCCTGTAAAGGTTAGTGGGGCTGTGATGGCCACAGCCCCAGCCCAAGAATTTGGAGAGATGGAGCCTGAAAGAATGGCCCACTCTCCCCCAAAAGAGAGCACAAGGGTTGAAGAAAAGTCTTCTTCCCTCCAGACAGTAGGTAAGGGTCAGCCTCCTCAGGGAACTGACCCTACCCCTAGTGAAGGAACTGCCCCAGAGGTAGTCAGGCCTGGCCTGGCCACACCCCTGATGGCAGAGGACCCTTCCAAGGTGGTACCCAGTCTGGAGCAGGTAACCTGCCCCTCTCTACCCTGCCTCAGCCAGCCCAGGGCTGCAGAGGTCAGGAGGTCAGTGGACCCCCAGGGCCCCCTGTCCAGAGGAACCCCCCATCAGCAGATTAGGGGCACCCAGTCTAGTAGCCCTAGCCAGGTGAAAACTCCTCTACACACTGAGGGATCCCCCATGCCTTTATGTAGGGACCTCCCCAGAAGGACTCTGGTAGGCAAGGGCAAACCTGGGACCTGAAGGTTCCAAACCTGCCCTGTCCCTCCAGTAGTCCATCCAAAGGGACCCAACCCCCAGCTGTAGGCAGCCAAAGGTTGACCCTTAGAGCAAAGTGCAACTCAGTCATGGAAAGACAGGCATACATGGTGACCAGTGATCTGAGGAAGCTGAGGCCAACATTCCTAGGGCCTCACTTCCCTACTCAGACACCTCACCAGCCTTGTACTTTACCTAAGCACACCACAGGTAGTGATTCCCCATGGTGGAGACCCTCTCATACCCTTAGGGTGAGGGATTGCTTAGTGGGCCATAAGACAGGGGGCAACCATGCTAGTGCAGGTGCTTCCTTATATGACCACTTAGTCAATGAAGGCTCAACTGG
The DNA here is from genome assembly GCA_963921515.1 of Calotriton arnoldi. Classification (NCBI taxonomy): domain Eukaryota; kingdom Metazoa; phylum Chordata; class Amphibia; order Caudata; family Salamandridae; genus Calotriton; species Calotriton arnoldi. Next base: position 527,194 of record CAWUFW010001378.1, read on the forward strand.
CCAAGGTTAGCCTTATCTCCTTTCGTTTGGGGGGGTTATGTAGGAAGGTGGAATCTGACTATATGGTTGCCCCCACTTTTTTATGGTGTTTTGCTGGTTTATGACTTAGTTGGACTGGGATCCTGCTATTCAGGGCCCCAGTCTATCTGCTTTCTCTGTAAAAGGTTTCCATGTGCCTTAGGCACATCTCTGATTGGAATCTGGAGTGCCCTTATAAGTCCCTAGTATATGGTATACTATGTACCAAGGGCATAGGTACCTCAGAGGCCTACCAGGGGCTGCAGCATGTATTATGCCACCCCTGGAAGGCCATCCAAACTGACACCACAGGTCTGCTACTGCAGCCTGGGTAAGGTGGTGCATGCACCCCTTACTGTGATATAGGTTACCTATATCACTAAATACATACACACATATAAACCTATAAGTCACTCCTAAGGCAGGCCTTATCAATCCTAAAGGCAGAGTGCATGGTTCCTATGTGAGAGGGTGCCCCTGCATGAGCAGGGCCCCTCTGCAGCGTTCGGAGACCCTTCTCTGATGCTGTTTGTAGTGCAGCCTGACCATATACTCTTAAGCGCATTATAACCTCGCGTTAAATGCTAACTTTGGAATGGCTGCACCTAAACATGTCGTGTTTGGTGTCAAACATCTTGGAATACTACCCCCCGCCAATCCTGGTGGCAGGGGTAGCATTCCACCCTTCTAGAGGGAAAGACATGTTAACTCTGGCCTAGCCCGGTAACTTCTTTCTAAAGCCCTGGCATCACAAAATGGATGCTGCTGCCACAGACACGAGTCTGGCCTCCTGCTGCTGGACGAAACTCCGGCAGGGGAGGCCTGGACAACAGGTTTCCTGTCCCAGGGAGGTGTGACCACCTCCCCAGACAGGATAATGTGTATTGGGGCTGGGCGGGAGCACTTTCGGGTGCTTTGAAGTCCTGCACTGGGGGCACATTTGGTGTCCCTAGTGCATACCCCAGTTCAAACCGGATCAGGGGCTTGCAGCCCCTGCTTTGGCGCGAACTGGACAAAGGGAAAGGGGTGTAGCCACCCTCTGCCCTGACCCACCCATAGGTGGGGCCACAGAGTAGTCCAACCCCTATCCTTAGTATAAGTATAGGAACCCAGTCCTTAGGACTTTAGATTATCCCTGGACGAAACTCTGAAACTGAATCCTGGACCTTCGACGCTCTACTCACGATTAGAGGACAGAAGAATCTCCCTTGGGGTCAAGGAGTGACTCCCTGCTTGGCAGGCACCAAAGAAGCATCTGTCCGGTTCGCATTTCTGAAGCTCCCGTCGGACGCCGAAGTCATCGCATCACCAGAGGTGGATTCTCAGACTTCCCCGAGGCTACCCTGAGTCCCCAGCAAAGCTGAGGCCCGTGGCTATCGTGGGTGACTTGAGACCGTGACCCCTGGACACCGAGCACATTTGCAAGTGCATCCTCTTCTGGGTCTCCCAAGAAGTCGTGCTTTGGGCTCCGAGTAGCCCTAGCCTCCAGCACCACCTGCACCGAAGATCACTGGCCCCCACTCCACGAGTGTCCTGTAAGCCAGATCCACGTGCGGCGTCACGAGGCTCCTTCGCGGTCGCTAGCCCGTTGGCTAGTAGCCCTTAACGAAGGCCAATCTTTTCCTAACTTGGCATCCTGATTGCTCCAGGCCTGCCCTCACTTACCTTTACTGGGTGAGTTCCCCAGACCTTGCTGGTCTGCACCATCGACGATCTTTCTCTGCATCGAGACTTGCCGTTGCCAAGGCTTGTTGGGTTCAATCCGGTCGCCGACACCTCAGCACTCGACAGACATCGTGTACCAGCCGGAATCCTGCTCCTGGTTGCCGACAACGCCTCCTGGACCTCGTGGCTGAAGAGTCAAGACGACCGTCAACGCACCTGGAAGCACTCGACATCGGTGGGCATCTGTCCATCGCCTTCCTGGTCACTGGCTAGTGACCCAGACTCTGTCCCCTCTGCTTTCAGGTTCTTCAGAACTCCGATCCACTCTTGGATCCACCCGGACACTTTTCTCTTGGTCGCCAGCAGCACTTTGCAGCAGATCGCCATTCAAATCGACGACGAAACCCGACCCCGAAAGGCACCTATGCACCCGGCTTCCCTGGGTGAGGTAACACGAGTACTCCGGTGCTCCCGTGGGTAGAGACTCTTCAAAGTCCTAGATCTCAAAGGGTTTGGTCCAAGTCCTCTTTTAAGTGTCCCTTTTCTCTAATTTCCCGATCACGACTTTCTCCATAGAAGTCAACGGCGTATCGCGGTTGTGTATTTACACTGCACGCGTCTCCCGTGGGTCCCCTGTGTCACTACCTTGGGTGGTTCCTTGTGGTCCAAGCACTTCTAGAGGCTCTAGGCCTAGTGTCTAGTTCAGTCGTGGTTCTTATACCACTTTATTGGTATATGGTTTGGTACGCCCCTAGGGCCCAAACGTGTATTTGTGCTATTACTGTGTTTAAATAACTTCTAACTTATGTACTTCGAACTCTAGCCTCATAAAGAGACTAGAGGGGTGTGTTTAGCAATAAATACATATATTTTGAATATATACCTGGTGTGGTGCTCTTTCATTTGGTCACTCAAGAGATTATAGACTGGTAAAACAAGCTGCTTTACATTCCTTCAAGACTTAGCCTGAAGGCTGCTCTCCATAGCTACCACTAGGATAGCTTTCAATAAGGTTGTCTTTAACCTATCTCCAATAAGGGGTTGTTTGGACTGGTGCAAGGTGCCCACTATAATTAGTGGACAGCATATACCAGGCCAACTTCTCACATCAGGGTCATTAGTATTTTCTTTTTTCAAGAATAAACTCCCACTTTGGGAGTCTGTTTTTGAAAGCCAAAAAAGTTTGATGAGCACATGAAACATGGCAGCCACTCAGCAAACTTTTGGTGCCTTCGGAGGATACTCCTTGGCAGTGTCTCCTCTAAAGGCACAGAAATCTCCACAAGGCCATCGGAGATCTCTAAATATGGAGGGTAGTGGTAGTAAAGGTCTCCACTAAAATGAGGCCCTTAGTTGCAAGAAAGCGTGCCTATGACTTTCAGCTGCCGGGCAGACCCTCCCATTGGCTCTGGGCCATGAGATGACTCAGGATGGCTGACAGTGATCATCCCGGTGCCCCCTGAAACCCAGTGGCATAACGAAATTTGAGGGGGGCCCTTTGCAAAGCTCATGGAGGGGGCCCCCCACGCTCTGGACCAACTCAGGAGCTCTTAGGCCCGGCCGTGCACAGTGCCAGAGGGGGTCCCCTGGAGCTCGCCCCCCCCCGACCGCACCACGGGGTCTGCAGGGTCTATTGTTATGCCACTGCTGAAACCAGGGAAGCAAATTAGAGTTTACTGATGGCAGTAGGTTTGTGTCTCCAAGGGTTGGGCTTCCATGTGGGCTCCAAGGTGCATGCACCTTTTCGAGATGCAGTTATCATCAATGACCAATAACCTCTCAGAAATTAGGGAAATGAAAATGTAGCTCAGCCTACCAGCTCAGCTTTATATGCTGATATAGTTAAGCCATAGGGCCAAAGCAGTGAGTGTGTGCCTGTGCTGTAATCACGGCCCGGTGTCCTAGCCCGTGATACTTTGCTGTCCCCAATTAAATGTTTGGGGCAACTGGACGCTTATTGCAAGGTCTGTTATAACTCCAGACCTTCTAGAAATTTAACTAGTCCTTGGGCCTCCAAGTACTTCTTTGGATTGTTTGCAAAACGTACATATATAACCTACCTCTGCATTGCCTGTTAGAATTTAGGAGCCTTGAAAAAGTTGTCATCACGACGAAACACGTGTCGGCTGTACCATTTCGTCCTTGACCTGCGTGTCAACAAAATTCTTGGATTGGATCAATTTGTGAATAAAAGTTGGTCTTTGAAATAAACAGATCGAAAGGACTGTATTTTTTGTAGTGCTCTGGAATATGTAAACTTGTTTCTATCTGGAAATGCTCTTTCTATATTTATTTGTATAAACTACTTAGGTGGCATAGTGTGGATCCATTTGAGCACACAGGACTTTTGTATTCTATGTACCGACTTTCGCTTTATTGGGATGTGCAAGCAGTTTGCTTTTACCACTGCCATCTTGTTCTTTTTCTGACGTTTTGCATAAGACTGAGACCAAGAGATTAAAAGAGGGCTGCGGGGAGGATGATTTTGGGTCTGACAATCCGTATGTGAAAAATATATTGCAAACCAACTTGGAGTTCACTGTCTTTTAAAAAAACACAGGCTACTCATTCATTCTTCTAAATGGGCTCTATACGTCACATGGAATATCCTTATATTGCTAACACTGATCTAACTGGACAGACAGAGTTGAAATCATTGATGTGTAAATTAGTGTGATATAGTTTATTGCAACACATAATGTATGCTTTCTACAATGTGGGTGCATAACAGATGAGGTGCCTAGAAGCAGCAACATCACAAGGTGCTACTTCTGCCAAAAGTCGAATCAAGGCCCTCACACAGGAGCACCCTCACCCAAAGTCGCAGAATGGGTAAATCCCTGTGATAATTTAGGGCCAAAGTTTGTTTTTCACTGGACTATTACTCTGCTGTGAACAAGGTGCTCATGCTTATTGGAAGCAGCACTCAGTAGACCGCAGGGATTACAGAGTCGAGAGATCTAGTATTGGGATAATACTCCTTAGAATCGGTGCTCTGGGTCTCCTTCCTGTGGCTGGAATGTTCTAGAAGCGCAACAGTCGATCAGGCATAAGCTTCCCCTCTCATGGTCCTAGCCTGATCTCCACCACAGCTGACATCGTCGGAGCCAGCACAGCCAACCCTGCCAAGTTTCCCAGGTCTCTGTGTGATGTGCCAATCCAGTCCAGGTTTTTTCTATGAACTCTGGGACTTGTAGTCTTGTTTATTCCTTTGTCAAATAGGACTACGAGTCCAAGAATTCAAAGGAAAACACCTGGACTGGAGCAGCACATCATGCATGGACCTAGGAAACTGGGCAGACATGCACCATTTAATGATTGTACACCTGGGAGAGGAGAAACCAATACGAGGGCATCTTGGGAAAGAGATTGTGTTTGTGTGTCTATGGGGCAGTGTGTGAATCTGTACCTGTTTTGCATCTGAAGATGTTTGCTCTGGTTCTGTCTATGATGGGCTTTCTGTGTATTTGAGTCTTGTACAAGTGTCACCCAAACTAGATGTGCTCATCTCCAGGTTGTGATGTTGCACTGCTGGTGACCATGCTCTGCTCGCTCTGTGCTTGATACATGCTTGCACCAGTGCTGTGCATGCATCAGGTATACTGTTGTTGTCATGCTGTACCTGTTCTGTCTGTGACGACATCCCTTCTGCTTCCGTTAGGTACCTATTTCGGGCATGCCACTGAAGTTTACATTGCTGTCGCCTGTGCTGTGCTTGATTTAAGTGATGCATGATTTAGGGGGAATTTTACCATCATTATATTCAGTAATGTATCCTTGTTAAATTATATACGCTAGAGACTGGTAGTAATAGTCGATTTTGCACTAGTCACTTTAAGTGGTGATGCGTATTTAAATTTGTTTTACTATTTATTTAAGTAAAGTGTCATTATGTGAGTGAGAGACCCTCTTTTATATCCCAAGATTCAGTGGAAGTAGTATTTAGATGAATGGACTGTCTCCTTTTATTGTATGTCTTGTTGAAGATGTTTTATTGTTCTATTTTATTAATTGTTTTATTCTGCTTTTATGGCTCTGTGCCGAAAGAAAGCTATTTTGATTTGCTTTGCTTGATTTATTTGTCTGAGAAGCTTCCACTGCTTCTGTAATTGCTGTATTTCTGATGACTGTTCTGTTTGTATTGAGCAATATCAGTCACTCAATCTCTCAAACAGATTCTGAAGGACTAGTTCCTAGCACTGTGTGTGATGTTATCATTTTCTAATGTGTGCTGCTTTCATCATTGGCAAATGTCCAAAATACTTGAAAATGCACTGTCTTCAATGATCGTCCCAAAGTTCTTCAAATGGAAACTAGAACGAGGACCCGCCCGATGTTTATAACCTGGTCCTTACAGCAACTTCTGACGGCTGGGTCATATCTTTCCTTTCCTTGCTCCACTGCGTTAAAACTATTGATCTCCCATCTCCTCGTACTATATTTAAAAACTTGCGTAGGCGCCGGAAGTAGGGGTGCAGGGGTCCCGCAGCACCCCCAGAATAACCCTGCTGAAGTTCCAAAGGTGAATGAGCATGACCAATAAGTTATTTTTCACATCTGCTGTGTTTTCACAAACAGAAGTCAAATGTCAGTCTGAATTTCTGACAAATTGCTGCCTATTCTTTTAACATGGAGTCTGGTGTTTAATTTTCTTTCTCTTACTGCCAAGTGTGAGGGTTTTGCAAAGTGTACTATGTGACAATCTTGCTGGTGAGAAATAAAAGGCTTTAAAATGTTTTCTTCAAACACAGCAACATTTTAATACATATAAATGAACTGCACAAATATTTTGAAATAAATAACAGGAAAGCACAAATTAAGTTTTTTTTTCTAATCTGAAGTGTGATGGAAACAAAATTTTAATAGGGTCAAATAATCAAGATACTTTACTTGGTGATGCACAAATGAAAAATATATGCTGAAACCCAATTTCTAAACAACCACACTACGGCCCGATTCACAAAGGCAATCTGAGACAAGTCTAAATTTCTGACTTCTGGTAGTCACAGAGGTCATTTACAAGTCGTATCTTTACGTCCGCAATCGGGCCTGAATCTCTGGCTCAAGCCATTGTACTATTGTATCAAGTACCATTGATCTCACGTTCCTAATGTTCCCTTTTGTGAAAATTGCGTTCCAGCCCATTGATTACACTACATCCGGTCCAAGCCAGAGATTCCACCCCGGGTGTCGAGATTCCGGCCCGAGCCGGAGAGTACGGCTTGAGTGGTAGAGTACAGCTTGAACCGGAGATTCCGGTCCGACTGCGGACGTAAAGATACGACTTGTAAATGACCTCTGTGAATACCAAAAGTCAGTAAGTTAGACTTTTGTCTCAGATTGCCTTCGTGAATCGGGACCTACAACTGTATGTCTTTGCGAAATTAGTGGTTGTTTCAATGGAAAATGTGCTGCCTGTAAATGAAAGTGGCTACCACACCATGCTTTAGTAGTATATTTGTGACACTTGGTCTGTGCGTGATGCTTGGATTTTTCAGAATCCCTACAAGTTCAGTGATGTAACATTGATGACAGCACCCCCAGTATGAAAGCTGTTCCAGCAAAACTGAATACTTGATGTATTTAAATGTATTTGGTGTCTCCTTTCCTGCTATACAGCATTTACAGTATTTATGACCCTGGGGTTTTAAAATATCTCTCTCAACTCCCATCTATCCCTTCTCTACTTTTTTTATTCCACTGATATATTAAACTGTTTTTCCACAATCCTGTTTGCTATTTTTATGCTCTTGTTGAATTGAAATGTCTCTCTTATGTCTCCCTTCGCTCTTCCTGCTGAATTTGTAACTTTATTGCCTCCCTAATATTGCATCCATCCCTCCTCTACAATAGTTATTCACTGATTTATTTAACTGTCTCTTCCATATTGTAACATATCAGCACTGTTGGACTTGGCCCTTTTGGCTAAAGTTCCTTAAACTTTTTGCCTTCCTCCTAGACCTTTTTCTGACATTCTGTTGCCGACTTAGATGCTTTGGGCACTTTGCCACTGCTGATCAGTGTCAAAGTGCAAGTGCTCCCTGTATAAAGTGTTATGGTAATTGGTTGTCCATAATTGGTATGTTTGCCTTACTAGTAAAGTCCCTAGTAAAGTGCACTATGTATGCCAGGGCTGGTAATGCACAATTAGTGCTGCCATCTGCAGCACTAATTGTGCCACCCACACAAGTAGCCCTAAAAAGAGATCTCAGGCCTGCCACTGCAGTGCCTGCGCGCAGTTGATAACTGCCTTGTTGTCCTGACAAGTGCACCCACTTGCCAGGCCTTACCCTTCCCTTTTTATGCACATCAGACACCCCTATAGTAGGCCCAAGGTACCCCCTGGGCAGGGTGCAGTGTATGTGAAAGGTCGGACATGTACTGAGGTGTGTACCATGTCCTGACAGTGAAAGACTGCCAAATTCGTTTTTCACTGTTGCAAGGCCATCTTGCCCATAGGACAGAATGGGGAAGGCTGGGTCCCATGTTTCCAGCATATCTTCCCATAGGCATAAGATGGAGGGATGAAGTTTAGTGTGCCTGAATTCAGAATTTGATAACACATCTTTCTATGAAGATGGTTTTTAAATTGTGTGTTTAGAAACCACACTTTTAGAAGTGGCTGGTTTCTTGTCCTAACCATCCTGTGTGTCTCTGCCTGGTTGTGTATTGCCTGTATGGGTTTGGATGTGACAGGGTCTGGGGAGTGTCCTGACACCAGAGAGGGGTAGGTGAGATAGCACAGGCTGGCCTGCATTTGGTGTAGGGGGAGGAGTAGCCCCTTTGATGCGAGGATGCCTGTGCTGCTACGACAAAGGAATGGCTCCACCTCCTGCAGAGTGTCTGAGGCCCAGACCCTCACTTTCAAAGAAAGAAGAGGTGCACTGGCAGGAAGGCACCCAGCACTGGTTTGGACCGGGTTCAGAGCCCCCCTGAACACAAAGACTTCAAAGGTATTTAGGGGTATAAATGTAAGAGCTGAAACCCCTGAACTCAAGACTGCAATCCAGACTGAAAAAGGATTGAAACTACTTCGTGATCAAGAGGAACCTCTGCCAAGGAAGAACAGCTGAAGAGACTGAAGAGAAGGACTGCCCTTGCTGTGTGTTCTGGGGCTGTGTTCTGGGGCTGGCCTGCAGTTTGCTGATTTGACTAAGGAGAGGACAAGGGACTTTGCTGTGTGCTGTGTCCCCCTGCTTGAAAGGACTTTGCTGTGTGCTGTGTCCTGAAGTAACTTGTCTCCAAGGGCCCGAGAGGAGCTGGCTCCCTGTTGTGGAAACTCAGGAACATAAAAGTTTCCAGGTGTGTCTCAGTGACGCTGTGTGCGTGTGCTTTTTGCAGCCTGAGACATTCGTGAGACTTGCCCCGTGACTGTGTGCCCCGGAGCAGTCTTGCGCCCTGCTTCGATCGACAGCGTGACCAGAAGTGCTGTGATCATTATCACCATCGGCCCGGACCATCGTCCCAAGGGGGAGCCGTGAGATGAAAGTTTCCAAGTGTGTCTCAGCGACGCTGGGTGCGTGTGCTTTTTGCAGCCTGAGACCTTCGTGAGACTTGCCCTGTGACTGTGTGCCCCAGAGCAGTCTTGCGCTCTGCTTCGATCAACAGCGTGACCAGAAGTGCTGTGATCGTTATCACCATCTGCCCGGACCGTCGTCCCAAGGGGGAGCCGTGAGGAATCACCGCCGCCGGCCCGAGCCTGCCATTGCCCAAGATCAACGGAGCCACGCCGGGAGCCGATCAGCTGCGAGGCCGTCGCCTGGTAGCCCGACTCTCACTGCGAGGAGCAGCCGCCGCCAACCCGAAGCACCACAGCGTGACGCACAAGCCGCGAGGAGAGGAGAGAGAGACTGCACCCCCCCAGGTAACGCTCAGCGAGCGTGCGTGTGTCGCCACCTGGGGCGGAGTGCGTGCTACGAGAGACCGCTCTCGGCCTTTCCCATCTTTGCAGCGCAAGCCTCCACTCAAGTCAGTATCGCGGCCCGTACTCGCCGAGGAGTGGCAGTACCTGGGTCGGATTGTGGAGCTGCACGTTCTTTCCTTCGTAACAGTATTGGGGGCATATTTTGGCAGCCGCTGACCGCGAGTCAGCCAAGAGTGGCATAGAGACCTTCACAAGCACCACGATCGGTGCCGATCTGCATTGGTACTTGTTTTAAGATTCGCATTAGTACTTGCATTACGAACTGCATTATTACTTGCCTTACGATCCGCATTAGTACTTGCATTACGAACTGCATTATTACTTGCTTTAAGATCCACATTAGTACTTGCATTACGAACTGCATTATTACGTGCTTCTACGATTCGCATTAGTACTTGCTTTAAGGACTATCTTATTTCTACATTACGAACTTCATTACGAACTGCATAGCATTGCATTAGGACTGCATTAGATCATCGTGAACTGCTCATTAATACCGCAAGGACCTACAAGTGATTATTGGCCTAATAACCGGCCTAGTGAAATATTATGAATACGCATATGTTGGATTTTTATCGTTTGGTCTCATCGTATTTCTTTTTGATAAAGATACCGCTATTTTTATAAAACCAGTGTGGTGTCCATTTGTGGTGTTATCACTGTGTTACTGGGAGTGTGGTTGCAAATACTTTACACATTGCCTTGGAGATAAGCCTGGCTGCTCGTGCCAAGCTACCGGGGGGTGAGCAGGGGTTATCTAAGAGGGTGTCCCTCCTTTCCCTGACTAGAAGCAAGGGTCCCTATTTGGACTAAGGTACCTACCTCAGCCAACTAGAGACCCCCAGTTCTAACAAGCACTCAGAAATGATGAAAGTGTGGAATCATGTCCTGGGCAAAATTTAAATTGTGCCGAGGATAATTTGGATAATTTCACACCATTCCCACTAAATATTTACCACAAAAACACAGGAACAACATAAGGTGAGCAGCTGTTGTTCGTGGTGCTTTTGTATATTTTTTGTGTGAAATGCGTGCTCACATCAAAAATTGACACAAGGAAATATTTCACACTAAAATAGAGAGATGAATGACAGATTTACATGTTGCATAATTGCGTGTAATTTTGCTACAATTCTTCATAATTATGTGAAAGGAAACTACACACACCCCTAGTGAAAAGACTTCTTTATTGAATTACAAGTGTGTGTTTAAATAGATAAATTGGTGAATATAAGAATGAGTACACACTTTGATGGATGAGTGCATGTAGAGATATGTGATTAAATGAGCTGAAAATTAATAGGAGAGACCAGAGCTCAGTGATTGGATCAGGAAGTATGTGGAAGGTTGGCTAGATAAATGAGTAAGTGCATGGATGAGTGCTGATAGGTGTACCAATCAAAAAGGACAAGGCCTCAACAAAAGTGATAATACTATTAAAATTCTAAAAATGACCAATTGTATGCCCATAGCACCATGTCTAGGCAACATTGTGTCAACAATGCTCAAAATATATAAAGATTTGTCACTATCATACCAATACCGGCAAGATGCAGAAGTGAGCCAACCATGCAAAGGGCATCAACAGTGCGTCTAGAATTGCTACTTTTATGCCATGGCAAGCATTGTTGTTTTGGTGGGCATGAACATGCCATGAATAGTCACATTTTGTCAGGAATTGGCATAATTATGCCTAGAATTACTCTCACAATCCAGGACCAGAGTTATGCCGGGAGTGGGTTACTATCACTGGTAATATAATGGGTAATGTCACGGGTCTCTACAGTACACAAAGAACTACCACAATTGTGCCAGGGTCTGAATCATGACATCAAAAACAAACACACATCACAATTCACCACAATATTAACTTTTTACAGAATATACATGCATACACATTGCTAATTCTTCTCCACCCACAAATATTTGCAAATTCATGATAGTTTTTTTACAAAATGGAGGTCTTAATTTATCATGATTTTCAAAAATGCTTAAGAACTACCAGCAAAAGCCACAACACAACACAATAACACACCAACAAAATACAACACAGCAACACAAAGGAATCTCAATATATCATCACATCAAAAAAAAATGTCCACAACATAATAACAATACAAACCAACATACCACAAACCCACAACACAACCTAACAAAACACAAGCACAAAAAACAATTGCATTTTGTTTTGTTGGTTTGATGTGATGCTGTTATGGTGCTGTGTTGTTCCAGTAACAATTTTGGAGAACCATTCGTATGGAGACTTTGTTGCAATACATTGACTTATCATGGTCTAGCTGTACTTTTGAATTCATTGGGGCGATAAAATTACAAGAACACTTTCTCTAAACACGCTTTACGGGGCCCGTCCTGGGACCTTGTGAAGGAGAAGCCCCTTTGTGGTTCGTTTTGTTCGAATACTTCCATCAGATACGGTTCTCCTGCACGTACCATACTATCGTTTTAAGACTTTGTCTATTACTAACTTCATCTGGCTCATGCCGAGAAACAGACTATAGCCTTGAAGAAGTCCTGTGGACGAAACACGTGTCTACTGCTTGTCTAATTCATTTGTCCACACCATGATGTATATACAACAATAAATGGAGATACCGCGCTGATCCAACAAACGACTAGTTACCTTTTCTTCTTATCAAGGAATCCATTTAATTACAAGTGAGTGATTTTGTGTTATTGGGAAAATTGTCTCCGACTGTTAATACAGGACAGAAAAGATGCTCCCTGGGTGGCTGGGTGCTGTCACCTAGTGAGCACCACAATTGGACTACCGAATTTTCTCGCCTGATCGTTAGTTGCTGCACATGTTAACCCAATACACTGACTCTTACTTTAGAAACAATTGAAAACTATTGATTGATGTGAAGACAATTGGCATAGCCCCCTTCAATATATGTATTATGGTGCTGTGTTGTATTAGTGTGGTTGTGTTGTATTGCTGTGTTGTTGCAGTGCAGTAGTTGTGTTATTCAAGAGGTTATGTGTTATGTGTTTTGTGTTATTGTTGGATTGTGATTGGGATGTGTTGTTCAATAGTTATTGTATTATGTTTCATTATTGTTTGATGACATTTTAGTCGTGTTTTGCTGTTAATGTGGTTGTGTTGTTGTTGCCTGTGTTGTGTCATGTACTTGTTATGTTATTATATTATTCTTTTGCATAGTTCTTGAGTTGCAATTTGTGTAATTAATATTGCAGTACTGTTGTGTTTTGTGAGTAGTTATGTTTTGAGTGTTGTTATGTTTTGCTGTGCTGTTATGGTGTTTGTGTATGTGCTTTTGCCTTGTGTTGTTGCATATTGGTTTATCTTTTCTGTTTTGAGTGTAGTTCTTCTATTTTGGTTGTTGTTATGTTTCTATTATTGTATTATGTGGTGCTATTTTTGTGGTGTTATTTTATGTTGTCTATTTTATGTATAGTTTTGTTTTGTATTGTTTATGTAGTTATGTCCCGGCAGATGTTATTGCATCTTGCATCTCTAGTTCAAACCCACAGCATTTCAAAGATAGAAAAATTGTCCATTTGTGTTCCCTATAGGTACTGGTGTTTGTGAATTAAGTAGTCAGATGGGACTTGATGTATGGCTTGCAAAAGAGAGCCACTGTTCGTTCTTTCATGTATTTACTTAGCACAACACAACGCAACTGTTGAAACTGGCACTTTCTGGTTGGCTGAGGCAATCAGGCTTACCACAGAGGCAATGTGTAAAGCATTAGCAAAGCACTTACTCACGATAAATAACGGGAGCGTCATCAACAGAGGCTTCACACATGATGTATGTAAATAACGTTTATATTCAACACACACGTAGTAATCAACATAACATGAGCATTGTGTACTTCTGGGCATAAATCACGTTGGGAATTATTTCTTGCAGCACTAGGCCTAGCTGTGTTCTAATGGCATCAGCAATATGCACACTTAGGAAAGATTTGATCCTACAACCCCCCCCCAGCACCCTTGTGTGGTGCAATATGTTGTCCACCCCAGGCCCACCCCAACAATTATTATAAGTCAACACCACAAAGTTAGAAGGTGTACCGCGGGTCACAACAATATCAAAAATATTTACACACACTGATTAAATCACTTTTTAGCAGCACCACAAGCCAAGGCCGCATGGGTAATGTCAAACGTAATGCTTTTCTAGCAAGAAATCACACATATGTAAACCGCCGGCCAGTGTCATGAATTACAGGCAGTTCACTTGCTGTCACTTCCACACACACACTCACTCCGCATCGCTATGCAGTGCAGTAGCTATCAGGCAGGTATGTATGGCACACACTCGCACACATATGCACCCAGCATCCTAATGCGGTGCCACTGTTTCCCAGCAGGTCAATTGGTAACAAGCTGCAAGCCCTGTGGCTCTAAGCCTCCCTTCACCCTCCAACTCACCCCGACTATCCTACACCCCCACTGATTGGAGACACCCTGTCCTCCCCCAGACACTAGGCCGCACATGGTCGAAGTCACTCTTAGTTGGTGTTCCAGGGAAGCAGGTGGGGGGTAGGCAGTAAGGTTAATTAGGAGGCAGTCAGCAAAAGGGGTTTGGCAGCCACTCGAGAAGTTTACCCACAGGATGCAGAGCAGGAACGGGCTGAGGGCAATAGTCGGTCACAGCAAAGGGATCCACAAGGGCCTTCCGGCACCAGCTCAGTTCTGCAAAGCACAGGGGGGGGTCATGCAGACTCTTGACCCACTACCGATCGTTCTCAGAAGCGTAGAAAAGGGGGGGTAACACAGGGGGGGTCACGCAGTCGCTTGACCCGCTTCCGATCGTTCTCAGAAGCGTTCCTCCAGCCCAGTCAATCACTCTTACCACCTAGGCCCTAGCCTGGCAATTCTACCTGGCACCATGGTGTCGTCAGGGAAGACCAGGTGATGTGAGCACAGTTGGTCTGTCATGCTGAGGGCCAGAAAAGGAACAATCAAGGAATGAGGAATGAAGCAGAAGAGAGGGGCCTCTCAGAAGGAGGAGGCACCCCATCATTGTACACGTCAATCAGAGTTGCACCCAGGCTATCCGAGCTCAATTGCTGGTGTGCGATGATATAGTCGCACCAGATCGTTTCGGTCACGGACAATGAAGAAATGCAAAATAAGTACCTCTCTGGTAATGAGGCACAACATCCGGGGCACAGTGATAATGGTCACACCAGACAATCCGAGTACAACGGCTGGTGGGTGATGATATGAGTCGCACCAGACCGTTCCGGTCACTCACACAAAGAGTTTCAATTCTGCACGTTGATATTGGTCACACCAGACAGTTTCGGTCACACACGCACAGGCGCAAGTTCAGCAATACCTCACAAGGTAGAATGAGGCACTACTACGGTTAGCCCCCACCTCCGAGGGTCGCAACCTGTGAATCAGGCACTGCACGCAATGAGCATGCAGTCAGCGTGTTGCATTAGAGAGATGCAGCATGATTGACAAAGGGAGTCACTTTGGATCCATCAACCGGTGAATCTGCTCACCACCAACAAGACGCTTATGCGTGCCAAGGTCCCCAGGATACAGGGGCCAAACGCTTTTGATGCAGGCAAGACTTTGGGACTCCGCAAGAGGGGATCCGGTCTCCAGGCACTATTCTTAGTTCAACGCCCAACAGTGCTACCAGTTGGATTCCAGTCGACGATGTGGGCACTCTCCAGGTGTCACAAGTTTGGGTCTCTCGTGGAAGATCTTTGATGTTCCTAAGACCTCCGAAGAACAGAGGGCAAGTTTGACAAGCCCTTGGAGAGCACACTTTGGGGTGCCACATAGCAACAGGTAGTTGGCCCAGGCCAGCCACTATTCAGGAAGGGCACGTGGTCCCTTTAAATAGCAGTAATCCTCCTTGTGCACAACAGATTCCTCTGGCAGTGCATACCATGTAGTTCCAGGTTCTCCGGCCCCACGTCCCTACAAGAGTATCTCACCCTTTGCTGAAGTGTTGCACCCGTAGTTATACTACAGTGTCTCTTTGAAGTTGGGGGTAGGTAAAAGGGTCTCCCTTTGCACAACAGATGTATCCCCTAAATTTCAGTCCTGTCTGCCATGAGGCAGTGGAATGCAGATCCTAATCTTTAGTGGGGCCATGATCTGGCTCCAGAGGCCATATGTCAAAACATCTCCTTCCAATCTCTCAATCTAGCCCCGGAAAATGGCAGAGGTCTGTTGTTTCCGCTGCATGCCCAGTGTTTTAATACTGTCGCTGGGGAATGCCCAGATGTGCTCCCCCAACCTCCTGTGTGGACTGGAGCCAAGCACAGAGGCACACAAGAGAGTTTCAGAGCAAAGAAATGTCCACATTTTAGTAGTGGGATTTCTATGTGAATCCTGACAAAGCCACCTTTACCTGTGGAAAGGGGTTGTCACTGCGAATCCAATTATAGGAAACATGATGAGGCCAATCCATTGTTGCAGCCCAAAGTACCAGTCTGCAACGGCAGGCTGAACACATATTTAGAGGCACAATAGGTGCTGGTGCGCCCACCAACCCGCAGTGGGGAGTTAGACACAGGTTTAGTCACGCCATCGGTGCAACAAGCACCCCAGTCTGCAATGGCAAGCGGGGACACGCATTTGTAAATATCAGCGGTGCACATGCACACCAGTCTGCAATGGCAGGCTGGCCATGTATTTGGAAATATCAGCAGTGCACACGCACACCAGTCCGCAGTGGCAGGCTGGTCACATATTTGGAAATACCAGCGGTGCACGCTTGCACCAGCCAAGCAGCCCTTCCTAACGGGTGTAGGGAGGGTGCGTGTGGACTTCCCCACTGCACCTACAGAGGGAAAGTGTCCTGATCCCTAGGGCCACCACATGAGGATCAGCAAAACCCGGGAGGAAAAAAGCAAAAAATCTAGGGAAACGCTAACTAAAGGGTTCAGGTCTAACGGCAATACACTCTAGCATAACACAGCATAGCACAGCATGGCACACCACAACATGCCTAAACATGACATAGTATGACACTCAGCATACTAAAGCATGACACAACATAACACAGTACAGTGTGACAGCATAGCACAGCAAAGCACAACATAATATAATACACCCCAACATACATAGTATTCCACAACAAAATATATAATACAAAACACCATAACATAGCATAGCACTGCACAACAAAATACAATATACCCTAATATTGCACACCAAAGCACAGAACAACATAATACGCCCTAACATACCACAATATAGCACAGAATTATGCAACATAACAAAACACAGCATAACAAAACATAACACACTCTAACTTACCACACACAGCATAGCACAGCATGACACAGTATAAAATAGCACACCATACAAACCTAGCATAGCACAGTATGACAGAACATCACACGCCCTAACATTGTAAAACATAACTCAAAATGACACACCTTAACCTAACACAGTATAGATGAGCATGACAAACTATAACACAACACACCATAACATAGCACAGTATAGTGCTACACAACAAAATATAACACTTCACACCATAACATAAACAGCATAGAACAGCTTGGCAGAGCATTGATATAACACAGCATAGTATTGCATGGCACAATAAAACACTGTACAGCATAGCAACATAAAACAGCATGACATAATTTAATACGCCTTAACATAACACAGCATAGAGTGCAACAACAAAATATATAGTACAAAACACCATAACATACCACGGCACAACAAAACATAATATTCCCTAACATTGCACACCAAAGCACAGTGCATCACAGCATGATACACCCTAACACGACACAGCATAGCAAAGCATGAAACAATATAAAACAATATGCTACACAAACACAGCTTCATAAAACATGAAACACCATAAAATAAAGAATACATAACACTGTATAACACAGCAAATCATAACCTAACACAGCACAGCAGAACATGACACACCATAACACATCGTAACTTAAGCATAGCACTACATGACACTAGATAGTGCACCTTGATATAGCACAACTTTACACAACATGACACAACTCTAACATTACACAGCACAGCATAGTATGACAGAAATAATATAGGACACCATAAGAAGTCCTAGTATAGTGCTCTATGACACACCATAGCACACTGACCTTAACATAATTCAGCATAACACTGCTGAGCGCCACATAACACTTCCTAACATAAATCAGCATAGCACAGCATGAAACAACATAGTTAGGCTTTCCTGTTTTCAGTTTCTATTTTTGGTAAATTCTGGTGGGGCTTTTTCAGTGATTTCAATGCCTTGAAAAAACAGTTGTCAGTGGTTACACATTTTCGTGCCATCAAAAACAACAAAAACAGTGTTTTTCCGGTGTTTAGGGGATGTTTTGCTTTTATCATTGCTTGCTTTCTGCATTGATAGTGCGTGATATATATACAGTGTACGTACAGTGTATATATGGTCCAAATACATATTTACAAATCAAACTTATTGTAGTACACCATACAATACTTCTTCAGTGAGTCTTGGGTCATGCGGCTGGCTCTTTCCTTCCCATGTAAACTTTTATCTGTGAAAAGGCCCTCTCAACATTGACACTTGAGACGGACAACTCCAAAACAGCCAGTACACAAGTTGCTAACTCTGGCCACTAACATAACTTTCCATGCCAATACTGGTGCACCTAAAGATTGCGATTCACCGAAACAGGTTCTGCAACATATGCTTTGAACTGGGCGCATATGCACTCATAGTTATTGAAGCGGTCAAAAATGAAGCAGTACATTTCAAAGTCCGGAGAAAATTCCCCTTTATTGAAGGGATCTAGAACTTCGGCAGAGCACCACAGTGAGGCTTCATTGACTTCAAATGCCATGGTTGGCCTAGGGACTTTTCTATGCATCATTGCAAGCCATTTCTCATGCATTGTAAAATAAAATTTCCTGAATTGCTCCTCAGCATTTCTTTGCTTACCAAGTGGCAATCATTCTACAATGGAACATGTTGCAGTGCCAAAGTCACTAAAAGTGTTGTCCAGCCTACTCTCAAAGAGATGTTTCACATCTACACCAATTAAGCTGAATACTTGGTAGACATGGGTGTTTTCAGACTCTAGTTTTTTGATTATGTCCACTACATCAATCATGTTTTTCTGTAAAAATCTAAGAATGCAGTAGAGTGTACTTTTTTCACATTACTATCAATATACAACTGAAGATCCTTACATTTCTTGCCTTTGGCATCATCACTAAGCACAAATTCTGTAAATGGACGCCACATGGATAATATAGCATTCACGGCCTTTAGGACTGAAAACCATCAGCTTTATGACACAGTTGGGGTGAGCAGAATGGACTTCAAAGTCAATAGCATTCTTCATTAACTTTGAAGATTGTAAAGATGGTTTCAGCATACCATTTAGCTGGTGGCAAGGATCTCTTACAGGGAAGCACTTCAACTCAGGTATCAATTTTTACAGGTCAACACACAACTTATTCATATATGTAGATGAATCACTGCAAATGCAAACAATATCACTCCACTCTTTGTTGAACTTAGTAAGAATTTTTTCCAGCATCTGTTTTCACCACTATCCCAGATGCTTGGTGACAGCACTCTTTTCACATATACCTGTCACTACACCTTGCAATAAATTTTTAAACCCTGGGGTGTTTAGCAATTCACCTACTATCAATACTGACTCTCTAGAAAAGAGGGCTGATGTATCAAAGGGTTTCACCCATTCTCTGTCTGTAGTTAAATATGATGGTGCATATTCGTAAAGATTCTTATGAAACCAGCCATTTTACCTATCTGTGAAAAGATCAAACGTAGCCAAAATATCAAATATTATAATAGGGGAGAGAATGTGGTCTAACGTCTAGTGCGGTCGACCTCAAATCTGGGGAAGTCTCAGCAATGACGCTCAACATCCTGTGATTTTAGGCAAATCACTTAATCTCCCTGTGCCTAACAAAAATGAATGTGTCCTTATGTAACGCAACTGGTGCTCATGTAAAGCGCTTTGATACCCGTCACCTTCGGGTGAAGTTCGCGCTATATAAAACTCCGGGGAAAAAAATATGATTTTGATATTTCCTGATTCTCTACAGTTTATAAAATAATTAAATAAGACCTCAAACCTGGTTCTAAACCCTGCGGGCCTCATTTATGAGGCCCCTTGCGCCGCCGGAACGTCATGTTTTGTGATGTTCCGTGGTGCAGGAGCCTGCTCCATATTTATGAGGCAGCACTAAGCCACTTTGTTTGGCTTAATGCTGCCTCGTAAATATGGGTATTGGGGGCGTTCCCAACAACATCCATGACTTTTTAACACTGCCCAGATTTAGGAGAAATTGTAAATCTGAGGCAGTGCCAAAAACTTATGCCTCCCCAAGGGATGCGTAAGGGAGGCCCAAAGAGGAAAAATAGCTTTATTTCTCCTTGTTTTTCCTTTTTCTATGTGTGCTGCTTTCTGCAGCACACATAGAAAGAGGAAAAAGCCTCTTGTGATTGTTTTTGTGCAGGAAGGTTTCCCTTCCTGCACAAAATTAATCATCCCGCCAACGCAGGCACCCTTGCACAATGGTGCAAAGGTGCCTGCGTTGGTGCATGGCAGTCCATTGTGGAGCCTGCGGCACTGCCCTACGGCAAAACCTCATAAATGAGGCCCTGCATCTTTAGGCCAAAGATCACAAAACTGAAAAAAGCAAAAGGAAGAAGAAACAATATTTTAGTGACATCCCTAAACAACAAAACTCAAGCAGAATGTTAGCCCAGTCTTTCTTGCTGCTACCTTGTATAACAAAGTTACATTGTATTGGCCCCTTCAGGAAGAAATAAATATTACTCTTTCACTCTCCTTTTCCTTTCTTTGAATGGCATTTAATTTGTGGTTGTGCATGTGTTTTTTCAGTGTTTATATCTTTACACTGGTGAGGGCTATTTCCCTTTCGGTGGGGTTTTGTCAGTTATTATAGGTTTAAACCTAAAACAGGATAGCCTAAACATAGTTCATCTCAACATAAAACATTATGGCACATAGCAACACAACATAACACACCCTAGCATACTGCAATATAGCACTGCATGACACAAGATAATATAACACACCATAGCACAGTATGACACAACATAACACAACACACCATAAAATAACTCAAAATAGTACTTGGCAAACATATATAACACAAAACACCATAAAAACACTCCAAAGCATAGTACAATGAAACATAAAACACTCTAACATAAAACGTTATACCAGAGATGAGACAAGGTAACTCAACACACCGTAAGATAACAGAGCATGCCACATCACTGTACTGCCTAATATAACACAATATAGCACACAATAAAGCAACATAACACAACACACAAAGTGCCACAGCACACCTTGACATACATTAATATGCCCTAACATACACAGAATAGCACAGCAAGGCCCACCACTCCCTAATATAGCATATTATGACACACCATAACATAACACAACTAAGCACAGCATGACATAACAGAAGGCACCCTAAGATAAGATGGGTCAGCCACAAAGATGTGTTTTTTGCTCAGTGTTCCCACTTTAAATGACTAATGTGATCCATGTGTCTAGGTGGAACTGCTTGAGAGGAGAGGCTGTTCAACATAAGAGGGGGACAAAATGTTATTTAGCCTTAAGTGCTGAAAATCGGGCATAATTTATTCCCAAAATACGGGTTCTGTCTTTATGCCAAGTTTGTCTACTATATGAAAATTATGATACAATATCCGTGTCTTTCACCAACTTTATTTACAGTTTGAACAATTAGTACAAGCAAAATTAATTACAAGCCAGGCCTACTGAGTTTGCCAAGGCGCGTTCTATCTTCTGTTTTCAAGGACTAAGAAACCACAGCTGAACATACACATTGTTTATTAAAATATATAAAGCAAGTAAGCATGGATTTCCCCCCAAAAACCAGAGAGGGGCAGTGCTGGGAGAGGACACCGCAGGAGGAGGGGCCACAAAGGAAATTTAAAGAGTGATAACAAATGCGTTCTCCGATAACAGAATGCGAGGGAGGTACGGGGCTGGTGCATCCCAGATGTGCACTGCCCACAGAGGCATGAAAAGTTCATCAATGTTCTTTAACTCTGAGGGAAAGAAAAAAAAGAAACATAGTTAGGAGCAACTCCTTTCAGAAAGTTTGAACCAGCCTGCTCCAGCCAATCCAGACACTTCTCTCATGCAGCATGAGAGCAGTGTCTGGATTAGACAAGGAGCTGCGAGACTTCGTGCTGGAGGAGTCAGAAGCTGGCTAGAGGAGTTGGGACAGTGGACAGGAAGTGCTACAGGCTAAAAAGGTAAGTGAAACTTTTGTTTTTTTCATTTTAAAATGTAAATGTTTATTTGTATATTGTTTAATTTGAACTATGTCGACTCACCATTTTCATGGGTCACCAACCACCACTGCTGAGGGGTTATTTCACTGTAGTAGCAGCAAAAAGACATTCTCATTATTAATTTCCCTGATTTTCTGGGCCAAGTACCTTCCCCACAATATAATGCTAATTTAAACCCTGGATCATGCAATGATCTAACTATAGCTTCTATAGCTTCTAGGTTTAATAGGCAGAGCCACTGGAATTATACAGTAGGGGAGGACCAAATTATGTAGCAGGGTTGATTAAACGATGTGTCAAGAAAAGGCAAATTATGTGGTGTAAGACATCACATTTTGTGATAGTATTACTTCATCATTTTGTATTTTTTACGTATGGTAACACTGGGCCCGATTTAATTCTTGACAGTAAGGATACTCCGCCGCATCGGTTTTAGAGTATCCTCACCACCAAGAATGTGGTCCGCCTACTACATTTAGATGCGGGTGGACCTTCAGGTTAATCACGATGGAGATTACTCTGTCTCAGCAGTAATTAATCCCCTCCAAAGGCCCTGGGGAGTAAGGGCCATCGGAGAAATAACTACATGTCTGCCCACCCAATTTGGAAGGGCAGACATGTAGACATTTTTTACTGTACCTAAATATTTTAATGCCCCCCCGCCTTGGGAGAAGCCTCCCATGGCTCGGGAAGCATTACTTTTTTTCTTTATAAAAAGAAAATCGGGTTTCGGGACTTTCTTTTTTAAAAGAAAAAAAGATTACTGTTTATCAACGGAGTGTTGCAGATAGAAAGTAAAATGCATTGACAGGAACAGCTGTGGTGGCAGTTCCTGCCAATGCCTTTATAAATTACCGCCTGTTTGGCGGTCATTTATAAATTTGTCGGACGCAGTAGTCATGGCCTGGCGGAAGTAAAGTCCTCCGCCAGGCCAATGGTGACTACTTCAAAAGCCAAAAACTAAATCGGGCCCACTGTTTGGACACAGATTTCACCTCATTGGTACCAGTTTAACAACTAAATATATAAATGAAGAAACTGAAAGATGACAAGTCAACATTTGTGAAGGGCCTTCCACTGCGCTGGAACACGTGTCGCCATGTTTTTCTCAACTTTTCAAATATTTGAGCTAGAAACAAAATGTTTTTGTTAAAATCTGCAGGTTATGCAGCAGATGATGGATTATATGGCAAACACAGCAAATCCATAATCATGCAGAAAATGCTGCAGCCGCAGAATCGCATAATTCCACTGGCCCTGGTTACAGGCCTTCAAGAATGCCTTGCCTCATAATAAATACAAACCAAAAAGTGCATGTTTTTAAGGTGTGTCCCAAGGTTCATAACTAAACGTTTTCCCTTCTAATTTCATGGTATACCCATGAATTGGTTCTCACAATACCCAGCAGAAGAACGCCTTTGAAGTGAACTCAGCCTTGCGACCACCCAGCTATTATACATGAATGGCATTCATAACTCCCATTGTTAAGCACCCAAAGGCAATCTAGTGTTTGACTGCTATAAAACAGGCCAAGATCAACATTATCATCAGTATAATACATGGGATTCTGCGATTCCTGTATAAAAACACATCTCTAATTCCTTTATAATCGGCAACCTGTGACCCAGTAGCCTATTATAAACTCAATTGCAATAACTTATTACAGTTGAGCTCTGACATCACAATGCCGGCTGCCAGAGCCAGCAGCTGAGGGGAAAGGCACAACAGATCAAGGAGCATAAACATGGCGTTACAAGTGACAAGGAGATATGAGATATTCATGGCAACATGCTTATTTTTTCCACTGCTTATGTTATTATATTAAAGTTAGAATTTTTCTGTATGTTTCTACACATTCCGAGCTACTATGCCTTTTTATAAAAAAAACTACCTTGTATTAAACTGATTTTAATATCATTTTAACAAATATCTGACAGTTGTTTGATCTGTTTAAGTATGCATTAGAGATTCTATTTTTATTCTTAATGTTTGCAAATATGCTCTTGCTTACATATGAAAGAGCTACACATCAAAAATCGAAGTGGTATGTGGGAAGCATGATGGTATGATGACGTGTTATAAGTTATAAAGTTCCCTCTGCCGTACATGACAAGGATATTTCAAGTCACCTCAGAGTTCCACAACCTGATAAAGGAATTCTGGCTTTGGCCTTGTTCCTCTGTATGGTCATGGAACTCCTCTGTGACTTGCATTATCATTATACTATATGGCAGGGTGTACTTTATACAAAGTATGGTTATAACCTGCACACTTAATAACAACCATCTATAGAATATCAACCAGTGTGTTGGTGGTGCTACCTTGTATTCCTGACCAGTTCCTGTCAGGTAAGTGAAACAATGAAGAATGCGAACAGAGACTGTCGCAAATACGCCATTTGGGCTTGTGAAAAGTGCACCCTGTTCATTTGCGACAGTCTCTGTTCGCATTCTTCATTGTTTCAGGGTGTACTTTATCCCATATTTAATACATCGGATTCTGCAAACCCTGTATAAACTCCTGTCTTTAATTTCATTATAATCAGCGACTTAAGATGCACCCAGTCGCCGACTATAAAGAAATATTGCAGAGTTCTGACTTCACTATGCCTACAGCCAGAACCGGCAGCCAAGGTGAAAGGCAGGTCGGGTCACGGAGCAGCTGTTTAAAGCAACAAAAATGAAACATTGCTTTTCTTTCTTTTGCTTTATTTTTCTTGCTTAGAGTGACTAGCACAATGAACATCTTTATTTGTGGCACTCCTTAGATGTATATGGAAAAGTTAGAATCTTTCTGCATGTTTCTACACATTCTGAACTACTGCAGCTTTTTTTTTTAAATGACTTGTATAGACCTGTTTCTGATATCTTTTTTCAACAAATTTCTAACAGGTTTTTCATGTTTTTAATTTTGTACTTGAGGTTCTATTTTTCTTCTTCATGCAAACATGCTGTCTCTTTCAAACAAAAGAAATATGCACTGAGGTTTTAAGTGGTTTGTGGGAAAGATGATGGTGTGACTATGTATTATATGAGATAAAATACTTCCTGCTGTACATTGTAAGGATATTGCAAGTCACCTCGGAGTTCAATAACCTTATTAAGGAACTCGGCCTACGGCCTCGTTCCTCTATATGGTTATGGATCTCCTCTATGACTTGCAATATCCTTATAATGTACAGCAGGGGGTACTTTATGTCCTATATTATTGTTCCTATTAATAATAATAAAAATGGGTACTCCCTCCAAATACTACCACGACTATTACTACTACTACTACTACTACTATTAATAATAATAATACCAACCAACACAATCAGTACAGACTCTATGTATACAGAGAAAGCAACATTGAGCTGCCCCACCTATGAACTACTGCTTGAATCTGGAATGATCATCACTGAGGGACATTCATGCTGCCTTCTAATCTCTGTGCCATGTATAAAAACAAGGTGATGAGGGTCCACTTAATGCCAGACTGCTCCTTTTTCAAGTTTGAAAGGCATCATCCTGCATGCAGACCAATCAATTTTCCTCTTAGCTAAATCCAAATTAAGTTTTAGGGTTTCCTTAATATTATTAGTAAACCATAAACCTAAATGTTTTATTTTTTTCCCTGTTCCAAAATAAACCCCCAAACTCCATTGAGTGACTGGAGAGTCTGACCTCAGTGTTTATTTCATCTATGTATTTGCTTGTTGAAGGAACAGTGATTGACTTTAAAAGAGAGACTTCAATCGCTGTATCATGCCACTCGTGCCCTTTCTCTGACTGGGTTGCCTTCAGGTGCCCAGTGTTCCAAGCCCACACGACACAGTATTCTCCTTCATAGGAGAAGGACATTGTGCAGAGAAGAGGAAGCTCTGGGGATCTTGGTGCCCCATGCAAGAGAGAGCCTACATGAGCCCTCAGAGTCGCTGTGACCTAGTCCCATACTCACCACTAAGTCCTGGTCTGTGATATCTGAAAGAAACAATTAAACAAATTAAAGCTAACAACCATTGTATGGTGACAAATTCTCCTATTCACACCTGGGAAAGCCCAGATCCCTGTGCCAAGAACTTGGTACTATCATTGCAATACATACTTTTCAAACCCATTGTGTTGTCACTGGAATAGTATGCAATAACAAGCAAATCTGTAAATGTATGACGTACCAACACATACGCCCCTCGGTGCTATGATATTTCCTTTCCTAAAATGCCAACGCTACATGTAGCAGTCAGTCAAAAAGCTTTATTCGGCTTAGAAATAGCCATAAAAGCAAACATAGAAGAAAAAACCATCATTTAAAAACAATCCACATAAATGAGTTTTGGCAATAATGGGCAATGCATAAAACAATCATTTTTTCACAATCTTCCTAAGCCGAACGGCGGCAGAAATGTACTTATAGAGCATCAGACATATAAATTCATCATTTAAAAGAAGTAGATAATTCAGTGCGGCCTGACACTTTCTTATATTTAAAAATCTTAGCAATGGTTTTAAATACATATGTCTTGGGTTATCATAAAGGTTACAGAAAAACATAAAGTGCAAAGTGCTCTGTCTGGATCTGGAATCACATGGGCACAAATCTAATTTGGCATCACAATATACGTTACATGGATAAGAGACCAAGAAGTGGAAATGCCCATCCTGAACCTAATCAGATAAAACAATTTAGCATGGTTAAAAGAGAAGGAAAGATAGGGCTTAGGGCCTGGGGAGGTGACTAACAGTGAGTGCTCAGAGACCCGTTTTTTTACCATCTCTTGTCTGTCTCTGGCTTGGCATAGGTAAGACAGAAAATCTCTTTTCAACTTGGCTCTAGGGATCCTAGCAATATTTTCAGGACATTCAATGCAGTCCGATAGCCCCAACTTCCCAAGCTGATCATGAATGGAGACAATCCACGGGATCTTCCTTGCTTTATCCAGCAATAATTTCAGGATGCAGGAACGTTACATTAGTCTGAGTTTGTTCTGAGCAGCCGCTAATGTGGGAACCGGAGTTACTGCACCCAAGTTTGACAGTGTGATGGAAAGCAGTTTATTACATGGTGTGGTTGTGCGACCTCACTATGTAACAAACTCACAAACCTGTCTTGAGTCAAGTCAGGCTCATTTGCAAACCCTTATCTCAACCCTGGGTAGCTGTGGCTTGGAGCAGCTGGCTTTGTCAAAGGGACAAGTGCAAAGTATTTTGAAGTACCAAAACAGTTGAACAAGGAAAATCCTACACCAATTTATAAAAATAGCGCTTATTTTTATGAATTTCTCGACACCAAAATGAGTAGAATCCACCAGAGGGTTTCAGAGATATAAATTATTAAAAAAATAATAAATCACGGTTTTTCATTCAAATTGCAAACAAGCATTGGCAACTACCACGGTTAGTGGTTACTTGGAAAACTTTTGTAAAGTTGCACATGACGGAGGGCGTGGCCAAGATGGCGGCGGAGTAGCAGCGTTTCTTGTGAGCTCCGCTCGCCGAGGCCGACACATTAGCATCCAACGGCGATCCTGGACACCGAATATAGCTGAACTCGCCCTATAATGCCGGAACACACAAGGCTTACCTGTGGTGACCTGCGAGAGGCGGTGGAGCAGATTTAGAGTCGGAGACGCCTGGCAACTGCGGCCCGGTGGACGGGAAGAGGAGCAGGAGAGGCCGTCCCTCAGGCCGTGACTCGAGGGCGGGAGATCGGCACTGAGAATTAAGTGCGGAGGCCTCCGCAAGGCCAGGGAACTTGCCCGGAGCGAAGAGGGAGCGTGGCATAGACCAGGCTGAGCAGCGGAGGAGGAGGCGTTCGGTACCGAGACTCGATTTGGAGCAGAAGCCAAACGCGCGGCCCCCGCGACGAGCCGCGCGGCAGACGACCCTCGGCAGCGTCGCAATCCCGACACAGCTGCACTGACTGCACCCAGCGAGGGACTGGAATAGCGGAGAGTAGCGGAGAGTCGCGGGGCCCGAGTGCGGCGGCATTAAGGTGAGAGCTGCGAGGCCAGCGGGGTGGCGGGGAGAGGCCTGAGATGGAAGCGGGCCCTGCCTAGGCCTGAGAGAGCAGACTAGGCCTCACCCCAACGATCTGGGAGGACTCCCGGGGCTCCTTCAGGCAACACCAGGGATTACCCACCGGCTATACAGGCAGAACCCCAACGGTTGCGGGGCCTGATCAGCCCCCAGTCAGTGCAATAGACACAGAGACCTGTGAGGGGAGAGTAGGCCAGGCAGACCATCTCCAGCGTGGTCTGTGCCCAACGGGGCCCTAGACTATATAAAGGGACGAGAGACTGGCCCCAGAGCCTGAGAAAAGCTCACAACCAGGATTTGGAGGCCCAAACGCCGAGTTGAAAGGCGGGAGCGGGCCTAGTAAGGTGTGCACCCCGCCGCCGGGAATACGCTAGCTGACCCCGGGCCGGAGAGACACCCACGCATGCGAGCCCTATAGGAGGGATACAGACTCAGCATAGAGAAGACAATATTGGGGGGTGAGGCGACACCAAAATGCCTACCAGATACCCGTAGAGCCTGGATGCGAGGGGGGAGACCAAGCGAGCTGCCATAACCAAGATTCCCCAAGGGGCCCGCAACATTGACGGAGACCGGTCTGAGTGACTGTGCTACTGGTGAACGGGAGGCGGTGCCCTGTAGAGATGACCACACACCGCACGAAGAAGGATCCGACGATTAAGGATCTCCTGCAGAAACCGGGCACCAAGAAGGCAGACCAACCACCGGCCCAACAACAGGATAAAGATATGGACTCTCCTGGAGAGCAGCTGGAGGAGCCAATCACACAAGGCTTCCTGGAGCAGCTGTTCGGGACACTTAGAGAAGACTTTGCGGGCCTGCAACAAGATGTCACCTCTGATATTAAGCAAATCAGGGCAGAAGTACAGGAAATTGGGGACCGGGTTGACTACCTAGAAAGGAATGGCGACCGAAGGGAGGAGGAGATTACCGAACAAGCTCGTGAGTTGGTGGAGCTTAGAGACAGGAATGAGGAGCTCTATCTTCGCCTTGAGGACCTCGAGCACAGCTCTCGGAGATCCAACATACGCATTAAAGGAGTGCCTCTCCAGGCAGATGGGGAAAGCTGGAGGAATTGGTGATCCGCTTCTTCCGACATGTGGCCCCGACACAAGGAGACAAAGAAGTCATCCTGGATCGCACTCACCGCGCAGGACGACCGGCCAAGAACCCGGGACAACAACAGGACATCTTCACATGTCTCCACTCTTTCCAGCAGAAGGAGATCATAATGGCCGCCTCCAGAGACAAATCGACCCTGGCGTATGAGGGACTTCAAGTTGGAATTTACCAAGACCTGTCACCGCTCACCCTCCAAAGACGTAAAGCCCTGAAACCAGCCACAGCCTACCTATGCAATAAAGGAATCCAGTACCGCTGGGGTCACCCTTTTAGGCTCTCATTCGTTTGAAACAAGGAATTGCACTCAGTTCAGTCACTGAAGGAGGCACAGGAGGTACTTGGTCTTGATTTAGAGGAGGGGGCACCCCTGAGTCGTCAACAGATGACACCGCCACACGAGGCTCGCAGAAACCCGGAAGACGACGAGGGACCAGACGTGAGAAACCTTCCAAACCTACAGCTATGGAGAGCCAGAAAGAAAGAGAGGCGTTGCTCCGGCAGATACAAGACCGAGATGGGACCGGGGACAACCTGACCATCTGAGCATAGGTCCTACGGTTACCCACCACCTTGGCGCTGCAGAAATCCCAGGTGTGTCCAGGAACGAAGAAACCCGGTCTCCGAAGAGTGGGCTCACTCTCGTCGATGTGATGACCAACCACCGAACACATGGACCCATGCACGATAGTGCGTTATATGCCAGACTGATGGCATCCTCTCAATGCTTGTTTACCTATCTCTTTTCTGTACTTCTTTTTTCCTCTTCTGTCTCTTTCTATAACAATGGGGCCTACTCTGCCCGATGCCACAGGTGGGGGCTAGCAAGAAGTTGGCCAAGGGACACATGGAAACAGGGGGGGCACTACAGCTTTCAAGGGGGGAGGTCGAGATCAGGTAACGGAGGTTGCCCATACCCCAAATGGCTCACTGCGAATACCTATGGGACACTATGTCATGCCCTCCACATATAATGGGACAGGAGGCAGGAGGCCGCCGCGAGCATCAGCGAGACTGGGGGAGGGGGACAAGAGGAAGATGCGGGGAGCCACTTCTGACTATGCATCATGCCACCACACAGGACTGGGATATGCACGGGCGGAAGGGGAGAATCCCTGCTCCCACGCGAACCCAGAGAACGACCCCTGCCCACCCCATTAAGTACCTATATGTCCACCATTAGGACTAGGATCATGAGCTTCAATGTCCAAGGACTCAATACACCCGTTAAGCGATGCTTCGCTCCTCACACTGCTTAGAGATATCAGCTGCGATATCTGTTTATTACGGGAGACCCACTTACTGCGCGCTGATTGGAAATGCCTCCGCTCCAAATGGTACGATAGACAATATTTCTCCTCCACCATGGGAAAGAAGGCCGGGGTGGCTATTCTCATAGCTTCCCATTTCCAGAGCACTGTAAGGGGGGGTACATGCAGAAATAACAGGCAGAATGTTCACATTGCGAGTTCTGGTGGGATCCCACACATACACCATAGCCTCCATATACAGCCCTAATGAACACCAGGAAGCTTTCCTCCGTGACACGCTGAATATGATTGTGGACTCTCAGGATGAGGATTTAGTGTTAGGGGGGACTTTAACATAGCTCCGAATTCACAGCTAGACAGGTCAATAACGCGGCTGGGGCACTCAGGGGCACTCTCAGAACCTATGCTCCAGAGGCTTGGGGAGGTGGGTCAGACAGACGCTTGGAGACACTGCAACACCACAGCTCCGGAGTATACCTTTTTTTCAGCGTCTCACCAAACATACATGCGGATTGACTTATTTTGGACCTCCCAACGGGTTATGGGCTATATCAAAGATGTAGCGATAGGGACAGCGGCTTTGTCAGACCACTCTCCGATTTCATTGGTGCTGTGGTTACCGGGAGGGTCGCCCCGCCAGAGGTCGTGGAGGCTCAACCACAAACTACTCACATACGATTCTAATATTGCCAACATACCAGCCGAGATCCGTGACTATCTGTAGATTAGCAACAATGGCTCGGTTCCACTTCCCCAGGTTTGGGACGCTCTGAAGGCGGTGATAAGAGACCGGTTCTTGTCTATCGCGGCGGGACTCAATAAAGATAGGAGGGACAAATGGGAGCTGCAAGAGTCACAGGTCAGGGAGCTAGAAGGGGTGCACCACCATACTGGTGCGGTCCAAACCAGAAGACAACTTAATAACGCACGGAAGGAACTGAAAGCTCTGGACTGTGACCGCGCGGAATATGTACTCCTCCGTACTAAGCAGCGCTACTACGAAGGGGGGAACAAAGCCGGAAAACTCCTAGCACATCTGCTGAGGTCCCAGAAGGATGCACGCCGCATTGCAGGCATAAGGACCCCCCAGGGAGAGATTCTCCAGGGAGACGTGTACATTGCGGCCGCGTTTGAGGCCTTTTACAATACACTATACGCAGCGGAGCACCTGGACGGGACGGCTGCCGAGGGCTATGTCCGTCGAGCTCCAGTGGCCTCACTCCCCCCGACCGACGCAGATGCTATGGACGCAGATATCTGCCCAGAGGAGATCCTGCAGGCCATACAGAAGCTTACGGTAGGGAAAGCACCAGGGGGGGGCGGTTCCCCAGTAGATTTTTACAAAGTGTTTGCCCCTGAGCTCACACCGCTCCTGACTCGTCTTTTTAACGCCTTCAGTGAATCTGGAACCCTAAACCCCACAATGTCAATGGCAGAAGTGGTGGTGATAACGAAACCCGGAAAGGAATGCTCCTCATACCGTCCGATTTCTTTACTGAATGTTGATCTGAAGATCTTCACCAGCGTATTGGCGGCACGACTTGCCCCTCATATGCAAGGCCTGGTTGACCCAGATCAATCAGGCTTTATTCCCGAACACAACTGCAGCAATGGGACGAGACGCCTCTGCCATCTATTAGACAAAACTCAGCGCACTTAACAATACACGCTACTTCTGTTGGTCGACGCCGAGAAGGCGTTTGACCGTGTACACTGGCCGTACTTGAGACACGTCTTGAGCAGATTCGGGATTGGGGAACGCTATCAACGTTGGGTGGATTGCATATACAAAGCACCGGTAGCACGTTTTAGAGTAAATGGGGTAGCCTCCCGGCCGGTTGCGATAGGAAGGGGGACTTGTCAGGGGTGCCCGCTCTCCCCCTTTCTCTTTGCGCTCTATATGGAGCCATTTGCCGAGAGGGTCCGACACCTCCAGACAGTCACTGGGATTCGAATGGGCAACAGAGAGCACGAAATATCCCTGTATGTGAATGATGTTATTCCTCACGCAACCGGCCTTTCCCTTCCTCCCCTACTAGAAGAATTTACAACATTTAGCGGGGTCTCGGGCTTCAAAATCAACCTACAAAAAACACTGGCACTGGGCCTCACCCTGCCCCGGGCTGAGCAGGATCACTTGTGGCAGAAATTCCCGGTCGAATGGGCACAAGGTGGCGTCTCTTATTTAGGGCTGCAGATATTTCCCACGACAGAAAAGACGGCCAAAGTCAACTATTCAGCCCTGCTAGACGAGACCCGGCGTTAATTACTTAACTGGAAGAGGCACACCATGTCATGGCTGGGCAGGCTGGCGGCCGTTAAAATAACTCTCCTGCCTCGCATTCTCTATGTGATGCAGACACTACCACTATGCCCCCCACCTCGAATACCAGCGCAATGGCAACACCTAATTGGGAACTTCATATGGGAAGGGAAAAAGGCCCGCATGGCACGAAATCAAACTTTTCTGAACCAAGCAGATGGGGGGCTCGGGGTCCCACACCTAGAGAAATATTTTCAAGCAGCGCAACTGCAGTATATGATTTAGTGGTATAAACTAGAGTCTGAAAAGCATTGGTGTTTCATTGATCGCGCAATCGCAGGGATGCACATATGGAAGGTTCCCTGGCTTCCTAAACGACTTAGACCAGCTGGAGCTTATATGTCGCCGGTACTGAGGGCGACCATTGGGGCGTGGGACAGAGTACAGGAGTCCAGTGGCCTTTCAACCCCCGTTTCCCCACTGACCCCTTTCATAGGTAAGCCAGACTTCCCCCCAGCGATGGAAGGGAATAGGTATCTGAAATGGCAAGAAGCCAACTGCAAAAGGATAGGTGACCTATTCGACGAGAAAGGGATTATGGATTTTCCCGAACTGGTGTCGGGTTTCAGAATCCCCCAGGACACCTACTGGCAATATTTAGCAATCCGACACTGGGTAACACAACCTTAGGTACAACCCCATGCTAGCCGTCCCCTCACAAAATTTGAGCTATGGTATATCACATGCACATCAGACAAGCACCTGCTACCGGACATCTACTCCTTTTTGAATAAGCCTAAACATAGTGCTAAGTCCCCAGCGCAGCGCAGGCGGGAATCGGAACGGGAGCGGGAATTCTCCCCTAAAGAATGGCAGGATTTAATTCACAGGGCCAGAGCCTCCTCCTGCAGTACTGCGGGAAAAGAAATGCTTTTAAAGATAGCACACTACTGGTACTATACTCCGGTTAGAGTTGCAAAATGGAAACCCAAGGGCAGTAATTTATGTTGGCACAACTGTGGGCTGGTAGGCACGCTCACCCATATTCTCTGGCATTGCCCAAAAATACAGGCTTACTGGAACACGGTCCTTCAGGAAGTCGACGCCATCCATCACACCGAAATACCCAGGTTTCCCAGTTACACCCTTCTGGGACTGTCGAATTCCCTTACCAACCCTCTTAAATCCTGTAGGGGGAGATCCATTACTTAATCACTAGGAGCCGCCAAACAGGTGCTGCTGGCTCGCTGGGGAACTGAAGAAGTTCCGACTAAATTAGACTGGCTATACAAGGTATGGGAGATAGTAGGCATGGAAAAGATCACAGCCGGTTTGGCCTGCACCCTACCCAGGTTCAATAAAATGTGGGGTACCACCATCGAATTTCTTTCCCCGAATTTATGGAACTCACCTGCCCAAGATACCTCCGAGTGCTACGGCTCCCCACCACGAAATCCCAACCAAACGACCAACCCCGACAAAGGAATAATCCCCCCTGTGGCTACCCATCAGCAAGTTGTATTCATGAGCCCGTCTTAGGCACCAGTACTCTCTTATTTTCTTATATCTCCGCTCCTTCTACCTTCTCTTTAATTCTCTCTTGAATAATTCTTCCTTACCAGCCATGGGATGTAGGTGGCGGCTACTGTTAACAATGCATTTTCAAAATCAATAAAAAGATTTAAACCATAAAGTTGCGCATGACTACTTCAGTCCACTCTGGGCGACCATCTCCAGCAGAGAGTGAGTCACAGGAGGCAATGAGGCTTTGCAAGACAGTTGCCTTGCAGTCAAAGAAGTCTCCAGTCCAGTTCCAGGCTCTAAGGGGGAAGCACCATGGACATCAATACAGTAGTCCTGATGCAAGGGATGCAGGATGATGAAGATGCTGATGATGCTGATCTGGTGATGGGGGTCTTCCTGGGGTCACCACTTGGTCCACAAACATGGTGGGGTGACTTTGGTCACAGTGGTCGATGTTCCTCGAAGTCTGATTGAAGTCAAGCCAAAAAACAGTTTCTACTGGTTACAGCAAAACCAGAATTCCCTTTAAATGAGGCTAGTGTCTGACTTGGGCAATGAAACTGCACTCCAATGACTCGCCCGCATCCAGCAGGCTCAGGTGCAACTTTTGAGTGTTGAGACTTGATCTCCCAGGCTGTACCGGTGCTCAGGCAATCTTGGCTATCAACTCACCAAGGCAGGCTCCTTCAGCTTTTATAGCCCTGTAGCTGTAACAGGAAGTCAGCCAACTTGTCCTTAAGCAGGGCACCATAGGCACAGTCCTCTCTGTGCTAACCCAAGGATTAGCAGGTGCAGTCCAGTCTTTGGTGCATCCTCTTTTTGTCTGGTCCAGAGAACAGCAGGGCAGTCCCTCTTTGGTCCTCTCTCCAGTGGAGACATGATCTGAGGTGTCAATGCCAGGAGTGTCACTTTTATGACCAGAACCTGCCCTCGGGGATGCGGGGATTGTAGCCAATGTGCTACCAGATCTTCTCCCGCCTGATGACAACTTCCTGCCAATTGTGGCAGCTAGCTCTCCCAGAATGCAATGTTCTGCCCACTATCAACATGGCAGAACCCTTTTCTTGGGGTGAGGGGCTCTTTAGCCGATCCCAGAGGTGTGGCTACTTGGGTGCTTCACTCCCTTGAAAAAAAGGTTTGGCAAAGGCTTTTCCCTCTCTGCCCAAGATGCCAGCCTGTCTGTAAAAACAAAAGAGCAGCTCCTCCTCTGTGTAAATACAATTTGCCCTTCAAAGGCAGCTTCCCCTTTGAAGCTCGTCTTTTGGGCTCACACCTTGCTTGGCCTTCCTGCTAGTGGAAGGTCACAGCTCCTGCCTTGGCAGATCCTTTGAGTTCCTTCCTAAAAGCTGTTCACACCTCTCCCTAGGAGGCCAGAAATCCAACTTGAGCAACAGGTCGGGTTTAATGTAACGATTCTTTTGATACCTTGAAGTGCCAACTTTAATAGTCCCATTCAGAAGTTAGCACAGCTGAGTTGTCAGCGTGAAACTCTGTAATCACCAACAGGGCTACTAGCCTTTCTACAGCAAAATGACAATGCAGGGGTAGAACGTGTAAAAATACATGTCCTACTTTCTAATATACAGCACCCCGTGATAGGGCGTTAGGCCTGCTTTAGGAGTGACTTAATTATATCAAAAAGGAAGCCTTAGGCTTTGTCATTACTTTAAACGTCGAGATAGTAGTTTAAAACTACTCTACCAGTCTGTAGTGGCAGGCTGTGAGACATGCTTTCCTTTGACACACTCGTGGTGGGACAGTGAGTGCTGCAGTCCACGAGGGACACTTTAATTTACAGGCCCTGCGTACCCCTGGTACCATATACTTGGGACTTATAAGTACGTTAACCTGTGGAAATTGGGTATAAGCCAATTAAACATACACTTTTGAGGGTCAGAGCACATGCACTGAGGCCTGGTCAGCAGGGTCCAGTGCATCACAGAGTCATTACACTAATACCTAATAGTCAAAAAGTGGTGGTGAACCTGCAAAAAGCCATTTTCTCACACACAATAATTCCAAATAATTCAGCTATGTCCTACCTTGGAATTGTACTACCTTTAAGCTGCTGAAATGTCTGAGACCATGGGGATTACCTGAAATTCATTACTACTGCATCACTTGTAGTTTCCGATTAGGCCCAAACCTCTCTTCCCATCTGAATTGGGAATTACTTTGTAAGAGGACCATAATAAGAACAGTCTTGCTATTACTGTAGTAATATTACTGCATTCCATTCTCAGATATGCAATATTTTCATCACTTTTACCATATTTTATGCCACGTGTACGTGACTTGTATCGCTATGAATTTAGATATTGCATAATGCATACAATTTCTCCCATCACCTCCCAGCTGCAGTCCATCACCAAAGAGAAGAATCTTAACACATTTCCCAGGTCAAGAAAATAAAGAAATAAAGGCATCATAGCTAAGACTGTGGATTACTAGGTTCTGCTTCATCACAAACAGGTAAATTCAGCCATGGTCCAATGATCACACCTAAAAAACCTCACAAATAAATATAAATTTCTTACCTCCCTCATTCTTCACTGCTGGGGGAGACGGATTACCCTCTTTCACACTAGAGGTGAAGAAAGAGAACATATTATAAACTGGGAATATATTTAGCTATCTACTATACGTAAAGTCACAATTCTAACTAAATATATAGGAGCTTATTACAAGCCCCTTGCGCACTTTTGCGTCACTTTTCCCATGTTAAAAATGACGCAAAAGTGGCGCAAGGGGCTTGTAAATCTGCCCCATACTGTGCAAGCATGTCTAGAATTCTATAGTCCTCAGGCGAGGAGGAAGTGGAGCTGACACTTCCCAGCCCAGCCAGCCTTTCCCAGTTCCCTCTTGGGCGGTGCTGTATGATCTGAAACCGAGCGCTGCTGGTATTTACCCAATGTCGTTGCCCTCCAGGAGTTGCCTGTAGGTGGCGATCTCGGCCTCCAGCTTCACTTTGATGTTGAAGAGGTTCTTGTAGTCCTGGGACTGCTGCATAATGTCTCCCCGCAGACCAGCAAGCTCTGCCTCCATCTGGGCAGCCAGCACCACAATCCTGTGCAGCTTCTCCTGGTATCTGGCTTCAGTGGCACCGACGGCTGCTTCCAGAGAGGCTTTCTGGCATCGTGAAAGAACAGGATTCAGAAATATTTGTTTAATGGATTTATATTGCGAAAATTCACCAGAAAATATGAAACATTGAACAAAAATTGAAAGGCAAGAGAAATAAAATGCAGAGGCGATTACCACATAAAAGAAGATAATATGTATCAAAAGATGAGGAGTCAAACTCACGTGCGATGTATAAATAAATTAAAGACAGTGAGTCACACTGATTCTCAACTAGGACTGTGCAAAATTTCCTTTACTTTTATGTAATTTGTATACTTCACACAATTTGGCCTTGCACAAATTTCATAAACTAAGAGAAAAGAAAGGCACGGCTCGCCAAACTCTATTTTTTCAATATTGGACGTTTTTCATAAGCAGTGCAGCACGCCGCCTGTGCTGCGCTGCTTACTAAAAGTATATAATATTGAAAAAATAGAGTTTGGTGAGCTGCACCAGAGAAAAGAAAGGCACGGCCACCATTGATAAAGATGAATGCCTGCCTCGCTACGAGTGCAGGGTGAAGCTGGGAGAGCTTGTCCTGCCTGCAACAGCAGCTAGGAGAAAGTCATTAGTAAAACAGTGCTCACAGACTGTAAATAAAACATACCGAGTAACAACACACGTAAGAGGGCCAGTCCTCATGGGAGGTTACAAAAGGAGAAAAGGCGGTACTAAGGAGGTACTACTAAGCCTATTCACGAATCAAAAGCAACCATTTAGAAAGGACAGTAACAGGAGCCAATTGAAAAGATGGGTGGAAAATGGGCGGAGCCTAAAGTCCATGCCTGAATACAGCATGTCTCGAAGAGAGAGCACAAGCGCTGCCTGGGCGATACCTAAAAAGTGGCATCAGCACAAACAAAAGTGGTAACTACATTTGCACAGTGTGACAACAAGACCCATATGTATTTGCAAAAAAACACCTGTGATGGCATCAGCACACCATGGAGAGATTGGCACCACTACCTTTACATCATCACATAGGAAATATGCACACAGACATACAGAGAAGATGTAGCTCACCCTCTATGAAAACGTACACAAGCAACAGTCAAACCCAGAATACACTAATGCCCCACCAGACGATGTTTCAACCATCCACCTGTCAAGCCTAAAATGGAGCTGAATCATTCACAGCTTCAACATTCTTACACATACTTCAGCCTTTTTTTAACTCCCCAACTCTCTAAGTAGGACCACTCTGCCTCTGAACATTCTACTTTCGATCCAATCGATGTCATATATGTCTGCTGTGAGACCACACTGTCTCCTACATGTCCTTACCACAGAATGCAAGGCGTCTAGCTCTGAGCGCAGAGCTTGGCACTGTTGTTGAAGTTCTCTGGTTTCTGACTTTGATGTCTGCACAGTTTGTATAGTCTGTGTAACCTCAACTTTGTGTGCTTCCACCTATAAACGGGCCAGAAAAGAGAACACATCAGATAAAGCATGCAATAATGTATACAGTAGGCATCTCCTCCTACCAGCATAACTGCTTTGAACGAAGACAATTCTGAAATAAATTACCATTCCGTAATAAAGAGTATGTCTGGACACGTTTCTGCATGAAGGGTGATTCTTGAGTGAATATACTTAC
Organism: Calotriton arnoldi; assembly: GCA_963921515.1. Classification (NCBI taxonomy): domain Eukaryota; kingdom Metazoa; phylum Chordata; class Amphibia; order Caudata; family Salamandridae; genus Calotriton; species Calotriton arnoldi. The sequence goes on from CAWUFW010001378.1 coordinate 566,043, forward strand.
ATAAATAACCAATCTGAAGAAAGTAGCAACTCTGCAGAGCAGGCTCTGAATCTAAGATATACCATGAATGAATGTGAAGAAATATATGTCTTTGGGCAAGATTTAGAGTTTGGTGGAGAGAGAACTCCGTCGCAAACGTGATGGAGTACCTTGTCCGCCAAACCCTCTTAGTAGTTCTATGCTTAAAATTCTTTGAGTAGGTGACATCAATTAAAGAATGATGGCCATTTGTTTCCTGGGTTGTCAAGCTGAACCCCTCAATTTCACACTTCTATGCCATGGGTAGTTCATCTAGTGCATTGTGTGCCCAGTGGCTAGCAAAAAAGAATATAATCTAAGGCTAACCAGAAGTTTAACATAACTAAATACTGCAAAGACTCTCTGTCCTAGTTGTGGCCTGCTTTTTACCTGATTTTGGTACCAGGCTTCCGTCTCCTGCTTGTTCCGCTTCATGATCTGCTCGTAGTCGAAGCGCATGTTTGCGAGAATATGGTTGAGATCCACGGAAGGCGCTGAGTCAACCTCCACAGTCACAGTACCAGCCATCTGGTTCCGCCTTTCTGCTAACTCCTACAAGGGAATGGAGGAGAATAACCCAAAGAGGGTTAGCATGGTAACGCGTTTAAGAGCAGGAAGATGGTTAGAAACCCGAAATAGAGCCTAGAGTGTGGTGCAATATAAAATAGGAATGTGTGATGAGAAAGAAAAATCTTAATAGTGACACTAGAGGGCAGACTTTATTTTTGCTATTTAATTTAAAATTCCAGTCAATGAGAATATTAGTGAGAAGCTGGCAATTCTTCTTAGTGATTTAATCAATAGCAGATAAATATAAATATTAAATACCAGACAATAATGAGGAATGTGTTTGCAAGAATGACATTAAAAACAATAGTGATTAACAATATGGCTGTGCTAGACATAGAGAGTGGCTGACTATTAATGCATAATTACTGAAAGAAGTCTTTGAAATTACAATAAAAAAAGAATGCATTTAACATCAATGAATTAATTTAGCTAGCTATTTTCAAAGAAACTATCAACAATAGAACCAAGGCATGGAAACATTCATTTGTTGTAAGGACAATTTTAATGATCAAGGGCATAAATTACATCCTGAAGAGTGACGAGTTAAGCTACATATGATACAATGCAGTGGTACTATATTAAGAAATTATAGTAAATTATACAGTTGTGCTAACAAAAAATTATAAGAATTAAGGTAATTTGCCTGACAATTCTTTAGTTCATTAGTGCATTCTAACTCAAACATTTCATATAATAAATTGTTGCAATATAATGTATGTGCAATAAAGATTTGAGGATTCATTACATCAGAAAATCAGGAGCACGTAGAAAGAAGCTCCTTCCCAATTGTAAGAGTTATATAATCTAATGGAAATACAAATTTCCCTTCATTACTGGGTAAGTAATCAAAAGGGTACTGTGGATGACCGAATGATCATGGTGAATTCTTTTTATTTAGGGTCTGCTTGTTCTGAAGGCAGGAATGATGCATGCATTTAGTGAGGACTTTAAGACACTCCCTTCACCCGCCATCTCTTACTTCCTCATGAGTCTTCTTCAGATGAGCGATCTCCTCCTCTAGATTCTTAACATCATGCTCCAGCATTTCATAGTCAAGCTCTGCCTGGCGCTTCAGCTCTTTGAGCCCGTTGATGTCATTCTCAACAGTTTTCCGTAGGGAGAGTTCCATTTCATACCTGATTGAAAGGGGGGATGAAGTACTGAATCAGATGGCTGGGATTAGGATTATTGAGCATGCATCTAATGTGAAATATAATGCTGCAATTTATGCATTCGGGAGAGTAAGTAAATGCAATAGTCTTTACGATTTGTATCCTTGGGAGTAGTTTTAATCTTATGTAACGGTTCTCTACATTTTATAGTAGATAAATCCTTAAATCTTAAAAATTATTCTTTCAATTTTACATATAAAGCAGTTCTATAACCTTATACAAGGATTCTCTCATTCTTAAACCAGAAGGGTTCCTTAATCTCATAAGGGGATAATCTCATCCTTATAATATGAGAGCCACACAATCTTATACTGGAACTCCATAGACATTATAATAACGGGTTCCATTTTTTCTACACAGGGATTCCCTGCATAATATAATACATGATCCCCTAACCTTGCAATGTGTTTCTGTTCATTTTATCATGCAGTGGCCCCTTCATTTTCTACAGGCATTCTCTCAATATTATAATACCTGCGCACTGTTAAAATTATATTATATGATATTCCCTTTATTTTCTTTGGCATTATGTTGATCCCATACAGCAAACCCGCCTACTTCATGGTGTAACCATGTGTCACACAATACTTCATGGTGTAACCATGTGTGATGAGTGGATATCACACAGTGAGCATAGGATGAGTTGGAGTAAGTCAAGTGTGGAGCCTCTGCATATACCCAATCAATTACAGATTTTGCAATTATGAATGCAGAGGAGAGCAAAGAATTGCAATACTGTACAATCTTTCACTCTCCTCCTTAACAGTGGGGAGGAATATTCTGGGTGAACCCTCTTAAACTGCACCGACATGTGACTTGGAGTTAGAAGCTAATTCTGTAGAAGACAAAGCAAGTCTCTGTAAGATATGATTTATGAAGATTTCAGATGTGGTAGAATAGGGGAAAGAAGTAGAATAATTAGTCAGTGAACTGTTTCTAGAGATACTCTAAGATGCCACAATCTCCGACACTTCCACGAAACACCTCCCAGTAACAAGCCAATCGCCTCCTCGTACAAGTAGATCTCCCACAGGCAGCCCACTCCACCATGCTCACTCTACTTCCACCCCATCCCAGTCCATCATGGTTACCGCACTTCTTCCTCCATATTTAAACACCATGATCACCTCATCCCTTGGTTGCCCTGTCTGCTGTGGTCAAACACATGGTATTTGGACAAAATATCAGATTGGAAATATCAAGTTACAGAAATATTGGGGAAAACATATTGTGATACAAAAATATCATGATGCAGAAATATCGTTGTAAAGATTATTGATTTTTCAGGTAAGTAATATCATTTTTAATGATTTAGTTGTAAAAAAATCGTTTTTTAATTATCTTTAGGTGTGTTCGTTCAAATATTAATTTTTGTGTGATCGTTTAAATAATTGTTAACACTATTTTGAAACATAACTTGCAACTTTAAGAGATGTGTAAGTTTTTATTTAATTGCTAATAGGTATTTATATTGTTGTGGTGGGTTGGTAGAGGTGTGGAGTGGGAAGTTAATTAATTCTAACTAATTAATTATTAATGTATTATCATTTATTTAATTGATTAAAAAATATGTAAATTGTGCAATACTTATATTTATATTTTTTAAGTTATATATTATGCACGTGCTGCTGGGTTTGTAGGGTATGAAGTTAATTAAGTAATATTTAATTAACAATTAATTAACAATTTATTATTAATTATTTAATTGATTAATAAATATGTAAATAGTGTAATAATGATTTTTTTTAGGTTATATAATAGGTGCAGGCTGTTGGGTTTGTAGGGGTACAGGGTGGGAAGCTAATTAATAAATAATTAACAATTCATTTATTATTAATTATTTAATTGATTCATAAATATGTATGTTGTGTAATAATTACATTTTTTAAGTTAAATATTAGATGCGGGATGCTGGGTTTTTAGGGGTATGGGGTGGAAAGTTAAGTAACAATTAACAATTTATGATTAATTATGTAATAGATTATTAATTATGTGCATTGTGCAATAATTATAGTTTTTTAAGTTATATATTAGGTGCGGGATGTTGGGTTTATAGGAGTATAGGGTGGGAAGTTAATTAATAATTAATTAACAATTATTATTAATGTATTAATTAATATTTAATTGATTATTATTTGTTAATTGTGTTACATTTATTTATTTTAGTTATATTTTAAGTGTGGGCTGGTAGGTTTGTGGGAGTATAGTGTGGTAAGTTAATTAAGTAATAAAGGACAATTGTTTTAATTGATAATTATTTATTAATTTGTTTACTAATCATGTTCATTGTTTAATTGTTTTTCCTTTTTATATATTTTTGGGGGGTTAATTAATAAAGTTCATATTAAGAGTTTTATATTTGTTATAAATTATTTGATATATGTTTCATATATGTTGTGTTTGAAGTGAGGTACTTTGCCTACTATTTCACAGACTGGAGTGGGAATAGTAATTGTTACTCCTCGGAAGTCCAACACTTTCCCTACTGTTACACAGACTGAAGTCAGAATAGTAAATTGTACCACTCCGAAGTCCAACACTTTCTCTACTGTTGGAAAGACTGGGGTGTGATTAGTAAATGTAACCCCTCCGGAGTCCAACACTTACCCTACTGTTGCACAGACTGGAGTGGGAATAGTAAATGTTACCTCTCCGAAGTCCAAGAGTCCAATGATTTCCCTACTGTTGCACAGACTGGAGTGGGAATGGTAAATGTTACCCCTCCGGAGTCCAAGGTTTTCCCTACTGCTACACAGAATGGAGTGGGAATAGTAAATGTAATTACTCCGAAGTCCAACAGTTTTCCTACTGTTGCCCAGACTGGAGTGGGAGTCGTAAATGTTACTGCTCCGGAGTCCAACATTTCTCCTCTGTTGCACAGACTGGATTAGGAATAGTACATTTTAACCCTCTGAAGTCCAACGTTTTCCTTATTATTTCACAGACTGTATTGGGAATAGTACATTTTACTACTCCAAAGTCCAACGCTGTTCCTACTGTTGCACAGACTGGAGTGGGAATAGTAAATTTAACCCCTCCGAAGTCTAACCCTTTCCTTACTGTTGCACACACTGGAGTGGTAATAATAAATCTTATCCCTCCTAAGTCCAACGCTTTCACTACTGTTGCACACACCGGAGTGGAAATGATTGATCCATATTGTTACACAGACTGGAGTGGGAATAGTATATCTATTTTCCCCAGACTTTAATACTTTTATTAACATTTTTTTAAATATATATAATATTATTTGTTCATTTGTGTTATGTTATATTATTTATCTATGTATACATCTATATACACACAATATATATATATTGTGCATATTTTTTTTTAGTTTATGTCATCTTTTTATATTTATTTAATTTGGTAATTTATTTGATATTTTGATTTTGATTTTTTTTTACATTTTATATATATATATATATATACACATATATCTATATACACATATATATATACATATATACATATATACATATACATATATATATATAACTATAACTACCTATATATTGATATGATGTGATCAAGGTCATGTCAGTGACAGAAACGCGTAATGGCGAGCTGGAGCGGTTAACATTATAATAAACTGAGTTTATTTTGCACAAGAATTGGAGTCCGTACCCTTTGTCCATGTGGATTTGGATCGATTTGGGATACGTTTTGATATATATATACATTGACCGAATTTTGGTAGTAAAATGTGCAATGATTTGTATCTATTATTAGCAGAGAAAGAAATCATTCATTTGTATTTATACATGAATTGATATAATATTGCCATGATATAAGTAGCCTCTTGAACATTATGAATTAATAGTCTGTTGTCCAGCTCTATGAAGTATATGGGAGGGACTGCTCTCAAGGTGCATCTGTATATAAATGTTATTGGGTCCTGACATGTCATGTGATCAAGACCGGGGAAACTCGCTCGAAACGCGTCATGCTGCTGACAACCACAATAAAGCACAGCAATATTTAAGTTATTTGGTGGTCCGTACCTGATTTCCTGTTCTTATGAGGATGTTGCATCAGGATTGTGGTTCTCGATATATATATATATATATATATATATATATGTATATAATCTACTCGGAAAAGCATTTTTTGATGTGCTTATAACTTTGGCGTCGTTTGACGAATCTTTACGAAATTTTCCAAAAAAGTTCCTCTTTTCAGATCAGCTCCTATCTTGAAAGTTTGGGGGTGATTCGTCAAGGGGGGGCTGAGAAAAAAAGGGGGTCCCAAAACGTGTTTTCTCCATGCAATTTCCATAGGAAACTTTAGACAAGGCTACAGGTCAAACTGCTGAATGGAATTACGCCAAATTTAGCAGGGAGAAAGGTCTTGGTCCAGAAAGCACGCTTTTGTTTAAATGGTGTAAATCTGTTCACTAGTTTTTGAGATATTAAAGGAAAAAAATATATATATATCTGGGCGGAGCCTAACTCCCGAGCACGAGCTTGCCTCTGATTGGCTGCTAACACTTCAAACCAGGAAGTGTTAGCAGCCATCTTGTGCCTCGCATCGAGTGAAAATAAAACAGAGGTCCCGGGGGCAATTTAATATATATATTATATATATATATGGAGTTAAAATTTATACCGCGTACACTTCCGCTCCTAATCGGCATAACTACGCGTCTTCCAGTCTTTCCTCCCGGACTGCTACTTCTGCCGAGGTCTCTGCCGAGGTCACAAGCAGTGGGAAAGCGGCTGTGTTTTCAAAGCTCAAAAAAGGTCCGAGAGGAGGTGAAACTTGAGCTGCTCGCGAACCAGCCTCCAAACTGAAGCGGCGATGCCAACAAAACTGAACAACATACCCGTTCGCCAGCATTCCTCCGCCAGGACCCAATACCGAACGGAACCAGGCGAGTTCGCCCAACGCTCCCTTCACAGCCACCATTAATACGGTCTGTCATGCGCACGGGGGTGCACACTTTCAAGATGCGTGGGAACCAGTGCACAGACATCTGGCGCTGTGCGGTGTTTACAAACCACACATTGTTATACACAGGGGGCACTTTCTTTCTCAGTCTCGCTATCGGTTTCTGTTTTCAGTCATCCATTATGAACTCCCGGGTGAGCTGCTCGTGATTTTGTGAAATCCATATCACTAAAATGAAGTCTTCCACAAAACCTATTGTAGAAGACTTCACTTTAGTGATATGTATCCACAAAATCACGAGTAGCTCATCCGGGAGTTCATAATGGATGACTGAAAACAAAAACAGAGAACAAGACCGAGAAGGAAAGTGCCCCCTGTGTATAGCAATGTGTGGTTTATAAGCACCGCAGAGCGCCTGATGTCCGTGCACCGGTTACCACACACCTTCAAACTGTAAATTGTATAACGCAAATGAGAAAATGCAAAACAAATATGTAATTACTGTTGTTTGTGGTTAGTTTTTATTTGCAGTCCCGGTTTATGCTTAACGCACTGTGTGATCCTGTGCACATAGCACTATAGAAACAATTGTCACCATTTATGTTTTTACTTAAATAGTGCCGCTGTCTACACAAAAACGTATTTCCGTACACAGCAGCACTATTTAAGTAAAAAACATAAATAGTGACAATCGTTCCACAGTGCTATATGCACAAAATCACACAGTGCGTCAAGCATGAACCAGGACTGCAAATAAAAGCCTAACCACAAACAACGGTAATTACATAATTGTTTTACATTCTCTGGTTTGTGTCATACAATTTCTCTTCTCTTCGTCCCTGTCTCTGCTTTTCTCTGGTGTCTAACTCCCCCCACCTCACCACACACACACACACACCTCTTATTGCTTCACAACGTTAAAAATAAGGCAGATTTGCATTTCTCTGTTGAGGCCAATGTGTCCTAAGCTGAGAGTCTGTAATCGACTCCCAATGTCCTGCTCGCTGTTTCTCTGCAGTGTTCAAGCAAATTGCTGTTATATTACAGAACAGGCAGGGGTTCATGTCTAAGGGCCTGCTCTTCTTAGGTTCGCGCCCAAGGTAACAACTTGAGTTGGTTTTCGCAATATTTAAATAAATGACGTGGGAGGGGGCGGACAAAAGTCAGAAAACAATACACAAAGAAAAAAATATAAGGACAAAAGAGGGAACAGTTCGAAACACAAAAGTTACTTCGGTGTAAAAATCTCTGTGTATCACTGTGGTTGTGTGTTAATAAAGTATACATGCACTGCCAGCATCGGCTCTAAATGAAATTTAATATCAGTACTAATCTTTCTATTTCTGCGTTTCCCAAAAACTAACATTATTCTCCAATATATTTCAAAACATATGCCACATCTAAACAAATGCACTAACAAAAACACAATTTTGGCCCTAAAGCCAGGAAAATCAACATAGGACCCATTACATTGCTCATAATAACAGCATTTAGCGACGACCCTTTATGCTGTCTATATTGTGCACCTTACCGCATTCATTTAAAACAGGGACCATATATATAGTGCACACAACAAACTTAGATGTCTCATTATGCTTAGTGCTTATATCTTCTTTTACCTAACTCATACATTACCTACTAGCATAAGTCAGTGGGAAAAAAGTGCTATCGATCAATCACACTGCTCTATTTTTCATTATTCATAGCTGCAGGACTCTTGCAACATTTACAACATATCACAAAAAACACACTTTCTGTACCAACATCTAGCTTCCTGCTAAATTTGGTGAAAATTCTATTCATCCATTTTACCTATAGAGCGTAACAAAAATGCCTATAGAAATTCCATAGGGAAATTTAAGTTTAGGACCCCCATTTTTTTGGCCCCTAGGAAGGAGCACAGGTGCTAAAACTTTTTTTTCGTGAAGATTTGCCAAAACGCGCCAAAAATTTATTAGCAAATTAAAAAATCAATTTCCTATCCAAATATAGTTCTAACTATAGCTAGGTATATATATATTTACTAAAAAAGCATACGTTTCAGGGACTTTGTAGTTACAAATTAGCATTTAAAAAACCTTTAAAATTCACTAAAAAACCATAGGTTTCAGAGACGTTATAGTTAGAAATTAGCATTTAAAAAACCTTAGAAATTCACTCAAAAAACCATACGTTTCAGAGACGTTATAGTTAGCAATTAGCATTTAAAAAACCTTTGAAATTCACTGAAAAAACCATAGGTTTCAGAGACGTTATAGTTAGAAATTAGCATTTAAAAAACCTTACAAATTCACTCAAAAAACCATAGGTTTCAGAGACGTTATAGTTAGAAATTAGCATTTAAAAAACCTTAGAAATTCACCGAAAAAACCATAGGCTTCAGGCACGTTATAGTTAGTTGCACATTTTACTCATACAAAACCAGAGAAATTCGGCCGTTATAGTTAGTTAAGCTAACTATAACTCGTGCCCCCGCAATGCACTGCTGATGACGTCACATATTACATCATTCATCACATGGTCAGTGACATCACTGATGACATCACTGATGACATCTCAAATGACATCACTGATTACATCACATTTTCGTGTTAGTAGGACCACATTTGGCACTTGCCAATGAGGCCCTCTACCCTTCATTTTATTGCACCTTGCCAACGTATATCTTCTTCTTAAAGGATCGCCTAGTAGTGCACGCTGTTACTTTAGACATATGCTTCGGCACTTGCCAATCATACCATCACAATATACATGTTGACACTTTAATGTGCATTCATTCTTCAGTCCCCATCACTTATTATGCATTGGACGCTGAGCAGTACCCTGCCCATGCACTACACCTTGTGTTTGTTTACATCCGGAGATTGCATAAAGTTTTTTCATCTTGAATGAGCGCGTGCGATGCAATACGCTGATACTATGTGGTATGGTCCTGCTACGTTTTTCAGACCACCAGCGCGTTTGCAACATTGTTCATATTTCAAACCTTGTGATGTGATATAATATTTTGGGTTTATGACATTCCCTGTATTTTCATTATTTCATTATTGCATTCTTTCCAATTCAACCACTCCAAGATGTCTGCCATACTCACTTGAGTATTGTCCCTTGTTTATGTTTGCAATACCCACAATGCTTTATAGTTATCTTTTCCACTGTGCACTTTTCACGTGAACAAGGCTGCGGACTCAGTTGAAACGGGTTGTGAATAAACAACCTTGCAGAACATTATTGTGAGTGGAGTTTGATTGCCCTGAGAGCGCGTGGATTTGTGCTTAACTAAGGGATATTGATTGCTGGTACTCTCTGCCGGCATGCGCGCCACTTTCCTTGGGTCCCTATCGATCCGGAGGAGCATACTCTGGAATATATATATATATATATATATATATATATATATATATATATATATGCACCAACTCCGAATCTCCTTAAAGAATCAGACACCGACAGAGGGGTCACGTAGGAAATCCATCTCTGCTTTATTCCTTGTACGCTGTATATATATATATATATATATATATATAGATTACCTACTGGCGGTCGCCAGTAGGTAGTTATAGTTAGGACCTAGTTTCCATAGGAAAAGCGTTTTTTGATTTGCCAATATCTTTGGCGCCGTTTGACAAATCTTCGCGAAATTTTCAAAACTAATGGGGCGCTCCGGTCAGCTCCTGTCTTGAAAGTTTCGGGGTGATTCGTCAAGCGGGGGCTGAGAAAAAAGGGGGTCCCAAAACGCGTTTTCTCCATGTTAATTTCCATAGGAAACTTTTGTCGCAGCTACAGCCCGAACTGCTAAATGGAATTACACCAAATTTGCAGAGAGGTAGCTCTTGGTCCAGAGTGCACTCTTTGCTTTAAATGGTGTAAATCTGTTCCGTAGTTCCTGAGAAATTCAAAAATAACAAAATATCGATATCTGGTGACCGCGGTGGATCCGCGGACCCTCCCAAGCATGAGCTTGATTCTGATTGGCTACCAACACTTCAAACTAGCAAGAAAAAAGGTGAAAAAAAAGAAAAGGGGGCAGGGTAAAAACACCCTGACCCCCTAGGCCTGCTCAGGGGGTCCCACAGGGACCCCAAGGCCCCAAAAAGTTTTTTTTTTAAATATTTTCGGCAGGATTTGCGCAGGGTGCGCGAATCCCGCCGAAAAAATTAAAAAAACAAAGCGCGGTCTCCCGCGCTTTGTTTAATTAAGCCCCCGGGCGGGCCAAGTCCTGGGGGCAATGTTATAATACGGTGCGGGGGCCCACGGGGCCCTTGCAGCCCCGGGGACCGCCACATCCCTGGGGGATACTTATTTAAATGCGGGGGCTCACGGACCCCCGCAGCCCCGAGGACCGCCACCTCCCGGGGCTTTATTATAACAAAAAATGCGTGGGGGGCTCCTGCCACCCATGCAGCCCCAGGGACCACCACCTCTCCCTCCTTTGGGCAAAGGGAGCTGCATGTCAGCAGCTCCCTTTGCCCAAAAGCAATGCCGGCTCCCGCAGGAGGCGGGGAGCCGGCAGGGACCGTGGGGGCCTTGGGGCTCCCCCCGCGGTCCCCAATGAGAGGTCAAGCCCCGGGGATGGGGTCCCCGGGGCCAAAAATGGCCCAGGAGGGGGGCCACTTGGCTCCCCTCCCTCTTTTAATTATTATTATTTTTTGTTTTAAATAAAGCCGGGCCCCGGGGGATGGGGTCCTAGGGGCCAAAATTGGCCACAGGAGGGGGGCCATGCAGCCCCCCTCCAAAATTATTTTTAAAAAAGGCAGGGAAGGCCCCAGGGAATGGGGTCCCCGGAACCAAAAACAAGTTTTAGCTGGGCCCCGGGGGATGGGGTCCACGAGGCCAAAATCGGCCTGGGGAGGGGGGCCACAGGCCGATTAAAAAAAAATATATGCAAAGACCTAGCCCCGGGGGATGGGGTCCCCGGGGCCAGAATAGGCCTCGGGAGGGGGGCCCGCGCCCCCCTCCCTCTGTATGTTTTTTTTTTTAATGAAAAGTGGGTCTGGCCCCGGGGGATGGGGCCCAAAAGGGTCAGGGGAAGGGGGGCCACAAGGCCCCCCTTCCTAAAATAAACAATAAATAATGGAAGCCCCGCAACTCACGGAAGCCCCGCCCCCTTTCACTACTACTCTGCAAACGCGTCTCCTGGCGCGTTCTATGTTGTGGGATGAAGTCCCCTTCCCTACTGATGGTCCTTATGGGGCCAACTAGCCCATCTCTTACCTCCAGTAAGCCCCACTCAGTGGGATTGCTGAGAGGTGGTCCGAGGCCACGCCCCTTTTTACACCACTCTGCAAACGCGCCTGCTGGTGGGGCGATGAGGTCCTCTTGTGTCCTGAGGACCTCAGGACTAAAGTGGACTTTATCCCCCGAGCAGCAGTGCGCCAAGAGACATTTGAGATGTCATCAGTGATGTCATCAGTGATGTCACTGACCATCTTATGAGTGATGTAATATGTGACGTCATCAGCAGTGCATTGCGGGGCGCGAGTTATAGTTAGCTCAGCTAACTATAACAGCCGAATTTCTCTGGTTTTGTACGAGTGAAATGTCAGACTAACTATAACGTCCCTGAAACCTGTGGTTTTTTCAGTGAATATATATATATATATGTATATTCATAGTAGTAAATGGAAAAAACTCCAAAAATTGAATATAATTAAAAATATTTTTTTATAATAGTGTCATATTATATATATGTAAATATAAACATATACACACATATATATTCATGTGTAATTATATAGATTGTATTAAATGTTACTTACATTTATTTAATTTACATTATATTAATGTTTTGTATTAAAATATTTAGGATTTACTATTTATATATATATATATATACATATATATATATATATATATATATTAACAAACAATATTTGTGTATGTTTTTTAATGATATTAGTGCAAAACTATATTTTTTTGATAGTTTTGTACTAATCTTCATAACTATAGGGAAACAATATTTTTGTAATCGATATTCTTGGCACAATATTTCTGCATCACAATATTGGTGTGATCGATATTATGTCAGTGATCCCACACACATCCATCAATTCTCTCTGAATCCTTCTCTGATCTCTGAGCTCTTACTTGGTCTTGAAATCTTCGACCGTTAGGCGGCTGTTGTCCAGCGCCACCGTCTTTTGAGCATTGCTGATCACCATATCCTTGATCTGAAAGAGAACAACAAAAAGAGGGGAGGATATTTTAGATTGGGGGAGGGGTGACCTTATGAAGCACATACATACTCACTGCTAATATAGATGTGTTCTTTGTTTGTCCATAAGGAAAATGGCATTGTAGATTTTCTGGGTGACCAATAAATATGTAAATGGTTCAAAGTTAGACTAATTCTATTCACATATATTTCATGTTTATTTTCTAAAATATGGCCTAGATCTAGCTCTCATGAATCAGGCTAAGTTACCCATGTCCGAACAGGAAGTGGTTGAGGAATAAGAAAATAGCACACACCAAACTACAACCCTGGACTTTGGACTTTGGAGAAGGTGCTGTCTGCGGTCAGTGACAGGAGCTCCTGGGATATTTTGTCAGCATGCACAACCCCGTCACAAAGCCACTTAGACAATTTGACACTGTGCCAGCCTGAATCAATGCCCACTCAGTAGAGCCTTGGTTAAGAAGTGGGCACCTTGTGCAAGCAAGCCACAGAAGTATCCCAGTCAGGCACTTAGGAGAATTCCTGTCAGCATATGTGAGACACATTTTAGGCTGGCATGGCACCCAAACTTCAGTGGAGTTATACATTAGGCATGAAGTGTACCTGCTGCCATGGGTTTGTTGGGAGTATAATGATGCACGCTAAGTGTGAGTACAGTGCTTGCACAGTAGCGATCACCTTGCATTCAGAAAAGCCACGAAGACTTGGCTCATCCCTAAAATATTAAGCAATTGACTCTACCTTCTGTAAGAACCAAGATCTGGTGGACTATCCACTCCTAGGTTGACTATAGACAGGGACCATGGTGGCTTGGCGGGCCTCCAGTACATGGAATAAAGTCACTACAGGGTTCGTAGCACTTTTGGTGCCCCCGTGTGTCAGGCGCTCTATCGATTCCAAGTGGATTGCACATAGCGGAGGGCCTATGGTCCACTACGAGGTAGTATCCACCTTATGGACCCATTAATACTCATCAACAGTAGTGTCTACCTATGTCCATCTAAAGACAGTGCATCTAAAGATAGTAAGCACATTCATGCACAGTGCATCTATACTTACAGTCCCTGCAGCCCTTCACGCCTATGAGTAGGAAGATTTTACTCACCATTCTTATCCCTTTACTCCTATGCACAAGGAGATTTTACTCACCATGCTTATCCCTTCACGTCTATGCAAGGGAGATTTTACTCACCATGCGTATCCCTTCACGCCTATACGCAGGGAAGGTTTTACTCACCATGCTTATCTCAAGTCTTTAAACCTCATGCATGTAACCCAACTAAAAGGCTGAAAGAGAGTGGGGGCAGGTTTCTACTCCAACAAATCCCCTCCCTTTGTAACTCTTCCCCCACACCTGAAAGCAGCATCGCTTCCTCTGCAGACTTCTGAAGACCTCCCTCTTATGCCAAGCGTTTGACCTCTGCTGACCTGCGGCCCTTACTCTCATCCCTGTTCCATCGCTCACTCTGGCCACCTTCGATCACAAGAACGCTTTATAAAAACAATCAAATAAAACAATACAAAAAGTTCACAAACGTTTCATGCTACATCCGGGCCGCTTTTCAACTACAAACTTGAAGGGCGCCCAGGAAGGCGATGCAAAGCGGAGTATTTCACAACCTTGTCAGCAGGAAGCTCTATACAAATTATACAGTTGGAGTGGCAATACGTACTCAGCAACCCAGGAAGCGCTTTGAGCCTCGCAAGGGGTAATAGAGCGCTATGCAAACACCAATGTAATGCAATGCAGTACAGTTCAGTAGTAGTCTAGAAGCCCGAGGACCCAGAATCTGCAGCTGTCTGGTGGGTCCGTGTTTGGTATTGCTGCAGTGATTCACAGCAAATGTCGGACTCAAAAATCAATGACAAAAAGGGGCACTGAGATCAAGATACTGACCCTCTGTCTGCCCTTCTTGCTCTCCTTTAATTTCATTCTGAGTAGCTCTCTTATAAAAAGAGATCAGTTTAACTGAAAATGCTATGTACAAAGTGGGGCAATCTTTAGATTTCAGCATTAATTTGAAATGTCCGTTGGAATCAGCAGCAGACTCCGTTGGAATCAGCAGCAGACTCGACTACGGAAACGCCCTCTACGCGGGAGCCCCGACCAAGCTCATCAAACGACTACAACGCATCCAAAACGCCTCGGCACGACTGATCCTCGACGTACCACGCCACGGCCACATCACCCCCCACCTGAGGGACCTGCACTGGCTCCCCGTCAGCAAGAGGATATCCTTCAAGCTCCTCATCCACGCACACAAGGCACTCCACAAGACCGGCCCAGCCTACCTCAACAGACGGCTCTCCTTCTACATCCCCAACCGCCAGCTACGCTCCGCCGACCTCTCACTCGCCACCGTCCCGCGCATCCGAAGAACAACCACCGGCGGGAGATCCTTCTCCCACCTCGCCGCCAAGACATGGAACACCCTCCCACTGAGCCTACGACAGACCCAAGACCTGCTGACCTTCAGGAGGATGCTCAAGACCTGGATGTTCGATCAGTAGCGGCCCCCCCCCCCCAGCGCCTTGAGACCCTCGCGGGTATGTAGTGTGCTTTACAAATGATTGATTGAATCAATGTTTTATACCTTTATGTTTCCTTGTCTCTTGCTCTTCGAGCAAACGCTCGTGTTAGACAACTGAGGAGAGAACTACAGGGTGGGGTTTACTAGAGGGCCTGTGGATGATTTCTTTTCATCTCGACATTTTTTTTTAATATAGTTTAAACTTAGATAAAGGGAATTGGAGCGCTTTACAACAGAAGCAGAGTACATTAAACATGTGATTTCTGTTTTTTAGTCACGGAGAGATAAGGGACTGAAGTGAAGGGTTCATTACCCAATTAAATCTCGCTATATCAGTGAAATGTTTTTTGTATCTCCATCCCGTCGTCCACGTTTTTCCCCTCAACTTAGCATCCGCGTTCTTTCGCCCCTACTCTATACCTGCATTTCAGGCTCTGGATCTAAAGGGTGTATCTTGGCCACGTGAACGCTTTTAGCGAGAGCCCTGTGCAGCCAGGCGTTCACTGTCACGGCGCCAGGCTATGGTTGACCTGTTCTTTGTTGTGTTTCCTCGCAGTGTTTCCGAGCGTTTGGCGTTGCTTGTTCATTGGTATGAATGAAACATGTACATTTCCTGACAGTGTGCTGCAGGGGTTACTTGAGGTGGTCGCCTAAGGAAGCATCTCGAGTTTTAAGATGGCTTCAACATCCCTCTGCAGCTCGGATGAAGGGGGACATCGCATGACCAGCTCTGGCCTTTTCCAGGAGCTGAGGCACTCAAACATGTTTTATTTATTTCTGCTGTGGGGGCCGAGGCGGTATGGAGAGGGGTGCACTGGGAGGCAATGACACATTTATATGCAGACTCAACATATCCACAGAACCTCCGAATTGGATAACACATACATCTTCTACAGTATTTATTGTTGGAACCCAGAGATACTGACAGGGGTGTAGAAATCAGTAGTGCAGCAGGTGTAGTGGCACCGGTGCATCGGAGTGTGAGGGGTCCACTTCACCCTAATTGCTTGCTGTTTTTTACTAATAAGCCAGGAGTGCAATTTCTGTGCTTGCCATAGGGCCCAATGTGCCATTTCTACACTACTGAGTACAGAATTTCTAGTGGGAAATAGCCCCTTCCACACACCTGATTGAACCCACTGGAAAGGAGGCGGCTACCGTCACGGAATTCCTGAAGACTTTCTCCCAGGGCCCCTTCCTTTCTACTTGCTTCTTCGCATCTCCAAACACCCAGGACCCTCTGGCGATAGCAGATGAGGAATCAAAACAAGGGGCATATTATCTAAAAAGTGCGCTAAACATCGCAAAGCGTGTTTAGCGAGCACTTTTTTATCGCCGGCTATCGTCGGAATAATTTGCCATGCTAACGCTGTATTAGCGACATTTAGCGCTATGGCGATAATTATTCCAGCCATAGCGGTGTTTTCCATGAAACATCGCTGGTTTTCCAGCGATGTTTCATGGAAAACGGCGATAACCTTGCTGATACAACCCTGTGGTCGTATCAGCATAATCCACCCCCCATGTTAGATATGGCTAACACCTGCTAATTGCAGGTGTTAAATAAATAGCGATGACCCCGGTTAGCACGACTTTTCACGTCGCTAACTGGGGCCATGGCCACCTTGCTAATAGGCGATAGGCCTGTTAGCGGGTGTTTCCCAGGTTTGTTCGTCGGGAACGCCCACTTTGCATGTCATTAGCGATAAATATCGCTGACATGCAAAGCGGTAAAACTACGGGCGCTAATGCCCGAAAACTGTCGCTAACTGTTGTTAGAGACAGTTTGCTGATAGGGCGATAAGAATATCGCCGCTTTAGCGGCAAAAGTGCCGCTAAAGCGGCGATAGTGCCCTTGCTAATATGCCCCCAAATTTTATAGTCAGCATCACAACTTGGGATGAAGGACCAGGTGAGGAAAAACAGCTGCAATGGTGATTGTGGTGCACCCCCAACACCACTGGTACACCCAGGTGACTCAGCTCTCAGCTAGGACTGATACAAACCCACAGTGCTCCACTGACTGTTGGCCTTACACCGACTGATGCCAACCCCTTACCCCGCCCCCGACCTAATTTTGAGACCTGCTCTTGCTCCGATAGCTAAAGTAGGATCCTGTGTGCAATACAAGGGCACCACTGGCAGACACCGTCGTGGGAACGCCATCATTTTCATGGGGAAAATCTGTATACAAAAAAGGAAATCTCCCTTGCCATTATGGAGATGTGCTCAAGGGGTGGTGCATATTTCATCCCCACAAAAGCAGCATTTAGGTAGAGCACATAAAGTGCTTAGTGGCAGGCATAAAAGTTGGTGAGGTGCCTGACTAAAAATTTCCAGTGGTCATAGCTCTGGCATTTGGAAGGGTGTTAGACTGGCGACTTCTCGGTGCGGAGTCTTGCTCCAGTACTGAGGCCACTCCACCATGTTGTGGTGCACTCGGTCTGAATACACAATTGTTGCCCTCAAGGCTAATCAAAAACCAGGGGCCCCATTTACAGACAGAGCACGCGTTTCCTGTTTGCACCAAGGCGCACCTTAAAGCAGGTGCGCGAGGTGCAAACAGGGAAAGAGTGCCCTATTATGTTGAATGCTCTGCACTCAGGGCATTCACAAACTCGTGCTGTCCCTAGGGAAGCGCATTCAAGAGAAATATGGAGCAGCTGTTTAAAAGCTGTTCCATGTTTCACAGGGAAGGATGCAACCAGCCTGTACTTTCAAAAGGGGAGAGAGATCCTCTTGCAGGCAAATGCAGTGAGTGACTGAATCCACCAGCAAGGGGATGTCTGGGTGGCCATGGGACACCCTTTCATCCCTCCAGAGGGCTGCCTTTAGGCGGCGCATTGAAAGTGTGCCACCCTTTTGTGGCACGCTTTCACTATGCTTCCTAAAGGTATGTTTGCTTCTACGCCCACGTCAGTAATAAGGCACGGACGCAGAGGCAAAGAGATTCCCTCATTTGCATGGGATCACGCCCCCCTGGCAAATGAGGAAATGCCCGTAAAATGATAGCGCTGGTGCTACGTGTGCACCAGTGCTATCAGTATTACGGAAGGTGCTACACAAGCTTGCAGCCCCTTCTGTAATGCCAAAGTTCCCCCGGGGCACTTTTGTAATATGGCCCCTGGGCGTTAGATAAACTCTGAGAGAAAGGGAGTTTAGTCGACTGATCTGCCATAATGAGCCGGGTGCTCTGGCTGCATGTTTACTTCGAGGGAGAGTGCCTAGTACTAATTCCGGGGCAGACATTCTGACAGTGCACCACACGCTGGTGTGCACCCGGTGCAGGGGATCAGTTACTGTGGTAATGAGATAAACTGGTAGCCTCGGCTGGTGATGCAGCTCAATACTTGTCACAGGATCATGACTGGCTTGACTAAGTGAGGCCCATGGTCTCCCTGCTGTTCCTCTGGAATGGTCCAGTGGCTCTGACATGCAGTGCAGCCAGTATTTTGACACACACAAAGATGGCCAGGGAGCTGGCTGTAGGTGAAGTCAGTAATGGCATCGGAAGGGAAGTGCTACATAACATGGAATGCTTCCCTGGACATCCAAAATAAATTGATTCTCTGTCTCCTCCTAGAGTTATTGTTCCACAAAATGAGGGACAAGGTGACAAAAATATTCACTGACATGGTGAAAAAATGTTTTTGGTTGTGACTTGCCTTCTTATGTGTTAATGGATGTGGTAGAGTCCTTGCAGTTTAATACCCCTTGCAATATCAGGTGTGTTGATTGTGAATGATGCTTTGCTGTTCTCTACTAATTGTGACTATATAAACTGTTGTGTGCCTGTGTTACATTTTATTTAAAACGTTAACATTCATCAGAAATTAAATATTATAATTTTTTGCCACATAAAAATAATTTCCTTTCATTTCCTATCCCTTGACTCCGTTGATTTCTGTGAAAGTGGCTTGCAGTTCTAATGATTGACCGTATGTGATGTGTGACTTACACTAAGGCTTTTCTGGAGTAGATTTGAGAAAAGTTTGGTCAGTAGAACTACTGGGTAGATGTGGGTGTAGCTTTTGTGAATAGCAAATGGCTTACCCTTCTGTGGAAGTGTCTTAGTAGTTGGCACATGTCCACCGTTCTCCTTAGTTAGTAACAGGGTACAACATGTTTTTTTAATATTCATTGATTATATTAACTGGTACTATATTGGTCCACACTTTGAGTGACCAATTAGATGGTGATTTATTTAATGTCTACTTTTTAAAGTTGCTATTATAAAGTGCTTAAATGGCATTGTAACATTGTACCTACCTGCAATTTGAGGGTTTGGAAGCTGATGATTCCTTCTTGTCTATTTCACAAATATTACAAATAAAATGCAATGCACAACTGAAAGTATTGTTATTAAAAATAGTAGCAAAATCACATCAGTGAATGTTTTTATATTTATCTTTTTCAATTGCAAATACATGGCAGCCATGTTTAGGTGTCAGCATGTTTTTTTTCATTTTCTTTTTGTGATATGTATTACAATGACAAATAAAAAAAATCAGTAACTGTCACAGTAGCCTGCTGAAGCCAGACCTATTGGCTTTGCCAATGCTTTTTTTGTGTCTGTTTGCCATCTGCACCAAGGTGGTTTCTAGACAATGAATATCAGAGCTGGGTGTGGTGTTTATTTCATAAGGTCTAGCGGGGCCAGAGTTGATACTCCTGTCCAGTTAAGGAAGGGAGAGGGCAGGGGTTCCAGGACTAATACCACTTACAAATTAACCTGAAGTTACAAGATATCTATAGGAGTGTGCAAAATGTGCAGAATTTGCTTTTGTGTAATTATGAAAAACTTTCCGAAAAATTAGATGATATGCAAATCTAGCATTAGCCGATTTTGGACACAAGGACACATTTTGCTCTGAAATATTGCAAAAAATATATGAGTGCTGAGAACAACAGCCATTTGCTTTCTGTTTGCTTACAGTATTCTTGCTGCAGTGGTGTAGCTAGGGGGTGGGGCACTCCGTTCCGGGCTGCACTTTTTTGGGGGCGCCGGTGAGCACAAGGTAAGTTTTCTCTCCCTCGTCTGTCACCTCCCCCCGCTCGTCATCGTCTGTCGCCACCCCCCTCTCCTCCTCGTCTGTTGTCACCCCGCTCTAACCTCCACCGGCCGTCCCTGGGCGGCAAACTCTGGGATCGCCCCGGGCGGCAAAAATAATAATAATGCTATTCGTAAAGAGCTTGGTTGCACCACAACGATGTGTCCCCGCGCTAAACCAGTATGTAGAGGAGTAGAGATCACCAAAAGGTCTAGCTACGCCACTGGCTTGCTGTCCCCCACTATGGGATTTTTACCCAAAGACTTGGAATTACACAACGTGGCATCATTTCTGAAAGTTTATTTAAAAAGCGTCATGCAAAATACACGAGAATTTCACCTGGGCTTAATATTCTAGGATACCATACCAGATTCCATACTGCCTGTGTAAAGCACGCATCAAAGCTGTACATATCACACTAGTATTAATGAAGGCCCTTGGCTCAGTTTGACTGTTTGCACATTGCCTATTAAGGAGACCCACACAGTCAAAGAGGTGCATGCACAGACACAGGCACATGCAGCCACAAACAGTGTACACATGCACACAGCCACACACCCAACAAAGAGGCATTCACACACACAGAAGTATAAAAGCACACACTACAGACATGCACTCACATTCACACTCACCCAGTGCTTAATTTGTGCTGGTGTTTTCCGGTGCTTGGCACCGTCACTTAATTGTCAACACCGGCACTTAGGGCTGTCTGCCACATGGCGGCGCTGTTTGCTTGATTTAGAGATGGGCACAACAACAGTTGTTTATTAATTGAAAATACATTACAAACGGCTAATACCTTGTGTCCAAGCTATTCTTACAGATTTGAGCCTGGAAGAGGCTTCAGTGTCGCACTTATAGGAGTGTGATTGTTAGAAGTTGTGTTGGACTGTCGTTGACAGCACTGGCAGGGGCAATGGGACGTGCGAGCTGCGGTAGCCTCCTGACGAAGGCCCTGGCACTTATTGTTTTACAAATTAAGCACTGCTCTCACCCACACAATAATACCAATGAAGGCACACACTCAGCGGCGGTGCGTCCATTGGGGCGCTGGGGCGTTGCCCCACTAATGCAAAGCAAAGTAATACTCCTGTACGTCTGGCAGACGTACAGGTGTATTACTTGAAGTCCGTGCCGGGCGGTCACTGACGATCACCGGGCGACGCCCGGCAATCATCAGGACAAGGGGGGGGTGTTGACGTCGAGTGTAGCGCACTTAGTGCGCATGCTCAGTTCTGGGCTGGTCATTTTCTGACCAGCCCGCGGCGCACATGCGCATTAGCCTGCAGATTAGAAGAGCGGGGGTTGCTTCATGGCGCAGCCCCGGTCTCCTAATGGGCGGGTGTGTACCCCTGCCCAAGCCAATCCTGGCACTGCTGGGGCAGCGCCTGGATTGGCTTAGTCCAGCGAGGCACGGGATTTGGGAAGCGTAAACGTAACTGTAGTCCGTAGTCGGACACTCGGACTGCGACACGACGACACACAGGACACACACCTCGTGTTCTGGTGCGAGGCTGCCTGCTACTACTGCTCGTCGTGGGTGGGTGGCTCCGGTAAAGAAGAGACTCACTGCTGGACGAGATTTCGACTTCACCACGTAAGTACTTCCAGAATCCAAAGTGAGCTGATGCTTGATCGCCTTGATGACGAGAAATATACAATGTGTACCTTTCACCCGCGCCACCAAGCTGATTGTTGTAAGTAATAGTACATTTTAAATTACTTACAGCAATCAGCTTGGTGCACGATGAAAGGAAATGCTCATGTTAACGTTGATTTGTTTCGGGGTGCTTGTGGACAGCGGTTCGTTTCGTGGTGCCTGTAAATATGTTACTTTCAGGGTGCCTGTGAAGAGCGGTTCGTTCTGGGGTGCCTATAAAGAGCCTTTGAGGTACAGAGGCCGACCGTGGACTCAAACTTCAAGCTGACTCTAGCAGGAGTTCCCCAGTGCTGGCTGATGCCCCTGCCCCCGTTGCTCGGCGCCCTCTAAAGTGCACAATCACAGCGCCGGCCATTAATATACTCTTTTCCTGGAAAAGAGTATATTAATGGCCGGCGCTGTGATTGTGCACTTAGAGGGCGCCGAGCAACGTTAAACTGAGCATTTTCTTAACGTTGCTCGGCGCTCTCTAAAGTGCACAATCAAAGCGCCGGCCATTAATATACTCTTTTCCTGGAAAAGAGTATATTAATGGCCGGCGCTGTGATTGTGCACTTTAGAGGGCGCCGAGCAACGTTAATATGAGCATTTTGTTAACGTTGCTCGGCGCCCTCTAAAGTGCACAATCAAAGCGCCGGGCATTAATATACTCTTTTCCTGGAAAAGAGTATATTAATGGCCGGCGCTTTCATAGTGCACATTAGAGAGCCGAGCAACGTTATGCCAACAACAAGGCTTGTTGAAAAGAGTGGCCGGCGCTTTGATTGTGCACTTTAGAGGCGCCGAGCAACGTTAACATGAGCATTTTGTTAACGTTGCTCGGCGCCCTCTAAAGTGCACAATCAAAGCGCCCGGCATTATATACTCTTTTCTCCCTCCCGTGCGCCCCGGTGGGCTCTTCCGTGGACACCGAAGATTAACAGGGCTCACACTCCCTTGTGTTGCTCCCCCCCCACCTGTGCCCCTTGTTGCTTCCACACCACGCTCCTGTTGCTTACTCAGTCCTCCGTGATTCTTTCAAGTTGAAAGAATCACGGAGGACTGAGTTTCAACCCTACCCCAGTGTTGCCTCGCCCCATGTTTTACATAACTACACTAATTAAGGAGGTAGAAATGATGAGACCACTGGGGTATTACTAACAACTCGGTTTCACAACTGTGGGCGCATACCCTCATACCCTTACCCTTGCTGCTCGCCGCATAGAACAGTAGTAGGTATTAAAAACTGTACTCTACCCTGCCTAACTGTGTGTTTGTCCATTATGAAATTTAAAATCACGTCGTGGTGTGGGGGACGATTTCCAACCTCTCCAGTTAAACAAAAAAGGGGGCCATCTGGGCGAGGGTTTAATTGCCTAATAGCAACTCTGAGACTTATGCCGAGATGGTATGCAGCATAGTACACGTAGGAGGCCCAACTCGCCAGTCTCTGGGTACTTGCTTCCCATATCCCATCTCCATGGAATCCATTGTTGTGGGAGTAGAGTAAAAAGCAGACATCCTGCTGGCCAAGGAACCTCAAGCTAAGAAAGGCAGCTGTCCTGAAGAAAAATAAGTCGTTTATGTTTCAGATAGAGGTCAAGAGTGGGCAATGAGGACATACCCTCCACAGCCTCTGCACTTAGCAGACCCTGCAGAGAGAGAGGGTATTTGGAGGCAGGGACAAGCTCTAACTCCACTCTATCCTCAATGTATTTATTTTTTGCAGTTTTATATAACACAAACTCGACCCAAAGTTATTGGAGCACTTTACATGAGCCACTGGAAAAGAGTATATTAATGGCCGGCGCTTTCATAGTGCACATTAGAGAGCCGAGCAACGTTATGCCAACAACAAGGCTTGTTGAAAAGAGTGGCTGGCGCTTTGATTGTGCACTTTAGAGGCGCCGAGCAACGTTAACATGAGCATTTTGTTAACGTTGCTCGGCGCTCTCTAAAGTGCACAATCAAAGCGCCGGCCATTAATATACTCTTTTCCTGGAAAACCCCCCTTTGGTTGTTCGGGCTCGCGCGCTCGCTGCGGTGCTCTATGAAATTCATTTTCCGCCCCACCACTTACAAATGTCACCAGCCGCCACTGCACACACTTGCAATCACCAGTGCTTTAAATGGGCTGGTACTCACCGGTACTGAGTACTGGCACTTCTCAGTTTTCTCTCCTAGAGTACCGGAACTTCTCCTTATGTCAAGAGAGTACCGGTACAACTAGAGGCAAGCTGGGGTCGGGCTCCGGGATTTCATGCAGCGCAGGTGCTGCTTAATACCTTCAGGGGGAGCGTGTCTGTGAGGCGCTCTGACAGTCAACAGCGAGTGTATTCCAGCGCTGGGTTGCTGCTGATGCCTTACACTGTAACTGACAGTGTGACAGGAGTAAGGAGACGTGGCCTGTCGGACAGAGCTACCCACATTGGAACTTTTCCGTTGTCAGTTAGTGTAAGGCTGCAGCGCTGGAATACACTGTCAGAGCGCACAATGCCTGTGGCCAAGTTCAGCTCGTGTGTATAGTGCGCATTTAGTACTTGTTTGCAGTTATATATAGCGCACACTTGGCAGGAGGGTATTAAAGCACTTTAAATGAGTAGTGCAAGTTATACACGAAAGCATACGTTAAATTGTTTTTATTGCACAGAGAGCTGAAATCCCAGCTTCTGCTCAACATCCTGTTATTCTGGTTGATCTTACCGTACCGTAAAAACAAAAAAAGATGTTTTCATGTAAAACTTCTGATTTTCAAGTAAAAAGCTTTATTGCCCTCTGGCCAAGTTCGCACAATATAACACTGCAAAAAACACCAATTACGACGTGCACATATGAAGAAACTTGGCAGAAGGACACTAGAGCGCTTTTGCATTGAATAAGAAAATGCCACCATTGTTAAATACCTGCCTCGAAGCCACGCCCCCAGACACGCCCCTACGAGACCCTCAAGACCCATCCCAATAAATTTGGTGAGTACCAGCACTTTTCTTTTTCCATTTAAAGCACTGGCAATCACACAGTGAGGTGTACAGAGACAGCCACACTCACCAACATTCAAAGATGCAAACAGGATAGACTGAACCACAGTGGCACAGAATCTTAGAGTAAATGACCCACAGAAGCTTTAACACACACATGTACACACAGAGACACTAGATCCACCCCTCGATCCCCTCCCTAGATACACTACGTCAGGATCTCTAACATACAGAAGGGCAGGAGCAGGGCTGATCGAGCGGAGCCCATACGTCGATCTGTATAGCCACACACACAGCAGGGTAAGTCTTGGGAGATGCTGGCTCTGAAACCCGGAAGGGTGGGCCAGGGACATAAGGCATCATCCTCCTCTCAGGCGGCCAATAAAACTGCGGCTTCCTGACAGATTCTGTGATGTATGGAGAGCTGGTGGTATAATAATGCATGGTTTCTCGGGGTATGGGGAGTTCGCCTGTAGAGTGCTGGTATTATACATGTATTAGAGGTGTAGGGAAAGCTCGTGTCTAAAGTACGGGTATAATGCATGTGTTCTGTGTGTAAGGAGAGCTCACATGTAGAGTGCTGGTATAATACATGTATTTTGGGTACAGGGAGGGGTCTTATGTAGAGTGCTGGTATAATACATGTATTTTGGGTAAAGGGAGGGGTCATATATAGAGTGCTGGTATAATACATGTATGTTGGGTATAAGGAGAGCTCACATGTAGAGTGCTGGTATAATACATGTATTTTGGGTATAAGGAGAGCACACATGTAGAGTGCTGGTATAATACATGTATTTTGGGTATAAGGAGAGCTCACATGTTGAGTGCTGGTATAATACATGTATTTTTGGTATAGGGAGGGGTCATATGTAGAGTGCTGGTATAATACATGTAGTTTGGGTATAGGGAGAGCTCACATGTAGAGTGCTGGTATAATACATGTATTTTGGGTACAGGGAGGGGTCACATGTAGAGTGCTGGTATAATACATGTATTTTGGGTACAGGGAGGGGTCATATGTAGAGTGCTAGTATAATACATTTCTTTTGGGTATAGGGAGGGGTCACACGTAGAGTGCTGGTATAATGCATGTAGTTTGGGTATAGGGAGGGGTCATATGCAGAGTGCTGGTATAATACATGTAGTTTGGGTATAGGGAGGGGTCATATGCAGAGTGCTGGTATAATACATGTAGTTTGGGTATAGGGAGAGGTCATATGCAGAGTGCTGGTATGATACATGTGTTCTGGGTGTAGAGGGAGAGCTGTCTGTAGAGTGCTGTTATAATACATATATTCTGATTATAGTGAGGGCTCATCTGTAGAGTGCTGGTATAATACATGTATGTTGAGTATAAGGAGAGCTCACATGTAGAGGGCAGGTATAATACGTGTATTTTGGGTACAGGGAGGGGTCATATGTAGAGTGCTGGTATAATACATGTATTTTGGGTACAGGGAGGTGTCATATGTAAAGTGCTGGTATAATACATGTATTTTTGGTACAGGGAGAGGTCATATGTAGAGTGCTGGTATAATACATGTAGTTTGGGGCCAGGGAGTAGTCATATGCAGAGTACTGGTATAATACATGTAGTTTGGGCATAGGGAGGGGTTATATGTAGAGTGCTGGTATAATACATGTAGTTTGGGGCCAGGGAGGGGTCATATGCAGAGTGCTGGTATAATACATGTAATTTGGACATAGGGAGGGGTCATGTGTAGAGTGCTGGTATAATGCATACGTTCTGGGTGTAAGGAGAACTCATCTGTAGAGTGCTGGTATAATACATGTATTCAGGGCTGATATGATACATATATTCTGGGGTGCAAGGAGAGCTGAGCAGTACGGTGATTGTATAGGGAAAGCTCAGCTGTAAAGTGCTAATGTGATACTTGGATTCAGGGGTGCAAGGTGAGTTTATTCTGTGGGTGCTGGTATAATACATGGTTCAGAGGTTCAGGCAGAACTCGTCTATAGAGTGCTGGCATTATATTCGGGGTCAGGGAGAGCTCTGCTGCAGAATAATGATATTATGCATAGATTCAGGGGTGCGGGGTCAGCTTAAGCTGTAGAAATGTGATGTAGCACATGAATTCGCAGTCTAGCGAGAGCTCAAAGTATATGATAATGTGCATGGATCCTGATGTCTACAGAGAGCCCTGGAGTACAGGGGTGGCATGATCCATAGGCTCAGGCGCATAGAGGACCTGGTCTGCATAATTCTGATATAGTAGACGAATCTGGATTTGTAGGAAGAGCTCAGTGTACAGAGCTGACCATGACCCTTGTTGCCCTTTGACTAAGCACTCCTTCTCCTCTTGTTGGGGAAAGATCCAATATTCATACTCTGGAGTCTCAGGGACCCCCTCTGAGAGAGTCCACAGTGTCAAGGGAGCCACGCACAGTTGAGGTATGGTATGGCGCCCCTTACCAAAGCACTCCCTCTCCCCTTGTTGGGGAAGGATCCAGTAGGTAGGCCTTGGAGTCTCAGAGACCCCTCTGAGAGAGTCAACTGCGTAAAGGGAGCCTCACGCAGCGGAGATGTGGGAATGATACCACTTCCCCTGGGAGCACAGCTTACCGGACCTTGGACGCGGCTTTTACTCGTCTACCGGTTTGTACCCCCTTCACCCTCCCCCTCCTCTTTCATGCTCTGTCTCTCACCCTCCGCTTTCCCTCTTTCATTCTTTGTCTACCTCCTCTGCGCCTCTCCCCTCTCCCCCTGTCTGCTACGCCGCCTAGCCCCCTGTCCCTTGTGCCCTTTGACTAAGCACTCCTTCTCCCCTTGTTGGGGAAAGATCCAATATTTATACTCTGGAGTCTCAGTGTTCCCTCTGAGAGAGTCCACTGCGCTAAGGGAGCCACTCACAGTTGAGGTTTGGTATGGCGCCCCTTGCCAAAGCACTCCCTCTCCCCTTTTTGGGGCAAGATCCAGTAGGTAGACCTTGGAGTCTCAGAGACCCCTCTGAGAGAGTCCACTGCTTAATAGGGAGCCTCTCGCAACGGAGATGGGGAGTGATGCCACTTCCCCTTGGATCACAGTTTACTGGACTTTGGACGCAGCTATTACGCGTTTACCGGTTTGTGCCCCCGTCACCCTCCCCCTCTTCTTTCTTGCTGTGTCTTTCACCCTCCCCCTCCTCTTTCCCCCCTTCATTCTATGTCTACTCCCCCTGCTCCTACCCCCTCTCCCCTTGTATCTCTCCCCTTGCCTGCTTTTTCCCTTACGTATATGTCCTTATTGTTTGTCTCGACCTAACATGTAATTATGTAGCTATGCTCTAATAACTGTGTAACCTTTGTAACGATGTAACCTGCAACTATGGTCTGATTCTCATGTAAAGCGCTCTGATACCTCCGGGTCTAGCCAGCGCTATATAAATCCTTTCCTTTAAAAAAAAAATGAGCATGGATGATAGGATGGAAGGGGGGGGGGCTATATACAGAAACCTGATCTTATGCATGGGTTCAGGTGTATATGGACAGGCTCATTCCATGTGTTCCAGGGTGTAAGGGAAGCCAAATCTACATGTATGGAAGAATCTACTCAGCTCAGCTATCCAGTGCTGGAATGAAATACCTGTCGTCAGAAGTGGATGGGGATAGTTTAGCTGCAGAATACTGAAAATGTGCATTGTTTGAGGGGTGCAGGGGGCTCTCAGGTGTGCATGTATTTAACTGTATTGGGAGGGTTAAGATCAGGGTCACTGGAATTATGCGGCAGTGGACGGCCAAATTGTGCGGCAGGAAAAGGCAAATTATGTGGCATAAGGCTGCACATTTTGTGATAGTACTACTTCATTATTTTGTCGTTTCTACACTGGTTAATACTGTATGGGCATTGACTGCATCTTATTAATACCAATTTAACACCCAAATATAGCAATAAGCAACAGAAAGGTGGCCAGTTAACCTTTGCAAAGGGCCTTCCACTGCGTGGCAACATGTGTCGCTGCGATTTAAGTACCCTTTGAACTGTTTGCGCTAGAAAAAAATCTTTTGTTGAAATCTGCAGATTATGTAGCAAATGGTCAATTATGTGGCAAATGCGGCAAATCTATTATGCAAAAAAAATGCCTTAGCCGCAAATTCGCATAATTCCAGTGGCCCTGGTTAAGATGTACAATTCTAATATGAGACAGATTTAGACTTCTTGAAAATATGGAGGGTATTGGTTATCCTCATTCACCAGGCATGTGTCTTACCTTCTCTCTCAGGGGTTCGATGATGTCCTCATAGGTCTTCCAGTTGCGCTCGGTCACAGTGCCTGGTCCCCCATGGTATTCGAGGATCTTCACCTCAAGAGCCCGGTTTGTCTCCTCCAGCGTCTTCACCTTGTTCAGGTACGAGGCCAGGCGGTCATTCAGGTCCTGCATGGTCAGCTTCTCGTTGACCACCAGGCTGGATCTCCCAGACCCGCTGCCGAGGTCCCCAGGGTGGGATCCACCACCATAGGTGAACCCTCCTCCATAGCCGGCTCCGACGCCGTTTGAGAATCCCCCTCTGAACCCAGAGCCTGCCCCCGCTTGACGTTGGTGGCCCCAGCCCAAGGTGCTATCTCTCCCCAGAATACCCAGGGACCCACCACCAGATCCTGCTGAACTTGAGCTAGTAAAAGCTGTGGTACGTTTGATGGGCATCTTAAGTCTAGGTCAGCAAAGGGAGTGTAACCTAAAACCGTTCTGGGACTTCAGCCAGCAGGTAGTGGCTTTAGGAGGTAACAGGAGTGTACTCAGCTTTTCTGACAGCCTCTATTTATCAGCAGCAGGCCCCTCCTCTGCCGCCAGCCCATTGGCTGGTCACGGACATGGGCGGGGTCAGTAACGCAAGCTATAGTACAGATGAAAACCTTTGTGTGCCAGCTCCTAGGAATGCGTGGGTGCAGCCTGAGCCTCAGAAGGTACAAGAGAGGTGAAGACAAGGTCAAGGGGTGAGGGAAGGGGCAATAAGAGAGGAGAAGCAGAAAGGGAGCAGAGAAAGAAAAGGGGACGCGGGGGCGGGAGAAAAAAAGGGCATGAGAGGAATAAGAAAGGAAAGAAAACAAGTATCCATCCAAAAGCAGTTAGCAGATAAAGGACACAGGTGGTGATGAAAGAAGAGGGAAGAGAGGAAGTCAGTCAGGAGGGAGGGGAGAAAGTTGATCGGAGAAGAAGCGAAGGAATGGAAGAGAAGAGGTGGAAAGGGGTAGGGAGGAAGAGAGGCAGACAACCTGTGGACGGAAAGGTAAAAAGAAAGAGAGGGTGGCCTTTATAGAAAGGCGAGAGGAGTGCGCTTCGGCCAGAGCTGCCGACTTGGTAACTGGGAAACCAGGTTCGAATCACGGCGTCAGCTCAACTTCCTGTGATCCGGGGCAAATCGTTTCATCTCGACGTGCCTATGAAAAGGAATATGATCTTGTGTAATGTACCTTGCGCTCATGTAAAGCGCTCCAATACCTTCGAGTGGAGTTAGTGCTATATAAAACTGCTACGGAAAAAAAAGAAAAGCATGAGATGGCCCTAAAGTGACAGTAGAGAGGAATAAAAAGGAGCTGACGTCAAACTGAGGGATGGTTATTGTGAAAGGGCAACAGGAAGATAGTAGCGCTCAGAGTGGGGAGATGGGAGGGTGGAAGGTTTGTAAAAGTGAACTGTATAAAACCCAGTGCCTGATGGGGGCCCGGGGAGTCATGAAAGAGACAGCAGGGTGGAGTGTGGTGAAGCCAAGCACGGTGGATGTGAGAGGTGCAGGCGGGCATGGAGCGAAGGGAGCGGGTGAATGGGTTAATGAAGAGAGGGAACTATGGAGGGGGTAGAGTCTGGCTCTGCTGGCTATGGGGCTGGGGATGCTACTGGCTAAGGGAATAGCCAGAAAATGATAACATCCCATACTGTGACAGATACATCTAATGGTATCATGCGAGCAAAGCCCGACCCTACCTTGAAGAGTTCCTTTCACTCTTCCTTCCTTCTCTGCATCCATTCATTAATCCATCCTTTCACCATCCAGTTACTTTTTCATCCATCCATCAATTTATTCACCCATTTATCCTTGCACCCCTGTAGCCATCCTTTCACCATTCCATCCACTGGCTGTCCTCACAGGGAGCAAGATCAGGGGCGGCTCCTCCGTAATGGCAGAGGAGTGTCGCCCACTGAATAAGTCAGCGGAAAATAAAATGATAATATAGCAATATTATCGGTTTTTTCCCGCTGACTGACTGTACCAGAGAGTCTTGGGAGGGGCGGGGCCGGACCGGGCATGGCAGGGAGGAGGGGGTAGTGTGCACTGTAAAGAGCACATGTCGGTTTGGCCGGCCGTCTTAAGCCGGCCAAACAGACATGCGCACTTAGGTTTCTCCAACCCGGCTGTGTTGCACAGCCGGGTTGGAGAAATGCCACAGTGACTAAGGCTCTGTCTGAGCGGCAAACGAGGCCGCTCAGACCAATCCTGGTGCTGCTCTCATGCTATGAGAGCAGTGTCTGGATTGGGTGAGGAGTCTGTGCTGGTGTCCCAGGGCCAGCTGGGACACCATCAGGAGAGAAGAGGAGCACTGATGCGTCGGCGGCAGGACAGGTATTTATTATATCTTCCTTACCCCCCCCCACCCACCCTCGCCCCACTGGAGTTCTGTGGCGGCCTCCACTGAGCAAGAGCATCACCTGCTGCACCTGTTCATGTGTGGGCACATCACAGGGCGGTTGCAGGTGCTCCACCTAAATCACGCCAACCCGCAGGACAAATATGGGCTCAAGAAGAGGGGTGCGAGCACATTGTTTTTCCTTTCTCTGTGACTCTTCAGACACATCCAGCTCCTACCCGCATTGTTCAGTATATGACCGCTTTTTAGGCACTGGTTGGTTTTTCCAAGGAGTGTTAATGTTAGCCTCTCAGCAGTGAGATGCTCACATTGGCGTTTCAAAGGTCTCTCTGTTCTCTCACCCACTGGGCTGGGCTGTTTACAAGAAAAAGGGGGAGAAACTAGCGAGGACAAAATGTTATTTTGCATTTCATGAGTCTGCCAAGAGGTGCAATGAGAAGTGATACCATCACCATTCTGAGCTTTTCCTCCCACAGCATACTGCTTTGTGGGGCTTGTAGCTTTGCTTTGATCTTTGTCACTATGGGCTCGAAAACCCAGAATGCAAAGTGTTGCTCGCTAAAATTCTAGAACTGGTCAAAGGTGTTGTATGTGACATGGAGTTACTTGTCTCATGTGTTCTGTAAATCATTCAATCCATTAAAAAACAGCTTTTTCACACTTAAAACTAAAAGTAAACTCTATTCACATATTTTGAGAGAGTTCACCCTTTCGTTCATCTTATGCATTGAAATTAACTTTGGCGATGCAAATCATTTTGTCCTTTGTGTAGTGGAAAGTTTTATACCCAACTTCGCAGCATGGACTGCAGCAGCACCACCTTCCCTATCACAAAGAAGAAGTAAAGGGCAGGTGTCAACAGCAAGAGAAACATCACAAGATTTTCTTAAATGTACAGGTAACTAACACACTAAAGACTGAGTGAAAGGAATTAAAAGAGTGTAATTTGAACTCCATAAACATATATAAACATAAATACAATTAGAACATTGGAATGTTGGGAGCTCCATTGAAAACAATGGAGTAGCTCCGGGCTTATAATGGCTGGTATAAGCCCGGAGCTCCAACATTCCAATGTTTCTTTGTTCACAGCTGTGGCTGTGAACAAAGGCTTCAGGGAGCCTGAGGGGATTTCAATCCCTTCGCGCTCCCTGAAGCCTTTGTTTTATTTGTTAGAACATTCTGCCCTCTAGTGGCAGAATGTTCTAATAGACTTATAGCCCTTCGTAGCTGGGCTATACCGGCTATTAAAGTCCCGCTCCCTTGTTAAAGGCCCTCGCCTTCGGCTCGGGCCTTTAACGCTGGAGCGGGCCTTTAATAGCCGGTATAGCCCGCTACGGCGGGCTATAAGGCTATAGTATAAAACTCCTGAAAGAAGCAGCCAAACCTCTTATAGATTTACCATATATCCATGTACTCTCATTGGATGGTGAGGTATGCTTCATCACAGGACTCCACATCTAGCACTGAGGCGCATCTGAGAGTAGCACTACTGAGTGTGTGTAAACTGTCCTAGTTATATTTTCCCAGTTAGAATGGGGTTACATTCCTTATGCCAACATTTTTGTTCTCCCATTGATAAACTGTCAGACAGATATTAAAATTGTGTGTACACAAGCTAAAAATGTTTTTTAGTGGTGTCGCCCTGCCACAAGATTTAGAACAAGAGGGTTGCAGAATTGACCCTGCTTCTTTTTTTCCATCGACATTTTTCGGCATTTGAATAATCCTCATACAGGTTTGACACCTTTCTAAGGACTAGAGGTGTTGTTATCTCACCTGAAGTATTCTGAAATTGTCCCTACAACCCTGAGGCGAAGTGCGCATACAGAACAGGGTTAAAAAAAATTCATGGGTTAAAACGCACTACCATTAGAGACTATATTACCAATCGAATAAAGTCCTCGGACAGCTCAGTGAAAGAAGTCTTCAAGATTGTTCAAGACTTCATCAAACCAGTGGCTTTGGATAGCAATATCGTTCCCACGGTTACTCTGTGTGAGGACTTATCCACTTTTTTCCAGGAGAAAGTTCAAGCTATTTACTCCTCTTTTTCCTCAGCTGGGTCTCCAATCACGCCAATCTCTACTGTGGACATGCCCAGAATTTGGTCCGAGTTCAGTGCGTTTAGCCCAGAAGCCTCAAAGTTGGAACTGAGCAAATGTAAATCAGGTTCGCCAGGTGATCCTTGCCCGGCCAAGTATTTTAAACTGATGGCCGAGTGGTTCAATCAGCAGCTCAATCCCATTTGGAACTCCTCCTTGAGGACGGGCATCTACCCTTCCTCCTGGAAAGCGGCCTATGTCTTGCCAATCCTGAAAAAAGCAGGCGCCGATCCAGCGGAG